>CM057338.1:421989646-422589646 GCA_030015575.1 Agapanthus africanus | reverse complement strand
GTCGATAAGAAGGCCGATGAGTAAACCCATCCGAACTCCTACTGAGTCTGATGTGACAATCTCCATACAGTCCCGTCCGTTCGTCCAAGACTATCGCATATCGGGCCTAGGGGGCGGCAAGCGTATGTCCCCTAATAGCGGTATAAGTCGTGTCGGAGGGAAGCCCATTACACCCTGAGAAACTACTGGAACCTACCAGCAAATCTCGCTTGCCCTGGCCAGGGACTTTGCGTAATGGCTCTCTGACACAGCACGATATCTACTCCCAATACCGGGAGGGACGAATCCTGTCTAACCGCCACTGCCTCCAAGTGCTCGGGACTGCACCCAACTGCTACCTGTTTGCACGACTCCTTTGAGCCGTGGTAGGGTAGCAATCTAAGAACAGTGGGACACACTCGAGGCGAAGTAGCAGTGTCAAGTCTGCGGACTACGCTGTACTCATGTCACCTGGGAACTGTTCACTGACGACTGGTATCAAACCAACCAACAGTTCCCTGTGAGTCCTGTCCGGTGTACCCGTAACCTAACGATCACCTGCATACTATCTCCAGTACGACGTACTGACGGCTGTGGGACAGACCATCTCCCCAACTGGGATGAGAAGCGTACACACCAGTCTACTCCGGAGTATCGATGCTCTGTCTCGATAATCCAACGACCAGGGACCTGAATAAGGATGTGCTTGTAGACTACCCAGCCCCCACTAGTGTGACTGCCATCACAACGCTGGTAGACAAGCAAGATCCTAAGAGCTCTATCAATACGTACACTCACATATTAAGATAGAAAAACCAAGTAGCATACTACCATGTTTAGCAAGACTGTTATATACATGTGAATATCCCAAGCTTCCATTAAGTAATATACAAGCTAGTATGATACAGTAATGGCCTTCTAGGGCATAAACACTAACAATCTCCCACTTGCACTAGGGCCATGTACTGGCATATCGTAGACCAATGATCTCGAGCAGCCTCTCGAACTGAATCTGAGGAAGGGCCTTCGTGAATGGATCAGCAATGTTCTCTTCTGAAGCAACTCTCCGAACCTCGATCTCCTGACGATCAATGATCTCCCTGATCAGGTGATACCGTCTTAAGATGTGTCTGGACTTCTGATGGGACCTTGGTTCCTTCGCTAAAGCTATAGCTCCGTTGTTGTCGCAATACAGAGGTATTGGATCAACTATGGTAGGAACAACCTGAAGTTCTGTTAGGAACTTCTTCATCCAGACTGCTTCTTTTGCGGCATCGCAAGCAGCTATATACTCCGCTTCCATCGTCGAGTCGGCAACGGTGTCCTGCTTGGAGCTCTTCCAGCACACCGCCCCTCCATTGAGGGTAAAGACATAACCCGACATGGACTTGGAATCGTCCTTATCACTCTGGAAGCCGGAATCAGCAAAGGCCTCCAACCTGAGGTCTTTTCCGCCGTAAACCAAGAACATCTCCTTAATCCTCCTCAGGTACTTGAGAATGTTCTTTACTGCTATCCAGTGTTTCTCCCCTGGGTCTGACTGATACCGTCTTACCACGCTCAGTGCGTAAGCTACATCTGGTCTGGTACACAACATCGCATACATTATAGAGCCTACCGCAGAAGCGTAGGGTATAATAGACATGCGTTCCCTTTCCAAATCAGTCTTGGGAGACATCTCTTTGGAGAGGGTGATTCCGTGACAAGCCGGTAGATTACCGCGCTTAGAATCTTCCATACTGAATCTTTTCAGTACAGTGTCGATATACCTGGACTGCGAAAGTCCCAACATCCTCTTGGATCTATCACGATAGATCCGGATCCCCAGAATGTAAGAGGCATCACCCAGGTCTTTCATGGAGAACCTGTGTGACAAGAATCCTTTGACAGATTGTAGCATAGGAATGTCATTTCCTATCAATAGAATGTCATCCACGTACAGGACGAGGAATACGACACTTCTGGCCACAACTTTACTATATATGCACGGTTCATCTGGATTTTTGATAAAGTCATATTCTTTGACTGTCTCATCAAAACAGATGTTCCAACTCCGCGATGCCTGCTTTAGTCCGTAAATGGACTTAAGCAGCTTGCATACTTTCCCGCTGCTCCCACTCTGATTGAAACCCTCTGGCTGATCCATATAGACGCTCTCTTCTAAATTTCCATTCAGAAAAGCCGTCTTTACGTCCATCTGCCAGATTTCATAATCATGGAAGGCAGCAATAGCAAGAAGGACCCGAATGGATTTGAGCATAGCCACTGGAGAAAAGGTTTCGTCATAGTCCAAACCAGGTCTTTGACGAAAACCCTTTGCAACAAGTCTAGCCTTATAGGTTTCCACCTGTCCATCTACACCAATCTTTTTCTTGAAGATCCATTTGCATCCTATGGGTTTTACCCCATCTGGAGCAAAGTCCAAAGTCCATACTTTGTTGGTGTACATGGACTCCATTTCGGTTCGCATTGCATCTAGCCATCGTACCGAGTCGCCGCTCTGGATGGCCTGCTGGAAGTCAGTAGGTTCATCATCATCTATGATGCAATCCTCTCTATCCCCGTCTATGAGAAAACCGTAGTATCTCTCAGGCGGATGAGACGGCCTACTACTCCTGCGGAGGGGTACGGGAATGTTCTGTTCTTCTTGAACCTCTGGTTCTACCAAACTTTCAGTAGCAGTTTGTGGTTCTGGAATTTCTTCCAGTTCTATTTCGCTCCCACTCTTCTGATTTTCCAAAAATTCAGTTTCTAAGAAGCGGGCATGACGAGAAACAAATACCTTTTGTTCCTCTGCGTAATAGAAGCAATATCCATGAGAGTTCTTTGGATATCCCACAAACTTACACTCTACTGAGCGTGCCTCGAGCTTGTCCGGATGCTGTTTTTTTACAAAAGCTGGACATCCCCACGTCTTCAGGTACTGAAGATAGGGTTTCTTCCCACTCCACATCTGATATGGTGTGGTAGGCACAGTTTTGGTTGGAACTCTGTTCAAAAGATGTATCGCTGATTCTAGCGCATACCCCCAGAAAGATCGCGGTAACTCAGCATTACTCATCATGGATCGTACCATATCCAATAGGGTTCGATTCCGTCTCTCCGATACACCGTTATGCTGTAGAGTGTATGGAGGAGTAAGCTGAGAGAGAATTCCTTTCTCTTTTAGGTAACCTAGGAACTCGGCACTTAAGTATTCTCCACCTCGATCAGATCTCAGGGTCTTAATACTTTTGCCTGTTTGGTTTTCCGCTTCACTCTTGTATTCCAGGAATTTCTCAAAGGCTTCGGATTTATGCTTCATCAAGAAGACATGTCCAAACCTAGAGAAATCATCTGTAAAAGTAATGAAGTAGGAATAACCACCTCTTGCATGTGTAGACATTGGACCGCATACATCGCTGTGTATGAGTCCTAAGAGCTCGCTCGCTCTTACTCCTTGTCCAGTAAATGGAGTCTTTGTCATCTTTCCTTTGAGACAAGATTGACAAGTGTCATAAGATTGATATTCGAACGAGTCTAAATATCCTTCTCTATGCAACTTAGTCAACCTTCTTTCATTGATGTGACCCAGTCTACAATGCCATAAGAAAGCTTTATTAAAATCTGGAGACTTTCTTTTTAGTGTGTTCTGGACATTGAAAATTTGGAGTTGGTTTAAAACATATATGCCGTTATTTAATGTACCGGACCCAATCAAACCATGATTAAGGTGGATGTTGACAACATCTCTTACAAACGTGAAATCATAACCTTTATTTGATAACAAGGAAACTGATATGATATTACACGTTAAGCTGGGTACAAAATAACAGTTATGTAAAACCAAAATGTGTCCACTCGTCAATCCTAGGTGATAGTCCCCGACGGACGCAGCTCCCACGCTAGCTCCGTTAGCAACCTTTAGGGTCATATCACCTTCCTTCAGCACTCTACGGTTTCTCAATGCCTGCAATGAATTGCAAATATGAGATCCTGATCCGGTATCCAATACCCAGGAAGTAGAGTTGATCGACAGACAATTCTCAATTACAAACACACCTGAAGTCGAAGCCACAGCTTGCTTCGGTTCCTGGTTCTTGGCGTTCCACGCCTTGCAATCCTTCTTCCAGTGCCCTTTCCTATGACAATGGAAGCACTCATCCTGGCCAACTATCGGTACTGCTTTCTTTTGCTTTCCCTTCCCTCCCACCTTACTAACACCTCCTCTAGGTCTGGGTGCGGCCTTCTTCTTCCTTCCTTTGGCCCTAGCCTTGGACCCGGAAGAAGATGAACCGCCAACAAACATAGCGGGTGTTTCCCTTGCCTTCTGCAAGGTGCCCTCCGCACTCCTTAACATGTTCAGGAGTTCCGCAAGTTCAACTTCTTTTCCTTGAAGATTGAAGTTGAGGATAAACTGGGCGTAGGTGGGCGGAAGGGACTGGAGAACAAGGTCTGTATAGAGCTCATTATCCAAAGTCGTCCCAAGGTCTGCGAGCTCTTCTATATAGCCAATCATCTGTAGGACATGTTCACCTACCGATGACCCGACAGCCAACCTCGCTCGAAACAATTTCTTTGAGGTCTCGTATCTTGCTATACGAGATTGCTCTCCATAAAGTTCCTTTGTATGGAGAAATATGCCATCTAAGGACATATCCTCGTGCCTCCTCTGATGTTCATTGTTCATCGAGGCAAGCACGATGCACTTGGCTCTCGCGCAATCTAAATCCCAGGTTTTGCGGATTTCCTTATCCGCATCACTGGATTTGGGACCAGGGACAGCAGGTGCCGTAGCGGTGAGGATGTACCCCAATTTGTCGTAGGTCAAGGCCATCTTGACATTCCGCAGCCAATCTTTATAGTTTGGCCCCGTCAGTATATTTTTCTCTAAAATTAACTTAAGTCCAGTCATTTTCAGGGTCGCTGCAATTAGGAGAGAGAGAAGAAAACTCTTTAGCATGATGCTCTTGCAAGTTTAGAGTGGTTTTTAGTTTATCTAAACTGGATGGCTCCCACTGTTTCTCGAATCCTTCCTCAAACCATAAAAGAAGAATTAGCCAAGACTATTCTCACCGTACAATACTTGCTTAACCGTTTAGCCAGGCCAGTGTCGATACTTCGAGGGAGGTTTTCCAACGCTTTCGCGAAGTTCCTTAATTAAATAACCTCTTTTCTCTGGGGGCGTGACCCCGCTGACACCTTTCTGGACACCTACTAGGTTTATAGCATTGATCGTTAAGCGACGAATATCCTGATAAGTAGCATATACTCACAGTAGGATCGGGATCCAAATATCATCGTATGATAATGTTGAAGGAATCCTACCAACATTCATCAAACTCCAAATGGTATGCATCTCTTTGCAAATTTCAGTTTCTTTAGAAATTCCCGATATAAGTTTTTGCCCCATGCTCTTATGACCTTGACGTATGCCAACAAATCATAAGTCACATGTCAAGTTCTGCCCATCATTATCTTGTTAATTTGAACCCACCCGTATATACCCTTGACGTATGCCAACAAGGTAATGCGACTGTCCCAAACCAACACATCTATCTATGCAACAAATGAATACCCCAGCAGCTACCAAACACTATGCCTTGACGTATGCCAACAAGCATAGCTTGAATACTACTGACTATCCATAAGAAATGACGGAGGGCTACGACTGGTCTTGGCGAGACCGTGAACGTAGTGAACTTGATATAATCGAAGGAACCTGATAGCTTTTAAAAGGAGTGGTTAAGTCTCCGCATTTAAAAATATCTGTTTTTAAAAATAACCGAGTGGTTTCTTTTAAATTGTTCCAACGATTTAAACTTTGGTTTGTTTTACTTTGCATTGTAGATAATGCGTCCCATCATTAACCTATCATTGCAGAAAACAACGAAAATACAACGTCCTCTTATGCCATCCGCATTCGCCACGGGGTCCCGTCATCACCCGTTAGGTTACTTAACTAACGACAGAGCGGGGGCTGGGCTAGCGCGGGTGTAAAACATAAGTGACGTCTAAATAGCTACAATATATATAGATATTTTACATTCGTCTGACGCAATGATATTCATTCCAGAACACAGATAAACAATATTGGATTTGCAAACAATCTGTATTTCTTTTGAGCCTGCAAGAAAAGACAGATTACACAGTTGTGATGAATAGCCGTTACCCCACCCTCGACCCCTACGGGTACGGCAAACTACCCACCCGGCAGTCTGTGTACCCCACCCTGGGTCAGTCCTAGGAGCAAAAACAGTAAAATAAAATAATACAACGGTGGCTACGACCGCAACCTGGAAGTGCCCCGCAAAAATAATATTACAACAAATTACATTTACAACAAATGAATTATACAATAACCCATTGCTAACCCCGGCTATACACCACAATAGTCCAATACAGTTTATATGCACAAACAGATATAACCATTTCAGAAATGTGCAACCCCCTGCCAACCGACATACTAGCAGTTGGGGGAGGTTTACGAACACATTAAACAATCATAGATATAATCCAATACGCAAATACTGTACAATTCGATCGAATAAACAACATCAATATTGCTCCAAAATCTGCTCTGTTAAACAGTAACCTGAGCAATAATTAAATATTCCAGAAAACCCCAAATTTCACAGAGAAGCAACAGAAGAAAAATCGGCCGCTGACTCGCCAACTCGGCGGCGGAAGCGCGGCAACTCAGTGGCTGAGGCCGCGGTTCCGCGGCGAGATGGTCGATTCAGACGACTGTTTTTCTTGGGTGTTCTACTGGTGTCATGTCAAGCTCTATGAACTCACCTGAAAAATTTTCTGACATCGTTTTAAATTCGACAGAAACTTACATTTTTTAGGGTTTTCCGGCTTCGTTTTTCCGTTCGAAATTCGTACAAATTTGCAATCAAGTTATTTATTGTTTAGCGAGGCTCTGATACCACTGTAAGTCGATGTAGTACACCCCAGTACTTATGGGGAGGCGGAAATAACAAAAACAATCAAGTTTAAGGAACGAACATCGACTAACCGCTTATATCGAAGCTAAACAAATAATAACCGAACACATAGCTATACTAAACTATAATGTTAAGGGATTATACCTATCAAAACTAGTCCTTCGTCTTTGTGTCCTCCTTTGTTCTCCTCGACCTTCTCTAGGTAGTAGACGATCCACCCGAGAGCAAAACACCAAGCTACACCTCTAACTTGAGGTAACTAATCAACTTTGATTGCCAATCAAAGATTAAAGGATGAGATAGAGTGATGGTTATGGATGCTTAAGTCTAACTAAACCTTTGATCTCAACACATGAGGATTAAGGATTAGTCACTTGAAGATGAGAGCTTGAGGAGAGAGAATATGAGATAAGATAATGAGAGGAGAGAGAGTGTATCATAATATATTATGAAGCATTCTTTTTTAAGAATAATGAATAAATGAAATGAATAAGCATGCTTCATAAAATATCTAGTGGCATTAAGCAATAAATGTGCATTAATGAAATGAATGAATCACCACCATGACTCACTTTCTTATCCAAAAGAAACCTCCTTAGTCACATCTTCTAGAAGCTTCTCGTACAATTACGAGAACGCCCCTCCAATCCGCAAAAATACGGAAAAACTTTAGACTGTAAAAATCCAATAACCGGATACCAGTAACTGGCTTAAACCAAAGCCGACTGGTAAAAACTGTCCGAAAGTCGTACGCGCGTAAACGCACGTATGCGTCCGAACCCTTTGTCGCAAAACCATGCAACCTCTATATCGTTTCTCCTGGAGTAGGAAACTCTCTGTGTGGGACTCTAGAGACTCGACTACTACGCTGGCAGTGGGTTTAACCACAGACCGCAAGCGGCACTAGCTGTACGTAACGGTCCCCGGATAGTTGTCGATAAGAAGGCCGATGAGTAAACCCATCCGAACTCCTACTGAGTTTGATGTGACAATCTCCATACAGTCCGGTCCGTTCGTCCAAGACTATCGCATATCGGGCCTAGGGGGGCGGCAAGCGTCAGTCCCCTAATAGCGGTATAAGTCGTGTCGGAGGGAAGCCCATTACACCCTGAGAAACTACTGGAACCTACCAGCAAATCTCGCTTGCCCTGGCCAGGGACTTTGCGTAATGGCTCTCTGACACAGCACGATATCTACTCCCAATACCGGAAGGGACGAATCCTGTCTAACCGCCACTGCCTCCAAGTGCTCGGGACTGCACCCAACTGCTACCTGTTTGCACGACTCCTTTGAGCCGTGGTAGGGTAGCAATCTAAGAACAGTGGGACACACTCGAGGCGAAGTAGCAGTGTCAAGTCTGCGGACTACGCTGTACTCATGTCACCTGGGAACTGTTCACTGACGACTGGTATCAAACCAACCAACAGTTCCCTGTGAGTCCTGTCCGGTGTACCCGTAACCTAACGATCACCTGCATACTATCTCCAGTACGACGTACTGACGGCTGTGGGACAGACCATCTCCCCAACTGGGATGAGAAGCGTACACACCAGTCTACTCCGGAGTATCGATGCTCTGTCTCGATAATCCAACGACCAGGGACCTGAATAAGGATGTGCTTGTAGACTACCCAGCCCCCACTAATGTGACTGCCATCACAACGCTGGTAGACAAGCAAGATCCTAAGAGCTCTATCAATACGTACACTCACATATTAAGATAGAAAAACCAAGTAGCATACTACCATGTTTAGCAAGACTGTTATATACATGTGAATATCCCAAGCTTCCATTAAGTAATATACAAGCTAGTATGATACAGTAATGGCCTTCTAGGGCATAAACACTAACATAATGCAGCGCATTAATTGTCTGACAGTGGTCATGTGGCCTGTCAGGCGCTTTGCGCTAATTAATGAGCGCAACGCATGTGGAGGTGATACGTGTCACGCTCTGGTGAGCGCAAGCGCAGTGCGCTGCGCCAATGCGCTGCGGACACGTGGCGCGCTCTGGTGAGTTGCACCAATTTCAGAGAGCAATGCTCTGTTTTAAAAGCGCATAGCGCAAGTTGTTCTGGAGCTGACACGTGGCGCTCTCTGGTGGCTTACGCCAACCCAAGAGCGTAACAGTACAGATTTACAAGTGTAAGGCACTGTTTTAATATCTTGATCCAATTTTGGATTCAAGAAAAGAATCTTTTTAAGATTCCAGAACCAGTGGTTCATTAAAAGGCAATGCCTTTGTGTAGATCAAATGATCTAATAAAGAAGTATATTACTTCTTATTTTATTCTTATTATTTGATCTTTTCTTTTTATTTTAAGATCTTGATCTTCTTCTTAGATCATTGATCTTTTCAGAAGAAATTCTTCTTTTCAAAGGTTTACCTTCTTTTCTTTCTGATTTCTTCTCAAACTTTCTTTTTAGGAGTTCTCTGAATTCTTTCTCTGTTTCTCTGTCAATGTTCTCTCTTCTTCTCTTTTTTTTATTTTAGAAAGAATGATCATTGGTCGTTGGAACCCACCACCTCTCCGACGACACTGAGAGATTACAGCGCCATATATCGAAGGTGTGAAGGGATATACCCTTTGAACCATGTCTCACTCATTAGGGGGAAGAACAGGCTGGAGCTTAAGCTTCTCGCTGCTGAAAAAAGCTTCTTTGCGTTCGCGCACGTGCGTCGCACGTGTTGGACGCACGTGCGTCGCACGTGTTGGGCGCTCATATTTGCACGTAGCGCATATGGATCTTGCGCATATGCGCATTATGGGGGGGAGCAAGCTCCTATGGAGAACGAGCCTCCTTTTAATTGAATATTCTCATGTGGTGTGCACGTGCGTTGCACGTGGTGCGTGCGTGGCGGGCACACGTGCGTTGCACGTGGCGCACATGCGCATTATGAGGAGAAGTAGAGCTTCTATATATGGAGAATAGGCTCCTTTTAATATTATTAAATGTTCTCATGTGGTGCGCACGTGTGTTGCACGTGGTGCGCGCGTGGCGAGCACACGTGCGTTGCACGTAGCGCACATGCGCATTATGAGGAGAAGCAGGGCTTCTATATATGGAGAACATGCTCCTTTTAATATTATTAAATGTTCTCATGTGGTGCGCACGTGCGTTGCACGTGGTGCGCACGTGGCGAGCACACGTGCGTTGCACGTAGCGCACATACGCATTATGAGGAGAAACTGGGCTTCTATATATGGAGAATAGGCTCCTTTTAATATTATTAAATGTTCTCATGTGGTGCACACGTGCGTTGCACGTAGTGCCGCATGGCGGACGCACGTGCGTTGCACGTAGCGCACATGGCGCTTGCGTATTATGGAGGAGCATGCTCCTATCTTGGAGAACTAAGCTCCTTTGGAGAACTAAGCTGCTTTGAGTATTGAATCCTTTGAGAATTTCACTCTACCATTCTAAGAGGTATCCCCTCTTATTTATATGGGAGTGGTAGAGAAGCCATCTCTCTTTTTCCCGATGTGGGACTAAAAAATGCATTCCCCATGTAGTAGGGCATTACTTTAGATTACACGTGTATAACACATTTGCTCATAACTTTTGATCTCGGATGAATTATGAGGCCCATAATATATCAAATCGAAGGTCTTTTCGAGATCCTTTCAATATCATCAGAATTTAGCTGTTTTTCGTTCCGGAGTTTGTCAAAATACAGCTCGGAAAATACTGGTTCGCATCTTCTTCCTTAGATCACATGTGCATAGACATTTGCTCATAACTTTTGATCCCGGATGAATTATGAGGCTCATAATATATCAAATCGAAGGTTTTTTCGAGATGCTTTCAATACCATCATAATTTAAAAGTTTCTCATTAGGGAGTTTATCAAACTATAGGCCGGAAGATACTGGTTCGCATTTTCTTAATCGTATCACTGCCATTTGATACCTTGGACTCTTTTGCGCAGAAATTTTTGGCGGGAACAAATGCCCCCCAATACTTTGCCCACATAAGTATATATGTGAGGGAAGTAGTGCAGAGTAATGCATAGCGTATGACCAGTTTCGGGTTGGTATATAACTTTCAGAATTTTGATCTGAGAAGATAACGAGCGGATACAGGCGTCGTCATTTATCATTGACTCAAATCTCGACTCTTAAAAGATATAGTTCCAAACTCTCAATTCCATGAGCCGCACCCTTCTATTTCTTTATGTTTTACTCTGGTGTGAAGTATTTTATACGCTCATGAGTAACTTCTCCATTTCAGTAGCATGTAGCTTTAGCAAGTGTGGCTCGTAGATGGTCCATCTTAACCTCTTTGTAGGGCAGTAATGGATTAGAAGACAGGGGTAGGATCTGCCACCTAAGACTTTTCAACTTTATGAGCCGTGAGGGTCTCATAAAGACTTTTCTCCCTACGGATCGAGAGGATCTCGTAGGTGGGTTTTTCCCCTTAGGAATCGTGAGGATTCCCAAGTGTGGTTTTCTCTTATAAGTCGTAAGGATCCTACAAGAGAATTTTTCCCTCTTATGAGTCGAAAGGACCCGTAAGCGGTTGTTTCCCTCCCTGTCGAAACTCGACTTTGGAGAGTGAGACCCGTGAATAGTATGCAAGAGAATGTTTTAGATCGACTTGTAGGGTCCCATTGTTCAGGAAGCAAGTTTTTCAATCGCTGCTGCCTGAGGCTTCATCTTGCAAGTTGAGACGAATCGGGAATTTTTCCGCGGAGACACTGGTTTCTCTGCGAGCCGACGCGAATCAGGAGGCTCTCATCAAGGAGTGTTTGTATCCGTGAGTCGAGAACTTTGCTAAGGATTATTTGTTTCCCAAGCGCCAAGGATTATTTGTTTCCTTGGGGTTAGAAACGAGTCGAGGATTTCCTACGGAGGCACTTGTTGCTCTGTGAGTAGACGCGAATCAGGAGGCTCTCGTCAAGGAGTGTTTGTATCCGTGAGTCGAGGAGTTTGCTAGGGATTATTTGTTTCCCAAGCGGCAAGGATTATTTGTTTCCTTGGGGTTTGAAACGAGTCGAGGATTTCCCACGGCGGCACTGGTGGCTCTGCGAGTCGACGCGGATCAGGAGGCTCTCGTCAAGGAGTGTTTGTATCCGTGAGTCGAGGAGTTTGCTAGGGATTTTTTGTTTCCCAAGCGCCAAGGATTATTTGTTTCCTTGGGGTTTGAAACGAGTAAGGATTTCCCACGGAGGCACTGGTGGCTCTGCGAGTCGACGCGGATCAGGAGGCTCTCGTCAAGAAGTGTTTGTATCCGTGAGTCGAGGAGTTTGCTAGGGATTATTTGTTTCCCAAGCGCCAAGGATTATTTGTTTCCTTGGGGTTTGAAACGAGTCGAGGATTTCCCGCGGAGGCACTGGTGGCTCTGCGAGTCGACGCGGATCAGGAGGCTCTCGTCAAGGAGTGTTTGTATCCGTGAGTCGAGGAGTTTGCTAGGGATTATTTGTTTCCCAAGCGCCAAGGATTATTTGTTTCCTTGGGGTTTGAAACGAGTCGAGGATTTCCCACAGAGGCACTGGTGGCTCTGCGAGTCGACGCGGATCAGGAGGCTCTCGTCAAGGAGTGTTTGTATCCGTGAGTCGAGGAGTTTGCTAGGGATTATTTGTTTTCCAAGCGCCAAGGATTGTTTGTTTCCTTGGGGTTTGAAACGAGTCGAGAATTTCCCGCGGAGGCACTGGTGGCTCTGCGAGTCGACGCGGATCAGGAGGCTCTCGTCAAGGAGTGTTTGTATCCATGAGTCGAGGAGTTTGCTAGGGATTATTTGTTTCCCAAGCACCAAGGATTATTTGTTTCCTTGGGGTTTGAAACGAGTCGAGAATTTCCCACGGAGGCACTGGTGGCTCTGCGAGTCGACGCGGATCAGGAGGCTCTCGTCAAGGAGTGTTTGTATCCGTGAGTCGAGGAATTTGCTAGGGATTATTTGTTTCCCAAGCACCAAGGATTATTTGTTTCCTTGGGGTTTGAAACGAGTCGAGAATTTCCCACGGAGGCACTGGTAGCTCTGCGAGTCGACGCGGATCAGGAGGCTCTCGTCAAGGAGTGTTTGTATCCGTGAGTCGAGGAGTTTGCTAGGGATTATTTGTTTCCCAAGCGCCAAGGATTATTTGTTTCCTTGGGGTTTGAAATGAGTCGAGGATTCCCCACGGAGGCACTGGTGGCTCTGCGAGTCGACGCGGATCAGGAGGCTCTCGTCAAGGAGTGTTTGTATCCGTGAGTCGAGGAGTTTGCTAGGGATTATTTGTTTCCCTAGCGCCAAGGATTATTTGTTTCCTTGGGGTTTGAAACGAGTCGAGGATTCCTCACGGAGGCACTGGTGGCTCTGCGAGTCGACGCGGATCAGGAGGCTCTCGTCAAGGAGTGTTTGTATCCATGAGTCGAGGAGTTTGCTAGGGATTATTTGTTTCCCAAGCGCCAAGGATTATTTGTTTCCTTGGGGTTTGAAACGAGTCGAGGATTCCCACGAAGACGCTGGTGGCTCTGCGAGTCAACGCGGATCAGGAGAATCTCGTCAAGGAGTGTTTGTATCCGTGAGTCGAGGAGTTTGCTAGGGATTATTTGTTTCCCAAGCGCCAAGGATTATTTGTTTCCTTGGGGTTTGAAATGAGTCGAGGATTCCCACGGAGACGCTGGTGGCTCTTCGAGTCGACGCGGATCAGGAGGCTCTCGTCAAGGAGTGTTTGTATCCGTGAGTCGAGGAGTTTACTAGGGATTATTTGTTTCCCAAGCGCCAACGATTATTTGTTTCCTTAGGGTTTGAAACGAGTCGAGGATTCCCACGGAGACGCTGGTGGCTTTGCAAGTCGACGCGGATCAGGAAGCTCTCGTCAAGGAGTGTTTGTATCCGTGAGTCGAGGTATCTGCTAAAGACACTGGTTTCTTCAGAGTTGGACTGAACCGTCGAGATTTGGCTTCGTCTTCTGGCGGAGCCTGTTGGGAAAGTATGGTTCCCTCTTTGTTTACGCCTTTGGATTGTATACAGGGATCGATGTGATCTTAACTGTAGGGCCAAAGTTTTATCATCATTTTTTTTGTTTTATCTCCGCGATGCTCTATCATTTCAGCTTTTATATCGCGAAGGTCGCGATTGCCCAATCTTTTCGGCTATTTTTCGCGGTGCCCAATCATTTCGGCTATTTATTTTATTTTTACTCGCTGCTTTTTATTGCGAGTTGCGCAATCATTTCGGCTATTATGCATGCATACATTTTTACTTGCTACTTTTTATTGCAAGTTGCCCTATCATTTCGGCTATTTTGTATGCATGTGCGGCCTATTGGCTTTTCGCTGTAAACCTAAAAATGGACACCGATTTCGGCATCAGCACCGCTACAACTGGGATATCGCCAGGAGCGAATCATCATTTGCCTCTGTCATTGTCGAACAAAGGAGGCTTAGCGACCAGGGTTAGGGTCCTGTCGGCTAAGGCTTTTGACCTTATGAGCCGTAAGGGTCTCACAAAGCTATTTCTCCCTACAAGTCGTGGGGATCTTATAGGTGTATTTTCTCCCTAGGAATCGTGAGGGTTCTTAAGTGTATTGTTCCGCTGTAAGTCGTAAGGATCCTACAGGAGGGTTTTCTCCTTGTAAGTCGAGAGGATTTACAAGAGTTGTTTACCATGCAAACATATCCCTAGTCTCGGATGGGACTTAGTTAGTGAAATGTTTATTCGCGCCCGTGGATTGTATACAAGGGCCAGTATTGAGCCACTTATAGGGCAATATCGGAAGTTGTGGGGGTTGCTTAAGCACAGGTTTAGGTCTCTGTAACTTAAGACTTTCAACTCTTATGAGCCGTGAGGGTCGCATAAGAGAGTTCTTCTTACGAGTCGTGAGGATCTCGCAAGTGTATTTTCTCCGTAGGAATCATGGGGATCCCTAAGTGTGTTGTTCCCTTGTGAGTCGTAAGGATCTCACGCAGGTGGTTTCTCCTTACAAGGTCGAGAGGACCCTATAAGTGTCTTTTAACGAGGTTGCGCCCTTTCGGGTTTTCACAAACACTCGCCGGTAGCCCTGCTGTTTTTACTCACAGAGCCCTTTCGGGTTTTCATCCGTGCCCCTTTTTGCTTATGGACATACCGTTTTTTTTTAATTTTATTTTTATATGTTTTTTTTTATATCTCGTCAGCCTAAAGATGCTGCGGTAGTAGTTTAAAGACGTTTCGGTCTGCTATTAGTTTAAGGACATTTCGGTCCGCTGTTAGTTTAAGGACATTTCGGTCCGGCGTTGAGAGGCTGGCTACTGCTTATAAAGCTTGAACTTAGGAAGATATCGAGCGGACATAGTCATCGTCATCTATCATTGACTTAGGCTGTGGCTCATTAAGCGTAGTATTTCTTTAGGAAGCGACCGTTTATTGGTCTGAAAGGCCTTTCACCGTGCATGTCCATGAGTAGGTAGGCCCCACCCTGGCAGACCTTATCTATGATGTACGGGCCTTCATAGTTTGGCTCGAATTTTTCCCGCTTGGCGCGATTGGGGATCATAGGCCTTTTGACCACTAGCACGAGTTCGCCTTGGCGGAAGGTCCTTGGTCGGGTTAATCTTTCATATGAGCGCGTCATCTTTGCTTTATAAGCTTCCAGATTTTGTTGTGCTAGGAGCCGGGTTTCATCAAGAGCATCCAGCTCTTCAAATCGTAGGTGATTATTTTCTTCATCCGTCAGCTCGTAGTGAACTGCCACACGCAGAGAGGGTAATTCTATCTCGAGGGGGAGTACTGCTTCCGTACCGAACACCAACGCGTATGGCGTTGTGTTTGTGGCTGTCTTGAACGTGGTTCGATACACCCAAAGAGCTTCTTGCAGTCTCTTATGCCGGTCTTTCTTATTTCGGGACACTGTTTTCTTTATAATTTTCGTCAAGGTCTTGTTGAAGGCCTCGGCGAGACCGTTAGCTCGCGGGTTATAAACCGAGGAATATCTCCAGTCTATATTATGTTGTTGCGCAAAGCGACTGATCTTGTGGCTTCTGTAAGCTGGCCCGTTATCGGAGATGATCCGTCGCGGAGTTCCAAACCGATATATGACGTGCGTTTTGAAGAAATGGAGGATATTCTCCGTCTTCACTTCTTTCAACGGTATTGCTTCTGCCCATTTGGAGAAGTAGTCAGTCGTCGCCAGGATGAAACGATGTCCTCTAGACGATGCTGGTTCGATGGGGCCGACTATGTCAGTTCCCCACATTTCGAACGGCCAGCTAGCCACCGTTGGATGTAATGGATTTGGATGCTGATGGATGAAGTCTCTATGAATTTGGCATGAGTGACATCGCCTCGCATATTCGAGGCAATCTTGAATCATCGTGGGCCAGTAGTAGCCTATCCGTTTGATCTTCAACTTCATCTTTGGACCTGCTTGGTGAGAACCGCAGATTCCATCATGAACCTCCTGAACGACTCTTTCCGCTTCGTCCGGTCCTAAGCATCTCAGCCACAGAGAATCGAATGACCTCTTGTATAGAGTATCATTGACGAAGGCGAAAGACAGAGCTCGTTTCATGAGCTGATGTCTTGCGGACGCATCTTCAGGCTTTTGGTGGGACTTGAAGTAGTCTATAAAGACTTCCCTCCAATCCTCAACCTTCTCATGGTCTTTTATTTGCAAGGTCGCTTGTTCAGTCACTCCCTTCTCTTCGGGTGATTCCGAAGGTATTTCTGCGGGGGCGAGCACCCGACGACTTTGTACCATGATTCTAACGTCATCGAGGTTCTCGTCAGCCATTTCTTTAGCAAGTTTGGCCAACGCGTCCGCTTTGCTGTTTTCCGCGCGTGGTATGCTCTCCAAAGTATAGGAGGGAATTTGGGTTAGCAGTTTTTGCACCTTTTCACCGTATTTTACCAATTCCGGTTTGCATGTTTGGTAATCGCCATTCACTTGACTGACGACTAGCTGGGAGTCCTCATATATGAGGAGGCTTTCAATTCCCATGTCAATGGCGATCTCGAGACCTGCTATCAAAACTTCATATTCAGCTTCATTATTCGTTCTCGGCTCTGTTAAGGAGAAGGCGAAGCGCATTATTCCTCCTTGTGGGGTCACGAAGATAAGGCCTACTCCCGATTTGATCATTGACGTACTTTGTTTGTGCCTTTTCATGGAAGATGCTCCATCGAAATAAAGCTCCCAACGGGTATCATCACCGTCGATTGCGTCAAACGCATGCTTGTCTGGCAAATCGCAATTCAGGGGAGAATCGGCAGGTATCGGGTGCTCAGCAAGGAAGTCGGCTATGGCCTGACCCTTCACTGCCTTGAGGGGTCGATATGTTATCGAGAACTCCATTAAGAGCAGGGCCCATTTAGCGAGTCGTCCCGTCAATATGGCCTTTAACATTAGATATTTGAGAGGGTCCACCTTTGAAATGAGATGGACTTCATGCGCTAATGCGTAATGTCTAAGCTTTGTTATTGCGAAGATCAACGCCAGGCAGTGTTTTTCAATGGGGGAGTAATTGCTTTCTGCCCCCAGCAGAACTCGACTTAAGTAGTAGAGTGCTCTTTCTTTCTCCTGGTCATTCTCTTGTGCCCATAATGCGCCTAAAGAACCTTCAAGGGCGGCCGTGTAAAGAATGAGAGGCTTTCCCTTAACTAGAGTAGCCAACACTGGAGGGTTTTGCAGATACTGCTTGATCTCTTCCAGTGCGCCTTGGCATTTATGATCCCAAACGAATGGGGTTCCCTTCTTCATCAGGTGACTGTAAGGACGACACTTTCCTGAAAGATTAGCGATAAACCGCCGAATGTATGCGAGCTTTCCTTGGAGAGATCGCAGCTGTTTAAGAGTCCTCGGCGGAGGCATTTCCATGATCGCCTTGATTTTAGACGGATCTATCTCAATACCTCGGTGTCGGACGATGAATCCCAGGAATTTGCCCGAGGAAACCCCGAACGCACATTTAAGAGGATTCATCTTCAAATTGTATTGTCGAAGGCGTCAAAATACAGTCTTTAGATGCTCAAGATGTTCCTCATATGATTTTCTTTTAACAACGAGGTCGTCGATATAGCATTCGACGATTTCGTGTATAAGGTCATCGAAGATCTTTGTCATAGCCCTCTGATAGGTGGCACCGGCGTTTTTTAGACCGAAGGGCATTACCTTGTAACAGAATATCCCCAAAGGAGTCCGAAAAGACGTATGTTTCTGGTCTTCAGGATGCATTTTTATTTGATTATATCCTGATGAGCCGTCCATGAAGGAGAAAACCTCATGCGTGGACGTATTGTCTATCATCAGTTCAGTGAATGGTACTGGAAAATCATCTTTTGGGCAGGCTTTATTAAGATCCCGAAAATCCACGCATATGCGCACCGTCCCATTTTTCTTCATCACCGGGACGATATTAGCAATCCATTCAGGGTATTGAACCTCCTGGATAAAGCCAGAGTCTATCAGCTTTCTGACTTCAGCGTTGATGCTCATCTCGAGCTCGAGCCGCATTCTTCTCGGCGCTTGTTTAACTGGCTTGACATCCGGGGATATTGCTAGTCTATGTACAACAACTTCTGGATCTAGTCCTGGCATCTCGGAATAGTTCCATGCGAAGCAATCTTTATGCTGCACAAGGACGTCCTTTAATGCAGCCACCCTCTCTTCAGACAGCAGCTCGCTGACGAATGTCGGTCGCGGATCGTTTACCGTCCCCAACTCGATTTTCTTGAGGTTATCTGCAGTGGTATGTATTCCATCCTCCAGTTCTTTCGGAGCTGGGGGAAATTCTGAGATTACCTCATCATTGCTGTTTTCGAGGCACCGAGGAAGGCTGTCCATGTTCTCGGGTTCTCCTTTTAGTATTGTTATCATGTGACAGGTACGAATTCGCTTCCAGTCCCAATGTGGAACTGGTTTTTCTTTCGTGGCCTTGGGTTCGTGCTTTTGTGGTGGTGCTACCCTCCAGTTGTCGGACAGAGCGAATTTACCAAGCTGGTACTGATCTTCGACCCAATTCTTGAAGGTGAAGCAATCTTCAAGAGGATGACCTATCACTCGATGGTAAGAGCAATAGTCCGGGTGTGAGGCTCCGCTCGCTTGTTCGGGGTGTTTAGACTCCGGCAATGTAAGCATTTGATGCTTTAGGACAAGATCGAGTATCTTCTTCGTCTTTTCCCGAGGAAACGAGTACGCTCGACTCATTTTCTTCATGAGGGATAGATCAATAACGCTCGACTCCCGTTTGCGTGTCTTCTTAGCCCTGCTTTGCAGCTGTTGAGCGCATTTTCGGCCTTTCGATTTATTTCCGCTTTTGTGTCGAGCCTTGTTTATAACAGGTTGACAGGGAGCAGCCTTTTCATCTTTCACGGCCTGTTGGAGAAGGCGTTGTGTCATAGCTTTCTCGTAGATGACCATTTCGCGGTTATGATCTTCTCGGACTTTTTGATCAGCTTTCTTTATAAGTTTGTCCATCTGTTCTTCGAACGACGGACTGGGCTCCTTTGCGTTTGGAACTTTCACGGGCCTAGGATTAGCGTTCTCCCATTGAGCATCTGCTTCTTCATCAAGGTCATGCACGACGTAACAGCTGTTTAGTAGCTCCCGTTTCTTTGACCGGATGTATCCGAGTCCTTTCGTCTCCATTCTCCCGTTAGGCAGTTTGTGTTGAGTCCTAGGAACGTTCCAGACTTTATCATAGAATTTGGCCTTTCGAACGGTCTGCTTGAAGGATATCCCCTGGCGTTTCAGCAGCTTCTTCAAACCCTCTGTATAATATCTGGGAAGACGGATAGGCTGAAGCCTGTCGAGTGTAGGATCCGCGCCATGCCAGATTTCTTTTTTCACCTTGGTTTCTTCAGAGCGGTAGAACAGAATCGCTTTCTCGCCTGGGAGGGATGTAGAATGTTTGTAGCTCTTCTACGTTGTAAATATTAAGTGCATCCAGTTCTTTATGGTGTTTAAGCGGCACCATGGCGACTTGCAGACTTTGCTCTTCGTTAGCGAACGTTCGTATTGAAGGTCGAGCAGAGAATACAGCGTGGACTTCATCTTCCGAGTTGCTGCCAAAGATCAACGTAGGATCTGATGATCCCGGCTTGTTGTGTTGGGGCGGACCCGAATAAACCATCTCCTCTTCCTTCTCGGTATCGCTGCCGAAGACAGGGATGGTGGCTTTGGTTTTATTCTCCGGCTTATGACACTTCTCCGTGTCTTCGAAATCCGGTAAGAAGTACTTGGCGTCTTCGTATTTGCGGACCTCGTTCACAGAGAACGGGTTTAGTTCTCCCGTCACGGTATACTCAAAACCATCCTTAAAATACTTCATACACTGATGTTGTGTAGAAGGGATGATGTTGTACTCGTGTAACCATGATCGGCCGAGCAAAGCGTTGTAGCATGTCTTGGCGTCTATGACGTGGAACTTAATGTCCGTGACGAGTAGCCCGAAGCGTAGCGTCAGTATCACAGATCCAAGAGTGTTTGACGATTGGGAGTCGAACCCGGAGATGGTGATCTTGTCCCGAGCAAGGTGCTGGACGCTCATGTAGATTTCCTTCAACACCCGCATGTTGAGTAGGTTAACAGATGACCCGTTATCGATCAGGATTTTGCCTATCTTTATATCATGGCAGTATCCCGAGACATAGAGAGGGCGATTGTGTTCGCACGTCCCAAGTAGAAGGTCTTCATCGCCAAAAGTAATATCAGCCGTGTGCACTTCCTCCAATTCATCCTTCATCTTTTCTTCGGCCAGGCATGCTTGGAATTGTTCCGGGTCTTGGAGCGCCTTAATCAACGAATCTCTCGCCTCTTTTGATAGCAAAAGGGTGTCAAGAATGCTGAGCTGTGAGGGCAGCTTCCTTAGATGTGCCAAGACGTTGTAATCCACCTTATTCTTCTTTGGTGGGTCTTTGGCCGCTAGCTCTTCCACCACTTGGTCATCTAAGATGATATCTTCAGAGACCTTTTCTTTCCCTTTATCTTTCCTGTTTAAGGGTCCGAGGTTCTTTTCAGGCAGTGTCCGATTCCGCAGCCGGATATTTTCGCAAACCTTCGGTTCTTCTTCTCTTCTCGAGGCGGACTCTTTAAAGAGAGGGGCAAGTTCTAGTTCTTCATCAGAATCACTCCCGAATGTAGGCACTTGTGACCCGCCGGTGTTAACCACGCGACAATCGCCGGTAGTTCTTTCAAGCCCTTCGGTCGTATTTCTTTGCTCCCGGCGAGTTTTGCGCTTTTCCCGCTTAAAGCGTTGTCGATGAGCGACGTATCCTTGCCACCATTTATCGAAAGCTTTGCACTCTTGAGTGGGGTGCGAGACCTACTGATGATATAAACAATAGGAGAGGTGCATTTCTATTTCACCAGTAATTTTTCTTTCAGAGGATGGTAGCTTCATGCCCATTGATATGGCCTTAGCAAACCTCTTCTTTATCTTGAATTGGCATTTGTCGGTAGCGAAGGTGTTCTGCTCCAGCAGGATCGTCTCAGCTCTTTGATCAAGTCGCTGGTGCTTGGCCCTTTCAAATATAGCCATCTCACGTTCTCGACCAGCTTTACTTTTCAGTCGAGCTTCGTCAAGGAACGCGTCAATCACTTCAACCGATAGCTCCGGAATTTTTAATTCGGTATCTGCCCCCAGCGTTTTAGTGCCAGGAGTCTCCTCATCGTTCGCTATCGCATGGGAGATCATATGACAGCTCGCCACATATTCCTCAGATTCATCCGATGAACTTTCTCCCTCATCTTCCTTTTGAAAGACGTGATTGAGGAACTCTTGGAGCGTAATGGGAGTCCGTGCCTTTTGGTTGTATTCATCCAGCGCGTCAATTTGTTTTTGCAATTCCGTGCGCTTGTCGTTAGGAGTCACGGGCTTCTTCGACTTCTTATTCTTCTTTGAAGACTTTGACGGCTGGTTATGAGTGTTTGGGCCATTTCCACCAATCTTTTGAGTCGGACGAGGCTTCAGCATTCCTTCAATAATTTGTGGTTCCAACGGGTTATTCCACTTGACTGCCGGGCATGTTCGAAGATCATTTAGCATCCTCTTCGTCTTGGCTGATAATACAACTCCCCAAGGAGCTTCTTCAATGACGGAGCATGTTGCCCCCGGCGTATTCGTTCCTTTGGAGGTGTGGGGCTGCGGGGGATTCACCTTCCATTTGTCAGATAATGCGAACTTGCCCTGTCGGTATTGGTTTTCAAGTCAATTCTTGAAAACGTAGCAATCTTCGATCGGATGGCCTAGTACTCGATGATAAGGACAGTAGTTGGGCTCGTTGACGTCACTTGGTTGCAACGGACATTTTGGATCCGGTAGATTTATGAGTCTATTGCGCAACGCCAGCTTGAATAACCTCCTCGTTTTATCGCGGGGAAAGGAATAAGGACGTCCCATCCTATCCTTAAGGGATACGTGCGGGCGCATATTATTTTGACGAGCTACTGGCTTCGGGTCGCTCGGTTGTTGTTGAGCATTAGCGACGACAATCGCTTTTCCCTTCCCTTTATCATTTCGGGAGTCCGGCCTTGGAAGAGGGGGTTTATGGCCCATCTGATCCATCTGCGCTAGTTTGTCGATCAAGGCTTGGAAAGTAGTCGGCTTGAAAAACATCATAAACTGCGAGATGGTTGCTTGTGGATCGAGGGTTCCCACAAACATACCCACTGCGGGAGCTTCTTCAATGCGTTGCTCGCACTTCGACCATAGATTATGCCACCGTATAGCGTATTGGACCCACGTCTCGCCCGGCTTTACCCTGGCGTTAATCAGGGCCGTCATCGGGGTACGTTCACTGGCACTCGCAAAACGCTGAGTAAACAGTAGCTCCATCTCCGCGAAGGTTTTGATAGAGTCATTCAGGAGTTCAGAGTATCACTCAAACGCCGTATCCGATAAGCTTCCAACAAACTGGCGCAGTAAAACCTTGTCATCACCACCGGTATTGCCGCAGAGTGCCCTGAACTGGGCAACATGCTGATGAGGATTGCCCGTCCCTTTGTAGACATGGAACTTAGGAATTGTATAACCTGGCGGGTACTTGATTTGATCGTACCAACTTGGGTATGGCCGCCCCGTTTTTACGACCTGACCGGCCGCTTCAGTCGCATGATGCACCCGTATTTGCTGGGCGATATATTCATCCAAATCAGCTTTTGAGATGGTATCCTCTTTAGCTGTGGATAGAGCCGGTGGAGGATTCGACGTCTCTCCCCTATCGTCTTCAAGAATGATCGGGGGATCTTCAGCAGGTGGATCTTGTTGAATCATCATACCCACCATGTCCTGGAACAGGAGGGCCATTTTCTTTATGTTGGCTGCCTGCTCCGCAGCTTCTTTATTTTTCTTCTCTAGTATGCGCCGAAGGAATTCGGCGTCCGTTTCTTGTTCTTGACGTCCCTCTGAGGATGTTTCCGGGGTTTCTTTCGGCCCTGTAAGTGCGGCCATAGCGTTCATCATCTCCTGGAGCTTCTGTTACTGCTCCTGAGCCTTGGTCACTGACCGTGTAAGCGGTCTATGACCCGTGGATGCACGGCTGTCTTCTTTTCCCGATGCCATGTAAACCGTATGAACTGTTATGCCCCCTGACTTGGGGCGTTTAGGTTCACCATTTTTAACTTTTGTCGCTGACGCGGGGGTTTTCTCTGGCCTCCTTCTTTTGTGGGCCGTTGAGGTTGAAGGAACCATTGAAGGGGGCACCCTAGCAGCTGCTGTTCCCTGCTGTTTAATGGGACAATCCTTGTCTTTCTCCACCTTCGCCTTTTTCTGGCGACGAGAGTGATCTGGGTCGATCACAGAGTCTTGAACCCTTCGCCAAACTTTATAAATTCTTGAAGACAGCCGTTGAGGGGGCTGTTCTCGTTCCGTTTTTGGAACTCTCTCCGCAGGTGGAGGAGATCTCTTCAATGTAGCGATTGGAGAGTTCTTCTGTACCCTCCTCAGCAGTTCAAAGTTGTTCCCAGTTGGAACAACAGCGTTGATTTCCACCATTGGAGCCGGTGGAGTTATCCCTGAGGGGGAGTTTCCCCCTGCCTTCCTCACTCGTTGCCAATGGCGACGTCGAGCTCGACGAGCCGTTGGGACTGGCTCAGAGATAGAGATAGCTTCTTTTTGCCCCCTGTCTGAATGAGGCACCGCCGGTGTTAACCTTTTAAAAACTGAGGTCGTTCCTTGTGGGGTAATATCTAATCTGTTAAAGGCAGATCTTCATGCAGGGGCAGGAGCAGGAATCATCAGTCTTGAAAAGACTGACTCTTTGGCGGGAGAAGCCGCCTTGACGACTTCTGGAGCAGCAGTTATTGCCTTCCTCGGGACAGCCAATTTAGAGTTCTGATTTAGCCTGGTGAAAACAGAGGCTGTCGGTTTGGCAGTAGGCGACCCGTTGACAGGGATCGTCGTAGCAGTGAGCCGGTTGAAGACCGACTTTTTATTCACTTTCGGTGCAGGTATTGGCGCAGAGAAGCTTGTAGGTGGGATCATGGTCCCGAAGAACAAGCCAGTGGTGGCTTGGGTCACCTGATCTACCGGTAGAGCGAGGAAGGAAGCCGCTTAGGGCCCATATGCTACACCTCCCGGTGAGGTGGAGCGTCCGTTGCAGTGGCATTTCGAGCAGTTGGTGCAGTTAAAGGCCATTGAATCTTGAGTTCTGCGCCAGGCAAAAGACCAAATCTTAGTAACTTGAAATCCGAAGGCAACCATTTAACAAACCGCGATTGGTTCGCGAGGACGACACACGAAGTGTGGAGTGGAAAGAGGAAAAGGTCCCACCGGGCGTGCCAGAATCTTTTCCCCTCCGAAAGACGGCGCACAAGACTGCGATGTCCCGACGCTGAGATTCGGGGCAGATGCTATTTGGTTTTATTCGTCCACCTCTTCGAAGATGCCAAGTTGATTTATGGCACCGTGTATCGGAGGTTTAGATGGATGCGGCCGATGTAGCAGACTTCGTCAGATTCCCCCTCGCTTGAGGGGTTTTTGATTGTGGGGGCGCTTTTCCCTGCAGGCGCAAGCCCCTGCAGTTAATTACGCTACCGCATCGCGGTAACAACTTTCTCCTTCTCCAGAATCTCACTTCGTGTCGTGTGTTTTTGTTTTGTTTGTGGTTGCCCGTGGATTGTATACGGAGACTGAGTAATGCCGTCGCCCGTAGGACGTGGATTAGTCCAAATCCGTATTTACTTAGATTTGGGTTTGGTGTTTTTAGTTTAAGGATGCATTAGTCGCGTTGCGGCTAAGATCAACTTAAAAGTTCGTTAAGGATAAGATAGTCCTGTTTGAGACTAAGATCAACTTAACGTGATAATCCATTTAATATCTGGCCATCGGGACTCGTCACCTCTCTAACGTCGTTGAAGGATTACAACGGCAGATGTCAGAGGAGTTCAGAGATGTACCGTTGAACCAAGGTTGATTTGGAGTTTTATAGTCCGTTTGAATGTTTAAGGATACGTTAGCCGTGTTTGGGGGCTAAGATCAACTTAAACGGGATCGTTTAGATCCGGCAAAAGAGCATTTGGAGGCTCTATTGTTCCAGTTTAGGGACGTAGTGGTCCATAGGTAGTTTAGGGACGTTGCGGTCCATGTTCCAGTTTAGGGACGTTGCGGTCCATGTTCCAGTTTAGGGACGTGGTGGTCCGTATTCCAGTTTAGGAACGTGGTGGTCCGTATTCTAGTTTAGGGACGTGGTGGTCTATGTTCCAGTTTAGAGACGTGGTGGTCTATATTCCAGTTTAGGGACATGGTGGTCCATTATTAGTTTAGGGACGTTTCGGTCCAAAATTAGTTTAGGGACGTTTCGGTCCACCAATAGTTTAAGGACGTTTCGGTCCAAAATTAGTTTAGGGACGTTTCGGTCCACGAGTTTAAGGACCCCGCAGTCCGTATTGATGTGTGGTCGTCGGGACCCGTCACCTCTCTGACGTCGTTGAGGGATTACAACGATAGGCGTCAGAGGAGTTCGGAGATGTACCCTTGAACCGGATGTAAATTGATTTAGGAGAGCAGTCTTGCTCAGTCAATTTAATTTGAGGACTTACGGCCATGATTGGGCTAAGTCCAGTTGAGAATATTCAACGTTTTTATCTTTGTCCTATTAGGCCTGTGCTAGGGCTTTGCCCCTGTTTAATAATGCACTGCATTTTATTTTGGCCTGCTACGCCTTTCTGATTTAGGCTTTGTCCCTTTATAAATGATGCAGAGCATCTGTTTGGACTCTGCCCTTCTTTAAAATAATGCATTGCATTTAATTTGGTCTGTTAGGCCTTTTTTAATTGGGCTTGGCCCTTCTGTAAATAATGCAGCGCATTAATTGTCTGACAGTGGTCATGTGGCATGTCAGGCGCTTTGCGCTAATTAATGAGCGCAACGCATATGGAGGTGACACGTGTCACGCTCTGGTGAGCGCAAGCGCAGTGCGCTGCGCCAATGCGCTGCGCTGCGGACACGTGGCGCGCTCTGGTGAGTTGCACCAATTTCAGAGAGCAATGCTCTGTTTTAAAAGCGCATAGCGCAAGTTGTTCTGGAGCTGACACGTGGCGCTCTCTGGTGGCTTGTGCCAACCCAAGAGCGTAACAGTACAGATTTACAAGTGCAAGGCACTGTTTTAATATCTTGATCCAATTTTGGATTCAAGAAAAGAATCTTTTTAAGATTCCAGAACCAGTGGTTCATTAAAAGGCAATGCCTTTGTGTAGATCAAATGATCTAATAAAGAAGTATATTACTTCTTATTTTATTCTTATTATTTGATCTTTTCTTTTTATTTTAAGATCTTGATCTTGTTCTTAGATCATTGATCTTTTCAGAAGAAATTCTTCTTTTCAAAGGTTTACCTTCTTTTCTTTCTGATTTTTCTCAAACTTTCTTTTTAGGAGTTCTCTGAATTCTTTCTCTGTTTCTCTGTCAATGTTCTCTCTTCTTCTTTTTTTTTAATTTTAGAAAGAAGGATCATTGGTCGTTGGAACCCACCACCTCTCCGACGACACTGAGAGATTACAGCGCCATATATCGAAGGTGTGAAGGGATGTACCCTTTGAACCATGTCTCACTCATTAGGGGGAAGAACAGGCTGGAGCTTAAGCTTCTCGCTGCTGAAAAAAGCTTCTTTGCGTTCGCGCACGTGCGTCGCACGTGTTGGGCGCACATGCGTCGCACGTGTTGGGCGCTCATATTTGCACGTAGCGCACATGGATCTTGCGCATATGCGCATTATGGGGGGGAGCAAGCTCCTATGGAGAACGAGCCTCCTTTTAATTGAATATTCTCATGTGGTGTGCACGTGCGTTGCATGTGGTGCGCGCGTGGCGGGCACACGTGCGTTGCACGTGGCGCACATGCGCATTATGAGGAGAAGTAGAGCTTCTATATATGGAGAATAGGCTCCTTTTAATATTATTAAATGTTCTCATGTGGTGCGCACGTGTGTTGCACGTGGTGCGCGCGTGGCGAGCACACGTGCGTTGCACGTGGTGCGCGCGTGGCGAGCACACGTGCGTTGCACGTAGTGCACATGCGCATTATGAGGAGAAGCAGGGCTTCTATATATGGAGAACATGCTCCTTTTAATATTATTAAATGTTCTCATGTGGTGCGCACGTGCGTTGCATGTGGTGCGCGTGTGGCGAGCACACGTGCGTCGCACATAGCGCACATGCGCATTATGAGGAGAAGCAGGGCTTCTATATATGGAGAACATGCTCCTTTTAATATTATTAAATGTTCTCATATGGTGCACACGTGCGTTGCACGTAGTGCCGCATGGCGGGCACACGTGCGTTGCACGTAGCGCACATGGCGCTTGCGCATATGCGCATTATGGAGGAGCATGCTCCTATCTTGGAGAACTAAGCTCCTTTGGAGAACTAAGCTCCTTTGAGTATTGAATCCTTTGAGGATTTCACTCTACCATCCTAAGAGGTATCCGCTCTTATTTATATGGGAGTGGTAGAAAAGCCATCTCTCCTTTTCCCGATGTGGGACTAAAAAATGCATTCCCCATGTAGTAGGGCATTACTTTAGATTACACGTGTATAACACATTTGCTCATAACTTTTGATCTCGGATGAATTATGAGGCCCATAATATATCAAATCGAAGGTCTTTTCGAGATCCTTTCAATATCATCAGAATTTAGCTGTTTTTCGTTCCGGAGTTTGTCAAAATACAGCTCGGAAAATACTGGTTCGCATCTTTTTCCTTAGATCACATGTGCATAGACATTTGCTCATAACTTTTGATCCCAGATGAATTATGAGGCCCATAATATATCAAATCGAAGGTATTTTCGAGATGCTTTCAATACCATCATAATTTAATATTTTCTCATTTGGGAGTTTATCAAAATATAGGCCAGAAGATACTGATTCGCATTTTCTTAAGCGTATCACTGCCATTTGATACCTTGGACTCTTTTGCGCAGAAATTTTTGGCGGGAACAAAGGCTGTAGAGGACTGCAAGATATCCGACCAGTTCTACGTCGACCTCGCAGACTCTACGGCCGTTGGGTGGCATAATGCCTTCGACGCCGTTAAGGAGATGGTGCCCGAGGTCGATGACCAGGAACTCCGCGCGAAGTACCTCCTACCGGAGGAAGAGCCAAAGGGTGGAGGCACCAGGCAGGCAGGCGGCATCAAGACCTTGGCCGAGAAGACGACATGAAGCCGCCGCTCTCTTTGCTCTCTTTCTTTTCCTTTGTTTTCCATTGTAAGCCTTCGGGCAATTCTGCAACAATTTTGTAAAGCCGAGGAGGTCATAATACCCTGTACACCAATTTTAACATTAATGAAGTATTTTTGCTTGTCTGTAATGTGTCTGATTTGCGAATTGCTTGTTTTTATTTTTATTTTTCCAAGTGTGGATAGACCGGTGTCCCCCTTCACCCCGGAGATGAGGTAACGTGAGTCGAGCAAACACAAGGTTTATTCTTCCAAGTGCTGATAGACCGACCCCGAAAACGAGATAACATGAGTCGAGCGAACACTAGGTTTATCCTTCCGAGTATAAATAGACCGGTATCCTCTTGAAAACTCTAAGAACTCGGACTGAATTTTGCAAAGCTCGGTGATATCCCCTCTTCAGATTTGAGTGGACCGGTATCCTACTTCGAGTATGCGTGCTGGGTAGGGGTCTGCCTACTGGATTAATGCGAGGTATTAGGATCCACCTTTTAGGCCGAGCATGAATCTGTTCGTCATGAATGGGTGTGCCTCATCGTCGAGTAGGAGTCTACCCGTGCGAGGACTTAGGATTCACAGTTTAGGCCAAGCGGGAATCTACTTGATATTAATTGACCGGGCAGGAAGCTATCCAGCGGCCTCGTGAGAGGGCTTCCGATCTACAGTTTGGGCCGACAGGAATCTACTCGTTGTGAATTGGTCAAGCAGGAAGCTACCCAGCGGCCTCATGAGAGGGCTTCTGACTCATAGTCAGGCCGAGCAAGAATCTACTTGTAATGAGTTAGCCGGGCAGGAAGATACCCAGCGGACTTGTGAGAGGGCTTCAGATCTACAGTTCATGCCGAGCAGGAATCTACTCGCTGCGAATTGGCCAGACAGGAAGCTACCTGGCAGCCTTGTGAGAGGGCTTCCAAGCATGAATCT
Organism: Agapanthus africanus; assembly: GCA_030015575.1. Classification (NCBI taxonomy): domain Eukaryota; kingdom Viridiplantae; phylum Streptophyta; class Magnoliopsida; order Asparagales; family Amaryllidaceae; genus Agapanthus; species Agapanthus africanus. The sequence goes on along the minus strand of CM057338.1, from coordinate 422,560,238 downwards.
ACTCGCTGTGAATTGGTCGGGCAAAAAGATACTCGGCGGCCTCACGAGAGGGCTTCGGATCAATAGAAGGTAGGATCGCCATGACGTTGACATTTGCGACTCCCCGATTCCCGGTGCCACACGGCGCATGACGGGTATCTTAAGATCCGCGCATATCTCTCGACGACGTCGTTCAATCTGCCCGGATCCGCGTGAAAGGGAAGCGTCCAATGGCCGGAAGTTGCGTGGCGGCGCCTCACCTGATGGATGCGAAACTACGCATTTCGCGCCTAGGCGGGAGAGAATCTCGACCGTAGGAGAATTTTCGTAGAGGCTATAAATAGAGGAGTCTTGGCCTCCTTCCGTCGATTTGTTTTTAGTTGTCTCTGTCTTTTTTCTTTCTCTGACCTTCGTAGTCAATCATTTTCTGATGGCCGGCAACACGTACAACATCCGAGATATCGTATCCTGCAACGACGTCTACTAATACAACTATGACAATTCCGAGGCAACATACGAGGCTGTGATGGGTCGGCTGGAACATCATTATGGGCGGTTACTCCTACGCCGATCATTTCTCCTGCATGTTCTTGTTCATGCGATCTGGAAGTCTTCCCCCGGCATTTTCAGGGCATTGTCCCAACAAGCACTGGAGGAGGCCGTCGACAAGATGTGCACGGCCCATGAGTTGGGACTGATATCGAAGAGCGGATGAGATCACTCGAAGGAACCATAGCTACTCGGGTCCACAGACATAGGCAGAGGGAGTGATGGGACGCTGCCTGGGATCGGCTGGCGGATCGCTGCTTTAGGTACCTCGATCAATGCTTTCAAGACCGTCTCCCTCCTTTACTGTAATCGTTAAGCGACAAAATAGTGTTTTCTTTTGCGAGCCCCCGGGCACTTTTGTAAGGCCAAGGAGCCGAAAATACCTCTTATTAATAAATTTTTCTTTTGTTTATGAATTTTTCCTTGCACCAAATATTTTCGTTTCTGTTTTTCAAGTGTAAGTAGATCGGTGCCCCTCCTTCAATCCTTCATCCCGGAGTTGATGAAAGATTGGCGGAGCTAGACTTAGGTCGGCTACCTACAGGTGCATCCGCGTTTTATTTACCTAGGTAAAAGGATGGACATGGATACTTCTCTTGCCTCCAAGCCGGGCTGGAGACAGCCTGTTGGCTCATGAGAGGGCTTCTGACCCTCAGTTAGGTCGAGCAGGAAAATATCCGTTTTGAATGAGCATGACGGGCAAGAGGCTGCCCGCCGGGGTCTAGGTTTGGAATCAGGGGAAACTGTCTGATTGCAAAGAAGCAAGAATCTTTATTATTAAAAGGAGTACAAGTTTAACAGTACAATTTAAGCTTTTCGTCATTATACGACCACGGAAGGTTACGTCCCAAGGAATCTTGGAGGCGGTATGCTCCTCCGAGGAATACCTCGGTCACGAGGAAGGGGTCGTCCAACTTCGGGGAGAACTTGTGTATCCACCCTTGATCCTTGAATTCGTTGCGTCGGAGGACTAAGTCTCCTGATTTGAACACTTGGTGTTTGACCCGAGCATTGTAGTACCGGGCGGTTTGCTGCTGATACGCAGCCATCCTTATTTATGCTCGGTCTCTTTTTTCTGGCAGGATGTACAGGTTGCTTCGAAGGGCCAAGACGTTGGCTTCGTTGTCGAAGTGTTCGATCCGATAACTAAGTAGACCAATTTCTGTGGGGACCATTGCCTCGGTGCCATAACAGAGACTGAATGGGGCTTCCCCCGTGGGTGTCTTCTTCGACATTCGCAATGCCCATATTTCCCGGGGAAGTTCTTCGACCCATCTGCCATGCCTTCCTTCCAGGAGGGCCCTGAGCCACCAGATAACGCTTCGGTTTGCTACCTCAGCGTCCCTATTGCACTGGGGATGATCGACCGTGAAGAACTTCATCGGTATGTGGTAGTCGCTGCAGAATTCTCGGACTTTGTTGTTCTCGAAGATGGTTCCGTGGTCGGTAATGAATCACCTCGAAACTCCAAACCAGGAAATTATGTTGTTCTGCAGGAACTTCACTGTGGAGGCGGCATCCTGTTTTCTAATTGGCGTGGTGTTCATACCAAAATATTGCATTTAATACCGCTCATTCATATGCACATTAAAATATAGGTTGGTGTTTTTGATCCATGTTTGCTACATAATTACAGGTTATAAGTTCTCAGTCCAGAACAATATAAATCACGCCCAATCTCTACAGTTATGACAAAATTCAAAACAACTACTGAAAACAGATAAAATCCGGGTTCCGGTCATCCACACCCGTCAAGTGCCGCTTACCAGTATAATGGATATGATCAAGCGATGGTCACTCATGTCTGGGACAAGCACAGAGCACGAAGGTGACAGTGTTCTCCGCCGAAAGACCGGACCGAGACGTTGGGACATCTGGCCTGAATTTGGGAGCAGATGCTATTTGGATTTATCCATCCATCTCTCCGAAGATACCAAATTGATTTATGGAACCATATATCAGAGATTTGGAAAGACACGACCGTTGTAGCGTGACTTTATCAGATCCCCCTCATTTGTGAGGTTTTTTTTTATTATGGGGACGCTCCTCCCTACAGGCGTAAGCCCCTGCAGTTAATTACATTACCGCATTATGATAACCACTTTCTCCTGCTCCAACAGTTCACTTCATGTCGTGTGTTGTTTGTTTTATTTTGGGATGCCCGTGGATTGTATACGGAGACTATTTTATGTCGTCTCCCGTATGGCGCGGATTAGTCCAAATCCATATATTTTAGATTTGAGTTTGTTTTATTTAAGGACCGTCAATCTAGTTTGAGATTAAGATCAACTTAAATATATGAGCATTTGGGCTCAATTTATTTTAGCTAAGGATATGCTAGTCTTATTTGAGACTAAGATCAACTTAGCAAAATTTTAAGGATCATTTTTATTTAAGATCCAACAACAGAGCATTTGGGCTCAGCTGTAAGAAAACCTTTCAGAAAGACTAAACCAATTTGGGCTTAGTCTACTCAGTCTTTTTTTTCAAAAGTGCTAAGCACTTATTTGGCTTCTGTTTGTTCAGCCTCCATTTTTTATGCAAAAGTGCTAAGCATTTGTTTAGAGTTCTGGCGCTCACATGGGTATCATATGAAGCCTTCAGTTATGGGAGCTGCCCAATCTGTGCTAAGCACTCAGTCATTTTGACTATATATAGTGCTAAGCACTTTTTATATAGCGTCCACGTGTGGAGCACATGTGGGGCTATCCCATTTATTTTGTTGGGTGCCCACGTGTATTTCATGTGAGGCGTTAGGCGCTGCCCAATCAGTGCTAAGCACTTAACCGTTTTGGCCGTATATGCTAAGCACCTTTTATTCAGCGCTCACGTGTATTTCATGTGAGGCACTGGCCTGGCCTTCTGCTTTGGGTGCCCGTGTGTTTTTCACGTGAAGCACTGGGCACTGTTGGGGGCGCCTACGTGGGAAGCACGTGAGGCACTAAGTTCTTTTTTTTCTCCAGGGATTGAATCTCTGTTAATGACCTTTTGACCATTAATGATCACCAAGATCTTTGTTTTGAAGATCTGAGATCAAGTTTTCTTTAAGAAATAAGTCTTATGTTTTTTTTATAAGAACTAAGTTTCTTTTTAGGGTTAAACCCTATTTTCAGAGGAATTGAATTCCTATAGGATATGTTCTTTTTCCTTTTCTTAGTTCTTTTCTGAATCTTTGATTCTTAAGAACAAGATCTTCTCAATGAGAATTAAATTCTCAACTTGTGGGAGACTTGTCTTGTGGATCTCAGATCCAAAGAAAAAACTAAGTTCTTGAGAATGATTAAACCCTTAGATATGATATGATAGGTAAAAGAGATGCTTTGATCTCTGTGGTTTCTTTACCTAGGGTTTGAGAATTGGAAGAACTTCTTCTCTATTCAGAATTAAATTCTCTGTTATTTTTTATAGCCTTCTGTATTTTTTTGCAGAAGCTTATAGGGGGTTCTCTCTATATGAGACTTGAAATTTCGGGTCCTTTACATAGTGGAGGCAAATTATTAATTAGTTTTGAGAAAATCTCTCATTGAGAAATTCCAATTTGTTTAGGGGATTTTACCCACCGTTGGATCTTTGATCCAATGATTTTTTTTATAGAATATATTTTCTTGTTTTTAATAAAATTGGGAAAATATTTTCCCATGTACAATATTTATTCTGTAAAACGATGATTTTTAATAACTATTGGATTTTTAATCCAAGGGCTTTCTGTTTTACAGAGAGCAATATTTTTTGTTTGTAAAGATTGAGGAAATATATTCTCAAATATAATTTTATTCTATTATTGGATCTTTGATCTAACCTAGAGTATTTTTCTCACTTAGAAAGATTTGGGAGATATTTTCTCCTAATAAAATTTAATTCTATATTCTGATAATTTATTATCTCTATTGGATATTTGATCCAAGGGCTCTGTTTAACAGAGAATATCCCAGTTTTTAGTGAAATATCCCCCTGTAGAATTTAACTCTACTGATTTTAATTTGGGTGCCGGCACTCACGTGTTATGCACGTGGGCGCCACTTAAGAACTTAATTCTAGGCGCTCTTGTGCTTTGCACATTGGCGCCCATGTGAGCTTCACGTGCGGCGCCACAATAAGATTTACTCCTAAGGGGTTGGCGCCGGCACTGGCGCTCTTGTGGGAAGCACGTGAGACGCTGCCTCATTAAACTTTAACAGAGCTTAACTCTTTTATTATGTTTAAATATTAGGGGAACAGGCAGGACAAGGATCAAGATGGCAATGCGGAGCTAGATGGAGATAAAGGCCGCAACAACAACTGAGCCTTTTATCCCAAGCATATGGGGTAGGCTACATGAACCAACATAGAATCACGCCGGGTCCAGCACATGAATCCTCCGCCTCCACTCACTCCTATCGAACAATATACTTTCATTGAGTCCTTTGGCAACATATCATTTCGTATCACCTCCATCCATGTTTTCTTCGGTCTCCCTTTTGCCCTTTTGACATTTCCCATATCGAGAGTATCAATTCGTCGAACCGGCGCTTCCATATGTCTGCGTCGCACATGACCAAACCATCTTAGCCAGTTTTCCTGCATTTTCTCCTCCACAGGTGCTACACCAACTTTTGCACGAATATCCTCATTTCGCACCTTATCTTTTCTAGTGTCACCGCACATCCAACGAAGCATGCGCATCTCCGTTACGTGCATCTTCTGTGTATGATGCTTCTTAGGAGCCCAGCATTCTGTACCATATAATAAGGCAGGCCGAATAGCGCTCCGATAAAACTTCCCTTTCAATTTTAACGGAAAGTCACGATCACACAAAATCCCTGTTGCACTCCTCCATTTCAACCAACCAGCTTGGATCCGTTGATTAACATCACTATCGATCTCCCCATTCTTTTGGATGATGGAACCTAGATATCTAAACCTGTCGCTCGGTGATATCTCTTGCCCTTCCAATGTTATACCAATATGGTTTTGACTTCTCTGATTGCTAAATTTGCAATGCATATATGCTGTCTTGGACCTGCTCAATCTGAATCCCTGAGATTCCAATGTTTGCCTCCATAATTCCAATTTGGCATTAACCCCTGCTTTCGTCTCATTTACTAGAATAATATCATCAGCGAATAGCATACACCAAGTTACCTCATCTTAGATAGTTCTAGTAAGCTCATCCATCATGATGGTAAACAGGAATGGACTTAATGCAGATCCTTGATGTAAACCAACTGTAATCGAAAAATCACTCGTTAAGCCGCCGCAAGTTCTAACATTTGCCACTACTCCATCGTACATATCCTTGATTATGTCAATATACTTGACGGGGACCCCCTTCTTCATCATTGTGCCCCATAATACCTCTCTAGGTACCTTGTCGTACGCTTTTTCTAAATCAATAAATATCATATGCAAATCTCTTCTGCTCTCTCGAAAACGCTCAACAAGTTGACGAAGTAAATGAATAGCCTCTGTTGTCGATCGTCCAGGCATGAACCCAAACTGGTTCTCTGTTATCTTAATATCCTTCCTTAGCCTGTGTTCAATCACTCTCTCACAAAGTTTCATGATGTGACACATAAGTTTTATTCCACGGTAGTTTGAGCAACTTTGAATGTCACCCTTGTTCTTGTAGATAGGTACAAGGATACTTTTCCTCCATTCATTTGGTATCTTTTTTGTCTGCCAAATCTTATTAAACAAATCTGTCAGTCATTTAACACCTATTTCTCCTAAGCATCTCCAAATCTCGATAGGAATCCCGTCAAGACCAACCGCTTTTCTTAAACTCATTCTGTTCAAACTTTCTTTAACCTCAGGGAGTCTTATTTTACGCATGAAATCACGATTTATATCTTGAGATTGAATGACAAGTCCATCCAAATTCTCAGTAAAGCTCTCATTGAACAATTTATCAAAATAATCTCTCCATCTTTCCTTGATATCCTCATCTCGAACTAAAGCCTTCTGATTTTCATTTTTGACACACTTCACCGCACATAAGTCTCTAATCTTCCTTTCCCGCATCCGAGCAATCCGGTATATATCATTTTCAGCCTCTTTAGTGTCTAATTTCTCGTACACCTCCTTGTAGATCTTAGATTTAGCTTCCCGAATAACTTTCTTAACTTTCTTTTTAGCCATTTTATACTTCTCAAATCTTTCCACATCTCTACTTTTCTTCAAATCTTTATAAGAATCCCTTTTAATTTTAATAGCAACCATAGAGATAAAGGCCAAAAGACAAGAGTTGCCATTTTGGACTGTTGTAAATCTGAGAATATTTTGGAACTATTTTGCAAATTTGAACTTGTCGAACAGAAGAAGAAACCAACATGAGAACCCACATGAAAAACGGCGTGCTAATTCCGAAAAACGACCGCGGTTTCGGGAAATTTATCCCCTATTGGCGCCGGATCTGCAACCCTATCATGATGTCTCACGACGAAATTTCGGGGGTGTTTTTGTAATTGTACATCGGCTCAGAATATTACCCTGGGGCTTCACTTCTCTGGCTATATATACTCCAGATGTGTGCCAAACCAACCATTCTTTATTTTCCTTAGGATTAGTTTTAGTTTAGTGTAGTTTTCTTCTTCTTCTTCATCACTTCTCCATTAAAATGTAGTGAGAGCTTTTGAGTGGATGAATGATGAAGATAAGAGTTTTTTCTAGCTTGTATCTTTATTTTCTTGTATTGTATTTTAATTCTTAGTATAATTTTTATTGCTTGTTTGTTAAAATAGTTGTTGGTTTTATTGTTCTTTTTTTCTTTTCTAATCTCTATTTTTATACCATGATACTCAATGGAGTCTCTTGTTTAGGTGAGGGCCCAAGTAGTTAGCTTGCTATTTTTGTTCTCATTGTATTCTTCCATTCTTTCTTCTCTTCTTCTTGTTTTATTTTCTTTTCATGTGTGAGTAGTTACTCACTTGTTAGGATTAAGGAAGGGTGGTATGAAGGATGGAATAATCTATAGTGCTTCTCTTCGCCAAACAATTTGAATTGAACCAAGACCAAATAAACATAACCCTCTCCCTTAGGCGCTCTATAAGTGACATATAGTCATGACCTAAGTCAAGAATTTCTTTAGGCGCACTACAACGTGACATGTAGTTGTGACCTAATTGGAGACTTGTTGTGTGTTTCGCTTAGGGTTAGAAATAAGAACATGGAATGAACGGACAAGAGGCGCTAAAATTGGATTTAGTGTTGGAAAGCCTTTAAAACCCTGTAATGTATTTTGTATTGATATGTATTATTTTGTTCAATAGATGTAAGACTTGCCAAAACCATGATATCGGTAGTTCATGTAAACGGAAGGGATATAAACGGATAGTCATGTAATCAGAGCATATCCATGTTTTGGTTCAGTCGAGTCATGTTGATATTGATTGTATTCTGGTATAAATGGATTCATGTTGAATTGAAGTTGTACTTGAATTGTATTCAAGGATGGATTGATTTCAGATTAGACTGACACTCTGTCTGAGTCAGACACTTTAAAATGAATTGAAGTCCTGAATTAGTTTTAGAGTTATCGGTAACTGCTACACATGGACGACAGGATTTGTGGTTTTTTCCAATCCAATTACCGTATTGATAACCCCATTTTTTATTGTCTAGCTTAAATTGGTAAGCACCCAAATTCTCTGGCTCCCTGAGGCTCAAGAGCTTTTGAGGGGGTCCTTATTGTAATTTAATATGACTTGAGGGGGTTTTATGAAAAACAGTTTTGATATATTTTCAAAATACACCTCAAGTATTTAATTATCGTCTTTAGGGTTTTCATAGATGTAATTTTTAAAGGTGATGATATAGTCTAGTGGATATAAACCTAATTTGAATAGTATATGGTATTTTCATGTAATTTGACTTGTATTGATTCTTGATGGTATTTTCATGAATTTTTGTGATTCTTTTCTTTTGATTAGAAAACATAGAATATATAATATATTTAAAATAGATATTTTGATAATATTTATATATATATTAAAAATAGAATTTCTTTATTAATAGAAATCACGTTTTCTTAAAAAAAATTGTAATAAAATTCCATCGAGATCGTATGCTCCGTGAGGAGGTCTGCATCTCGCCCTACTAGTCCGATGGATGTGCGATAACCCACACCAACCAAATCGGATTCTCCAAAATGGGTTGTAAGGACTTAATCGTATGGAATTTGATTAAAATAATTAAAAGAAATACGGTTTTATTAGTTTGGGGTATTTTAATGTAAAATATTGTATTTTGTCCCACAAAAATTGTTACAAAAACCATCGTGTAATATCAAGATGAGTGTTGTGATGAGGTAGGTCATTAGCTCATGAGTTTTCTAAAGTTAATATGAGCAAACGATAAAGTAATGTCGTATGTAAACTTGATGGTATTTTACCGTAAAAATGAAATAAAAGTTGCAATACATATTATTTTGAATTGAAACTTTTTGTAAATATTGTTTTATGTTTGTTAAACAATATAAGAAGAGATGGTTAATTTGTTGTTTAAGAAAAGTTGAGTTTTTAAAGAAATGAGAATCGGAAGTCGGAATAACTTCGCTTCCGACGAGTTTTGAGAAGAGGGTATTTTAGATTAGAAATATAAGAGCGGAGAGGGGACATACAGTTTGAGAATAGAGGGGGAAGGTATAAGAAGATTTTGTAGGTGTCGTGGAGTCGCGGGGTCACCGGATTTGTCCCGAGTCGTCGCCGGAACTTGACCTTGAGCTAACTCCACTTGTACAACTTTTTGGACTTGGAAAATTTAGAGAGTTTTGGCAAAGGATTTCTGAATAAGGAGAGCTATGGTGTAGGGTGATATTTATAGGAGAAATTAGGGTTTAGGGTATTGAAGAGTGGAATTAAAATGCATTAAAATTTGGTTTTAAGGCTTCTTTTAATTCTTTGGAAATGTGCAGGGAAATCAAATAGACTAGGGTTAGTGGGTAGGCTAAAGGGTGCTAGGGTTAAAAGGATTGGAACATTTGCTTAGGGGGGGGGCGGCGGCGTCGGCCCCATGCCCGATCTCGCCGGTCCAATGGTGGGGTCGGGGTGTGGGATTGATGCCACGTATTGGTGTCGTTTCATATATCTAAGTGCACATGTTTGGTTATTCTGACTTTTCATTTTTACGTGTTTTGCACATGTAAATTTTTGGGCTTCCAAAAAGTTTAAAAGAAAAATCAGCAAAAATATTATGTGGTTGAGAGGATTGGAACACAGGGGTTATGTCACAGCAGTGCAAGGCTTTACCAATGAGCTACAAGTTGTTTCTTGCTGTTCAAAACCAAATTACACAGGATTGTAAATACTCCATTTGTATATTAACTTTTAAACAAATTTTCTGTATACAGAAACAGAGTCGTTACATTCTACCCTCCTTATAAAAATTTCGTACTCGAAATTTACAATTATTTAAGAACTAATTTACAAACAAGTGAGGGTATCTTGCACGCATGTCGTCTTCTCTTTCCCACGTTATTTCTCCTGGTGTGTCTTTTCTCCACATCACCCAGACCAAGTTTACTTCCTTATTCCGAAGTGAATCCACCTTTCTGTCCAGAATTTCAACGGGTTGTTGCTCATAAGATAGGTCCGTCTGTACTGTGAACTCGGAGTGATCAAGAATGTGACTGGGGTCACTCACATACCTTCTGAGTTGGGATATGTGGAACACATTATGCACTCCTTCTAATGAGGGTGGAAGTGCCAAACGATATGCCACTTCTCTGACTCGTTCGAGTATGTCGAACGGTCCAATGTACCTCAAACTTAGCTTACCCCGCCTTCCAAAGTAAATCACTCCACATTTTGGTGAGATCTTTAAAAGACATGATCTCCCGGTTGGAACTCCAAGTGACGGCGCTTTGCATCAGCCCGGTGCTTCTGTCGGTCTTAGGCTATGCACATTCTCTCCTTGATAGTGTGAACCACATCCACTGTTGCTACTATCATCTCAGGTCCAAAGAGTTCTCTATCTTCGATGTCGTCCTAACTTAATGGTGATCGACACTTCCTTCCATAGAGCGCTGCAAAGGATGCCATTCCAATACGTTCTTGGTAGCTGTTGTTGTGTGAAAACTCCACAAGATGTAAACGATCTTCCCACGATCCTCCGAAGTCTAACATACACGCTCTTAGCATATATTCAAGGACCCGAATCATTCTCTTAGACTGACCATCTGTTTATGGATGATAAGCTGTATTAAAGTTCATACTTGTTCCCAAGCTAACTTGCAGACTCTGCCAAAATTGCGTAGAATCTAGTATCACGATCGGAGACAATGCAAACCGGTACTTTATGTAATCTCTCGATCTCCTGCATGAGTTCATGGGTATCAGAGATAATACACTATGAAGAGTTAAATCTTACTTAGATTCATACTTACTTCCATATACTTCTTTGCTGGTGTCTAGGTAGATTGGCTAACTCGAAAGGGAATAAAGTGAGCCGACTTTGAGTCGATCCACAATAACCAATACAGCATCGTTACCTTTCGTGCTGAGAGAAAGTGTAGTCATGAAATCCATGGTAATGTGTTGCCACTTCCATTCTTGTATAGGTAACGGTTGAAGTAAACCAGCAGTCCTGTGATGTTCAGCTTTTACTTGCTGACATACCAAACATTTAGCGACGCTTCTGGCTACTTCACACTTCATTCCATGCCACCAGTAATGTTGGCGTAGATCTTTGTACATCTTTGTACCACCAGAGTGTACTGAATAAGGAGAGCTGTGAGCTTCTTTCATCAATTCTTCCCGAACAGGACCTTGTAGTACATATAATCTGCTTCCGTATCTCAAAGATCCATCTTCATGGATGATGAAGTCTGTTCTAAGTCTACTTTCTACGTGTTCTCTGATCTTTTGCAACTTGGCATCACTTGCTTGAGCTGCTTTGATCTGATTGATAATAGTAGATTGAACTTGTAAGTTCATCAAACTTGAAGCGTTATCTGGCATGACCACTTCTATCTCCATCTGATGCAAATCTTGTTGCATCTTCCACTGTGTGGTGAGATTCATTGATAGTGGTTGGCGGCTAAGTGCATCAGGTACTATATTCACCTTTCCTGGATGATATTGTAGGTTGATGTCGAAGTCCGCCATAAGTTCTAACCATCTTTTCTGCCGCATATTCAACTCTTTCTGAGTAAACACATACTTCAGACTTTTGTGGTCTGTGTAAATATCTACCCATTCTCCGAGAAGATAATGACACCAAATCTTGAGAGCAAAGATGACAGCTGCCAACTCCAGATCATACATCGGATAGTTGCGCTCATGAACCTTCAGCTGTCTTGATGCATAAGCTACAACTTTACCGTGTTGATGTAGAACACATCCTAATCCCTTACCGGATGCATCGCAATGCACTACAAATCCTCTAGGTTGGTCCGGTATGACAAGAATGGGTGCTGATGTCAATCTTGACTTGAGTTCTACGAAAGCTTGTTCGCATGCTTCCGACCACACGAATTCTTCATCTTTATGCGTGAACTTGGTCAGGGGTGTTGCAATCTTCGAAAATCCTTCAATAAATCTTCGGTAATATCCTGTTAATTCCAAGAAATTTCGAATGTCCTTCACTGTCTTTGGTGTCGGCCATTCGCTTACTGCCGATACTTTAGCTGGATCTACAGAGATTCCTTCACCTGAAACAATATGTCCGAGAAATCCGACTTGTTCTAGCCAAAACTCGCACTTGCTGTACTTTGCATAGAGTTGATGCTGTCTCAAAGTCTGCAGGATAATTCGTAAATGTTCAGCGTGCTCTTTCCGATTCTTTGAATATACCAGGATGTCGTCGATGAATATGACAACGAACCTGTCTAGGTACTCTCGGAAAACATGATTCATTAAGTTCATGAATATGGCTGGTGCATTGGTCACTTCACATGGCATCACGAGAAACTCATAATATCTATAGCGAGTTTTGAACGAAGATCTAACTTTGAGAAAACGTAAGACCCACTTAGCTGATCGAGTAGATCGTCAATTCGAGGTAGTGGATACTTGTTCTTTATCGTCACTTCGTTCAAAACTGTATAATCAATGCACATTCTGTTTGAACCTTCCTTCTTCTTCACAAGCAAAACTGGAGATCCCCAACTTGAAGTACTGGGATGAATCAATTCTTTCTGCAGAATTTCGTCCAGCTGAGTACGGACCTCCTTCAAACTTTCAGGGCTTAACCGATACGGTGCTTTGATCACCGGTTGTGCTCCGGATACTAAATCAATTCCTAATTCAAGAGCTCGATCGGGAGGCAGACCTGATATGTCTTCAGGAAATACATTTTCGAACTCTTGAACTACCTCTGGCTTGTCTTTTTCCGCCTGTAGAGTTGCAATCACTGCCTTCTTCGGTTTCGCTTTATATGTGCTAGGCTCCAGGGTACGGTCTCCACTTTTAAAATAAAAGACCGGATGCTCTGGAATCTCGAACACTACCCTCCTTTGACGACAGTCAATGGTAGCGTAGAAAGTTCCTAGCCAATCCATACCCAAAACGACATCGAAATTCGGTATGTCCAGCATCTTGAAATCAGCATAGAATTCTCTGCTGTGGACGGCTACAGGACACAGGTCGTACCCCATTATTGCCTTTAGAACGTCGTTCCCTGAACTAACATTCCAGTTGGATACGAGCGGTTTGACTGGATTGCATGAGTTCGGACGAACCGTTGCGAAATAAAGCAATGAGATGCTCCAGTATCGAAGAGTGCTAATGCAGGAAGAGGGGCTACTAAGATCGTACCTAAGTTATATGGTATAGGTTTTAGGTGTAAAAAAAGATATATGGATATGTATAAGGATTGAAAGAAAGCATGGAAGAAAAGGGTTACCGGTGATGACTTGGCCTGTGGCTTCAGCTTCTTCCACAGTCATTGTGAAAGCATATCACCTCGGTACATTCCTCCCTGCTAGAGGAGCATTCCTATGTCCGTTCCTCTATCCTTGAGGTAGGTTCCTTTGTGCTTGATGGAACTGACGAGGAGGAGGTGCAGTCGGCCCACGAGGAGGCAGAGCAGGGAGAGCAAGACGTGGTGCAGGTGCCTGGATAGCTGGCCGCTGTTGATAGGTGATTGCTGGTCTGGGTGCAGGATTTGGATTGAGTCTATGAGGACAAGACCCAATATCATGTGTGGGTGAGCCACAGACTAAGCAAAGGCGATTAGCACGCCTGCAATCCTTCACCAGGTGTCTATCCCTCCTGCAGTATATGCAAAAGTCTGGACTGGACCGGTTGAATTGTACTCCCGGTCTCCTGGGTAAAAAAGGTGGCCTGGAAGAGGCTCTTCCTGCTATCTGAGTAGCAGGGCACTTCACACTGGCAGAGTGAGGTCTGCCCTTCTTCTTCACTACTGCCTCGTATCGACGGGCAGCTTTCAGAGCTAGATCATGGGTTGGGAAATCCCCTGTAGCTAGAGAAGCTTGGATTTCCTAGTCCAGCCCCTGCTGAAATCGTCTGGCCCTTATCTTGGCAGTCGGAATAAGGTGTGCTGTGAACCTGTTACGGTCTTATGTTAGCTGTGCAGTATGTGATATTAGATAATCGAATATTAAGACATATCTTACCTGCTCAACATGGTGAACTCGGTATCATACTCGTCCACTGATTTGCTCCACATAAAGCCTTGTTGTAAGTGATTGAATTGCTGCTCCATGTCGAATCAGGCAGTCTCCGGAAAATACTACACGTCAAACATGTCGCGAAATGTCTTCCATTCGATCGGCTGGGAAAGACAACTTTCTTCCGCCTTCCACCATACTCGGGCGTTATCTGTGAGTTGCAGCTTCGCAATCCTTACCCAAGCAATGTCTGGCACTTGTGCTGCTGCCAGATCGTCTTCGATCGACTGAGCCTATTCTTCAGCTTCCAAGAGGCTCTCTTTTTTAAAAAATTGCTTCGGATGTAGTGCCCGGAATTGCTTCACTCCAGGTGCTTCTACTTCTGGAAGGTTTATTAGAATAGCAGTCTGCTGCTGCTGTCCCTCCAAGAGGCTCTTTATTGCCTCGAGCAATACTGTTTGCTCGTTGATCGGAGCTACAACAGTAAGCGTAAGTGGAAGAGGTGGTGGTGTGTTGTTGACGTTTATACTCGTGTTGTTGGGAGAATCCATAACCTTGAAAAAAATATGTAAGTCCACGGTAGCGCCCCGGCCGTCTAACAGACGCCAAATGCGGATCAAAAACTTTTAACGAAACTGGCGCTATCGTGTACCGTAACCCGGATCTGCCATTAAAGCTAAACTAACAAATTGCAAAGGGGTAGAAATGTTATACCGAATGATCCGAGTCTTTCGGTCTTCAACCATCATCCCACGCTTGTTGCGGTTACTCCGATCTCCTGAATCTTCGTTCTTCTGGTCTGGGTGGCACCACGTCGACGGATCTTTAAACGGGCTCCCGCCTTTGAACCGAGGCAACTCGATCATCAAGTTTGCCAAAAGAGATGACCAAGATAAAGTAGAGAATGAGTAGAACACTTTTTCTCGTTACGTCCAAGGCTATGGACGAACGGTTAATGAAGTTGCCTTTTGGAATCGGGTGAAATGAGAAATGAGGCTTATCTATTTTCCATGAGTCCAAAACAATACCAATCTTTTTCTAGCAACCATGATTCTTACCAAGGGTGGCCGGCCACTTTATAGCAAGAGGGGGGGTGAGTGTAGGAGGGGGGAGAGTGACCACAAGGATAAAGATCTCACACAAATATCCTAAACATGAACAAAAACCATTAATGAAAATAATGACTCATAACCTTAGTCATCATTTCATTAATTGCAACCAATGAAAAAATAACACCGCTCTAACCTAGTCATCTCTTCTAGAAACTTCTAGAACCTTCCACACTCAACAAGAAAAGATAAATCCGTATTTAACCGACTGTTAAATACGGCTGATAGAAAACTGGAAACCGGCAACTTCCAAAAGTGATCCTCAAACGAATTTCAGGATAACCCCGTATCAGTATAAACATACCCGCATTTGTATTACGACCGAATACAAATTCAACTGAGATAAAGATATTATATCTACACAGTACAATACTGGGTTCCGGCTTAAACCAAAGCCTACCAGTATTATCTGCCCGAAAAACGACACGTGCGAAAACGCGCGTGCTTTTTCCGAACCTTGCCATAAACCCATACAGCCTCTACAACGTTTCGCCCGAACTTGGGAAAGTGTCTGTGGGAAACTCTAATGACTCATCAATACATCGGCACTGGGTATAACCTCTAGCACGTCAGAGGTACAAACTGTACGTAACGGTTTGCCTATGTATTGATTGGAAGGGAAGCTGACGAGCGAACTCATCTATAAACCCTACTGAGCCTGACAGTGACAATGTATATACAGTCCGGTCCATTCGTCTAAAGAGTATCGCATATCGAGTCTAGGGGGGTGGATAAAGTCAGACCCCTAACAACGCGATAAATCGTGTCGGCATGAAGCCCATCACCACCTGAGAAACTACTGATCCAAATCAGTAATTCTCCACTACCTCGGCCGAGAGTTTCTAGTGATGGCCACCCGTGCACTGCGCGACATCAACCCCCAATACCGGGAGAGACGAATCCCCGAGATCCGCTCACTTGCCTCCAATGTGGCTCGGGACTGTACCCAAAATATACCTGTTTGCACGTCTCCTTTGAGCGTGGTAGGGTATAAATCAAAGCACAGTGGGAACTCACATGAGACAAATGACGATCTCAGGTCGATGAACTAACCTGTACACATGTCACCAGGGAATTGTTATCTGACGATATGTATAATACCAACTAGCAGATTCCCGACGAGTCCTGTCCGGTGTACTCATAACCCAATGAGCACCTGTATACATCTTAGGTGATCCTTCTGACACCAATGGCTTGTGAGACCGGCCATCGCCCCTCGTCGGGGTCTCGACTGTATACACTAGTCTACTCTGGAGTATCGATGCCCTGTCTCGAAACTCCCACGACTAGGGACTCTTTAAGGATGTGCTTATAAACCCCAGCTCCCACGTATATGATCGCCATCATACTGCTGGCTGTCAAGCAGAATCCTATGGTCTCTATCAACATGCAATAGCGAACTAAAGCATGCATACGATGATAAAGACAAACCAGATAGCATACTATCATCTTGAGCAAGACTGTCATATCGGTATAGGTCCTGCCTCAATCATTGCAATCACGTACCTGCGATCCAATAATTGACTTTGAGGGCACTATCTCCAGCAATCTCCTACTTGCACTTAAGGCTAATTATTGCGATGTCGCATACTCACAGCCCGTGTGATACCGAACATCCAACTCCTCTACTAATCAGTTTCACAAAGCTAGTTTGTAAAACCCCTGTGTTCGAGAAATAGCCTCAGTGAGTGGATCCGCCCTGATGTTTCTTTCTATGTTTCTCTTAATCTTAAGTTCGCGGAGAAAGCTATCTCTCGAATCGAATAATATCTGTCTTAGAATATGTCTGGATATCTGATGGGACCTAGTTCATAAATGAACTCCAAATCTAAACTTCTTAGACTGTATCGATAACTAAACCTAATCAGTATCCAACACCATGCCTCCCACAATATCCTCTTGGACCACCTGTCCATAATACTGTCCCTCGTCAGAGGGAAAACTAAAACTCTGACAATCACTCTGTCATCCAGGTCACCTTGGAAGCCTGGAATGATAACCGTCTCCCGAAGGAGGCTGCCTTCATCAAATCTGTAGGACATGCACTTATGTTCTAAAACTGCTTCCTTAAGTTTCTCCAGGATTGGATTAATATAAACTTATCACATCTAGTGCAAAAACAACATCTGGTGTGGTACTTGACATCTCATGATTGACTCAATTGCCTAAGCAAGTGATATGCCAATCATGCACTTCCCTCTCTTCTTTAGTCCGTAAGATACCTTTAAAGAGGGTGACTCCATCACCTGCATGTACACTACCATGCCAGGAGTCATCTATTCTAAATACTATTAGAATACTGTCAAAGTACCCACATTGGGAAACTACCCAAATCTAGATCTAAATCCATAAATCTAGTAACCAGAATGACTAATATTATATCCATATCCAGTGTGGAGAAACAACTGTGTGACGACCAAAGTACAACCGATCGTAGTACAGGAATTTTACTTCCTACTCTATGAATGTCATCCAAATACCAGGACATCACACCTTACTACCTTCTTAACAGATCAATCCCCTATTTTGATGAAGTCAAAGCCATGACTGTCTCATCAAAATTAGATGATCTATTCTCCGCCATATCTACTCAAGCCTATAAATAGACATAAGCATCTTGCCCACTATGTTTCCGTTGCTCCCACTGACTACGACAACCCTCTGGCAGAATAATATATACGTACACTTCTAAAGCTAGTTTAGAACGACGTTATACTTATCCTTTTGCAGGGTCTCATAGTCTAGAAGAACAATAATGTCAAGTCTGGGTAAACAAGAACCTCCCTGTCACCGTCCTTGAGGCTATCGGAGTACCTCTCGGGTGTCTGAGGTTACCCACCATGTCTGCGGAGTGGCTAATGGAATGTCAAACCTTATTGAATATATAGGTCCTATTAAATTTTCCATAATCATTTGCGGTTCTGGAATCACTTCCAGTTCTACCATACTCCCACTACTGTTTTCTGAAAAAGTCCATTTTAATAAAACTGTGGCGAGTCAAGAATAATATCACTATTGATCTTCTAGATGGTAGAAATGTCAACCTTCGTCAAAGCCAGGGTCAACCCACAAACAGCCATTACAGAAACGTTCCTTGAGTTATCCAGTGTATGGTTTTAAGCATAAGCTGGACAACTCCCCTTACCTTAACATAGTTAAGATATGAACCATTCTATATCTAATATAGAAACAGAGACACTAATTTAATTGGAACCAGATTCAAATCATGCAGCTGTCTCCAGTGCATATCAACTTAATGAAGAGAGGCTAATCAACATTACTCAACTTAGGAATCCATCCAATTATGAGTAACCTGAAAGGGAAACAAGTTTCTCAAAACCATTACTATTATCTGAATACCTTTCACAAGAATCTACATTTTCGATCTCTTTGAAGAATACTGATACTTATGATATCTGGTTCTCTACTTTATTCTTATACGCACAACTTCTCAAAACTTAGACATTGTATTTCTACGAAACACTTGTCTAAAACTAGAGAAGTCACAAGTAAACAGAACATAGTACGAGGACCTACCCGTTCATCCTGATGGACACTGGACAACATATAATACTCTGTATAAGTCCGCTGAGTTGAATAACTCATAACCTGTGCGTCGTAGGTTGAAAACTGTACCCAGGCGATTTCCTCAAATATCACCAATTACAACGAATTCCGATATAATGAGGATGATCACCTAATTCCCAATAACTTACTCCCACTCATCATCTATAAAACCATACAGATATGAGAATGAAACCTGGTAAATACATACCCTGGAGTAAGTATCTAATCGGGAAATCAGTTTACAATTAACAATGCACAGTGAAACTGAAACATGAAAATGTTTCGTAGGGGTATTCTGGTATTCATAGTAATGCCTCTTCCATAATCCAATTCATGACTATAACCGTATATTTCTTTGCCATATCTCTAAATCCCTTTATTTGTCTTTATTCATTACCTTCTGTACACCATCGTTAGTCTAAATGGTTTTCTTCTTTCCCTACCGTTCGGCACCAGCCTATGGTTTGGAAGAAGACTATCCAGTAAGCATAACAGGTGTACCCTCCTAATCCTAGGAGTACTCACAACTAGAGAGAAGGTGATGATAAAAGATAACTGAATAATACCTTATTCTATTTCTCCCAAACTGGGGAGAAAAGCAAAGGTGAAATAGGAGTGGCGATGAAGTACGCGGTTTGGTCGTGAATGATAACAGTCGCAATTTACTTTGCCCTCTTTCTAATCCCTTTATTTTGTCTTTAGTTATTACCTTCTATACACCCTACTTAGGCTAATTGGTTTTCTTCATTTCCTATCTTTCGGCACCAGCCTATGGTTTGGAATAAGACTATCCAATAAGCGTAATAGGTGTACCCTCCTAAACTAAGGAGCCCTCACAACCTGAAAGAAGGTGATAATAAAAGACAACTGAATAAACCAATTCTATTTCTCCTGAACCTGGATCCATCCTCGAAGAAGTCCCTTCGAGTTCGTATATAACCATACGATGGATCTATCTAATGGAAGTGGATATCCGTAGCAATACGGGGTGTTCTGAGAAATACAAAGGGTAAAAGAAGGAGCGGCAATGACTTATGCAACTTTAGATAATCCAAAAAGCCAGTATTTTAAGAAGGTTCAGTCAACTAGGTCACTGAGTCATAGTCTAGGGTCGGTCAAAAGGTCGCAGCCAAAGAGAGAGAGAAAAGAAACACTCTGCGTGCACTCTAATCTAGATCAGAATGGTTATCACTTTATCTAATCAGGAAACCTCCCACTGTAATCTCAAATTCTCCTCCAAACCTGAAAGAAGAATTACTCGGGATCACCCGAAGAGTAAACCAACTCATCAGTGAGAATCGGGATCCAACTATCATCGTATGATAACTTGATGGAAGCCACTCAAGTTATCACACTCCAGAAGGTATGCGCATGCCTGGCAAGTTTGCTTTATGTTTGAAACTCCCGATGTAATTTTTGCCTCATGTTCTTATGACCTTGACTTTAGTCAACAAATCATAAGTCACATGTCAAGTTCTACCCGTCATTGTCCAGGTTGATTTGAACCCACCCGTACATACCCTTGACTTTAGTCAACAAGGTAATACGACTATCCCAAACCAACACATCTATCTATGCAACATACGAATACCCAGCAACTACCAAACACTATACCTTGACTTTAGTCAACAAACATAGCTTGAATATTACTGACCACCTATAAGAAATGACGGAGGGCTACGGCTGGTTTTTGGCGAAAAAGCTTTAACGTAATGAACTTGATCTTGTTGAAGGAACCTGATAGCTTTTTATAAAAATATAGTGACGAAAATGTTTTGCTAAAGAGGTCACTCCCGGTGAAGGGATCTCGGCTCTTTCCTCGTGGAATGAGGTGCAGGATATTCCAACTGAATACCGCGATGCAAAGCAACTTGTAATCGACTATATTAAAGTTACTACCCTGACGTAAACTTCTGCCCAAGGGGTCACTCCCGGTGAAGCGATCTCGGCCCTTGCCTCATGAAATGAGGTGCGGGATATTCCAACTGAATATCACTATGCAAAACAAAAGGAAACATCTTTGTAATAACATTTTTTAAAATTTGTTCCAACAATATCAAATATAGGTTTGTTTTACTTCGTATTGATAAGAATCAACACAATCCCATCATTCAATCACACCAGAAAAGAACGAAAATAAAATGTACGTATATGCCATCCGCATTCGTCACTGGGTCCCGTCATCACCCGTTAGGTTACTTAACTAACGACAGAGCGGGGACTGGACTAGCACGGGTGTAAAACATATACAACATCTAATACTATATATACCAATATACAATAATCGCTCCAGGCGTGATAATATGCAACATTACAGAAAAGTAATAAGCATCACAGAACAATACAGATAATCTGGGATCCCCGGGTTTCACAGAGCCGCTGCTGAAACCTGACGTTCCCCTGGTCGTATGGATAGCCTGTGCAATGAAACCTAGACCCCTACGGGTGCGGCAAGTTACCTGCCAAAACCTAAAGCGAGGTAGTCCCCCACAACATAGTGAATGGAACACCCGTCACTTCACGGAATCCGGTAAATTGAGCACCCCTCCTTGGGTCAACCTGTACCCCCTACGAGTGCGGCGAACAGTCTGCCAATTCTAGAGTGAGGTCCCTTTGCCTCTCAAAGCCATGAGATACGGACCCGTTGCCCTCTAGAACCCGGCTATCCGTGCACTCCTTCGCGGGATAAACCTAGTACAGAAATAAAAATATACAACGGGTACATCGACCTCGACCTGGTCATGCCCCAAAAGAATATTATACAAACAGGCAGTAACGGCAGTTCACATGTTGGACGCTCGTCCCGCAATATCAAATGTACAAATAAATCCAAACTGCACTATCATTGCACCCTGCTATCCACCACGACATATCCGCAACAATACAACACAACACAGAACATCAACGCGAATGTCACGTTCGCAAACCCGTCTAAAAGAACTATAGCAATCAGACGCGGTTTACCGATCAAATGACATTCCCGGTCGGAGATATAATGTAAATACTGCATACTAACAAATTTAAAATTTCGATCGACCAAATTTCCCGAAGTGGGCCCCACGTACATCTGCTGTACAGTAACAAAAACTGGGCCAAAAAAATATATACCAAAAACCACCATTTCCAATAAAAAGCTCACTGGAAAATTTTGACTCACTGATCCCACATAATGGCCGCGGTTCCGCGGTCAAACCCATGCTTTGACCGCGGATCCGCGCCTATATTGTGAGATCACGTGATCAAATTTTTCCCGTGTGCTTAAAAACGCCTGCTTGAATTTCTGTGATATGTAAAATTAATTTTGGACACTGTTTAAAATCGACAGAAACTCAGGTGCTAAAAACTTGTAATTTTGAAAATCCGTTCGATCGATGTTTTAAATGCGTTAGCACAAGTTAGTATAGCTTAATGGTGAGGCTTTGATACCACTGTAAGTCTACGGTAGCGCCCCGGCCGTCTAACAGACGCCAAATGCGGAACAAAAATTTTTAACGAAACTGGCGCTATCGTGTACCGTAACCCGGATCTGCCATTAAAGCTAAACTAACAAATTGCAAAGGGGTAGAAACGTTATACCGAATGATCCGAGTCCTTCGGTCTTCAACCATCATCCCACGCTTGTTGTGGCTACTCCGATCTCCTGAATCTCCGTTCTTCTCGTCTGGGTGGCACCACGTTGACGGGTCTTTAAACGGGCTCCCGCCTCTGAACCGAGGCAACTCGAACGTCAAGTTTGCCAAAAGAGACGACCAAGATGCAGTAGAGAATGAGTAGAACACTTTGTCTCGTTACATCCAAGGCTATGGACGAACGGTTAATGAAGTTGCCTTTAGGAATCGGGTGAAATGAGAAATGAGGCTTATCTAATTTCCATGCGTCCAAAACAATACCAATCTTTTTCTAGCAACCATTATTCTTACCAAGGGTAGCCGGCCACTTTATAGCAAGAGGGGGGGTGAGTGTAGGAGGGGGGAGAGTGACCACAAGGATAAAGATCTCACACAAATATCCTAAACATGAACAAAAACCATTAATGAAAATAATGACTCATAACCTTAGTCATCATTTCATTAATTGCAACCATTGAAACAATAACACCACTCTAACCTAGTCATCTCTTCTAGAAACTTCTAGAACCTTCCACACTCAACAAGAAAAGATAAATCCGTATTTAACCGACTGTTAAATACGGCTGATAGAAAACTGAAACCGGCAACTTCCAAAAGTGATCCTGAAACGAATTTCAGGATAACCCCGTATCAGTATAAACATACCCGCATTTGTATTACAACTGAATACAAATGCAACTGAGACAAAGATATTATATCTACACAGTACAATACTGGGTTCCGGCTTAAACCAAAGCCTACAAGTATTGTCTGCCCGAAAAACGATACGTGCGAAAACGCGCGTGCTTTTTCCGAACCTTGCCATAAACCCATACGGCCTCTACAACGTTTCGTCCGAACTTGGGAAAGTGTCTGTGGGAA
This sequence comes from Agapanthus africanus, assembly GCA_030015575.1. Taxonomy (NCBI): domain Eukaryota; kingdom Viridiplantae; phylum Streptophyta; class Magnoliopsida; order Asparagales; family Amaryllidaceae; genus Agapanthus; species Agapanthus africanus. The sequence goes on along the minus strand of CM057338.1, from coordinate 422,536,998 downwards.
ACTCTAATGACTCATCAACACATCGGCACTGGGTATAACCTCTAGCACGTCAGAGGTACAAACTGTACGTAACGGTTTGCCTATGTATTGATTGGAAGGGAAGCTGACGAGCGAGCTCATCTATAAACCCTACTGAGCCTGACAGTGACAATGTATATACAGTCCGGTCCATTCGTCTAAAGAGTATCGCATATCGAGTTTAGGGGGGTGGATAAAGTCAGACCCCTAACAACGCGATAAATCGTGTCGGCATGAAGCCCATCACCACCTGAGAAACTACTGATCCAAATCAGTAATTCTCTACTACCTCGGCCGAGGGTTTCTAGTGATGGCCACCCATGCACTGCGCGACATCAACCCCCAATACCGGAAGAGACGAATCCCCGAGATCCGCTCACTTGCCTCCAATGTGGCTCGGGACTGTACCCAAAATATCCCTGTTTGCACGTCTCCTTTGAGCGTGGTAGGGTATAAATCAAAGCACAGTGGGAACTCACTTGAGACAAATGACGATCTCAGGTCGATGAACTAACCTGTACACATGTCACCAAGGAATTGCTATCTGACGATATGTTTATTACCAACTAGCAGATTCCCGGCGAGTCCTGTCCGGTGTACTCATAACCCAATAAGCACCTGTATACATCTTAGGTGATCCTTCTGACACCAATGGCTTGTGAGACCGGCCATCGCCCCTCGTCGGGGTCTCGACTGTATACACTAGTCTACTCTGGAGTATCGATGCCCTGTCTCGAAACTCCCACGACTAGGGACTCTTTAAGGATGTGCTTATAGACCCCAGCTCCCACGTATATGATCGCCATCATACTGCTGGCTGTCAAGCAGAATCCTATGGGCTCTATCAACATGCAATAGCGAACTAAAGCATGTATACGATGATAAAGACAAACCAGATAGCATACTATCATCTTGAGCAAGACTGCCATATCGGTATAGGTCCTGCCTCAATCATTGCAATCACGTACCTGCGATCCAATAATTGACTTTGAGGGCACTATCTCCAACAAAATAGGGTAAGGATAGATTCAAAGATTATGAAATAAAAAGAATGTTTATTTGCTGAGTCTTATAATTCATGTGTTATATTGCTTAGGTTTCCATGCAGAACTGACTTCCGTGGTAGGGTTTCATGAAGCACTGATCTGCATGGGCCGTCAACAAAACTTGTCACGCCCCGCTTCTCAGTGTACGGACAAGGGGACGTGGCGGGTCACGCGACGTATTTACTCAGAAGTAAACACGCTAAGCGTAAATAAGCAATATAATAAAGCACACAAGAAAAATGACAAGAGATGTAATTCAACAACAACTTTTATTTATTAAACATTTCATTACAATACAACTGAAAATATAAGTACAAGAATGGAAAGCAATGCCTAAACAATGACATGAACTGAAAGTAAAGTATATACAAGAATCTAGAGCTCTGGATCTTCTGGAAACTGCTCCAAGTCGTCTGAACTGACCTCTATCCCCCGAGAATCGGATCCACCTGACAACATTCCAAAGAAAGAAGAGAAAGGAATGTCGTTAGCGAACAATCGCTCGGTAAGTCCCAATAGAATAGACAGATAAGAAAGAATATAACTGTATAATATTTGATTGTTATGTTAACGCAGTTGTTTGTAGCTTGGTACAGAATATGCCAGTGTATAAGAGAGGAGTCCAACTAACCCCATAGACTATGGTATACGGAGCAAAAGGAACCGTTAATCCACAGAACAACAGCAACGGATATTCAGGTTAGGTGTATTAAAGTGACCGTCTCGTGCCACTTCTAACACATTCCACACCAGTCTACCCCTTTAAAACCCCGTAATGTATTTTGTATTGATGTGTATTATTTTGTTTAATAGATGTAAGACTTGCCGAAACCATGATATCAGTAGTTCATGTAAACGGAAGGGATATAAATGAATAGTCATGCAATCGGAGTATATCCATGGTTCGGTTCGGTCGAGTCATATTGATATTGATTGCATTCTGGTATAAATGGATTCATGTTGAATTGGAGTTGTACTTGAATTGTATTCAAGGATGGACTGATTTCAGATTAGACCGAGACTCTGTCTAAGTCAGTCACTTTAAAACGAATTGAAGTCCTGAATTAGTTTTGGAGTTATCGGTAACTGCTGTACATGGACGGCAGGATTTGTGACTTTTTCCAAGCCAATTACCGTATTTATAACCCCGTTTTTAGTTTTCTACCTTAAATAGGAAAGCACCCAAATTCTCCGGTTCCCTGAGGCTCAAGAGAACTGGTCCCGCTTAAACCTATATTTACTAGTATCCTTATTGTAATTTAATATGACTTGAGGGGTTTTTATGAAAAACAGTTTTGATATATTTTCAAAATACATCTCAAGTATTTAATTATCGTCTTTTAGGTTTTCATAGATATAATTTTTAAGAGTGATGAGATAGTCTAGTGGATAAAACCTAATTTGAATAGTATATGGTATTTTCATATAATTTGAATTGTATTGATTCTTGATAGTATTTTCATGAACTTTTATGATTCTTTTCTTTTGATTAGAAAACATGGAATATATTATATATTTAAAATAGATATTTTGATAATATATATATATATATTAAAAATAGAATTTCTTTATTAATAGAAATCATGTTTTCTTAAAAAAAATTGTAATAAAATTCCATCGAGATCGTATGCTCCGTGAGGAGGTCTGCATCTCGCCCTACTAGTTCGATGGAAGTGCGATAACCCATACCAACCAAATCGGATTCCCCAAATTGGTTGTAACGACTTAATCATATGGAATTTGACTAAAACAATTAAAAGAAATACGGTTTTATCAGTTTAGGGTTTTTTAATGTAAAATATTGTATTTTGTCCCACAAAAATTGTTACAAAAGTCATCGTGCTATGTCAAGATGAGTGTTGTGATGAGATAGGTCATTACCTCTTGAGTTTTCTAAAGGTAATTTGAGAAAACGATAAAATAATGTCGTATGTAAACTTGATGGTATTTTACCGTAAAAATGAAATAAAAGTTGCAATACATATTATTTTGAATTGAAACTTGTTGTAAATTTTGTTTTTATGCTTGTTAAAAAATATAAGAAGAGATGGTTAATTTGTTGTTTAAGAAAAGTTAAGTTTTTAAAGAAATGAAAATCGAAAGTCGGAATAACTCCGCTTCCGACAAGTTTTGAGAAGAGAGTGTTTTAGATTAGAAATGTAAGAGGGAAGAGGGGACTTACAGTTTGAGAATAGAGGGGGGAGGTAGAGGAAGATTTTTTAGGCGTCATGGAGTCGTGGAGTCACTAGGTCGCCGGATTTGTCCCGAGTCGTCGCCGGAAGTTGACCTTGAGCTAACTCCACTTATACAACCTTTTGGACTTGGAAAATTTAAAGAGTTTTGGCAAAGGATTTCTGAATGAGGAAGGCCATGGTGTAGGGTGGTATTTATAGGAGAAATTAGGGTTTGGGGTATTGAAGAGTGGAATTAAAATGCATTAAAATTTGGTTTTAAGGCTCATTTTAATTCTCTGGAAATGTGTAGGGAAATCAAACAGACTAGTGTTAGTGGGGTAGGCCAAAGGGTGCTAGGTTTAAAAGAATTGGAGCATTTTCTACGGGGGGACCGGCGGCGCCGGCTCTAAGCCCGATCTCGCCGGTCCAATGGTGGGGTCGGGGTGTGGGATTGATACCATGTGTTGGTGTCGTTTCATATATCTCAGTGCACATATTTGATTAATTTGAATTTTCATTTTTACGTGTTTTGCACGTATAAACTTTTAGGCTTCCAAAGAGTTTAAAAGAAAAATCAGCAAAAAATATTATGTGGCTGAGGGGATTCGAACACAGGGGCTATATCATAGCAGTGCAAGGCTTTACCAATGAGCTACAAGTTGTTTCTTGCTGTTCAAAAGCAAATTAAATACTTATAGCATACACAGGATTGTAAATACTCCATTTGTACATTAACTTTTAAACAAAGTTTATGTACACTGAAACAGAGTCGTTACACCGGACCGGAGAAAGAGCACTAGAGCTCTTGGGACTCATACACAGTGATGTGTGTGGTCCGATATCTATATATGCAAGGAGTAGGTTCTCTTACTTCATCACATTCACCGACGATCTCTCTAGATTCGAATATATGTATCTCATGGAACACAAATCTGAAGCTTTTAAGAAATTCAAAGAATTCAGAAATGAAGTAGAGAACCAGACTGGCAAAAGTATCAAGATCCTCCGAACTAATAGAGGAGGGGAGTACTTAAGTATGGAATTCCAGGACTTTCTAAAAGAGAATGGTATTCTCTCTTAGCTTACTCCTCCGTATACACCACAGCACAACAGTGTATTGGAGTGGAGGAACCATACCCTATTGGACATGGTTTGCTCCATAATGAGTAATGTTGAGTTGCCTCTTTCATTCTGGGGATTTACTCTTGAATTAGCTGCTTTCATATTGAATAGAGCACCGACCAAATCAGTGCCTACCATCCCATATGAAATATGGAGTAGGAAGAGACCATGTCTTAATTACATTAAGATATGGGGATGTCCTGCCTTTGTTAAAAAGCTGAACCCTGGTAAACTTGAGGCAAGATCTGTATTCTGCAAGTTTGTGGGATACCCTAAGCATTCAAAGGGATATCTGTTCTACCACGCTGAGGAACAGAAGGTGTTTGTATCTCACCACGCTACCTTTTTAGAAAGAGAATTTCTTGCAAAAGAAATTAGTGGGAGTACGGTAGAACTGGAAGAAATTTCTAAACCACAAACTGTAACAGAAGATTTGGTAGTGTTGGATATAGTGCCCTCAGTCAATTATTGAATCGCAGGTAAGCGATTGTGATGATTATGGGAGGACCTATACAGGGAGAACAGTCTTACTCGAGATGATAGTATGCTATATGGTTTATCTTTATCATCATGTACATGTATTAGGTGGCATTACAGATCACTATTACATATTGATAGATCCCATAGGATTCTTGCTTGACTACCAGCATTATGATGGCGATCATATACGTGGGAGTTAGGTGGTCTATAAGCACATCCTTAAATGTCCCTAGTCGAGAGAGTATCGAGACTGGGCATTGTTGGGGTAAAAATTTACACCCCGGTTGACCAAGTCAAAATCAAAGTCAACCCCAAGCCAAGCGGGCCCAAGCCCAGATCAAGTGGGCCCATGCCCGGGTCGAGTCTGAACATGAAGCGGCCGGCCTCCCCTCATGCCAAGATAAAAATCTTGTAATAAATAATTTTATTGTATTTCTTTTATTTTTATTTTACGGATGAATGTAAGAGAAATAGGCATAAAGCCAAATTTTTGTATATGTGCAAAAAGAAATGGCACATGAGCCATGGGATGGGCAAAATGCCATTTTGTAAAGCCCAAGAGACTATACGTAAATGTGTAAGCCTATATAAGGCAACATGATGAAAATATCTAAGATACAATTTTCATTCCCCCCAAAAATAGGGTTCTTTGTGACTCCTGCTCCTGCTCCAAGGTTCTAAACCTTATCATTTCTTTTGAATTAAATTAAGAGTTTTACTCTTTCTTTTCCAAAACTAAATAGTTTTTCACCACAAAACCCACAAAGGGGAACTCAGATCTGCCATCAGATCTCAGAAAGGAGAGATTTTTAGATCTCACATCTCTTGATCTTCAAGATCCGGCCAACAAAGGAAGAAGAAGGAGACCCATCTCCAGAAACCCTACTTTGGGGAAGAACTAGGGCTCAAGGGGAGAAGCCCTTCATCAGCTTCAAAACATCTTAGGAGTTTAACTCCTTATACACACACACACACACACACACACACAGAATAATAAGTGCTCCTTTCTGGGAGTACAACTCCCATTGTAGGGACCAAGTCCCTTTTGCTGCTCGAGCGCCCACGTGCTGACACGTGGTGCGCTAGCACTCAAAGCGCTAGCGCTCTAGCGCCCGAGAGCCCACGTGTTGACACGTGGCGCGCTTGCGCTCAGAGCGCCCACGTGTTGACACGTGGCGCGCTATCGCCCGAGTGCCCACGTGCTGACATGTGGCGCGCTAGTGCTCAGTGCGCTAGCGTTCTTGTGCTCAGAGCGCTAGCGCCCGAGCGCCCACGTGCTGACACGTGGCGCGCTAGCGTCCGAGGGCCCACGTGTTGACACGTGGCGCGCGAGCGCTCAGTGCGCTAGCGCCCGAGCGCCCACGTGCTGACACGTGGTGCGCTAGCGCTCAAAGCGTTAGCGCTGGCCCCGCGCATCCTTTGGATGCCTTTCCCCCCCTTTTTATATATATGCATATATATACACACACACACACACACACACACACACACACACATATGTATACATATGTACACACACACATACTCCACAACACTGCCCTTATTAGAAAACCCCTTCAAAATACAACATTGCACGTTGAGTTCGCATGACCAGTTTAAACCCGTCAATCAGAGGTTCCCTCGCTTCAAAGGCGAGGGGTAATTAACGGCAGCTTAGTCCGCGGTTGCCGGAGATTCGGATCCCCACAATCATTAAACCCCGGCCTACCCTAGGCAGGGGGAATCTGTAATGCGCCTGACAAGCGCGCGCATATTCCCATCTCAATGGGGTGACGAAAAACACCCTACAGATTCTGGCACGCCCGGTGGGACCAATCTCTCCTCCTATATTTTGGGTTAAACGTTCATGCGAACTCAATCAATATAGATGTCTATATTTATACTAAAATAATGCTTTTTCATGCAGGTTTTCAAGCAATCTCTTCTCAACAATGTCTCCAATGATCCGCTCAGCTCTCAATATGGCTCCCATCTCCTACACGATGAAGATGGACGCCAGGAATGTCCTCCCGGCCAGTCTCGGGCGACAATGGGAAGAGCCGCCGCTACTATTCGGCTCTATTCTGTTCGTTTCAGCTAACGCCATCCCTGCTCCTCAAACCCCGGTGACAGACAAATCGGTCTCGAAAGGCAAGAGGCCAAATGTGGTGGTCTCGAAGGCGCCCCAACCAAAACGCAAGTCAGCGTTTGAACGACTCTCCTTGGCCCTAGCTGGGGGTAAGGCCATCAACACCAACAAAGCAACAGGGCGTCTCGAGCAAGCTCCGGCGATGTCCCTGACAACCGCTCAATTGGGTGTCTTCTCAAGCCTCCCCATCACTCAGCCTATGGCGGCTTCCCGAAGAGCAGAAGCCTGCCAAGCGCTCAAGGCAGAGAAGCTGAGGCAGAAGCGGTTCAGATACAGAGTCAACAAAAGGGCTAGGGCTCTGGCCATGTTAAAATTTATGAATTTCCAAAGCCCGGACCGCTTCGCGAAATCAGCCTCCAAAGATAAAGAGATGGCTGGGTATGTGGTCCGCACTGTCTATATGGTCGAACATGAAGAAACGAACCCTCCTATGCTTCACAGCCAGGGTGATGATACGGTGGACGCTACCCAAAGTCAACTCGATCTAAATGATGAAGAGCCCGCTCAGGCCGATAAGCCAGAGGAGCCCGTGGTTCCTGCGGAATTGAGCTCAGGCAATAAGGATGACCCGGTTGTCATAACCGAAACTACAGAACAAGCATTATTCAGATGGCTTCAGAGGCAGCTTCAGGACAGGGATGAGAAGTTAGCGAAGGTACAGTCCAAGGTCGACGAATTGGCAAACGTCACGGCAGATCTCGCGACCCATGTCGCCCGATTGCAATTACAGAAGAATCAAATTTTGGTTCATGATCCAGGGATTGATACCCGGGGGCAGCCAATTGATCCCCCCTTCAACATAAGAGCGGAGCGCCTTCGCGAAAAGCGGCCGCGATCAGCCTCCAGTCCCTCCGATACATACACCGAAGGGGAATCACCTCTGAAAGAGAAGCTGGAAAAAGTCTATTCCTTCAAAAGGGACAAAGTCCACAACGGTCTACAACTGCCAGAATCAAAGAGACCGCAAGAAACGAATATGACCGACGACCCAAAATATTGCCCCTATCACAGAGTGATAGGTCATGCCATTGAGGACTGCTTCGTCTTCAAAGATTGGGTCGAAAGGCAATACAAGGCAGGAGAGATAGAACCGTCTAAAGGCGTGCTAGCAAACAGTCAAGCTACGACCGCCAATTTCACACAGATGGAGACCAAAGCCTTTCGGGAACCCAATCCTCTCAGACATGTGCCATTATCTGAAAATGGCGAACCAAAGACTGATCGGTCTCAACGACTAGCATCAGTAAGGGCACCTACTCTAATGGAGAGAAAGAAGAAGGTGTACTCCTTCAGGAGGGATGATGTCCGCAATATATTCGAGGAAGCCTTGAACAACGGTCTGCAACTGCCTATTCCGAAGAGGCCACATGAAATGAACATGACTGGCAATCCCGTATACTGCCTATACCATAGGGTGGTGAGTCATGCCATCGAAGACTGCTGTGTTTTCAAAGATTGGGCAACGGACCAATACGAGCTTGGAAAGACCCTACAGTCCTCGGATGTATCGGCAAGCCGCAGAGCTACGATCATCAACACAGCTCCGCCAAGATCAAAGTTCAAGGAGCTTGGATAAGCAAACAGCTGACCACCAAGTCATTAAACTGGGAACACCAGTCGACCACCACGTCATTAAACTGGGAATAATCGACCTCTAAGTCATTAAACTGGGAATGTAAAATATATATATATATATATATATATGTAAATAAACAAAAAAATGTGTAAATAAAAGAAAAATAAAGAAAAGCCGAAATGATGGGGCAACTCGCAATAAAAATCAGCGAGTATAAATAAAGATGAAAATAAAGCCGAAATGATGGGGCAACCTCGAATAAAAAGCTGAAATGATAGGGCAATCGCGACCTTCGCGATAAGAAAAGCTGAAATGATAGAGCAATCGCGGTAAATAAAAAAATATATAATAAACAAAAAAAAAACAAAAAAAACGGCGAATGTTGAGTCGCTCCTGGTACCATATTCCAGTGCAGCGATGCAGACGCCAACCAAAATCCGATTTTCAAAAATTCCCCCAGCCCTACAGTTGGTCCCTAAGTTGACTACCATATACAATCCACGGGCTCAAATAATTCTCATCATACCCAGGCCCCACCGCAACCACCAGTTCCGCGGCTGGTTTCCGCCCTCGGAATTATGCTCCATTGGGAAGACTCACTCATGTATCTTTACGATATATGAGGAGAACAAACCTTCGTGGGATCCTTACGACTCACAAAGGAAAAACACACTTAGGAGTCTTCACGACTCCTAAGGAGAAAATACACCTACGAGATCCTTTCGACTCGTAGGGAGAAAATGCTTTTATGGGACCCTCACGGCTCATAAAATTGAAAAGCCTTAGGTGATAGAGACTTAAACCTGTCTTATAAGCCATCGTTCCCCAACAGGAAAAGACAGATGATGAATTGCTCCTGGAACATGTGCTTCAGTGTTAGCAACGCTGATGCCTACCCTACCCTAAAATTCCCAAACTTCCAATTCAATAGACCTCTAAGTCTTTAGACTGGAAACAGATGACCTCTATGTCGTTAAACTGGAAACGGATGACCACTAAGTCGTTAAACTGGAAACAGATGACCTCTATGTCATTAAACTGGAAACAGATGACCACTAAGTCGTTAAACTGGAAACAGATGACCTCTAAGTCGTTAAACTGGAAACAGTAGAGCTCTAAGTCTTTAAACTGGAAGCAGATGACCTCTAAGTCGTTAAACTGGAAGCAGTTGACCTCTACGTCGTTAAACTGGAAATATATGACCACTACATCGTTAAACTGGAAACAGATGATCTCTACGTCTTTAAACTGGAAACAGATGACCTCTATGTCGTTAAAATGGAAACAGATGACCACTAAGTCGTTAAACTGGAAACAGATGACCACCATGTCGTTAAACTGGAAACGGTTGACCACCACGTCGTTAAACTGGAAACAGTTGACCACCACGTCGTTAAATTGGAAACAATTGACCACTACGTCTTTAAACTGGAAACAGATGACCTCTAAGTCGTTAAACTGGAAGAAGTAGACCTCTAAGTCTTTAAACCGAAAACAGATGACCTCTAAGTCGTTAAACTGGAAACGTTAGACCTCCAAGTCTTTAAACTGGAAACAGTTGACCTCTAAGTCGTTAAACTGGAAACAGATGACCCCTAAGTCATTAAACTAGGGTCGAAGGGAAATCCACTCATGTGTCCTCACGATGCATGAGGAGAACAAACCTTACGGGATCCTCATGACTCGTAAGAAAACACCTTCGTGGGATCCTTACGACTCACGAAGGAAAAACACACTTAGGAGTCCCTACGACTCCTAAGGAGAAAGTACACCTACGAGATCTTTACGACTCGTAGGGAGAAAATGCTTTTATAGGACCCTTACGGCCCATAAAATTGAAAAGTCTTAGGTGATAGGGATCTAAACCTGTCTCCTAAGCCATCGCTCCCCAATCCCCAAGTGGCGAATGATGAGTCGCTCCTGGTACCATATTCCAGTGCAACGATGCAGACGCCAACCAAATTCCAAATCCCATACCCCAACGGCGAATGATGAGTCGCTCCTGGTACCATATTCCAGTGCAGCGATGCAGACGCCAACCAAACTCAAATCCCAAATGGCGAATTATGAGTCGTTACCAGTACCATATTCCAGTGCAGCGATGCAGACGCCAACCAAATTCCAAACTCAAATCCCAAATGGCGAATGATGAGTCGCTCCTGGTACCATATTCTAGTGCAGCGATGCAGACGCTAACAAAGTCCCGAAATTTTTCTGGCCCTACGGTTTGGATCATACATCCTGCAAAACCGTATACAATCCACGGGCGTAAAACAATCTCAGTCTCTCCCAAGTCCTACTGGTGAGACCACATTCAAAGTCCCACCAAAAACAAAAAAAAATAAAAAAAAATGGTATGTCCACAAGCAAAATGTGCATGGATGAAAACACGAAAGGGCTCCATGAGTAAAAACAGCAAGACTGCCGGCGAGTTTGTGAAAACCCGAAAGGGCGCAAACTCGTAAAAAAAAGGAATGAAATGCACTTGCAAAGTCCTCTCGACTTTGTGAGGAGAAAATTACCGCGTGAGATCCTTACGACTCACAAAGGAGCAACACACTTAGGAGTCCCCATGACTCCTAAGGAGAAAATACACCTACGAGATCCTTTCGACTCGTAGGGAGAAAATGCTTTTATGGGACCCTTATGGCCCACAAAATTGAAAAGCCTTAGGTGATAGGGATCTAAACCTGTCTCCTAAGCCACCAATTCCCAAATCCTCTCGGGGCAAATGATGAGTTGCTCCTGGCATTATTCCAGTGCAGCAATGCAGATGCCGACAAAAAACCAATCCCAAAATCCTCTCAAAGACAGATGATGATTCGCTCCTGGTACCATATTCCAGTGTAGCGATGCTGATGTCAACCCAAATCACAATCAACAAGTCAACTTTAACTCCGACACCGCAGAAAGCGGAGCAAGTCAGAATCCAATCTCGACACCGCAAGAAGCGGAGCAAGTCAAGTTCACCCCTGACACTGCAGGAAGCAGAGCAAGTCAAATAGAGCGTCGACCGTCCATGTCGCAAAACGGGCAGTGCAGGCTTCCCACAAATCGGGAACCAAATCGCTCCGGATCAAAGCGTCGACCGTCCATGTCGCAAAAAGGGCAGTGCTGGCTTCCTACAAATCGGGAACCAAATCGCTTCGGATCAGAGCATCGACCGTCCATGATGCAAAACGGTCAGTGCAGGCTTCCCACAAATCGGGAACCAAATCGCTCCGGATCAGAGCGTCGACCGTCCATGTCGCAAAACGGGCTGTCCAGGCTTCCCAAAAATCGGGAACCAAATCGCTCCGGATCAGAGCGTCGACCGTCCATGTCACAAAACGGGCAGTGCAGGCTTCCCACAAATCGGGAACCAAATCGCTTCGGATCAGAGCGTCGACCATCCATGTCGCAAAACGGGAAGTGCAGGCTTCCCATAAATCGGGAACCAAATCACTCCGGATCAGTGCGTCGACCGTCCATGTCGCAAAACGGGCAGTGCAGGCTTCCTACAAATCGGGAACCAAATCGCTCCGGATCAGAGCGTCGACCGTCCATGTCGCAAAACGGGCAGTGCAGGCTTCCCACAAATCGGGAACCAAATAGCTTCGGGTTAGAGCGTCGACCGTCCATGTCGCAAAACGGGCAGTGCAGGCTTCCCATAAATTGGGAACCAAATCGCTCCGGATCAGAGCGTCGACCGTCCATGTCGCAAAACGGGCAGTGCAGGCTTCCCACAAATCGGGAACCAAATCGCTCCGGAACAGAGCGTCGACCGTCCATGTCGCAAAACGGGCAGTGCAGGCTTCCCACAAATCGGGAACCAAATCGCTCCGGATCAGAGCGTCGACCGTCCATGTCGCAAAACGGGCAGTGCAGGCTTCCCACAAATCGGGAACCAAATCGCTCCGGATCAGAGCGTCGACCGTCCATGTCGCAAAACGGGCTGTGCAGGCTTCCCACAAATCGGAAACCAAATCGCTCCGGGTCAGAGCGTCGACCGTCCATGTCGCAAAACGGGCTGTGCAGGCTTCCCACAAATCGGGAACGAAATCGCTCCGGGTCAGAGCGTCGACCGTCCATGTCGCAAAACGGGCAGTGCAGGCTTCTCACAAATCTGGAACCAAATCGCTCCGGATCAGAGCGTCGACCGTCCATGTCGCAAAACGGGCAATGCAGGCTTCCAAAAAATCGAGAACCAAATCGTTCCGGATCAGAGCGTCGACCGTCCATGTCGCAAAACGGGAAGTGCATGCTTCCCACAAATCGGGAACCAAATCGCTTCGGATCAGAGCGTCAACCGTCCATGTCGCAAAATGGGCAGTGCGGGCTTCTCACAAATCGGGAACCAAATTGCTCCGGATCAGAGCGTCGACCGTCCACGTCGTAAAAAGGGTAGTGCATCCCAAAAAGTGGGAACCAAGGCAAGTCGCCTCCACGTGAAAGAAGATCCATCAATTCTATGCACACGACCCATATGTGTGGTGTGCATTTATTGATGGGGGACAATTTGTTGGGGTAAAAATTTACACCCCGGTTGACCAAGTCAAAATCAAAGTCAACCCCAAGCCAAGCGGGCCCAAGCCCAGATCAAGTGGGCCCATGCCCGGGTCGAGTCCGAACATGAAGCGGCCGGCCTCCCCCCATGACAAGATAAAAAATTTGTAATAAATAATTTTATTGTATTACTTTTATTTTTATTTTACGGATGAATGTAAGAGAAATAGGCATAAAGCCAAATTTTTGTAAAGCCCATGGCTTATGTGCAAAAAGAAATGGCACATGAGCCATGGGATGGGCAAAATGCAATTTTGTAAAGCCCAAGGGGCTATACGTAAATGTGTAAGCCTATATAAGGCAACATGATGAAAATATCTAAGATACAATTTTCATTCCCCCAAAAAATAGGGTTCTTTATGCCTCCTGCTCCTTTTCCAAGGTCTAAACCATCTCATTTCTTTTGAATTAAATTAAGAGTTTTACTCTTTCTTTTCCAAAACTAAATAGTTTTTCACCACAAAACCCATAAAGGGGAACTCAGATCTGCCATCAGATCTCAGAAAGGAGAGATTTTTAGATCTCACATCTCTTAATCTTCAAGATCCGGCCAACAAAGAAAGAAGAAGGAGACCCATCTCCAGAAACCCCACTTTGGGGAAGAACTAGGGCTCAAGGGGAGAAGCCCTTCATCAGCTTCAAAACATCTTAAGAGTTTAACTCCTCATATATATATATATATATATATATATATATATATATATATATATATAGACACACACACAGAATAATAAGTGCTCCTTTCTGGGAGTACAACTCCCATTGCAGGGACCAAGTCCCTTTTGCTACTCGAGCGCCCACGTGCTGACACGTGGTGCGCTAGCGCTCAAAGCGCTAGCGCTCTAGCGCCCGGGCGCTCACATGCTGACACGTAGCGCGCTTGCGCTCAGAGCACTAGCGCCCAAAGCGCTAGCACACAAGAGCCCACGTGTTGACACGTGGAACGCTAGCGCCCGAGCGCCCACGTGCTGACACTTAGCACGCTAGTGCTCAGTGCGCTAGCGTTCTTGCGCTCAGAGTGCTAGCGCCCGAGCGTCCACGTGCTGACACGTGGCGTGCTAGCGCTCAGTGCGCTAGCGCCCGAGCGCCCACGTGCTGACATGTGGCGCGCTAGCACTCAGTGCGCTAGCGCTCTTGCGCTCAGTGCGCGAGCGCTCTTGAGCTCAGAGTGCTAGCGCCCAAAGCGCTAGCGCCCAAGGTGCTAGCTCCCGAGCGCCCACATGCTGACACGTGGTGCGCTAGCGCTCTTGCGCTCAAAGCACTGGCGCTGGCCCCACGCATCCTTTGGATGCCTTTCCCCCCCTTTTTATATATATGCATATATATATATATACATATATATACATATGTACACACACACATACTCCACGACACTGTCCCTGTTAGAAAAACATTTCTAACGGGGCGCTGCCCCGCACCATGCAAGGGGCTGCTAGCCCCCTTGACCCCTAGCCCGCTATCCGGGTAGCGGGACCCCCGTAAAAACTCTGCGGGGCCCCCGATATATCCAAAACCCCTTCAAAACACAACACTGCACGTTGAGTTCGAATGACCGGTTTAACCCGTCAATCGGAGGTTCCCTCGCTTCAAAGACGAGGGGTAATTAACGACAGCTTAGTCTGCGGCTGCTGAAGATTCGGATCCCCACAATCATTAAACCCCGGCCTACCCTAGGCAGGGGGAATCTGTAATGCGCCTGACAAGCGCGCGCGTATTCCCATCTCAATGGGGTGACGAAAAACACCCTATAGGCAATTATACTCCGGAGTAGACTAGTGTATACTTATCGAGACCCCGATGAGGGGCGGTCGCCAGTCTCACAATCTATTGGTGTCAGTTAGTCACCTAAGATAGTATACAGGTGCTTATTGGGTTATGAGTACACTGGACAGACTCGCTGGAAACATGCTAGTTGGTATTATACCTATTGTCAGATAGCAGTTCCCAGGTTACATGAGTACAGGTTAGTCTGTCGACCTGAAATCGTCATTTGCCTTGTGTGAGTTCCCACTGTTCTTTGATTACTACCCTACCACGGCTTAAACGAGTCGTGCAAATAGGTTTTAGTTAGGTACAGTCCTGAGCTACATGGAGGCAGTGAGCGGATCGTCGGGGATTCGTCTCTTCTGGTATTGGGGGTTGATGTCGCGTTGTGCACGGGTGGCCATCACCAGAAATCCTTGGCCAAGGTGGACGAGAATTACTGATTTGGATCAGTAGTTTCTCAGTAGGTGATGGGCTTCATACCGACACAAAATATCACGTTATTAGGGGTCTGACTTTATCCACCCCCTAGACACGATACGCGATACTCTCAGACGAACAGACCGGACTGTATGGAGATTGTCACGGACAGGCTCAGTAGGGGTTTGGATGAGTTTTCTCGTCGGCCTTCCTTTCTCTCAATACCTGGGTAGCCATTACGTACAGCTAGTGACGCTGACGTGCTTGTGGTTAAACCCACTGCCAGCGTATTGACGAGTCTTTAGAGTCCCACATATTGGGTTTTCACGGTTCAGGCGATATGGTGTAGATGACGTTTTTGGTACATACAGGTGTCCAATTAAATATGTGTACAGACTACACAGACTTTAATCGGATGGTTGATAATACTAGCGGCTTAAGATTAAGCCGGATTATTAAATCAGGTTTTAATTTAATAATTTATATATATATATATATATATTTATATTTATATGTATTCTAGTATTATTATTCACTATTCATTTTCTCTCTTGGCTATTCGTATTTTTTACGAATATACGTATATGTATTTCAATACGTATACCAGGTTGTATTCTGTATTTATATGGAATAGCTTCTAGAAGTTAGACATCTCATTTAGATGATTTTCTTTTAGAAAATCATTTGTTTTTCTAAATAAGGTGGAGGGTGAGTTGGAATGAGCATAGTGAGGCATGGCTCTGGTTTATTTTATTGGAAAATGAAAGAGATATTTTCTTTGCATGGTTGCAAATGACTTAGCCATATATTCTCTACATGCCATCCATTATTATTCTCTTGGTGATTCATACATCACTTGCTTGATTGGTTCACACTCTCTTGTGAGACTTAGCCATTTTTTTCTTGAGTCGCTCATGCCACTAGTTTTCCTTACCTCCTTCTTCATCTTCTTGGGTTGCTCATTGGAGATCATGTGATGAGAGAAAAATATAGTGAGACATTCCTACACCTCCACTCTCCTTTGCTAGTAACCTTGGAGCTTCGATTGTCTCGCTTGGCGAGGCTGGAGCATGCGTCGTTTCCCTTGGGTGGATCATCGTGGATGGAGGAAGACCGGCAACCAAGTTCGATCCGCGACCCCTAGAAGCTAATAAAGGCGGTAGAAGACCGAAGGAGTTGGTTCTTTCGGTATAACCTTTCTAAACTCCTACTTAGCTTGCTAGATTAGGGTTAATGGTAGATTCATTTTTGCGGGTTGCGTTAGCGCCTGTTTATAAAAATTTTGTTCCGCAATTGGCCACGGTTCGATGGCCAGAGCACTGGCATAACCCAACATGGTATCAGAGCTATTAGGAATTGGATGTCGACCTATGGGGGTTCTCACTGTGTGACAGTGTGGTGAAGCATAGGCTCTTACTCCCACGGTGTCCCGAGACCGGAAGGTGTTCCTGCGGGTTGTAATCCCCGCGAGGGGGAATGCGTAAAAAAGAGTTGCTGAGGGACCTGTAGGTGCCACGGCGATCCCATTGGATGGGGTGGCTGCCTGACTTTCATGGTATCAGAGCCAACCGATTAACCCCTTACTAGCAGTTTAAATGATGTTTAAAGTATCGAAACCGAAACAACTCCAAAACAGTACGCGAAATATTCCAGTTTCTGTCAAATTTTTCAGAGTCTTCTAAAATTTTTTAAACAATTGAAGAAGACTACTCTTGAGACAACTAGAACACCCTAAAAATACGAGCCCCAAATACCATATTCTGGCCGGCGGGATGCACAAAAATCCCGGCCTGGCCAGTTTTCTATGGGAATTGGGACTTTATTTTTTTGTAGTGCTCTAGTTTCTGGAATATTGGTTCTAAGATATTGTTTGTTTTTGCCCAGGTTGGATATTCTGTTATCATTTGTTTCGGGCAATATGAAGTATTTCGAAGTCTCTATTTTTAACGATGTTTAAAAGTTTTCAGTACATGCATTACTATCTGCGACCGTGAATGTCATTAGAACTGTACAACTCGTCTAATTGCTATATGTCTTTTAGACTGGTTTGCGAACATGACATTCACGTTGATGTTCTGTGTTGTGTTGTGGTTGTGGTTGGATCGTCGTGGTGGATAGCCAGTGGTGCGATGGTAGTACAGTTCAGATTCATTTGTACATTTGATATTACAGGACGAGCGTCCTACATGTGGACTGTCGTCTCTGCCAGTTTGTATATTATTTGTTTAGGGCACGACCGGGTTGAGGTTGATGTCATCCTTGTACATATTATTTTCTTTTCTGTACTAGGATTACCCCAAGACGGAGTGCACAAATAGCCGGGTTCTAGAGGACAACGGGCCCGCATCTCATGGCGTTGAGATGGAAGGGCCTTCACTCTAGAATTGGCGAGTTATTCGCCGCATTCATAGGGGGTATAGTTTGACCCATGGAGGGGTGCCTAAGTTATCGGATTCCGTGCAATGCTAGGTGGCCTATTCACTTTGTTGATTGGGGTTGTCTCACTTCTGAGATTGGCGGGTAACTTGCTGCACTCATAGGGGTCTAGGTTTTCATTGCACAGGCTATCCACACGACAGGGAACGCCGGGTCTTATTTGCGGCTCAAGTAAAACTGGAGGCTCCAGGATTATCCACCGTTCTGTGTTGCTTGGCTGAGATTATATGATGTTGCTTTATATCATGCCTGGGACGAATGTTATATATATTTATATATATACTAGTAGATATTGTGTATGTTTTGCACCCGTGCTAGTCCAGCCCCCGCTCTGTCGTTAGTTAAGTAGCCTAACGGGTGATGACGAGGCCCAGTGGCGAATGCGGATAGAATATACGTACATTATATTTTTGTTTCTTTATCTGGTGTGATATGTTTAATTGATGGGACTGCGTTGATTCTGATCAAGGTAAGAATAAAAAAACCTATTTAATGTTGTTGGAACCAAGTTTTTAAAAACTGACATTACAGACGTTTCCTTTTGCTTTACACAGTGGTATTCGGTTATGAATATCCAGCACCTCATTCGACGAAACAAGAGGCGAGATCCCTTCACAGGGAGTGACCTCTTGAGCAAAAGTTTGCGTCAGGGTAATAACTTCATTATAGTCGATTATTTTTCTTTGCATCATGGTATTCAGTTTGAAATATCATGTACCTCATTCGATGGGGAAAGAGCCTAGATCCCTTCACATGGAGTGACCTCTTTAGCGAAAGTCTGTGCCACTATATATTTGTAAAACCACTTGGTTCCTTCAACGATATCAAGTTTATTACATTAAAGGTTTTTCGCCAAAAACCAGCCATAGCCCTCCGTCATTTCATATTAGTATTGCTTAGTATTCGTACTACATTTGTCATTGCTATTCGCCGAGGCGTAGTGTGCGGTAGCTCTATAATGCTTTTCTGTCGCATGGACATGTGGATTGGTTAGGATAGTCGTACGACTTTGTTGATTATTCCTCAAGGGTCGTGCGGGTGGGTTTAACGCAATCAAGATAATGACGGGTTGAACTTGACTAGGACATTTTGATTTGTTGATTATACGTCAAGGTCACTTGGATCTTCGGGGTAAAAACCATATCGGGAGTTTCAAATGCACAGGAAACTTTCCAGGCATGCGCATACCTTCTGGAGTGTGGTGACTTGAGTAGCTTCCATTAAGTTATCATGCGATGATAGTTGGATCCCGATTCCCACCGATGAGTAGGATTACTCCTCGGGTGATTTAGATGATCCCGAATAATTCTCCTTTGGGTTTGGAGGAGAATTTGAGGAAACAGTGGGAGACATCCTGATTAGATAAAGTGATTAACCATTCTGATCTAGGTTAGAGTGCACGCTGAGTGTTTCTTTTCTCTTTCTCTCTTTGGCAGCGACCATGGCCCGACCCTAAACTAAAACTCATGAACCAAGTTAAACCGAACTTTTTTAAAACACTTTGGCTTTTGGATTGTCATTTAGTCGCATATATCATTGCCGCTCCTACATCACCTTTGCATTTCCCCAGAACACTCCATATCACTACAAAGATCTACATTTCTTGGATATATCCATCGTATAGTTGCATACGAACTCGAATGAACTTGTTCCAGTTCGAGGATAGATTCTGGTTCTGAAGAAATAGAATAGGATTATTCAGTAGTTTTTTCCCTTTACCTTCTCTCAGGTTGCAAGGGCTCCTGGCATTTAGAAGAGTACACCTATTGCGCTTATTGAATAGTCTTCTTCCAAACCTTAGGCTGGTGTCGAAAGGTAGGGAAGGAAGAAAACCAATTAGCCTAAATGTGGTATACAGAAGGTAATAAGTAAAGACAAATAAAGGGATTAGAAAGAGGACAAAATAAATTGCGACTACTATCATTCACGACGAAGCCGTGTATACCCCTGCCACTCCTACTTCTCCTTTGCATTTCTCCAGAACACTCCGTATTACTACGAAGATCCATATTGATTGGATATGCCATCGTATAGTTACATACGAACTCGAAGGAACTTGTTCCAGTTCGAGGATGGTTTCCGGTTCAGGAGAAATAGAATAAGGATTAT
Source organism: Agapanthus africanus (assembly GCA_030015575.1). NCBI lineage: Eukaryota > Viridiplantae > Streptophyta > Magnoliopsida > Asparagales > Amaryllidaceae > Agapanthus > Agapanthus africanus. The sequence continues at coordinate 422,517,180 of CM057338.1, read as the reverse complement.
TCTATTGTCTTTTCTCTTTACCTTCTCTCAGGTTTCGAGGGCTCGTAGGATTAGGAGAGTATACCTATTACGCTTACTAGATAGTCTTCTTCCAAACCATAGGCTGATACTAAAAAGTAAGGAAGGAAGAAAACCATTTAGCTTAAGGGTGGTGTACAGAAGGTAATAAGTAAAGACAAATAAAAGGATTAGAGAGATGGCAAGAAAATATACGGTTACAGTTATGAATCAGGATAGTGGAAGAGGTATTACTAGGAATACTCGGATACCCCTCCGAAACATTTTCATGTTTCAGTTTACTATGCAGTGTTAATTGAAAACCGTTTTCCAAATCAGATTCTGACTCCAGAATATGTATTTACCAGATTTGATTCTCACATCTGTATAGCATTACGGATGATGAGTGGAAATAAGATATTGGGAATTAGGTGATTAGATCCTCCAAATAATCAGAATTCTTTATAATTGGTGATATTTGAGGATATCACATGGGTTTTTCCTAACGGCAAATATTTGGTTTTAAATATCCGTTGTTATGCACCAATTTCAAACTGATATATCTGTACGTTTATTTTATAAAGTGAGATATAGCTTTTTGAAATTATGTCTATGATATTTACCTATATCAGTTAGTGATTAGGGAAGGTGCATTCAACAACGGTGTAATTCTTCTTAACCATAGTACAGTTTTCAACTTACGACGCACAGGGTTTGAGTTATTGAACTTAGGAGACTTATACAAAGTATTGTATGTTGTCCAGTGTTCATTGGGACAAAGGGGTTGGAACTCGTACTATATTCTATTTACTCATGACTTCTCTAGTTTTAAACAAGTATTTCGTTGAAATACAAGGTCTAAGTTTTGAGAAGTTAAAGGTACAAGAACGGAGTAGAGAACCATTTGTTGGAAGTATCAGGATTTTTCGAGATAATCGAAGATGTAGATACTTGTGTTTGGTATTCCATTGTAAGTAGTAGTTTTAAGAACTTGCTTCTCTCTCAGTTTACTCATATATGGATGCACTCCTAGATGAGTAATGATACTTGGACTCCTTCCATTTAGATGATATGCAGTGGAGACAACTGCATGTATATTGAATATGGTTCCAATTAAATTAGTGCCTTAGTTTCTATATTGGATATATAGAATGGATTCATATCTTATCGATATTAAGGTATATGGAGTTGTCCGGCTGATGCTTAAAACCAGAATCTGGACAAACTCAAGGTACGTTTTAGTAATGGCAGTTTGTGGGTTATCCCAGGCATTGACGAGGGTTAAATTTCTACCATCTGGATGATCAATAGTTATATTGTTCTTGACTCGCCACCAGTTTTAGTAAAATGGATTTTTTTCAGAAAACATTAGTGGGAGTATAGTAGAACTGAAAGTGATTCCAGAACTACAAACGATTACTGAAAATTTAGAAGAACCTAAAGATTCAATTGGATTCGACATTCCATTAGCCACTCCGCAAATTTAGTGGGTAACCTCAGACACCCGAGAGGTACTTCGGTCTTCTCAGAGAAGGTGACAGGGAGGTTCTTGTTTACCCATACTTGTCATTGCTGCTGTTCTAGACTATAAGATCTGGCAGGAGGATGAGTATAACATCGTTCTAAACGAGCTTTAGAAGTGCACATGTATATGACTCTGCCAGAAGATTGTTGTAGTCAGTGGGAGCAGCGGAAGCATAGTGGGCAAGTAGCTTATGTCTATTTATAGACTAAAACAGGTATAGCGGAGATAGATCATCTATTTTTGATGTGACGGTCATAGAGTTTGACTTCATCAGAATAAGAGATGGATCTGGTAAGAAGGTAGTAGGGAGTGATGTCCTAGTATTTGGATGGCATGCACCAAATAGGAAGAGATTTTCCTATACTACGATCGGTTATACTGTGGTTGTCACAATGTGGTTTCTCCACATAGGATATAGAAATAATATCATGGATTCTGGTGACTAGATCTATGGTTTTAGATCTAGATTTAGGAAGTGTCCTAATTCGGGTACTTGATACTATTCTAAAGTGTTTTAGAATGGACGACTCATGGCGTGGTGGTGTACCCGCAGGTGATGGAGTCACCCTCTCTAAAGAGATGTCTTCTTGATTGATGAGGAGAGGGATTTGCATGATTGACATATCTCTTGCTTAGGCAATTGAGTCAATCATGAGATGTCAAGTAGAACACCAGATATTGATTTTGCACAGGCTGCAATAAGTATATATTAATACAATCCTGGAGAAATATTAGGAAGAAGACATGAACATAAGTGGATGTTCTTGGTATATGGTAACGGCAGCCTCCTTCGGGAGGCGGTTATCATTTCAGGCTTCCGAGGTGACGTGGATGACAGAGTGACTGTCAGAGTTATAGTATTTCCCTCTTTGAGGGGCAGTATGTTGGATAGATGGTCCAAGCGGATACTGAGGAAGGCATGGCGCAGGATTCTGATTAACTTCAGTGGTTGATATAGTCTAAGAAGTTTGTTGGATTTGGAGTTCATTTATGAACTAGGTCCCATCAGACATCCAGACAAATTCTAAGACAGGTATTGCACATTTCGGGAGACAGTCTTTCTCTGCAAAGTTGAGATACAGAGAGATAAAGATAGAAACACTGGAGCAGATCCACTCACTGAGGCTATTTCTCGAATGCATTAGTTTTGCAAACGGGCTTTGCGAGACTGATTAGTAGAGAAGTTAGGTGTTCGGTATCATACAGGCTGTGAGTATGCGACACCGCAATAATTAGCCTTAAGTGCAAATGGGTGATTGTTGGATATAGTGCCCTCAAGTAAATTATTGAATCGCAGGCAAGCAATTGTGATGATTGGGGGTGGACCTATACAGGGAGAACAGTCTTACTCGAGAAGATAGTATGCTATCTGGTTTTTCTTTATCATCATGTACATGCATTAGGTGGAATTACAGATCACTGTTACATGTTGATAGAGCCCATAAGATTCTTGCTTGACTACCAGCATTATGATGGCGATCATATACGTGGGAGCTGGGTGGTCTATAAGCACATCCTTAAATTTCCCTAGTCGAGAGAGTATCAAGACTGGGCATTGATACTCCGGAGTAGACTAATGTATACTTATCGAGACCCCGACGAGGGGCGGTGGCCAGTCTCACAAGCTATTGGTGTCAGTTAGTCACATAAGATAGTATACAGGTGCTCATTGGGTTATGAGTACACTGGACAGACTCACTGGGAACATGCTAGTTGGTATTATACCTATTATCAGATAGCAGTTCCCAGGTGACATAAGTACAGGTTAGTCTTTCGACCTGAGATCGTCATTTGTCTCGTGTGAGTTCCCACAGTGCTTTGATTACTACTATACCATGGATCAAAGGAGTCGTGCAAATAGGTTTTAGTTGGGTACAGTCTCGAGCCACATGAAGGCAGTGAGCGGATCGTCGGGGATTCGTCTCACCCGATATTGGGGGTTAATGTCGTGTTGTGCACGGGTGCCCATCACCAGAAATCCTTGGCCAAGGTGGATGAGAATTACTGATTTGGATCAGTAGTTTCTCAGTAGGTGATGGGCTTCATACCGACATGAAATATCGCGTTATTAGGGGTCTGACTTTATCCATCCCCCTAGACACGATATGTGATACTCTTAGACGAACAGACCGGACTGTATGGAGATTGTCACGAACAGGCTCAGTAGGGGTTTTGTTACGCCCCGCTTCTCAGTATACGGCGAAGGAGACGCGACGAGGCCCGCTACGTATGTACTCAGAAGTACATACGCTAAGCGTAACTAAGCAATATAAAGTAAATCACAAGAGACAAATGATATAGAAATAACAGCAACCTTTATTAATAACATTCTTTGTACAATACATGAAAAAGAAAATACAACTGAAATAAAAAGCGATGCCTAAACAGTGGCATAACAGAAAATGAAAATACTGGAAAGAACAAGGTACAGTATCTAGAGCTCGGGATCTTCCTGGAACTGCTCCAAATCTTCACCGGTGGGCTCGATCTCAGCTTGGTCTAATGCACCTGACAACATTCAAAGATGAAAGAAATAGAATGTCGTCAGCGAACAGATCGCTCGTTAAGTCCCAAGAGTAAGAGGGAAGTAGAGAGGACAGAATAAGAAGATACATTTTAAAATGTAAACTATTGTTGTAATGTTATGTTAACGCTGTTGTTTGTATCTTAGTACAGAAGGATGCCAGTGTATACGAGGGGAGTCTCACTTGCCAGAGACTAGGGCACGTGTAGTACAAGGAACCGTTATGCCATGGTACAACAGCAATAGGATTCAGGTTAGGTGTATTAATCTGACCATCTCATGCCACCTTTAACACCTTCCGTACCAATCTACCCCTTAAACCCCGCGATGTCTAGTTTGTATTGTTATCTTGTAAAATTGTATTGATTGTAAGATTGATTAACTGACTGACCGAAACCATGATATCAGGAAACGGTTATAACCGTGGAGTCATGTAAATGGAATACTGGGAAACATGTAGAAGGAATATCCATTGTTCGGTTCAGTCAAGTTATATAAAATGTTAACTGGATTCTAGGATTCATGTATTTAAATTGTGTTGTAATATAAAAGAATATAGATTGACTTAAATCATATTCAAGTCAGAAATAGTCAGACTCAAACGGAGTCAGACTAAAAGAAAGATAATTTGAAGTTCAATATTAGTTAAGGGGCCTTATTGTAATTTTTAAAATTTGAGGGGGTTTTATGTAAAAAGTACTATTGTATAGTTTTCAAAATACATCTCAAGTATTTATTATTCGTCTTTATAGTTGTAATGAGTGTGAATTTTATTTGTGTTATTCTAGTGAATATATCCTAATAAAAGTATTACTTGATTTGTTTAAAAACTCATGGTATTTTAATGTAAATTTTAATCTTGTAATTTTTTTAGGAAAATGTGGAAACTTTATATTATAATAAAATAGGTGTTTAAATGATAATTATATATATATATTAACACATGAATAACTTTTAAATGAATATTTTATTTTCAAAAATCTCATTTTTCTTAAATGTCGTATTTTAAATCTTTCGAGACCGAATGCTCCTTGCGGAGGTCTGAATCTCGCACTACTAGCCTGCGGGTGCACGATAAACCGTACTATCCCTAACAGGTTCCCCAAAAGTGGGTTGTAGCGGCACTTTGCTTAGGTTTATAAATACTTTTCATTTAGGAAAACAGTTTTAAAAATATAAGGTATTTATTTGCAAAAGAGTATAGTTTTCCGTATTTTAATTGTTAGGGTTTCCTAAGCCAACTATCCTATTTCTAAGATCTAAACGATGAGTCATTAGAAGCCTCAAATCTCCTCTTCACCGTCAATTGCGGCCAGATAAGTGCCAGGTAAGTGGGAAGGAACCACAGTCGTGGGCCTAATTAAAAACCACCAGCCTTAGACACACTTGCCTAGACACCACAAGACAGTTTAGATAAACGATCGATATCCATGACCAATCGTGTTTTCATTTTATTAAAAGATTTTATTTAGAAATGTTTACAACTTAAAGGTTTCAATAAAGGTTATAAAGATTAGGGTATTTTAGTGAAAAGTCCTGTAATTTCGTATTCTGTGTTTTGATATTTATCAATTAGGGTTATATTTGAGTGTGTGTAGAGGTAGGTCATTACCTCGTGACTTATTTTAAGTTTTGATGAAGATTAGAGGTTAAACATGTTATGTTAAACTTGAAGGTATTAAAGCGCAAGAATACGATATTTGAAAACGTTATCATTTCATGTGTGAAATTTCATTCAAATTGATTTCTACAAGTTTAGTGATCAAGATAAACATATTTAGGAGTGAGAGAATTAATTAAACTAAGAAAAATGAATTTCATGGTATTTTTATGAAAAGAATACGGTTTTACAAGAAAGCTATCATTTCATGTGAGAAAGTTTGTTTAAATTGGTTTATGGGTGATTAATAGTCAACATGAATATAGGTAGGTGTTATGTATTAGGTGACAAGTGGAAATTTGTAGAAAAACCGAATCGGAAATCGGTTTGTCCGATTTCCGTCGGGTTCCAAAAAGTCATATTTTTACATTAAGGAAAAGAGAGATAGAAGAGATGGGATTTACGGGTTTGGACAAGCTAAGGGGCCTAAAGAAGGTGGTGGTTGTCGATGCGTCAAAAACGTCGCGAAGGTTCTGATCCGGTCGCCCGAATCCGTCGTCTGTTTCGGCAGCGCTTCGCTTCTCGCTCTTTGCACCGAGTTCTCAAGAATTTGGGAGAGTGGACTTAGAGTTGTGAGGTGAAATGGTAGAGGGTAGGGGTCTTTATATAAGGCTAGGCTAGGGTTAGGGTTTGGATTAAAAAAATATTTTAAAAAAATGTAAAATTCATTAAAAATTCATTAATTTTGGGATTAAAAGAGGTTTAATGAGAATTTTGTAACAGTACAGAGAAAATGGAGTATGCAGGGAGGTTGACCGAGTCAACACGAAACTTTTTCGTGTTGACGACTCGGCCGACCGGCCGAGTCCGGCCGGCGGCGCCGGCCGATTCGGCCGAGTTGGCCGGGTCTGAGCCGAGTCGGGTGTCGTTGGGTAGGGTTTGGTCTGGGGGAGATTTTGGTATAGTTTATTTTTTATAAATTGTAATAAATTGTGAGTTATGGTTGTTTGACCATTTGACTTCACAAAAATTTAAAGCAAAAAGATAATAAATAATATGTGGGGTATGAGATTCGAACTCTGGTGGCTTGGTTCAGCAATGCAAGGTATTACCAATGAGCTACAAGCTCCTTCTTGTAATTATTGTGGTTTTTAATTACTTAAACTGATAGCAGAAAGAATAAATACTCCTAGTATACATTAAATTTAAAGTAATTTCTTGTACACTAAAAATGGAGTTATTTCATTCTTGTAGCTTGTAATTAAAAACAAAAATAATTACCTAAATCTTGTGCTCAGGCTAAAATGCCCCTTTGTGAATTTTTGAAAAGAATATTTGAAAAATTTTGTATAGGAAATTTAGGGTTGTTACATTCTACTCTCCTTATAAAAATTTCTTCCTCGAAATTTGTAAAAGAAAGGTGTAACAGTTTCAAGGAAGGTTTTGTGACAGAACTATTGGTAGTGTATGAAAATATTTAGAAGGAAGAAATATTGCAAAATGTTTTGGTCAAAGTGAGGGAGTTACCTGGGTTACCTTGGTTCTTAGTCTCAGGTTCTAAGGCCGTTAAGGTGGAGGCTTGACGTCTCGACACATTTTTCTGAGTAAGCCGATACATCGATGTCTGACTAAGTAAGGATGGTCCATGTGGAGGTGGTGCTGGGAGTGTAAGACTGGGTGTAGGAGTCTGGATAGCTGGCTGCATCGGGTAGATAGTGGGTGTGTGGGCTGAGTTGCGTCTATAGGGATAGTCTCCAATTCTATGATCGGATGTGCCGCAAATTAGGCGCAGGGCTTTTGCGCGCCTACAGTCCTTCCACAAGTGTCCATTCCTATGGCAGTAGTAGCAAAATCCTGAACTTGACTGGTTAATTGTTTCCTTCAGTCTCTTGGGTTTTGCAGGTTGTGTAGTGTAGGTTTCTCTTGCCATCTGGGTGGCAGTGCGTTTCCTGACGGTTGCTCCTGCTTCTGGTACGTTCAATAATATAGCAGTCTGCTGCTGCAATCCAACCAGGAGGCTTTGGATTTCCTTAAGCAGAACTGTCTGCTCGTTGGGTGGAGCAAGAACAGCAGGTGTGAGAGGTAGTGTTGGAGGTGTAGGTGTGTTGTTGACATTGGTACTGGTGTTGTTCGGGGAATCCATAACCCTGAAGAAAAATTTGGGTTAGGACAGATTCAAATTCATGAAATGATAAGATTTCAAGGAATAGAGATTTGCAAGATTCAAAGAACATGAATTGTAAAGAATGTTTTAGTTGCTGGTTCTTGTGTTATATTGCTTACGTTGTTCACGCAGACCAGAACTGCATGGGCAGGGATTCATACAGCTCTGACCTGCATGGGCCACCAACAAAACCTGTCACGCCCCGCTTCCCAGTATACGGCGAAGGAGACACGACGAGGCCCGCTACGTATGTACTCAGAAGTACATACGCTAAGCGTAACTAAGCAATATAAAGTAAATCACAAGAGACAAATGATATAGAAATAACAGCAACCTTTATTAATAGCATTCTTTGTACAATACATGGAAAAGAAAATACAACTGAAATAAAAAGCGATGCCTAAACAGTGGCATAACAGAAAATGAAAATACTGGAAAGAACAAGGTACAGTATCTAGAGCTCGGGATCTTCCTGGAATTGCTCCAAATCTTCACCAGTGGGCTCGATCTCAGCTTGGTCCAACGCACCTGACGACATTCAACGAAGAAAGAAATAGAATGTCGTTAGCGAACAGATTGCTCGGTAAGTCCCAAGAGTAAGAGGGAAGTAGAGAGGACAGAATAAGAAGATACATTTTAAAATGTAAACTATTTTTGTAATGTTATGTTAACGCTGTTGTTTGTAGCTTAGTACAGAAGGATGCCAGTGTATATGAGGGGAGTCTCACTTGCCAGAGACTAGGGCACGTGTAGTACAAGGAACCGTTATGCCACGGTACAATAACAATAGGATTCAGGTTAGGTGTATTAATCTGACCATCTCGTGCCACCTTTAACACCTTCCGTACCAATCTACCCCTTAAACCCCGCGATGTCTTGTTTGTATTGTTATCTTATAAAATTGTATTGATTGTAAGATTGATTAACTGACTGACCGAAACCATGATATCAGGAAACGGTTATAACCATGGAGTCATGTAAATGGAATACTGGGAAACATGTCGAAGGAATATCCATGGTTCGGTTCAGTCAAGTTATATAAAATGTTAACTGGATTCTAGGATTCATGTATTTAAATTGTGTTGTAATATAAAAGAATATAGATTGACTTAAATCATATTCAAGTCAGAAATAGTCAGACTCTAACCCGAGTCAGACTAAAAGAAAGATAATTTGAAGTTCAATATTAGTTAAGGGGCATTATTGTAATTTGTAAAACTTGAGGGGGTTTTATGTAAAAAGTACTATTGTATAGTTTTCAAAATACACCTCAAGTATTTATTATTTTTCTTTATAGTTATAATGAGTGTGAATTTTATTTGTGTTATTCTAGTGAATATATCATAATAAAAGTATTACTTGATTTGTTTAAAATCTCATGGTATTTTAATGTAAATTTTAATCTTGTAATTTTTTTAGGAAAATGTGAAAACTTTATATTATAATAAAATAGGTGTTTAAATGATAATTATATATATATTAACACATGAATAACTTTTAAATGAATATTTTATTTTCAAAAATCTCATTTTTCTTAAATGTCGTATTTTAAACCTTTCGAGACCGAATGCTCCTTGCGGAGGTCTGAATCTCGCACTACTAACCTGTGGGTGCACGATGAACCGTACTATCCCTAACAGGTTTCCCAAAAGTGGGTTGTAGCGGCACTTTGCTTAGGTTTATAAATACTTTTCATTTAAGAAAACGGTTTTATAAATATAAGGTATTTATTTGCAAAAGAGTCTAGTTTTCCGTATTTTAATTGTTAGGGTTTCCTAAGCCAACCAGCCTATTTCTAAGGTCTAAACGATGAGTCATTAGAAGCCTCAAATCGCCTCTTCACCGTCAATTGCGGCCAGGTAAGTGCTAGGTAAGTGGGAATGAACCACAGTCATGGGCCTAATTAAAAACCACTAGCCTTAGACACACTTGTCTAGACACCATAAGACAGTTTAGATAAACGATCGATGTCCATGACCAATCGTGTTTTCATTTTATTAAAAGATTTTATTTAGAAATGTTTACAATTTAAAACTTTCAATAAAGGTTATAAAGATTAGGGTATTTTAGTGAAAAGTCCTGTAATTTCGTATTCTGTGTTTTGATATTTATCAATTAGAGTTATATTTGAGTGTGTGTAGAGGTAGGTCATTACCTCGTGATTTATTTTAAGTTTTGATGAAGATTAGAGGTTAAACATGTTATGTTAAACTTGAAGGTATTAAAGCGCAAGAATACGGTATTTGAAAACGTTATCATTTCATGTGTGAAATTTCATTCAAATTGATTTCTACAAGTTTAGTGATCAAGATAAACATATTTAGGAGTGAGGGAATTAATTAAACTAAGAAAAATGAACTTCATGGTATTTTTATGAAAAGAATACGGTTTTACAAGAAAGCTATCATTTCATGTGAGAAAGTTTGTTTAAATTGGTTTATGGGTGATTAATAGTCAACATGAATATAGGTAGGTGTTATGTATTAGGTGACAAGTGGAAATTTGTAGAAAAACCGAATCGGAAATCGGTTTGTCCGATTTCCGTCGGGTTCCAAAAAGTCGTATTTTTACATTAAGGAAAAGAGAGATAGAAGAGATGGGACTTACGGGTTTGGACAAGCTAAGGGGCTTAAAGAAGGTGGTGGTTATCGATGCGTCGAAAACGTCACGAAGGTTCTGATCCAGTCGCCGGAATCCATCGTCGGTTTCGGCAGCGCTACGCTTCTCGTTCTTTGCACCGAGTTCTCAAGAATTTGGGAGAGTGGACTTAGAGTTGTGAGGTGAAATGGTAGAGGGTAGGGGTCTTTATATAGGGCTAGGCTAGGGTTAGGGTTTGGATTAAAAAAATATTTAAAAAAATGTAAAATTCATTAAAAATTCATTAATTTTGGGATTAAAAGAGATTTAATGAGAATTTCGTAACAGTACAGAGAAAATGGACTATGCAGGGAGGTTGACCGAGTCAACACGAAACTTTTTCGTGTTGACGACTCGGCCGACCGGCCGAGTCCGGCCGGCGGCGCCGGCCGATTCGGCCGAGTCGGCCGAGTCTGCGGCCGAGTCGGGTGTCGTTGGGTAGGGTTTGGTCTGGGAGAGATTTTGGTATAGTTTATTTTTTATAAATTGTAATAAATTGTGAGTTATGGTTGTTTGACCATTTCACTTCACAAAAATTTAAAGCAAAAAGATAATAAAAAATATATGGGGCATGGGATTCGAACTCTGGTGGCTTGGTTCAGCAGTGCAAGGTATTACCAATGAGCTACAAGCTCCTTCTTGTAATTATTGTGGTTTTTAATTACTTAAACTGATAGCAGCAAGAATAAATACTCCTAGTATACATTAAATTTAAAGTAATTTCTTGTACACTAAAAATGGAGTTATTTCATTCTTGTAGCTTGTAATTAAAAACAAAAATAATTACCTAAATCTTGTGCTCAGGCTAAAATACCCCTTTGTGGATTTTTGAAAAGAATATTTGAAAATTTTTGTATAGGAAATTTAGGGTTGTTACAGGTTTGGATGAGTTTTCTCGTCATCCTTCCTTTCACTCAATACCTGGTTAGTCGTTACGTAAAGCTAGTTTCGCTGATGTGCTTGTGGTAAAACCCACTGCCAGCGTATTGACGAGTCTTTAAAGGGTTTTCACGGTTCAGGTGATATGGTGTAAATGACGTATGTTGGTACATACATGTATCCAATAAAATATGTGTACAGGCTACACAGACTTTAATCGGACGGTTGATAATACTAGCAGGTTAGGATTAAGCCGGATTATTAAATCAGGTTTTGCTTTAATAATATATATATATATATATATATATATATATATATATATGTATGTATGTATGTATGTATTCTAGTATTATTGTTCACTATTCATTTTCTCTCTTAGCTATTCATATTTTTGTACGAATACGCGTATATGTATTTCTATACGTATACCTGGTTGTATTCTGTATTTATACGGAATAGCTTCTAGAAGTTGGACACCTAATTTATATGATTTTCTTTTTGAAAATCATTTGTTTTTCTAAATGAGGTGGAGGGTGAGTTGGCATGAGCACGATGAGGCATGTAGAGAGGCATGACTCTTGTTTATTTTATTGGAAAATGAAAGAGATATTTTCTTTGTATGGTTGCAAATGACTTAGCCATATATTCTCCACATGCCATCCATTATTATTCTCTTGGTAATTCATTCATCACTTGCTTGATTGGTTCACACTCTCTTGTGAGACTTAGCCATATTTTTCTTGAGGTGCTCATGCCATTAGTTTTCCTCACCTCCTTCTTCTTCTTCTTGGGTTGCTCATTTGAGCTCATATGATGAGAGAAAAATATAGTGAGACGTTCCTACACCTCCACTCTCCTTTGCTAGCAATCTTGGAGCGTCGGTTACCTCGCTTGGCAAGGCTGGAGCCTGCGTCGTTTCCCTCGGGTGGATCATCATGGATGGAGGAAGACCGCAAACCAAGTTCGATCCGCGACCCCTAAGAGCTAATGAAGGTGGTAGAAGACCGAAGGTCTTGGTTCATTCAGTATAACCTTTCTAAACTCCTATTTAGTTTGCTAGATTAGGGTTAATGGTAGATCTGTTTTTGCGGGTTGTGTTAGCGCCAGTTTATAAAATTTTTGTTCCACAATGGGCTACGGTTTGATGGCCAGGGTGTTGGCATAACCCATCAGGTAGAACCCCTAGATTAAGTAGTACCCGACGAACCTCATCCACTTCGCAGATCTAGTAGGATTTCTCATCCGCCCGAGAGATACTTCGGTTTTCTCATAGACGGCGATCGAGAGTATTGCATCTTGAAAGAAGATGATCCTACTAGTTTCAAGCAGGCCATTATCGGTAGGGACTCTTGAAAATGACTGGATGCTATGCAATCCAAAATGGAGTCCATCTATGCCAATAAAGTGTGGACCTTGGATATTGCTCCATCTGGGGTAAAACCCGTTGGATGCAAATGGATCTACAAAAGGAAATTTGGTGTAGATGGGCAGGTGGAAACTTATAAGGTTAGACTTGTTGCAAAAGGTTTTCATCAAAGACCAGGTGTGGAATATGACGAAACCTTTTCTCCAGTGGCTATACTCAAATCCATTCGGATCCTACTTGCCATTGCTGCCTTCCATGACTATGAAATCTGGCAGATGGATGTAAAACGGCTTTTCTAAACGGATGTTTGGAACAGTGCGTTTATATGGATCGGCGGGAAGGTTTTGTAGACAGTGGGAACAGCGGGAAGGTGTGCAAGTTGCTTAAATCCATTTATAGATTAAAGCATGCATCGCCGAGCTGGAACATCTGTTTTGATGAAACGGTCAAGGAATTTGACTTCATCAAGAACGAGAATGAGCCTTGTATATATAAGAAGATTGTAGGACGAAATGTCGTGTTCCTAGTTTTGTACGTGGACGACATTCTTTTGATAGGAAATGATAATCCTATGCTACAATCGGTCAAGCTGTTCTTCTCACAAAAGTTCTCCATGAAAAACCTGGGTGATGTCTTGTACATTCTGGGGATTAAGATCTATAGAGATAGATCTAAGAGATTATTGGGACTTTCACAGTCCAGGTACATAGAGACCGTACTAATGAGATTTAGTATGGAGGATTCCAAGCACGGTAACATACCCGCATTGCACGGAATCACCCTCTCTAAAGAGATGTCTCATAAGACTGATGAAGAGAGGGTTCGCTTGAGCACTATACCCTATGCTTCGGCGGTAGGGTCTATAATGTATGTGATGCTGTGTACCAGACCAGATGTAGCATACGTGCTTAGCATGGTGAGCCAGTATCAGTCGAACCCGGGTGAGGATCATTGGACAGCTGTAAAGAACATTCTCAAGTACTTGAGAAGGACTAAGAAAATGTTCTTGTTTTATGGTAATGGAGACCTTAAGGTCGAGTCCTTTACCGATTTAAGCTTCCAGGTGACAAGGATGACAGCAAGTCTGTCTTGGGTTTTGTGTTTACCCTCAATGGAGGGGCGGTGTGTTGGAAGAGCTCCAAACAGGACATCGTCACAGACTCGACGACGACGATGGAGGATGAATACATTGCTGCAAATGATGCCGCAAAAGAAGCGGTCTGGATGAAGAAGTTCCTTACTGAACTTCAGGTAGTTCCGTCCATTGTTGATCCGATACCTTTGTATTACGATAACAATGGGGCTATAGCTCTAGCAAAGGAACCACGAACCTATCAGAAAGCCAGACACATCTTAAGGCGGTATCACCTGATCAGGGAGATCATTGATCGCTGGGAGATCGAAGTGCGGAGAGTGGACACAAAAGACAACACGGTGGATCCATTCACAAAGTCCCTCCCTCAAGCGCAGTTTGAGCGACTTTTTGAGATGTTGGGTATGCGATACGGCAACAGTTAGCCCTAGAGCAGACGTTGGGTACTCGGCACGCCAGTATATGGCCTTAGTGCAAGTGGAAGATTATTGGATATGTATGCCCTAGAAGACATTATTGTATATGTATACATACGGATGCTTGGACATATGTATGTATAGGACAATCTTACTCGATATGATAGTATGCTATCTGGTTTGTCTTTGTCTTAACATGTGCATATGTTCTACTTGTTATTATATATCATCTATACATGTTGATAAAGCCTGTAGGATCATTGCTTCACTACCTGCGTTGTGATGACGATCATACTTGTGGGAGCTGGGTAGTCGATAAGCACATCCTTAAAAGGTCCCTAGTTGTCGGAGTATCGAGACTGGGCGGCGATATTCCAGAGTAGACTAGTGTATACGTTTCTAGAACCTGACGAGGGGTGATGGTTAGTCCCGCAGCCATTGGTCTTTTGCACCTAAGATCGTATACAGGTGCTCACTAGGGATGAGTACACTGGACAGACATGCCGAGAACTTCTAGATGGTACTATATCTATCGTCAGAAAGCAGTTCTTAGGTGACATGAGTTTAGGTTATTCTTCAGACCTGAGATCATCATTTGTCTTGTGTGAGTTCCCATTGTACTTTGATCACTACCCTACCACGGCTCTACTGAGTCGTGCAAACAGGTTTTGGTTGGGTACAGTCCCGAGCCACATGGAGGCAGAGAGCGATTGTTGGAGATTCCTCTCTCCCGGTATAGGGAATTGATATCGCACTGTGTTCGATTGGCCACGACCATAAGACCTTGGCCAAGGCAGTTGGGATTTACTGATATGTTGATCAGTAGTTTTCCGGATTGGTCTTAAGCCGCATCAGCACGAATTATTGGGTTATTAGGGTCTGACGTTTACTACCCCTAGACCCGGTATGCGATACTCTTAGACGAAGAGACCGGACTGTATAGAGAGTTTCACGGATAGGCTCAGTAGGGGTCCGGATGAGCTTGCTCGTCGGCCTTCTTTTCGACAGGTACCTGGGTAGCCGTTACGTACAGCTAGTTCCGCTGACATGCTTGTAGTTAAACCCACTGCCAGTGTACGGTCGAGTCTTTAGAGTCCCACACAGAGGGTTTCTCTGATTCAGGCGAAACTATATGCTGGCCATATATTTATACGTGCAGGGTTTCGATCGAATGATAATACTAGCCGGCTTAGGATTAAACCGGATTATTAAATCAAGCATTAATTTAATAATTTATGTGTACATATTTCGATATGTATATTCTAGTGTTATCCAGATTACTTCTATCGGACAGATAATACCGGCGAGCTTAGGATTAAGCCGGTTCATTAAATCGGATATTGATTTAATGCTAGTATTATTTTAGTGATATTGTTTTATCTCTTGGGTATTCGTATTTTGATACGAATACGGGTATGTATATACGATAGAAAGTATTTTGTATTTATACAATATACATTCTAGAAGGTGACACCTCATCTTGTTTTTTTTCTATTTTCTTGAAAATAGAAAATGATATGGAAAGGGTAGAGATGGTTGAAGCATGGCATGAGGTATGGGCTTGGCATTTTTTATTGCTACTATTGAAGCATGGTTGATTTTAAAAAAAAATAAATGCTTGATAAAACAATGCCTTTGCCATTCTCATGATCCATTCTTCACTTATTTCTCTCTCATCTTGAGAGCTAATTTTCATTCTCTTCTCTTCTCTTGAGTTCATCTTCAAGATAAAACCCTACCATTCTCATGTGTTGAGAAACAAGGGTTTTAAGATAGAAACTTACCACTAATTCTCTACCACATCACCCAAGAAACTAGAACAGCAAACTAGTTTGCTTAGTTCACTTCTCTTTGGAGTGGGAGCTTGGATCAAGGATCCTCGGGTGGATCATCTAGGACCGAGAAGGCCGGTTTGCATGTTCGATCGAGTTCATCTAAGGAGCTAAAGATGAGGAGTGAAAACCTGAAGAACACGAGTCTCTAGGCATAAACATCTATCATAGTAGATAGAACTCCTTAGATAGTTAGTTTAGGTTTATGGTTAAATTCTAGGTCGGGTTTTCTAGTGCCGGATTTTTGAAAATGAAAGTTTTTTATTCCGCAACGGCCACGGTAGACGGCCAGGGCACTAGCAAATCCCAACATAAACTCCACTGAACTGTTTTTTTTATAGGTTTCTTTGCACAAACAGCCCCGCTAAAATAAAAATAAGATTGTGTTGTTTAAATTTTGTTTATTTATCACTTTTCATCAAATAAATATGGACGTTAAGGAGCTATAACACCAATTCAGATTAGATGGGGATTTCATCACCTTTCCTAAAACCCCCAAAAATCATAAAAAGTATATGCATTATCTGTAGGGTTGCTATGCACGCGCACAAGGGTCTACGAGACATCAACCATGCCCGATTAAAATTTTAGCCATGCCGAACAACCCGAATACGGATCTTTAAACTAGAGATTAGGCGAAAAATAACATGTTAACAACTTTAACACTAAGTGAGAGGGATTACAACCTTTGTAGATCCGGTCCTTCACTTCATATGCTCCGTGTTGTGGTCCCTTCACTGCGATCATCGGGTTCCGGACTCTCGAGAGGTTCCACGAAGAGAAAGATGCAACCTTTGCTTCCGATCTTCGATACTAAGATGATCTACCTTGAAATTCCTTTAACACAAGCTAACACTCATGAAATGATGTGAACACCCTCATCTAAATGCCAAGGGAAGATGAGGATGATGAAGTAGGATTTTTGCTCTCTTTATTTATCTTTTTCTCATATTTATTCATCACTTTAGAAAAACTAGTAAGCTTTTTCATGAAGAGAATGAAGGAAAAAGATGAACAATAATAGAATTGTGATGAATAATAAAATGTTATCATAATCATTTATGCAACCATGGTTGTAGTAACCATTGTAGAGAGTTTACTAGGGTTAGGGTTTGGGTTGGGTTAAAGGGTGAGTCACAAAAGATATCTATCATAATATCTTAACAAATGACAAAAGAAAAGCTTCTAGAATCAACTAGAAAGTTTAACCCTAATCCAAACCCTAATCATGTTTAAACTCCTCTAAACATGTTGCATTAATAATTATAATATGTTACAATATTATATATCACATATACAATATTTATTGTAACAAAATAAAATAATACAATTAACATATATCGCATATATATCAATGTATTATCCGAGTGAGAAAAAGAATCTTTTAGTGAGCTAATATTAGTTAATGTTATTTAATATATCATATATATTATTATACATTAAATTATCGAATCAAAACTTGATCCGACAATCCGGCTATATCGCATATAATCGACTAATATTTATCCGTACCGATTCATCGAATCAACACTTGATCCGATGACCCGGCTGATATCAAATATCGCGAGGATAGAATACGGTATCTCATATCACATTATCCACGGTCCCTCACATATCACATATGTGCTCCTACTCCGTTTTGCCTGAGTCAAGAAACCTCTGTGTAGGACTCTAAAGAATCGTCAATACGCCGGCAGTAGGTGATGATCATATCAAACACCCACAAGCTGCAAGCGGTCAGCTAAACGTAACAGCTACCCAGGTATTGAGCGCTCAGAAGATCAACAAGCAAGCCTGTACATTCTCCTGTGAATCCAAACAGGAACACTCCCGTACAGTCCGGTCTCGTCGTCTGATATGTCGCATATCTCGCCAAGGGGTGGTAAACGTCAGACCCCAGTAGCTCGATAAGTCGTGTCGATATGAGGTCTATAACAGTTTGAGAAACTACTGATAACACTTACCAGTAAATCTCAGCAACCCTGGCCAGGGATTTCCGGTTATAGCCAATCGAACACAGCACAACATCAACTCCCTATACCGGGAGAGACGAATCCCCTCCTATCGCTCATTGCCTCCATGTGATTCGGGACTGTAACCAAAAGCCACCTTTTTGCACGCCCTCTTGGATGTGGTATGATGGAAATCAAAGCACAGTGGGAATCACACAAGACTCTATGACGATCTCGGGTCAACAGACTACTCTGTACCAGTGTCACCGGAGAACTGCCATCTGACGTGAGGTATAATACCATCTGGGAGTTCTCGGCGAGTCCGTCTAGTGTACCCAGTCTCCACTGAGCACCCGTACACCATCCTTGATGTCAAACACCGATGGATATGGGATCATCCATCGCCCATCATATGGGTCAAGATGCGTATACGCTAGTCTACTCTGGTGCATCGATGCCCTGTCTCGATACACCCACGACTAGGAACAATTATAGGATGTACTCGTCGACTACCGTGGCCCCACTAGTATGATCTCATCATAGTCTCAGTAGTCGAGTACATATCCTAAGGGCTTTATCAACATGTAATATAGAGACAATCAGAGTACATGTTAAGATAAAATACAACCAGATAGCACACTATCATGTCGAGCAAGAAAGTCCTCCCTATATATGTCCTAGCATCCACTACAATATACATCGTATGTACAGTAATGGCCTCTAGGGCATACATATAACTAACAATCTCCCACTTGCACTAGGGCCATCTGTTATGGTATCGCATACCCAACAATTAGCTGCGGTTGAAGTATCCCATACTCAACCATCCCATTAAAGTCTCTACTGGGAAAAAGGCCTTTGTGAGTGGATCCGTGCTGTCGTCCTCTGTGTCTACTCTCCTAACCTCGATTTCCCTGGAGATCAACCATCTCCATGATCAGGTGATACTGCCTAAGAATTATATCTGGATTTCTGATGGGACGGTAGTTCCTTGGCATAAGCCACAACTCCATTGTCTCACAATGGTAGGAACGAAGTTCATCGCATGAACTTATAAATATCCAGACTGCCTCTTTTGGTAGCATCCTTGGTAACGATGTATCTTGCCTTTAATCGTCTAGTATGTCACGGTATCTAGCTTAGAACTCTTTCAACATACCGTCCCTCCACTGAGGGTAAAGACAATGCCTGCGACAGACATTCAGTCGTCCTTATCACCCAGGAACCTTTCCAGTGATTCTCCCCAGGATCGATTGATACCATCTCACTACAACTAGTGAGTATCCTAACATCCAATTAGATCTATCTCATAGATCCAAAACCCAGGATTTAGGAGGTATCAACTTCGATCCTATATGGAGAATCCTTGTGATAAGCGGAGATTGACCGAGCGTAGCATAGGAAACTCCTTCCCTATCAAGAGTATGTCATCCACGTACTCTACAAGGATCACCACCATACTCTCTACTACCTTTTCGTATATATAAGGTTCATCTACCATTTTGATGAAGTCAAACTCTTTGACTACCACATCAAAACAGATGTTCCAACTCCGCGATGCCTGTTTTATCATATAAAAAATCTTGCACACGTTTCCGCTGCTCCCACTGTCTACGAAGCTCTCTGCTTGTGTACTTATAGACATTCTTTTCTAAAACATCACTTAGAAAAGCAGTCATGACACCCAACCACCAGATATCGTAGTTATGGTATGTAGCCGTGGCAAGTAGGATCTAGATGGACTTAAGCATAGATCCTTAGAAAAGGTTTCAACATAATCCATACCTGGTCTATGATGCAAACCTTTAACAAGTCTAGCTTTGAAAGTCTCAACTTTTCCATGTACACCAAGTAATCTTCTCAAGATGTACTTGCTCCTGATGGGGATTTAACCATTCAGATAAAGCAACCAAAGTCCATACTTTGTTGGTGTATAAGGATTGCATCTCAGATCGATAAGCATCCAGCCATTCTTACAGAGTCCCACTCCTGATGGCCAGCTCGAAACTAGTTGGGTCATCATCTCAAGATGCAATCCTCGCTCCCACTGTAATAGAGAAACCGAAGTATCTCTCAGGTGGGTGAGGAACCCTGCTAGATCGGCGGAGAGGCTGAGGTTCGTTGGAAACAATTGAATCCTTTGGTTCTACCAAATTATCAGCTGTAGTTTGTATAGCTGGAACCATTCCAGTTCTACATAACAGACCTTGCCTCGAGCTTGTCCGGATTTTGCTTTTAGACATTGGCCGGACAACCCCAAATCTTAACAAACTTAAGAAATGGGCTCTTCCCATTTCATATCACATATGAAGTGGTAGGTAACTGATTTGATTTGAACCCTATTCAATAGGTATGCAGCTTCTCAAGTGCATAACTCCCAAAAGGAAATAGGAAACTCAGTAGTACTCATCATAGAGCACACCATATCTAATAGGGTGAGTTTGCTCCACCCCGATATACTATCGTGCTATGGTATATACGAATGAGTAATACTGAGAGAGAATCTCATTCTCCTTTAGAATAGTCCAGGAATTCCGTGCTCAAGTATTCTCCTCCTTGATCTCATCAAAAGACATAATACTTATACCCGTATTTTGGTTCTCTACTTCTAACTTATATTCTGTGAATATCTCAAAAGGTTCGGACTTGTGTTTCAACAGGAACATATGTCTGAATCTTGAGAGATCATCAGAGAATGTAATGAAGTACAAAGAACCAGTCTTGGCATGTGTAGACAGGGGACCTTACATACATCAACATGTATCAATCCCAAGAGTTCACTAACTCTTTCTCTGTTTCCAATAAACAGAGCTGTGATCATCTTATCTTTGTGACATGACCGGCAAGTTTCACAAGATGTAAATTCAAACTAATTTAAATATGCATCTAAATGTAACTTCAGCCATTCGGGTCGCATTGATATGACCTAGTCTACAATGCCTCAAGAAAGATTTGTTCATTTCTGAACTCTTCCTCTTGTGTGTGTTCTGCATAGTAAGAACTGTAGTTTGATTTAGAACGTCAATGCTTTTAGATAACGTGCCTGAACCGATCAACTCTTGATATAGGAAATGTTCAAAACATTATCCAACAATATAAAATTATCTCCTTCTTTACTAATAAAGAGACTGATATGATGTTGTATATCAGGTTCGGTATCTAATAACATTCATTCAGAATCAATGTATTCTGGTAATACAGGGTGATAGTGACCAACAGACTTGGCTGCAACACTTGCACCGTTTTCTGTCTCATGAAACTTATCACCCGTTCTCAGTTCTCTACCTATCTGTAGCCCATGTAACAGATTACATATATGGGATCCTGATCCGGTATCACATACCCAGGACGTAAAGGATACTGAGAAACAGTTCTCTGTAATGAACACACCCGAAGAAGATGCATCAGCATGCACTTTCTTCGTTTGGGCGGCACGGGAAATCTGGTATTCCCTAATTTCTTGCTCTGTCTTATAACAATTATAAGTTGGAGCGGGACCAACGTTCCCCAGCTCAGTATAACAAGCGGGTTCGGTCAATATATCCGTATTATTATCTTGATTAAGGCGTGATATGGTCGCTATCTGGAGAGAGAGAGAAGAAAACACTCAGCGTATGCTTTTGCAAGATTAGATTGGTTATCTAATATATCTAATCAGGATGTCTCCCACTGTTTTAATCAAATCTTCCTTCAAACCCTAAAAGGAAAAACTAGCCGGGATTAATCACACGCTACAAGTTCGCCAATCTTTCAGCCAGGCCAGTGTCGGTACTTTGAGGGAGGTCCCCCGTGCTTTCGCACGAACCTAATTAAAGTAAACCTCATTTTCCCAGAGGCGTAACCCCGTTAACACCTTTCTAGACACCTACTTGATCGGCTAATTGTAATGTGTAAAACTCTCTCAGGAGTAACTCTTACTCGCAGCGGGTATCGGGATCCAACTATCTCATAGAAGGTATGCAATCTCATTGCAAATTTCAACACTTGAAATTCCCAATAATATTTTACCCCTAGCGTCCTATGACCTTGACGGAGGCCAAACTACCCATAGTCCGCTAGTCAAGTTCAACCCGTCATTTCCTGATTGAATTAAACCCACCCGCACGACCCTTGACGGAGGCCAAACAACGCCGTACGAATACCCTAATCCAATCGCATCATATGCTAGCAGATAAGCACTAGTTAGCTACCATACACTAAGCCTTGACGGAGGCCAAACTACCGCAGCACGAATACTAACTAGTACTTATCTGAAATGACGGAGGGCTACGACAGGTTTTTTTCTGAAAACCCTTTGCGTAATGAACTTGATATCGTTGTAGAATCGAGTGATTTTAAATGGAGTGTTTTTTGAGGCTATTCTAGTTTTGCTAAAGGGGTCACTCCCGGTGAAGGGATCGTCGGCCCTTTCCTCATCGAATAAGGTGCAGGATATATCATATATACTACTATGCAAAGCAGGAACTATAGAAGCAATCAAAAGACAAACCGAGTTTGTAGCATCTGCCAATTATTGCTAAAGGAGTCACTCCCGGTGAAGGGATCTCGGTCCTTTCCTTATCGAATAAGGTGCAGGATGTTCTACAAGGAACACCGCGATGCAAAGCAAGAACTGTAGCTACCAGTTTTTATAAACAAGTTTCTACAACATCTTAGGTTTCTTTTATTTCATTAATCTCATTAATGAAGTCCCATTTTATTATGCTTCACAAGCATCTCTTTTGAAACGAAATATGCAATATAACATATATCTCATATATATAATATAAACATTCGTCACAGGCAGTAATATGATCTCATCACAGAACATTGCAGCAGAAGAAACATATATGAAATATTGGATATACTAGGAGGTCCGTGTTTTCAATACGAGCCTGTATAAAACACGGATTCCACGGTCGCGATGAATAGCCAAACCCACATCCCTAGACCTCTACGAGAGCGACAAGTAACACTGCCAATTCTAGGGTTAGGAGACCCGGTCTCGACTCTTCGAGATGGTCTCCCACTGGACCCTAGAATCCGGTTACTTGTGCTCCCCGCCTTGGGTCTACCTAATGTGGAAAAGTAAATAATATACAACGGTGACATCTTCCGCTACCTGGAAGTGCCCCAATAAAAGAATATTATATACAAATTGAATTTTACATGAATTAAAAAAAAAACTCTCATCTCACATAAAACCCCCGGCTATTCAAACGCGACGATCCAATACAACATATCACAGCAACACATAATATTTCATATCATCAACGTAAGCAAGTATGCGTATCCCGATTGTTGTTGATGTATAGCAACGAAGCCGGCGATACACCACATACTACGCCTACGGTCACAGAAAAGAAAGTGTAAAACTACAACAGTTGGAATCCGCAACCTCCTTAGACATCGCATGCCAATCCAAATGAATTCCTTAGACATCGCATGCCTAACAATTATAAACCCCGCATTTCAGTCTCATTATCGAAAACTCTTTTCAATATCAAGTCGGGCAATTCAACAAGATTCCTGACGTCCTGATCGAATGCTCGTCGCAAACTTTAGTAGATGGCCGCACCCTAGATGCCGTCGACGAAGTGCACTAAGGCGGAACACCGCTGCCGCGAGCACCCGAACGGATGCTTTCGGCGATGGGGTTCTCCTTCAGTTACTTGGTCGGGGCTATGGGGCGTAGCTGTCTATTAAGTTTACCCAGCGAGTATCCGCGTATTCTACGTGATTGCGACGGACTTTTGATCACATCAAAATTCCGTGGCAACCGATCATCTGAGACTAAACTGCTATGTTTATAATATTCAAATTAGTTATCTCATAACTACCTGTGGATTCCAAATATTGTATCACATTCCGGATAAATAGACAAAGTTAAACTTTCCGATCGAATCATCAAACACCCAAGATTTCCCCAATATATCTCAACACTTGAAATCAGTTTAAAAATATCAATCACATGCCACAGTACCAATGGTCCAGCCGTAGAAGGGTCAAGCCAATGCCTCACATGTGGCACGCCGTACTGCCCCAAACCCTAAGGTTCAAAAGGCAGTTCAAGACGGTCACATAATCGAGTTAAGATTTGTTGTCTTCTAGAGGGTCCACCGCGTTACTTGTATGACTTAGAACGTTCTTAAACACGAGAAAAATCCAACTTTTGAAAAATTTTCCGACAGGGGAAAAGGTGAGTTATTGATATCCATTCGAACTTTTTAACAGTTTCTAAAAGTTATCCGGAATCACACAGAGACAAAATTAGACAATCCGATCGAATCTACGAATTCCCTAAACAACCCCAGAAAACTCAACTGTATAAAAAATATTTAAAATTCCCATAAAACTCAGCACTGTGAAAGAGGAATTACTGCGCAAATATGGAGGGGTGACGTCATCATATGGCCGCGGAACCGCCGCATAAGGCATGCTTATGCCGCGGTTCCGCCGCGCTTTAGATGTGTTAGCCCCTCGAATTTCACAGTAATTCATCTAATACCCTGCTGAATTTTTTAGCAATTTTTAATCTGGAAAAAACCCAGTTTTTGAAAAAAGTCCAGAGAGCATTTTGGAAATTGGATTTCGGTTCGATCGGACTTCAAACTCCGTCTACGCATCGCCTAAAGCTCTAGCTTGGCTCTGATACCACTGTAGGGTTGCTATGCACGCGCACAAGGGTCTACGAGGTATCAACCATGCCCGATTAAAATTTTAGCCGTGCCGAACAACCCGAATACGGATCTTTAAACTAGAGATTAGGCGAAAACTAACATGTTAACAACTTTAACACTAAGTGAGAGGGATTACAACCTTTGTAGATCCGGTCCTTCACTTCATATGCTCCGTGTTGTGGTCCCTTCACTGCGATCATCGGGTTCCGGACTCTCGAGAGGTTCCACGAAGAGAAAGATGCAACCTTTGCTTCCGATCTTCGATACTAAGATGATCTACCTTGAAGTTCCGTTAACACAAGCTAACACTCATGAAATGATGTGAACACCCTCATCTAAATGCCAAGGGAAGATGAGGATGATGAAGTAGGATTTTTGCTCTCTTTATTTATCTTTTTCTCATATTTATTCATCACTTTAGAAAAACTAGTAAGCTTTTTCATGAAGAGAATGAAGGAAAAAGATGAACAATAATAGAATTGTGATGAATAATAAAATGTTATCATAATCATTTATGAAATCATGGTTGTAGTAACCATTGTAGAGAGTTTACTAGGGTTAGGGTTTGGGTTGGGTTAAAGGGTGAGTCACAAAAGATATCTATCATAATATCTTAACAAATGACAAAAGAAAAGCTTCTAGAATCAACTAGAAAGTTTAACCCTAATCCAAACCCTAATCATGTTTAAACTCCTCTAAACATGTTGCATTAATAATTATAATATGTTACAATATTATATATCACATATACAATATTTATTGTAACAAAATAAAATAATACAATTAACATATATCGCATATATATCAATGTATTATCCGAGTGAGAAAAAGAATCTTTTAGTGAGCTAATATTAGTTAATGTTATTTAATATATCATATATATTATTATACATTAAATTATCGAATCAACACTTGATCCGAAAATCCGGCTATATCGCATATAACCGACTAATATTTATCCGTACCGATTCATCGAATCAACACTTGATCCGATGACCCGGCTGATATCAAATATCGCGAGGATAGAATACGGTATCTCATATCGTATTATCCACGGTCCCGCACATATCACATATGTGCTCCTACTCCGTTTTGCCTGAGTCAAGAAACCTCTGTGTAGGACTCTAAAGAATCGTCAATACGCCGGCAGTAGGTGATGATCATATCAAACACCCACAAGCTGCAAGCGGTCAGCTAAACGTAACAGCTACCCAGGTATTGAGCGCTCAGAAGATCAACAAGCAAGCCTGTACATTCTCCTGTGAATCCAAACAGTAACACTCCCGTACAGTCCGGTCTCGTCGTCTGATATGTCGCATATCTCGCCTAGGGGTGGTAAACGTCAGACCCCAGTAGCTCGATAAGTCGTGTCGATATGAGGTCTATAACAGTTCGAGAAACTACTGATAACACTTACCAGTAAATCTCAGCAACCCTGGCCAGGGATTTCCGGTTATAGCCAATCGAACACAGCACAACATCAACTCCCTATACCGGGAGAGACGAATCCCCTCCTATCGCTCATTGCCTACATGTGATTCGGGACTGTACCCAAAAGCCACCTTTTTGCACGCCCTCTTGGACGTGGTATGATGGAAATCAAAGCACAGTGGGAATCACACAAGACTCTATGACGATCTCGGGTCAACAGACTACTCTGTACCAGTGTCACCGGAGAACTGCCATCTGACGTGAGGTATAATACCATCTGGGAGTTCTCGGCGAGTCCGTCTAGTGTACCCAGTCTCCACTGAGCACCCGTACACCATCCTTGATGTCAAACACCGATGGATATGGGATCATCCATCGCCCATCATATGGGTCAAGATGCGTATACGCTAGTCTACTCTGGTGCATCAATGCCCTGTCTCGATACACCCACGACTAGGAACAATTATAGGATGTACTCGTCGACTACCGTGGCCCCACTAGTATGATCTCATCATAGTCCCAGTAGTTGAGTACATATCCTAAGGGCTTTATCAACATGTAATATAGAGACAATCAGAGTACATGTTAAGATAAAGTACAACCAGATAGCATACTATCATGTCGAGCAAGAAAGTCCTCCCTATATATGTCCTAGCATCCACTACAATATACATCGTATGTACAGTAATGGCCTCTAGGGCATACATATAACTAACATTATCTGAGTTAATTAACAAAATAACTAGACCAAACCTATAAAGACTTGTCGCGCTCATTTAGGACAAATGAATATTGCTTAGGCCAGACAAGTGAGAAGCTAATTTTAAAAGGCCCGTCTCACGGTGATTCATGAGCAGAACCCTCCTTACCTCACTTGTGCTTACATGGCCACAATTGGCAGTGAAGAGACGATTCGAGTGTTATCCTGCAACTTGTAGCTTGGAAGTCTAGGAGCGGTCTAATTAGATTTTGAAGACTCTAGCTCTAGTGTTGATTGTGTATATTATGATTGTGATTATGATTGTTTTTAGTCCTATAATTTCGTTCTTTTCAAAAAAAAATTTCAAAAAAACAAAAACTCTAAAAAAAATTATAAAAATTCGGCCACTTTCCACCCTCTCTCACTCTTTTCATATCATGGGTATCCCTAACCGACCTACTCTTGTCGAAATTTGCTACCCTTAACCAGATATTTCATTATACAATTCTTGATTTGGTAGAACTTCTAACGATGCATCCATACAAAAAATTTCTTTGATAGATCGAATGGACGCTTCTAAAAAACACCAATTGGACACCACAATCCACTTCGTATCAACCGTTTCAACCGTCCACACCTTCTTACATTGATACCCCTTCTAAGTGTCATGTGGCGAAACTGGAACCCATGTTTATTACTGAGCACATTGAACAATCCCGTAGCCGATCTTTCACCCCTTTCACCACTCCAAATTCTTTAGAACTGCAATTCCAATCACCTTCTTATCAAAGTGTTGATCCTAATCATGTTCATTCTACGCATCCATTCAATTCCTATCAATCCTACCCGACTTTTACACCGTCTCTAGACATTTCTTCTGAACATCCGTTTGGGGGTTTCATGTATCCAAATGAATTCGAACCTTTTATTGAAATCCCTTCACAACCCATATCTAGTCTTGAACGAACATTAGAAGAAATTAGGGTAGCTTCATGCCGAAAAATTGAGGAATTAAATGAACCTATGGCCACACTCATAAAACCCAACGAACCAGAAGCCAGTTTCCAACTAGCTCAAAATTTTACAATGTATGATGAGGCGATAGGATAATTTAATGATTTGAGTACTGAAAGTGAGCAATCCACCCTTCAGAATCAAACCTATCCATTCCCAATTGAATTCCACAGCTCCAGTTTTGAAAATTTATCGAGTACACCAAATGATTCACCAATTGAGAATAACATATTTGATGAGTTGTGTGACTACGCGGTGTTTGACTTACCCGATTGGGAAGGGTCCTTTTCAAGTGAAATAGATGCCACTCTCTTTGATCTCTACACCTCCACTCTAGAAAAACAACTGATTGAAAACCATGCTTTTGATGAGGTGTCTGAGAAATTTAACTTTCACTTGATTGAGAATATCGACGCTGGGGATAACTTTGATGATGAACCCACAGTCTTGGATAAGTTTTTCTTACCATTTCAACACTTTCCTTCAAATCCATGTGGGCATCATCCCGAACCATTAATTGTTTTTCCGAACTCCATGTGCGTCTGGATGTTATTGATGATGATGAACACATGGATGAGCTGAATTTTGAGAAAAAATTTATGGATATTTTTGAGGATGAACTCGTTATTTTGGATGAGTCGGATGTTTCGATTCATCATGTCCCTTCTATTGACTGTGAACATCCTCCTGAGCACTTAACCGACACCTTTCCTCGTTCCCTTCCTTCCATCTTTTCCATCGTTTCCATATTGTAAGACGGCGTATCAACTTCATCTCTTATATCTGGTTTCCCAAGTTCAGTCGACCCATATTTTCTTGCGAATCTTGAGAGATTTGACCCCTTTTCTCAACGGACTGATAAATTAGTACAGTTAGAAAATTCCAGTTTCACATCATTACAAACTGTACTAATTTACTCAATAAAATTTCAACCTCAAGTTCGTACTCCATTTCTTTCTCCCATCCGTTCATCTTCTCATATACCGAGACCGTATTTCATTTCCTCCTATACACGGTCTCGTGTATTCTTCATTTTTTCCTCTACACGTTCTTTCTCCAACCATTGCATCATCACGATACAATTTTTGAATCCTCCTCCCTAACTTTGAACTTCAACACTTAAACAGTGGAAAAACTGTTTCATTTAAGTTTTGGGGGAACCTTTTTGTGTGTGTATATTTTATTTACTTTTTCCTGTATTAAAAAAAAGGAACCGACAAATTTTGACCCCTCAACAATTTTGACCCTCTTTGTGTTGCAGACAGTAAGGGCACTGTCAAGTTTAAGTTTGAGTGTGTGCTCGGTAAGCTTTCTATCTTTGCATTCATGTGTATATTTTGCATTTGCATACTTATTTGAAAACCTATAAAAACTGAAAATTTTTCCAAAGCATAAAAACTTTGTCGTCAAGTTAGCTAGCAGGGTAACATAGATTTTATCCCGAAAATTTAGCTTGATAGGTACGAAATAACTAAATAAACGTCCATCATATGGGTCAAGATGCGTATACGCTAGTCTACTCTGGTGCATCGATGCCCTGTCTCGATACACCCACGACTAGGAACAATTATAGGATGTACTCGTCGACTACCGTGGCCCCACTAGTATGATCTCATCATAGTCCCAGTAGTCGAGTACATATCCTAAGGGCTTTATCAACATGTAATATAGAGACAATCAGAGTACATGTTAAGATAAAGTACAACCAGATAGCATACTATCATGTCGAGCAAGAAAGTCCTCCCTATATATGTACTCTGATCGTTTTTTTGAAAAGAACGAAATTATAGGACTAAAAACAATCATAATCACAATCATAATATACACAATCAACACTAGAGCTAGAGTCTTCAAAATCCAATTAGACCGCTCTTAGACTTCCAAGCTACAAGTTGCAGGATAACACTCGAATCGTCTCTTCACTACCAATTGTGGCCATGTAAGCACAAGTGAGGTAAGGAGGGTTCTGCTCATGAATCACCGTGAGACGGGCCTTTTAAAATTAGCTTCTCACTTGTCTAGATGTGTGCCAAACCAACCATGCTTTATTTTCCTTAAGATTAGTTTTAGTTTAGTGTAGTTTTCTTCTTCTTCATCATCTCTTCTCCATTAAAATGTAGTGAGAGCTTTTGAGTGGATGAATGATGAAGATGAGAGTCTTTTCTACCTTGTATCCTTTTTCTTGTATTGTATTTTAATTCTTAGTATAATTTTTATTACTTGTTTGTTAAAGTTGTTGGGATCCGGCGCCCACACCGCGGAGGCTGCGGACTATGCGGAATCGAAAACAAATTTTTTTTACGGGCAACGGACGCTCACACCCAAGGATACAAACCAAACACCCTAAACTAGTAAGCTAAAACATGCAACGTTGAGAAATACAAGGTTTGTCGCATGTCCACCTAATTGTGGAAGACCCCTCCAAGCTCGTAGCCGCCGGGAACACGCTTGAGCATCGATCACCCTTATCGAAGACGATCTACCTTAGGGAAAGTGGAGGAGGCTCGAACCGACGATCCAAAACTGCTAAGTTTGGATGACCGGTGATGTAGGAATACTCCATAAAATATTTCTCTCTAGGATCTTGCTCAAACATGGGAGCAAGAAGAAGAAGAAGAAGGAGAAGATGAAGCACAAGCCATGAGCCATGGAGCTCAAGTGAGTGGAAGAAAATAATCATCAAGTCTTATGGTAAAAGGAATGACTACAATATAATCAACCATCCACCAATAGTGTAAGCAAATGAATAAATCATTTAAAAACCAAGCCATGCCTTTCTATCATGTAGCACCCATGCTTCATGTCCTCACAAGCCACCTCATTTCCCATTTGATTTTCCAAAAAGGAAAATCAAATATAAGGTGTCCTTCTTCTAAAAGCATTCCCGTATAAATACGAAATACTTCATCTAGTATATGTATCTCTACATATACGCGTATCCGTATAAAAATATGGATAGCACCAAAGAGAGAAAATGAATAGTGAACAATAATACTAAAATATATGTATCAAATACATATACAAATTATTAAATCAAAACCTGATTTAATAATCCGGCTTAATCCTAAGCCGGCTAGTATTATCAACTATCCGATTAAAGTCCGTATATCGCGTACACGTATTTAATCGGACCCTTTACACGTATCAACGTACGGCTCCTATATCTGTCACCTGAACCGGGAAAACCCTCTGTGTGGGACTTTAAAGACTCAACAATACGCTGGCAGTGGGTTTAACTACAAGCACGTCAGCGGCACTAGCTGTACGTAATGGCTACCCAAGTACTTGTCGAAAGGGGGGTTGACAATCAAGTACGTCCTTACCCTACTGAGCCTGAATATGACAATCTCCGTACAGTCCGGTCTCTTCGTCAAAGAGTATCGCATATCGGATCTAAGGGTGAATAACGTCAGACCCCTACTGTCACGCCCCGCTTCCCGGTGTACGGGCAGAGGACGTGACGAGGCCGCTACGTATATACTCTGAAGTAAATATGCTAAGCGTATCTAAGCAATATAAAAGAATATAGACAAGAGACAAATGTAATGAAACAGCAACTTTATTTATTAGCATTCTTTTGTACAATGCATGGAAGTAAATACATCTGAATGAAAGCAATTCCTAAACAATGGCATAACAGAAATGGAAAGTACTGAAATGAAATGGAAAATGTACAAGTGAAACTACAGCTCGGGATCTTCAGTAAACTGGTCCAAGTCTTCAGTGATGGGCTCGATCTCTGGAAGGTCCAAAACACCTGACGACATTCAAAAAAATAAAAAGAATGTCGTCAGCGAACAAATCGCTCGGTAAGTCTCAAAGATAAGGAAGAAGTAAAATAAACAGAGAGTAAGAGAGAGAGTGTAGCTTTTAAACTTGTATTATATTGTATTAGGGTTAACGTTGTTGTTTGTAGCTTAGTACAGAAGAATGCCAATGTATACGAGAGGAGTCTCTATATGCCAGAGACTAGAGGCACGTGTAGTACAAGGAACCGTTTATGCCACGGTACAACAGCAATGGAAATACAGGTTAGGTGTCTTAAATCTTACAGTCTCGTGCCACTTCTAACACCTTTCGTACCAATCTACCCCTTAAACTCCGCGATATCTTAATTGTATTGTTTGTATTGTATTGCAACTTGTATTGTCTTGTAATATAGATTGTATAATTGGATGACTTGCCGAAACTATGATATCAGTAAATGGATATAACTAGAGAATCATGAATTTAACTGGAGAATCATGTAAATGGAAGTATATCCATGGTTCGGTTCAGTTAATACAGATTGAATAGATTGAATATATGTATTCAAGAATTCATATTGAATTGTAGTTTGTACTTGAATCATATTCAAGTCAGATTATTTGTAATGAGACTCAATCTGAGTCAGAACAATTAGAAAAGAAATTGAAGTCCTGAATTAGGTTTTGATGTTATCGGTAACCGCTGCACATGGGCGGCAGGATTTGTGTCTTTTTCAAAAACGATTACCGTGTTGATAACACCGTTTGTTAAGTTGTCTACCTTAAAATAGGAAAGCACCCACTTCTCCGGCTTCCTGAGGCTCAAGAGATTGGTCCCGCTTAAACCTATGTTTACCAGGGTCCTTATTGTAATTTATAAAACTTGAGGGGGTTTTATATAAAAATAATTTTGTATAATTTACAAAATACACCTTAAGTATTTAATTCTAGCCTTTAGAGTTTTCATAGATGTAGATTTTATATATGTGACATTTCTAGTGAATAGCACATATTTTCATAATATATGGTATTTAATTGTAAAGTGTTGACTTGGACGGAATTTCATGGTATTTTCATGTAAAGTGATTCTTTTGACTTAGAAAAGTTTGATTATTGATATTATAACAAAAATAGATATTTTGATAATACATATATATATAAAATAATTTTGATTTATTATTTTTCTAGAAATCTCATTTTTCTTAAGATATTTGTATTTTTAAATCATTCGAGACCGAATACTCCTTGCGGAGGTCTGAATCTCGCACTACTAAGCTCAGGGATGTGAGATAATCCGCACCATCCCAGACGAGTTCCCTAAAATGGGTTGTAGCGGCGCTTTGCAAAGACTTGTTTAAAATACATAATCTTGTGAAAATGGTTTTTATAAGTTAGAGGTAGTTTTGTGTAAAACGGTATTTCCCGAATCTATATTTCCCCAAAGGTATTGTGCTATGTTGCATATGATTGTTGTGAAGAGGTAGGTCATTACCTCGTGATCTACCTAAAGGTATAGCAAGATTATGATGTTTTAAAGTCAAAACTAAACTACATGGTATTTTTCTGAAAAAAATACGATAAAAATTGCAATATGAAATATTTTGCTATGAAACTTGTTCATGATGTTTTGTTAATGATTAATAGTCAAGATGTGAGAGTTTGGTATGTTTGTATTTAAAAAAATATGGAGTTTTTAAGAAGAACCGAATCGGAAGTCGGATTAACTCCGCTTCCGTCGGGTTTTAGAAATACGAGTTTTTAGAATAGCAAATTGAAGAGGGAGGAGGGACTTATGGGTTTAGAGTTAAGATAAGAGAGAGAGGAAGCGGTAGGAGGCGCCGGTGCATCGTTTCGTCGCCAGGAGCTCCTAGGGTCGTCGTCGGAATTTCGCCGGAGTTTCGCCCTTCGCTAACTCCATTTGTACCCAAAATTCTAGCGAGTTTTTTGAGAGTTTGGATAGAATTTGTGAGTGACGGGGGTGTGTTTAGGGGTGGTATATATAGGGTAAAACAAGGGCTAGGGTAGGTGAAAGGGTGTGAAGAAAAAATGTATTAAAAATTGGATTTATTGAGATTTTAAAGGGCTCTGTTAAGGTGCTGGATTTTTAAAGTATACAGGGGAAATGGGGAGGCCAAGAGGCAGAACATTCATGAAGACCAACTCGGGTTTTGACCGAGTTCGGCCGGCGGCGGCAGGCCGAGTCGGGTGATCCGTCGGCCCGAGTCGACCGAGTCACACCGAGTCAGGGGTCCACGTGTCTCTTGGCGATTTGTCTACCCCCTGGGATTGTTTGTTTTATATGTGAAGTGGGGGTTTTACGAGTTATGCATGTGTAGACCCTTGGGATTCTAAAAATTTAAAAATAATGTGGGTGATGGGATTTGAACTCGGGTGCTTTGGTTCAGCAGTGTAAGGTCTTACCAATGAGCTACAAGCTCCTTCTTGCTATTAAAAAGCAAAACAAATTTATAACTTGTGCTCAGGCAAAAATACCCCTTTCTGTATTTTTTTGAAAAATTGTACAGAAAGTTGTACAGAAAGTTTAGGGTTGTTACACCTACTAACCCAATAAGTTGTGTCTGAGTCTAGCTCATCACCAACTGAGATACTACTGATCAACTATTAGTAAATCTCCCCTACCATGGCCACGGATTTCTGGCAATAGCCAACTGAACACAGCGCGACATCAACT
Organism: Agapanthus africanus; assembly: GCA_030015575.1. Lineage (NCBI taxonomy): Eukaryota > Viridiplantae > Streptophyta > Magnoliopsida > Asparagales > Amaryllidaceae > Agapanthus > Agapanthus africanus. The sequence continues at coordinate 422,482,953 of CM057338.1, read as the reverse complement.
CCTAATACCAGGAGAGATGAATCCCTGACAGTCGACCACTGCCTCCATGTGGCTCGGGACTGTACCCAACTAAAACCTGTTTGCACGACTCTTATGAGCCGTGGTAGGGTAGTAATCAAAGTACAGTGGGAACTCACACAAGAAAAATGACGATTTCAGGTCAAAAGACTAACATGTACTCATACCACCTGAGAACTTCCATCTGACGATAGGTATGATACCATCTAGAAGTTCTCGACGAGTCCGTCCAGTGTACTCACCTCCAGTGAGCACCTGTATACTATCTTAGGTGACACAACACCAATGGCTTGTGAAACAGGCCACCTCCCTTCATCGGGGTCTCGAATCGTATACACTAGTCTACTTCGAAATATCAATGCCCAGTCTCGATACTCCCACGAATAGGGATATTTAAGGATGTGCTTAAAGACCACCCAGCTCTCACGTATATGATCGCCATCATAATGCTGGTAGTCAAGCAAGAATCCTATGGGCTCTATCAACATGTAATAGTGATATGCAATACCAAATAATACATGTATATGATGATAAAGACAAACCAGATATCATACTATCATTTTCAGTAAGACTGTCCTACCCGTATAGGTCCTCCCTCAATTATCATAATCACGTATCTGCAATTACAATAATTGTCTTGAGGGCACCATATCCAACAAAAATAGTTGTTGGTTTTATTGTTCTTATTTTCTTCTCTTCTAATCTCTATTTTTAAGCCATGATACTCAATGGAGTCCTTTGCTTAGGTGAGGGACTAAGTAGTTAGGTTGTTATTTTTGTTCTCATCGTATTCTTCCATTCTTTCTTCTCTTCTTCTTATTTTATTTTCTTTTCATGTGTAAGTAGTTACTCACTTATTAGGGTTAAGGAAGGGTAGTATAAGGGTTGGAAAAATCCATTGTGCTTCTCTTTGCCAAATAACTTGAATTGAATCTAGACTAAATAAACATAACACTCTCCCTTAGGCGCGCTATAAGTGACATATAACTGCGACCTAAGTCAAGAATTCCTTTAAGTGCACTACAAAGTGACATGTAGATGTGACCTGATTGGAGACTTGTTGTGTGTGTTTCGCCTAAGGTTGGATATAAGAGTATGGAACGGACGGACAAGGGGCACTAGAATTAGATTTAGCCTTGGAAATGTTGCTTAAACTCGCAAATACCATTTTTATGTCCTCCTAATCCGCGTTACTTCCGATTATTCCAATATCATTTCAATAATGGAAAAAGACAAGCACAAAGATAATTCTTAACTCTACTAACCAACCCTAACCCTAACAAGCTTTCTTGAACATAAATATACACAACACTTAGGATATAATCGAACAACTTGGATATTCTTTACTTGACTCGTCTAAAATAAAAACGAAGCACTAACCATCTCCCAGTTGACGACTCGTACTCAACTGGCTAGCTATATGCGAACCCGTATTGATTGCGGTAAGTAGAACACATATCATATCGCGAGAATTCTACCAATCGCGTGGCTTCGATCCATTTTATAAAGTAGTCCACGGCGACGAGGATATATTTGTGCCCTCCTATGCCTGTGGGGAGCAGTCAACCATATCCATTCCCCATTGGGCGAACGGCTAAGGGGAGCTCAGCGGCGTTAGCTCTGTGGCTGGTATTCCCTCATAAAAAGGGAGAGAAAAGGGGAGCGAATTCCCCATGACTCAAGCCTCACATGTTAAACACGTAAGCACTTATATGCAGAGCATATAAGCGCTGCAACCAAACAATTAAAGACTATATAAGCATCATGTGTTAAACACATGAGCGCCTATGTGTAAAGCATATAAGCATGGAAAAAAACCCACACTGGGGACACATGTTAAACACGTGAGAACACCCTTTTGAAACATTAGCTTCAGATACAGTTAAACTCCATGCATATAATTAAATTCTATTTTGTTTGCAAAACATATAAGCATTAAGAGTAAATGGCCAAAGGACAAATTGACCTCACGTATTAACACGTGAGCCCCTATATGCAAGGCATATGGGCGCCAAATAAAAGAAGCTAAATAAGTCTCACGTGTTAAACACATGAGGACGCCTCCCTATGTAGAATTAAATTCTACTCTTGGGAAATACGTCCCTGGATTTTTCTAAAAGAGAAAGATCCTCCCTGTTAAATAGAGAACCATTGGATCAAAGATCCAATGGTGATTAAATATAGAATTAAATTCTATTGGGGGAAAATATCTCCCTGATCTTTTTAAATGATAAGGATATTTTCTGTTAAACAGAAAGTTGGTAGATCAAACATCCAATGAGATGGAAAATATTTCCTATATCTTTATAAACAGAGAAAGATTGTGCTCTATTAAATTGAGCACCCTTGGATTAAAAATCCAATGGTGATTAAAAATCACCGTTTAATAGAATAAAATTCTATATATGAGAAAATATTCCCCCGATCTGGTTAAAATCAAGAAAACATATTCTATAAAACAGAAATTCTTGGATCAAAGATCCAATGGTGGATAAAATTCCCCAAACAAATTTTGAGACTAATTAAATCAATTGGAATCTCTCAATGAGAGATTTTCTCAAAACTAATTAATAATTTGTCTCCACTATATAAAAGACCCGAGACTTCAAGTCTCATATAGAGCGAACCCCCTCCCATAAGCTTTTGCAAAAAAAATACAGAAAGCTTTCAAAACAACAAGAGAATTTTGTTGGAGATAGTGCCCTAAGAGTCAATTATTGGATCACAGGCACGCGATTGAAATGATTGAGGGAGGACCTATCCCGGTAGGACAGTCTTACTCGAGATGATAGTATGCTATCTGGTTTACCTTTATCATCGTGTACTGCTTCAGGTGACCTTACAGGTCGCTATTACACGCTGATAGAGCCCCTGGGATTCTTGCTTGACTGCCGGCAGTATGATGGCGATCATATACGTGAGAGCTGGTGGTCTATAAGCACATCCTTAAAAGGTCCCTAGTCGTGGGAGTTTCGAGACAGGGCATCGATTCTCCAGAGTAGACTAGTGTATACAGTCGAGACCCCGACGAGGGGCGGTGGCCGGTCTCACAAGCCACTGGTGTCAGTTGGTTCACCTAAGATGTATACAGGTGCTCATTGGGTTATGAGTACACCGGACAGGACTCGCCGGGAACATGCTAGTTGGTCTTATACCTGACATCAGATAGCAGTTCCCTGGTGACATGTGTACATGTTAGTTCATCGACCTGGGGATCGTCATTTGTCTCGTGTGAGTTCCCACTGTACTTTGATTACTACCCTACCACGGCTCAAAGGAGTCGTGCAAACAGGTTTTAGTTGGGTACAGTCCCGAGCCACATGGAGGCAGTGAGCGGATCTGCAGGGGTTCATCTCTCCCGGTATTGGGGGTGAGGTCGAGCTGTGTCTAGGAGAGACATTACACAAAGCCCTCGGCCAAGGCAGGAGATTTACTGGTAGGTATTCCAGTAGTATCTCAGGGTGTTCTGGGCTACACTTCGACACGACTTGTACCGCTTTTGGGGGTCTGACTTTTACCAACCCCCTAGGCCCGACATGCGATGCTCATAGACGAACGGACCGGACTGTACGGATATTGTCACTGAAAGGCTCAGTAGGGTGTCAGGATGAGTTCGCTCATCGACGTCCCTTTTGGTCAATAGCTGGTGGCCCGTCACGTATTGGCTTATACCTCTGACGTGCTGGTGGTTAAATCCACAACCATAGTATTGACGAGTCTTTAGACTCCACCACACTTTCAGTTACTCAAGCTTTCGGGCGAAACGCTGTAGAGGCCGTATGGAGATATGGCAGGGTCCGATCAGATACGTGCGGTATTGCACGGATCAGGATCGGACGGTTTGTACTAGTGGCCATATGGATATATGGCAGGGTTCGATCAGATACGTGCGGTATTGCACGGATCAGGATCGAACGGATATTACTAGCCGGCTTTGGTTTAAGCCGGATCCTAGTTTAGTACAGTGTAGATTTTGTCTCATTGCATTTGTATCCGGTCGGAATACAGATGCGGGTGTGTATGCACAGTGTCGGGGTTTTCCTGTAATTTATTACGGGACCAGTTTTCTGGAGTTGCCAGTTTGCATTCCGTTCCGTCCGATTTTCCTTTGTTCTTTCTCGGCCGGACTTTTAGGATGGAGGGTGTTATTTGCAAGTTTGCAAATAACATATTGTGGAGGGTTTATTTGTGAGATGAGAGATTATGATAGCATCTTTAGATTCCCTTTCCATCTTTTCTTTTCATGCATCATTACATGTATTAATGAGATGAGATTGATTTGTGTTTAGATGTGAGGCTTGCTTTTGTGGATATGGTCACCATATGCTTTTACTACACTCACCCCTTTGTTAATTTTCCTACTTGTTAAGGCCGGCCACATCTTGGAGAGAAAAGGAGAGGAGTTCATTTTGATGAGGGAATTATCCATATCTCATTTTGCATGCTTGCCACAAAGAAATCCTTCTCCTCTCCAAAGTTCATATTGATTCCTCCATCAAAGGCAACTTCACTACCCCAAATGAGACAACGATTCTACACTACATTCTACAGCTAATCTTGGACGCGTCGGCTAGTCAACTTCGCGCCCGAGTTACCTCGGTATTGAGGTGGGAGCCCGTAAAAGATGCAGACGATGTGGTGCCCTTCCGGCAAGGATGTGACGAACGGAGATTCCGCGGGAGATCGGAGTAGAGACGAAGACTGAAGGACACTGATCGTTTGGTATAGCTCTCTTCCCCTCTCTTGTTAGCTAGCATTAGGTTAATGGTTACGATCCGGGTTTATTGTCCGCGGTAGCGCCAGTTTAAAGTTAAGAAAAATTTTGATTCCGCATTTTGGCCTCGGATAGACGGCCGGGGCGCTGCCGTGGCGCAACATGGTATCAGAGCCACGCCATTAACCTAGTCTAGCTTTGTTTAATGTGTTTGCATTTCCGATCGAGCCAAAATTCCAAAATCCGTGTTTTTCCCTAGCATCAGTTTCTGTCGAATTTTTTTGAAGTCTAAAAATTTTTCAGGTTGTTTCAGAATGATGTGTAGGACAATATAAGAGTTCTCTAAAAATTTGGGCTCGTGAACAGTTCAAAACGCTGCGGAACCGCGGCCAAAGCCATGCTTGGGCCGCGGTTCCGCCGCGACTTGGACTGTTCAGTCCCCCAAAATTTTACAGAATGCTTAAGTGTTCAGAATAGGGGTTTTAGAATATTATTTTTGGGCCCAGAATTTCTTGATGTGCTACAGTAGTACTTGGGGGCCCACTTGATAAAATTTAATCGATCGTATATTTTAAACACATTATTTCACAGTATTTACATTATATCTGCGACCGTGAATGTCACTTGATCGGTAAATCCTGTCTAACTGTTATAGCCCGGTTAGACGGATTTACGAACGTGACTTTCACGTTGATGTTCTGTGATTGTGCTGTGTTGTTGCGGATCGGTCGTGGGAGATAGCCTGGATGCAATGTTAGTACAGTTTTTTTGTATTCTGTACATTTGATATTGCGGGGTGAGCGTCCGACATGTGGACTGCCGTTACTGCCTTTTTGTATTATTCTTTAGGGGCACGACCTGGTTGCGGTCGATGTACCCGTTGTATGTATATTTTACTTTCTGTACTAGGATTACCCCGCGGAGGGGTGCACGGATAGCCGGGTTCTAGAGGGCAACGGGCCCGCATCTCATGGCATTGAGACGGAGGGGGCTTCACTCTAGGATTGGCGGGCTATTCGCCGCACTCGTAGGGGGTACAGGTTGACCCAGGAGGGGTGCCCAAGTTACCGGATTCCGTGAAGTGCTGGGTGGTCCATTCACGGTGCTGAAGGGGGCTGCCTCGCTTCAGGTTTTGGCGGGTGACTTGCCGCGCCCGTAGGGGTCTAGGATTTCATTACACAGGCTATCCACACGACCAGGGGAACGTCGGGTTTCAGCAGCGGCTCTGTGAAACCCGGGGCTTCCAGATATCTGTATTGTTCTGTGATGCTGTATATTTCTGTGATGTTGCATTTTATCACGCCTTGAGTGAATATAATATATTGGTATATATATTAGTAGATGTTGTATATGTTTTACATCCGCGCTAGTCCAGTCCCCGCTCTGTCGTTAGTTAGCTAACCTAACGGGTAATGACGGGACCCAGTGGCGAATGCGGATGGCATATACGTACATCAGTATATTTTAGTTCTTTGTGGTGTGATCCATTAATGGGACAGCGTTGATTCGGATCAATGCAAGATAAACAAACCTATTCTGATGTTGTTGGAATACTTTTTTTCAAAAAGCTGTTATTGCAAGGACGTTCACTTTTGTTTTGCATCGTGGTATTCATTTGGAATATCCTGCTCCTCAGTCGACGAGGCAAGGGCCGAGATCCCTTCACCGGGAGTGACCCCTTGGACAGAAGTTTGCGTCAGGGCATTAACTTCACTATAGCCGATTACTTTTGCTTTGCATCGTGGTATTCAGTTGGAATATCCTGCACCTCATTCTACGGGGAAAGAGCCGAGATCCCTTCACCGGGAGTGACCTCTTTAGTAAAGGTTTTCGTCACTATATTTTCTAAAAAGTTATCCAGTTCCTTCAACGATATCAAGTTCATTACGTTAAAGGTTTTTCGCCAAAAACCAGTCGTAGCCCTCCGTCATTTCAGATTAGTATTACTTAGTATTCGTGCTGCGTTTGTCGTGCATTGCCGAGGCGTAGTGTTCGGTAGCTATGTAGTACTTTTCTGTCACATGGATAAGTGGATTGGTTAGGACAGTCGTACGGTCTTGTTGGCATTGTCAAGGACTCGTACGGGTGGGTTTAACGCAATCAAGATAATGACGGGTAGAACTTGACTAGGACTCTTTGATTTGTTGGCATTGTCAAGGTCACTTGGGTCCTAGGGGTAAAAACCTACATCGGGAGTTTCAAAAGAACTGAAACTTGCCAGATATGCGCATACCTTCTGGAGTGTGGTGACTTGAGTGGATTCCGTCAAGTTATCATGCGATGATAGTTGGATCCCGATTCCCACTGATGAGTTAGTTTACTCCTCGGGTGATCCCGACTAATTCTTCTTTCAGGTTTGGAGGAGAATTTGACGGTACAGTGGGAGGTTTCCAGATTAGATAAAGTGATAACCATTCTGATCTAGGTTAGAGTGCACGTTGAGTGTTTCTTTTCTCTCTCTCTTTGGCAGCGACCATTGACCCGACCCTAAGACTATGACTCAGTGACCAAGTTGACCGAACCTTCTTAACACGGGCTTTTGGATTGTCAGAGTTGCAAACCTCATTGCCACTCCTACTTTTACTCTTTTCTCCAGGACACCCCGTATTACTACGAACGTCCACTTCCATTGGACAAAACCATCGTATGGTTAGATACGAACTCGAAGGAATTTATTCGAGGATGGTTTCCGGTTCTGGAGAAAACGAATAAGACTATTCAGTTGTCTTTTCTTTTCACCTTCTCTCATTGCGAGTACTCCTTGGTTTAGGAGATAGTACACCTATTACGCAAATTGGATAGTCTTCTTCCAAACCATAGGCAGGTGCCGAACGGTGGAGAATGAAGAAAACCAATTAGCATAACGATGGTGTACAGAAGGTATTAAGTTAAGACAAAGCAAGGGATTGGTAAGAGGGCAAAGTAAATTGCGACTGCTATTCACGACCAAACCGAGTATTTCTTCGCCAAACCTAAATCACCTTTGTATTTCTCTAGGACATTCCGTATCACTACGAAGATCCACAGTTTATTTGGATACTCCATCGTATGGTTATATACGAACTCGAAAGGAACTTGTTCCAGTTCGGGGATGGATTCTGGTTCAGGAGAAATAGGAATAAGGTTTGTTCGGTTGTCTTTTATCTTCACCTTCTCTCGCTTTGCGAGTGCTCCTAGGATTAGGACAGTATACCCATTTTGCTTATTGGATAGTCTTCTTCCAAACCATAGGCTGGTGCCGAACGGTAGGGAAGGAAGAAAACCATTTGGCCTAAAGGGGTGTGCAGACGGTAATGACTAAAGACATATAAAGGGATTTGGACAGATGGCAAAGAGATGTACGGTTACAGTTGTGAATCTGGATAATGGTAGGGGCATTACTAGGAATACCAGGATACCCCATCGAAACATTTCAATGTTTCAGTTCAACTGTGTACGGTTAAAAGAAAACTGATTTCCCGATTAGACACTTGCTCCAGGGTATGTATTTACCAGGTTGGATTCTCACATCTGTATAGTTTTACAGATGATGAGAGGGAGTAAGTTATTGGGAATTAGGTGATCATCCTCATTATATCGGGATTCGTTGTAATTGGTGATATTTGAGGAAGCCACCTGGGTTGTTTGCCGGTCGGCAAATATTTGGTTTTGAATATCCGTTGCTATGCACCAATTTCAAATTGATATGTCTGTACGTCTATTTTCATAGAGTGAGACATACCTTTTTGAAATTATGTCTATGACATTTACCAATATCAGTGGATGGTTAGGTAAGGAGTATTGAACAGCGGTGTAATTCTTCTTAACCATAAGTACAGTTTTCAACCTACGACACACAGTGAATGAGTTATCAGACTCAAGGGACTTGTACAGAGTATTGTATGTTGTCCAGCGTCCATCAGGACAGAGGGGTTGGTCCTCGTACTATATTCGGTTTACTTATGACTTCTCTAGATTTTAGACAGCTGTTTCGTGGAAACACAGGGTCCGAATTTTGAGAAGTTATAGGTATTTGAATAAAGTAGAGAACCAAGTATTGCAAGTATCGGGATTCTTCAAGGTGATTGAAGATGTAGATACTTGTGTATGGTGTTCAGTTGATAGTAATGATTAAGAGAACTTGCTTCTCTTTCAGGTTACTCATAATTGGAAGCATTCCTAAGTTGAATAACGCTGATCGGCCTCCTTCCATTTAGTTGACATGCACTGGAGACAGCTGCATGATTTGAATCTGGTTCAATTAAATCAGTGCCTCTGTTTCTGTATTGGATATAGAACAGTTCATATCTTAACGATGTTAAGGTACGGGGAGTTGTCCGGCTAATGCTTAAAACCAGACTCCGGATAACTCAAGGCACGTTTCTGTAATGGCTGTTTGTGGGTTGACCCAGGCTATGATGAGGGTTGATTTTCTACCATCTGGAAGATCAATAGTGATATTGTTCTTCACTCGCTACATTTTAAAAGAAATGGATTTTTCAGAAAACAGCAGTGGGAGTATGGTAGAACTGGAAGTGATTCCAGAACCGCAAACGATTACTGAAAATTTGATAGGAACCTGAAGATTCAATCTGGCTTGACATTCCATTAGCCACTCCGCAGATATGGTGGGTAACCTCAGGCACTCGAGAGGTACTTCGGTATGCTCAAGGACGGTGGCAGGGAGGTTCTTGTTTACCCAGACTTGCCATTGCTGTTGTTCCAGACTGTGAAACCCGGCAGGAGGATGAGTATAGCGTCGTTCTGAACTTGCTTCAGAAGTGTACGTGTATATGACTCTGCCAGAGGGTTGTCGTAGTCAGTGGGAGCAGCGGAAGCATTGGTGGACAATTGGCTTATGTCTATTTATAGACTAAAGCAAATATAGCGGAGATAGATCATCTATTTCTGATGTGAAGTCATAGGTTTGACTTCATCAGGATAGGGGATGGATCTGTTAAAAAGGTAGTAGGGTGTGATGTCCTGGTATTTGATGACATACACAGAGTAGGAAGTGATATTCCTATCTACGATCGGTTATACTTTGGTTGTCATACAGTGTTTTCTCCACACAGGACTTGGATATTATATCAGACATTCTGGTTACTAGATCTATAGTTTTAGATCTAGATTTGGGTGGTTTCCTAATCTGGGTACCTTGACAGCATTCTATGAGTATTTAGAATGGACGACTCCTGGCACGGTAGTACACCTGCAGGTAATGGAGTCACCCTCTCTAAAGGTGTCTTACAGACTATAGGAGAGAGGGATACGCATGATTGACAGATCACTTGCTTAGGCAATTGAGTCAATCATGAGATGTCAAGTACCACACCAGATGTTGTTCTTGCAGTAGATGCAATAAGTTGATATTAATCCAATCCTGGAGAAACAATCGGAAGCAGTTTTAGGACATAAGTGCGTGTTCTAGGGATATGACAGTGACTTTCTCCTTCGGGAGACAGTTATCATTCCAGGCTTCCAAGGTGACATGGATGGCAGAGTGGCTGTCAGAGTTATAGTTTCTCCTTCTGACAAGGGGCAGTATTTTGGACAGGTGGTCCAAGGCAATACCGAGGGAGGCATGGCACTGGGTACTGATTAAGTTCAGTTATTGATACAGTCTAAGAAGTTTGGATTTGGAGTTCATTTATAAGCTAGGTCCCATCAGATATCCAGACATACTCTAAGACAGGTGTTGCTCATTTCGGGAGATGGTTTTCTCCGCGAACTTGAGATATAGAGAGACATAGAAAGAAACATCACAGCGGATCCACTAACAGAGGCTATTTCTCGAACGCAATAGTTTCGCAAACGAGTTTTGTGAGACTGACCAGTAGAGGAGTTGGGTGTTCGGTATCACACGGGCTGTGAGTATGCGACATCGCAATAATTAGCCTTGAGTGCAAGTGGGAGATTGTTGGAGATAGTGCCCTCAGAGTCAATTATTGGATCACAGGCACGTGATTGCAATGATTGAGGGAGGACCTATCCCGGTAGGACAGTCTTACTCGAGATGATAGTATGCTATCTGGTTTACCTTTATCATCGTGTACTGCTTCAGGTGACCTTACAGGTCGCTATTACACGCTGATAGAGCCCCTGGGATTCTTGCTTGACTGCCGGCAGTATGATGGCGATCATATACGTGAGAGCTGGTGGTCTATAAGCACATCCTTAAAAGGTCCCTAGTCGTGGGAGTTTCGAGACAGGGCATCGATTCTCCAGAGTAGACTAGTGTATACAGTCGAGACCCCGACGAGGGGCGGTGACCGGTCTCACAAGCCACTGGTGTCAGTTGGTTCACCTAAGATGTATACAGGTGCTCATTGGGTTATGAGTACACCGGACAGGACTCGCCGGGAACATGCTAGTTGGTCTTATACCTGACGTCAGATAGCAGTTCCCTGGTGACATGTGTACAGGTTAGTTCATCGACCTGGTGATCGTCATTTGTCTCGTGTGAGTTCCGACTGTACTTTGATTACTACCCTACCACGGCTTAAAGGAGTCGTGCAAACAGGTTTTAGTTGGGTACAGTCCCGAGCCACATGGAGGCAATGAGCGGATCTGCAGGGGTTCATCTCTCCCGGTATTGGGGGTGAGGTCGTGCTGTGTCTAAGAGAGCCATTACACAAAGCCCTCGGCTGAGGCAGGAGATTTACTGGTAGGTATTCCAGTAGTATCTCAGGGTGTTCTGGGCTACACTCCGACACGACTTGTACCGCTTTTGGGGGTCTGACTTTTACCAACCCCCTAGGCCCGACATGCGATGCTCATAGACGAACGGACCGGACTGTACGGATATTGTCACTGACAGGCTCAGTAGGGTGTCAGGATGAGTTCGCTCATCGACGTCCCTTTTGGTCAATAGCTGGTGGCCCGTCACGTATTGGCTTATACCTCTGACGTGCTGGTCGTTAAATCCACAACCATAGTATTGACGAGTCTTTAGAGTCCACCACACTTTCAGTTACTCAAGCTTTCGGGCGAAACGCTATAGAGACCGTATGGAGATATGGCAGGGTCCGATCAGATACGTGCGGTATTGCACGGATCAGGATCGGACGGTTTGTACTAGTGGCCGTATGGATATATGGCAGGGTTCGATCAGATACGTGCGGTATTGCACGAATCAGGATCGAACGGATATTACTAGCCGGCTTTGGTTTAAGCCGGACCCTAATTTAGTACAGTGTAGATTTTGTCTCATTGCATTTGTATCCGGTCGGAATACAGATGCGGGTGTGTATGCACAGTGTCGGGGTTTTCCTGTAATTTATTACGGGACCAGTTTTCTGGAGTTGCCAGTTTGCATTCCGTTCCGGCCGGTTTTCCTTTGTTCTTTCCCGGCCGGACTTTTAGGATGGAGGGTGTTATTTGCAAGTTTGCAAATAACATATTGTGGAGGGTTTATTTGTGAGATGAGAGATTATGATAGCATCTTTAGATTCCCTTTCCATCTTTTCTTTTCATGCATCATTACATGTATTAATGAGATGAGATTGATTTGTGTTTAGATGTGAGGCTTGCTTTTGTGGATATGGTCACCATATGCTTTTACTACACTCACCCCTTTGTTAATTTTCCTCCTTGTTAAGGACGGCCACATCTTGGAGAGAAAAGGAGAGGAGTTCATTTTGATGAGGGAATTATCCATATCTCATTTTGCATGCTTGCCACAAAGAAATCCTTCTCCTCTCTAAAGTTCATATTGATTCCTCCATCAAAGGCAACTTCACTACCCCAAATGAGACAACGATTCTACACTACATTCTACAGCTAATCTTGGACGCATCGGCTAGCCAACTTCGCGCCCGAGTTGCCTCGGTATTGAGGTGGGAGCCCGTAAAAGATGCAGACGATGTGGTGCCCTTCCGGCAAGGATGTGACGAACGGAGATTCCGCGGGAGATTGGAGTGGAGACGAAGACCGAAGGACACGGATCGTTTGGTATAGCTCTCTTCCCCTCTCTTATTAGCTAGCAATAGGTTAATGGTTACGATCCGGGTTTATTGTCCGCGGTAGCGCCAGTTTAAAGTTAAGAATAATTTTGATTCCGCATTTTGGCCTCGGATAGACGGCCGTGGCGTTGCCGTGGCGCAACAAATTTAATTCTCAAGGAAGAAGAAGATTTCCCTCCTCTCAAACCCTAGGTAAAGAAAAAAGAAGAGATCAAAATATCTCATTTACCTGTCACATCACATCTAAGGGTTTAACCCTTTTAAAAAAAACTTAGTTCTTTCTCTGGATGAGAGATCCACAAGACAATTCTCCTACAAGTTGAGAATTTAATTCTTATTGGGAAGATCTTGTTCTTGAGAATTATAGATTCAGAAAAGAACTAGGTTAAAAAGAAAGAAAAAGAAAAAGGACATATGTTCTGGGAATTTAATTCTTCCGAAATTAGGGCTTAACCTTACGTAAAGAACTTAGTTCTTATAAAAAAGAAAAGAAGAACTTAGTTCTCTAATAGAAAAAAAACAATCCAAGATCTTCAAAACAGAAATCTTGATGATCCTCAACGACTAAAATGTCATTAACAGAGATTAAAATCTCTAAATAGAAAAAGAACTTGGCGTCTCACGTGAAACACACGTGAGCAAAATTAGTGCTTAGCACTATTATAGTGCCTCACGTATTTCCCATGTGAGTGCTTAAAACAAAAAAAGAGCTAAAACGCCTCACATGCTTCCCACGTGAGCATCAAAAAAACAAAGAAAACTCATTTGTGTTGATTGGGCAGCCACCAAATAAAGCAGCCCAGCACCCAAAAAATAAATCAATCACGTGAATTGCACGTGAAACAAAAAAAAGAGGCTGAGCACCTCACGTGCTTCACATGTGAGCACCAGAGCTCTAACCAAGTGCTTAGCACTTCTGTATAGAGAAAAATGGGTGAACAAACAAAATCTGAAATCAATGATCAGCGCCTCACGTGCTTCCCACGTGAGTGCCATACAAAGTGCTTAGCACTCTATATTCAGTCAAAATGACTAAGTGCTTAGCACTAATTGGGCAGGCGCCCATATCTGAGCACCTCACGTGTTTCACACGTGAGCACCAGAACTACAAATTAGTGCTTAGTACTTTTGAACAAAAAAAGACTGGGCAGACTAAGCCCAAATTGGTTTAGCTTCTCTGAAAAGGTTTTCTTACAACTAAGCCCAAATGCTCTGTTTTTGGATCTGAAATAAAAATGATCTTTTAAATTTTGCATAGTTGATCTTAGTCTCAAATTAGGCTAACGTATCCTTAGTTAAAATAAATTGGGCCCAAATGCTCGTATGTTTAAGTTGATCTTAATCTCAAACAAGATTAACGGTCCTTAAACCAAACAAAATATTTTAAACTAAAGGAAAAATATAACTTAAGTTCAAAATCCCAAATCTAAAATATATGGATTTGGACTAATACGCGCCCTACGGACGACGACATAAACTAGTCTCCGTATACAATCCACGGGCAACCAAAATAAAAAAAAATACACACGACACGAACTGAACTGCTAGAGAAGGAGAAAATGGTTATCGCAATATGGTAACGTAATTTACTACACGAGCTTACGCCTGCAGGGAAGAGCGTCCGCACAATCAAAAAACCCTCACAAATGAGAGAGAATCTGATAAAGTCTGCTACATTGGTCGCATCTATCCAAACCTTCTATATACCGTGCCATAAATCAACTTGGTATCTTTGGAGAGGTGGATGGAGAAATCCAAATAGTATCTGCCCCCAAATTCAGGCAAGACGATCTATCCCTGTCCGTCTCTATTTTCAGCGGTAAATAGATTCTGGCACGCCCGGTGGGACCTTTTCCTCTTTCCACTCCACATTTCGTGTGTCATGTTTCACGAACAAAATCGCGGTTCGCTATGGTTGCCCTTGGATTTGAGGTACTAAAACTTGGTGTCTTGCACCTGTGCAGAAAATCGACGGCTTCTCAATGCACTGCATTCAACAGCAACTCTCGCTCTACCCTAACTGGAGGTGTGACTTATGGGACTAATGCAACCTCTATTTTTTCAATGCCAGTGGGGCAAGTCACACAAGCCACTACTGGATTGTTCTTTGGGACCACGCCCCCACCGGTGAGTTTCGGTGCCTCAGCGCCACAAGAAGAAGCTCCCAAAAGGTCGGTCTTCGATCGACAGGAAACTAAAATGGCCCATCTTAACGGGCCATCAAAATCTGGCGTCTAAGTCTTCAACAGGCTGAGCAAGAGCACAGACGGGCCCGCAAAGAAGTCTGTGATACTTGATGGGGCTACCCCAAAATGGCTATCTCTCCCAACTCCTGCTACGGGTGAAGCAGTTGTTTCCTCCAATCAGAGAGCAAAGCTCTATTTGAAATGTCAAAATTTGAAGTTTAAAATGAGGCAGCACCTTATAAGAGCGCCAGCGCTAGCAGCGCCAGCGCTAAGAGTCAAAGACTCTGAGGCAGCACTCACGTGCAAAGCACGAGAGCGCTAGCGACAAATGCACCAGCGCTAGGAGTCAAAACTCTGATGCAGCGCTCACGTGCAAAGCACTAGAGCGCTAGCGCTACGTGCACTAGCACCAAGAGTCAAAGACTCTGATGCAGCGCTCACGTGCAAAGCACGAGAGCGCTAGCGTTGGAACTAAATGTTCCCCACCCTTGGATCAAAGATCCAACAAAGATGATTAAAAATTATCAAATTACCAGAAAGAAAGTTCTGTTGAGAAAATACTCCTCCAATCTTTCCAAACAGGAAAGATTGTCCCCTGAAAATCAGAGCACCGTTGGATCAAAAATCCAATGGTGATTAAAAATCACCAAGATACAGAATAAGTTTTGTATGGGAAAATATTTTCCCAGTGATTAAAAATCACCAAGATACAGAATAAGTTCTGTATAGGAAAATATTTTCCCAATATTGTTAAAAACAAGAAGATTTTCTTCTGTAAAACAGAAGCTCTTAGATCAAAGATCCAATGGTGGAAAACATCCCCAAATCAATCAGAGGAAAGATTTTCTTAACTGATTCAACAAATCAGCATTCCCTATATAAAGGACCCAAGACTTCAAGTCATAGAGGGAAGAACCCCCTCCTCCCATAAGTTTCAAGTTCTCAAAAAAGAAAAAAGAGAAGAGCAAGCTCTCAGAAGAAGAAAATTTCTTCAAGGTAAACAAAAAAAAAAGAAGAGAGATCATAACATCTCCTTAATATTTGAGAGTTTTAACTCTCACATCATGAGAACTTAGTTCTCTTTCTAGATCACAGATCTACAAGACAAAGTCTTTCACAGAAACGAAAAGATCATAGCATCTCATTAAAAAGAGAAGAACACAGTTCTTAGATCCATAAAACAAAGTCTCTTATAAACATAGAATTTAATTCTCGGAGCACAGAACTCAGAACTAATCAGATCTGTTAAAGAAGAGCCTTAGCGCTCCAATTTTAAAAAGAAGCGCTCCGTGTGCGCCTTATGTAAGCGCTACTTCAAAAGAAGCGCTCCAGCGCTCCAAGTCTGGCGCTCAACGCCCAGCGCTCCAAGCGCTATTTGATAAGAGCGCTCTGCGCTCATTATCTGGCGCTTAGCGTCAAGCGCGCCATGTGCTCCTCACGTGTGCGCTTCTTGACATAGAGTGTTCTACACTCATCACACAGGATCCAGCGCCATAATAAAGAGTGTCCCACACTCAATAAAAAGACAAAAGAAGAAGGGGTGTCAGAACCCAAAATTAATGCTCTCATTATTGAACAAAAGGGCCTGAGCCCAAACAAATGTTAACATTTTGTTCAAAAATAAATGGACTGCGTCCAAATAAGTGTTCAAACACTTTAGCTGAATAGGCTGAGCCCAAGTAGGCCATAAATCCTCCAATTCAGATTAACTGAGCCCATGTGCTCCCAATATTTTTAATTGGTCTTAGTCCCTAACCTGACTATAGATCCCCCAACCAAAATTGGTTCAAGGGTACATCTCTTCACACCTCTGATATGTGTCGTTGTAATTGTTCAACGTTTTCGGAGAGGTGGCGGGTCCCGACAACCGAACACTTTATGGACCGCAACGTCCCTAAACTAAACTCTATGGACCATGATGTCCTTAAACTTATGGACCGCAACGTCCATAAACTAAATCCCACAGACTATGAGGTCTTTAAACTAGACTATGATATCTTTAAACTGGACTATGAGGTCCTTAAACTCATGGACTATGATGTCCTTAAACTCTATGGACTATGAGGTCCTTAAACTCATGGACTATGATGTCCTTAAACATTACAGACTATGAGGTCTTTAAACTAGACTATGATGTCTTTAAACTGGATTATGAGGTCCTTAAACTCATGGACTATGATGTCCTTAAACTTTATAGACTATGACGTCCTTAAAATCCATGGACTATGATGTCCTTAAACTTATGGACTGCAATATCCCTAAACTAAAACGATAGAGTCCAAATACTCTTTCGTTAGATCTAAATGATCCCAAAATCCTGTTGAGTAGATCTTAGTCTAAAATTAGACTAATGTATCCTCAACAAACGTTTAAGTTGATCTTAATCTCAATGAGATTAACGATCCTTACACCCAAATCAAACCTAAATCTAAGAAAATATGGATTTGGACTAATCCACGCCCTACGGGTGACAACATAAATTAGTCTCCTTATACAATCCACGGGCAACGAAAAATAAAATAAACACACACGACTGTTCCCCGCCGGAAGACGCGACCGGGTCGTTGGGACGTTCGGGCCTAAATTCCGAGGGCAGATGCTAATTGGTGCTATCCGTCCACCTCTCCGAAGATGCCAAGTTGATTTATGGCATCATATATCGAAGGTTTAAACGGATGCGGCCGATGTAGCGGACTTCGTCAGATTCCCCTTCGTTGAGGGGTTTTTTGATTGTGAGGACAATCTTCCTGTAAGCGCAAGCCCCTGCAGTACATTACACTATCGCATCGCGGTAACCATTTTCTCCTTCTCCGGATGGTCCACTTCGTGTCGTACGTTTTTGGTTTTGTTTTTGGTTGCCCGTGAATTGTATACGGAGACTAATTTATGTTTGTCGCTCGTAGGGCGTTGGATTAGTCCAAATCCGTCATCTTCTTAGATTTGGGTTTGGTGGTTGGGTTTAAAGATACGTTAGTCTCATTTGAGACTATGATCAATTTAAACGTTCGTTGAGGATACGTTAGTCTAATTTTAGACTAAGATCAACTAAACAGGATCATTTAGATCCAACAAAAGAGTATTTAGGCTCGATTAATTTAGTTTAGGGACTTTGCGGTCCGTTACCAGTTTAAGGACATGGTGGTCCAATGTTAGTTTAAGGACATCTTGGTCCAGTTTAAAGACATCATAGTCTATGGTCTTAAGGACCCCACAGTCCAGGTTAAGGACATCATAGTCCATAGGCTTAAAGACCCCACAGTCCAGGTTAAGAACATCATAGTCCATGGGCTTAAGGACCCCACAGTCTAGGTTAAGTACATCATAGTCCATGAGTTTAAGAACCCCACAATCCATGAAATAATTGGTTATCGGGACCCGTCACCTCTCTGAAGACGTTGAAGGATTACAACGACAAATATCAAAGGAGTGAGGAGATGTACCCTTGAACCAAAGTTGATTGGGATATCTGTAGTCCAATTTGAGACTAAGATCAAAAGATTTGTGAGCATATGGGATTAATTAATCTGAATTGAGGACTTATGGCCAATCTTGGGCTAAGTACAGTCAAGTTAAAATGTTTAACGCTTATTTTGGGCTGTTGAGCATTCATTTGGGCTTGGCCCTTTTAACAATGCCGAGCATTGATTTGGATTCTGACAATGTTTTGTCTTTTATTGAATGCTGAGCATTCATCAGAGCTCTGGGCTTATTAAAGAACAATTTATGTTCTATCGGCGTAGCGTATGCTGCGCTTGGCGTTTTGTGCCAATCAAAAAGCGCAGTGCGCTAGTTAATGAGTGCATTGCGCTTCTGCTGGGTAGCGCACATGTGGGGAACACGTGTTGTGCTTGGCGCTAAGCGCCAGATGATGGGCGCATTGCACCAGTTTATGAGCGCAGAGCGCTATCTTATGAACACAAGCGCTACTTTTATAGTGGCGCACACGTGGGGAGCACGTGGTGCGCTTAGCGCTAGCGCCAGTCTTATGAGCGCAAAGCGCTAGTTCAAGTGCGCAGAGCGCTAACTGTTGAGTGGCGCACATGTGAGGAGCTCGTGGTGCACTCGGCGCTTTGCACCAGATCAGGAACGCTGAGATGCTTCTTTTTAATATGGAGCGCTAAGGCTCTTTTATACAGCGATGTGCGCTAGTTCCGGTGCGCTGAAGCGTTTTTAATACGGAGCGCTAAGGCTCTTTTATGCAGCGCTATGCACTGAGAATTAAATCCTTTTTTAAGTGACTTTGTCTCATAGATCTAAGAATAAAGTTCTTAGCTTCACAGGAGATGTTTTAATCTCTTATATTGATGAAAGGCTTTGCTTTTATGGATCTGTGATCCTTAAGAGAATTGAATTATTCTTCCCCCTTTTTTATAGTGAGATGTTCATGATCTCTTTGAGAAAGACTTTAGTCTTATAGATCTTTGATCCGTGAGAAAGAAGTAAATTCTTCTTTTATTTTATGATGAGATCTTTTGATCTCTTTGTAAAAGGCCTTGGACTTGTAGATCTATGATCTTAAAGAAAGAAGTGAATTTTTCTTTTTAATTATGAGACGATTTCATCTCTCTGTTCTTTTACCTTGAAGAAAAGAAGTTCTTCTATCGAGAGCTTGGCTCTTCTTTCTGAGATTTTCTCAAACCTTCTGGGGGTGTTTCTCTCTATGCTTCTGTCTCCCTTTTGTATATCTGAGACTTGAAGTCTTAGGGCCTTTTTATAAGGCAATCTGATCAGTTCAATCAGTTAAGGAGATTTTTTCTCCAATTGATTTGGGGAATTTTCCATCGTTGGATCTTTGATCCAAGAGCTTCTGATTTACAGAAAGTAATCTTCTTGTTTTTAACAAGATTGGGAAATCTTTTCGATACAGAATTTATTCTGTATTTCGGTGATTTTTAATCACCATTGGATCATTGATCCAACGGTGCTCTGATTTACAGAGCACAATCTTATTGTTTGGAAAGATTTTGAGAAATCTTTCCTTAACAGAATTTTATTTTGATTAATTAATTATTTATCATTATTATTGGATCTTAGCTCTGTCGGTGGGGAGCTTTTAGTTCCAGCGCTAGCGCACCCGTACTTTGCACGTGGTGTGCTGCTTAGAGCGTAGCACACCTAGCGCTAGCGCACACGTGCTTTAGACGTGGTGCGCTGCTTAGGGCGCAGCGCACTTGGCGCTGCTTCTGAAGCATTGCTTCATTTCAAAATTTGAATTTTAAATAGTGCTTTGCTCTGATTGGGGGAAACAAATGTCCCCCCACCGTTGCGCTCACGTGGCTCACACGTGAGTGCAGCGGTGGCATCAACTCCACCATTAGATCAACTTAGAAGTTGAAACGGCACTCAGTGCCTATAAATAGGACCCTTGGCCCTTGAGATGATTTCTATTCATCTTCTTCCTTATGAGAATTTTCATTCTCCTGCAGAGCATAGCTCTTTGGCTTCAGAACTTCCTTACGGACAGAACTCTGTCAAAATTTTTAGGTAAAGATTAAATATTTTTAAGAACCTTTTAATAATCTAGGGTTTCACCCATTAACAGAGCTTTCCTTTTCATAGATCTTTGATCTAAAGAAAACCCTTTTAGGGTTTCATCAACGGAGCTTTGCTCTCTTGAACCCATAGATCTAAAGAGATCTTTTCTTGGGGTTTCTTAGCCTATGAACAAAGCTTTGCTCATAAATAACTCTTAGAGTTTGTTCATAGATCTTGAAGATCTCAGAATTTTTCATTCATTAAAACTCTTATTTTAAATTTCCTGATGGTTATTCCATCCTTTTTACAGAGCAAGGCTCTTGAGGAATTTTTATTCCTTCATCATTAGAGTTTGACAGATGTCACTCTGTCATAGAGCACTGCTCTCAAGGGGAGATTTACTCCTTAGCCCGAGGGGTTCTCATTAAATGAGAATCAATTGAGGATTTCCTCATTTAATTGACAGTCTCATCAAATGATGAGGTTGTTTTATTAATGATGCAATGTCAATCTGGATTATGTGGGTCCCCTTTGGTCCCTCTCTACTGCATTGCAGTGCGGTACAAATTTTAAAGTACCAAGTGTCAGAATTTAACTTATAGCAATGAAGATTGACTTTTGTTCTTTTTCGCGCAAGTGACATGTCTTTCGACACTTCCTTCCCGTTCGTCCGCTCAGAAGGCGGATTCCCTGAAGCGCCCATAGACCGAGAGGTTATTGCGCTGATCAAAGACCATGACCCAGAGTACAAGAATCATGATCTATGGGGTAGATGGTACGATCAAATTATCAGAGGCCGTCGGAGCTTTTCTTGTGCGACACCCTCGGAGCCTATCTCTGTGATCCCTTATGCAGATGCACCCCCGATAAGCTATACTGTAGAGGAGGTGAATTGGACTTCAGAAGGTCTCCTTCGTCCTTCTATTGCCGCAGTACCTGTGCAGCCTCCGGTGGCTTTGGATACTCTAGGGCGACACATATGTCAGGGCGAGTCGCGCCCTTCAGGACAACCCTACAATATAGGACTAACTCCTCGTCACCCGGTCAGATACCTGCAGTGGGCCCGATATATCTTATCGGCAAAGAAATCACAGCTGCTGAAGCTTGGATTGTACCCTGCGATCTACGCTTCCTTGTTCCAGTATTCTGCACCTCCGACATGGTGGTTCAAGGTGTTTCTCGAACAATGGAACATCCCGACCCACACCTTCCTCTTATTGGATAGAGAAGTCTCCATTTCTCTAGAGGATTTTGCCGAGGTTTCTGGTTTACCCATTAGGAGATAGCATTATGAGGAGCTGCTTCCCCCGGATGAGTATATTTTTGCCACCAAATCAGTGGTAATGGGTCTTACCCCAGAGAACGCCATTCAACACCAGTTCCCAAGTTTGATAAAGGTGTTGAATATGTATGAGAGCCTTTTTCTCGAATCCGGAGGCCGGGGGGTCAGCTTTGCGGACTTCATTGCCCGTTTTCTTCGCCCAGAAGTTTTATCGCGACAAGGTGAAAAGTTTGCCAAACTTGATGATCCTTTCGGCTTTGGCTTGGATCGCCGGCTAATATTAGAAGCCGATCAAAAGGATTTCTTTCTCCCAAACGTCGCGATCGTCCCTTTTTCAGAAACTGCCGCTCCGGGCATCGATGAGAAAGCGTTCTTTCTAGGGTTCCTCGGTTTGTGGTTGAGCTAGTTTGCGCTTCCCATGCACCCTCGCTACATGAGGCCGTCTGTCTTCTACCCCGCACATCGAATGGTTGTCGGGATACAAGTGGCCATTGGGATTGCTGGGTTAGCCTACCTGTATCACGGCCTCGGCTTGGCAGCGGAAACTACTGAGCCAGGGGTGCAGCCTGCCAACTTCTCAATGCATTTTTTCACCTCATGGCTCGAGTTGCACGTGCTTGGGGTCTTCGGTATCCATAGAAGACCTTCCTTTTATGACAGATGTAAGTTCCTTCGGATAATGCGGCTGGTCGACGCATCTATCGTAAGTCCGACACCACGGGAAGCTGGGGGTTTACTCCTTCGTCCACGCACGGTTGGAGATGGTATGTCCTTCACCGATAAAATTTTGACCATCGGCTAGGAATCTACAAAAGCGGTGCTGCCATTGCAAGACATCTTTAAAAACGGGGCCTCTGTGTTGAAAGCTCGGGAAAATCTTCATCTGTATTCCATCAGGACGGGCTTTCTCGTATTTAGGAAAAATGATGCGGCGTTATTCTTGAGATACAACCGGATCATTTCGCCCAGCAGATGAGCTATAATCAGGGCGTCTCGCTTGAGGCTTTCTTGGCAGAACCTGCTGCTACAGAAAAGGGTATACGAAGCGCGCTGCATCATTTTATGCGCCTGAACACAGGGTCCAACTTCTTTATCAGCAAACCGAGCTGTGTTCCGAAGGCCCTGAATGTGTATGTGGCCTGGTATCAACATTCGATGGGCGCTGTCATTAGGGAGGAGAAGCGATTGCTGCTTGATCGCAAGGGCACCACTCCGGCTGGTAACCCAAATGTTCCTCTGAAGCGACGGACCATTGTCCGTCCTCCCTTAAGAGAAGTTTCTGCGGTCGAGGTCCCGCATGATAGGCCCGAACTACCGATACCCCGTGCTCCCATGGAAACGGTGACTGTGGTGTCCCCCGAGTCTGGCATGGGTTCAGATATCAGGACTCGTCGTCCCAAGGTGCCCATCAAGCATAAGCTTGTGCTAGAGGCTACAGGTACTCGATCGCAGAAGAAGAAGAAGAAGTCAATTCTTTCTGCCGATATTGTACTCGACCAGGAGCCTCATGCTCCTTACAGCGAGGGCCTGAGCGAGTATGGGACCAACGAAGGTCTATTCATAGCGCCGGATGATACTGATCTGTAGGCTGCCATCGCAGCATCCGAGCGTCTCGCTAGCCGTAAAGTAGGACTGATCATCCTTGCTGAGTCAGGTAATCTTCAGTAGCATCTTTTTACTGTTATGTTTTTGTTATCATGTTTTGACTGACGCTCCTTATTTAAAAGGCATTTTCACTGAAGAAGCTCTCGCGGCTTCCCTCAAGACTTTTGAGGAGGATGAGAGAATTCACGCTTCACTGGGCATTGGTACATTTCGGCTCATTGTGCTTTCATTCGCTTTTCTTATGGACAATCTGACCCCATTTTCATCTTATCGCCGGGACTACCTCGACTCAGGTCATACCCAGTACAATGCCAATCCCGCAGGGTGATGCGGAGATGCTTTCAGGGCCAGCTATCGAAGTCTCGGCCTTCTCAGCATTGACAAAAGAGGCTTTACTTAAGCAACCGATGATGGACGTCATAACGGCTCCAGAGGTAGCTCCTGGTGTGGACGATGACGTCCCGTTGACGGAGGTCTTGAGAAGATCAGCTCTCATGGCCCGGGCAGAAAGGAAGCATAGAATGCGTGCAGCAAGGGAACATAACGCTGCCTTGGCCGCGGGTGCAGGCTCGAGCGCTGCTATCGCTGCCCTTGCTCCTTCAGAGGGTGCTTCAGCAGCCCTGTCTACCACTCACAGACAGGCAGCGCGTACGGCTCAGGAAGCAATTGAAAGACCGACCCAAGGTAACGTAACACTGAGTTCTTTTGTCAAAGTTTTAATTTTTAGATTCTCATATATCTTATCCTGCAGGGCCAAGTCCTGGTGAGAAGGTAGCGAGTAAGATGACGGCAACTATTGAGCCCAAAATGGCTACTCTTTCCCAGGAGTCCGGGACTACTCCAATGCCGCTCTTTCCACCTGCGGTTCCCTGCCATCTCCTGGCGTCGCGAGTGTCACGACAGCTCTCATGGAATCGGGGGATGAAGTTACGGGTGGCGAAACCATCCCAGCAAATGAGATTGAAGAAGTCATGATGCTTGGCGATGCTCCCATTACGGTTCTGGTTGATGACCTGTCTGGTAGGTCTCGGGTCGCTGCACTCTTTTCATTTCTCAATCCTTTCTGATAACATTCCTTTCCTTTCGAATGTAGGTGTAGCAAGCACTGAGGTTGCGATACCTGAAGAAGCACCACCAGTTGCTGCTTTGACGGTCGTTTCCCCTCCATCTTCTCTTATATCTTCTCAAATGCTGGAAGGTATGGGTTTGTGATAAATTTAAATCGGGGACAGCATCTTTCGTGTACTGACCATATATCATCGTGATCTCGCAGGAGTTCTTTTTTATCATTTGTATCAGGTGCTGAACCCACACTTCTCTTTCCAGTCAGAGATTAGTCCGCCCGCTGGTGTCGGTGAGTATCTTTTCTACCCGACGCCCTTTCTTTTCTTTAACGGGCAGTCATGTCATTGCTAATTCTTCTTTGCATTGCTCGTAGCCTTACAAATTGAAGGAGGGGTCAAGGGTATCGCCGCGCCACCGGAACTCCTAGCTCTGCCCCCTGTTGCAGCCGGTATAATAGACTCTTTTGTTCATGTATTTTTCTTTATTTCTTAAAGCGACATCTGATTGTGATTTGTTTTGCAGCGGTCACATCGACTGCATCCCCGTTTGAGTCTCGTGTTATAATGCCGTCAGGGCCCTTTTCCAGACGTCCATCCTCAAAAGACGCTGTGACCAGTCTGCGTATATTGAACGATTACATCGAGGAGCTTGACGCGGAGGCCCCTACATTTGCTGTAGATTTTGCTGCCGAAGTTAATCCAATGCTGGAGACGCTTGTGAACTTCCATAACAAAGGCGTCGTTAAGTCTTGGGTTAACCACTGTAGGAAGATTGAGGCCTGCCTGCATGAGCTTAAGCTCATGAGTCCTGCTCCTGAGATTCAGGCTTTGAACTCCTAGCGGGCTGCATGGGTCGAGCAGAGTGTGTCCTTCCTCCGCCATTTCGAACAAGAAGCGACCTTGAGGCGGAAGGAACGCGAGGAGGTTTCGGATGAATCTGCCCTACTGCGTGCCCAAGTTAAAGTGAACGCCACGCAACTGAGAGTTGCTTTTGACACCTTGCAACAATGTATCTCGGATGGGCTTGTATTGAGGCGGAAGCTCGACTCTATTGAGTGGGTCACGCAGAGTCGCGAAGCTACCCAACGGGAAATCGATGAGAAGATTTCATCATGCTTGCAGCAAATGGCTCGAATTGAAGTGGAGCTGGCCGCGGCGGCTGATCACGAGAAGGCACTGAAAGGAGTGCGAAAGCAGCTTGCGAACTTATTGAAAACGCTTCCTTCTCAGTAGCTGTTTTGCTTGTAATCTTTGAATAACATGTATCCATTTTTTATTCTTTCATATGATTCAACTTGTACTCCATTGAATTCATAAATAAAAGATACATATTTTTTTTGTTCTATTACTACTTTCTTCTCTTTTCTTTGTTGCCGGCATGTTACCTTAGTAAGCGTAGCCTGTAGATGATAGAAAGCATTCCGTCTTGAACTCTTCGAGAGGTAGTGATGGCTTAGGAAGCAGGTTCAGATCTTCTGCCTAAGGCTTTTCAACTTTATGAGGCGTGAGGGTCTCATAAAGACTTTTCTCCCTACAGGTCGAGAGGATCCCGTAGGTGTATTTTTTCCTTAGGAATCGTGAGGATTCTTAAGTGTGCTTTCTTTTGAGAGTCGTAAGGATCTCACAAGAGAACTTTCCCTCTTACAAGTCAAGAGGACTCGTAAGTGATTGTTTCCTTCCTCATCGAGATTCGACTTCGGAGAGTGTGACCCATGAATAGTATGCAAGAGTCCATCTTAGACCGACTTGCAGGGCCCCAGTGCTTAGGAAACAGGTTTTTTAATCTCTATTGCCTAAGGCTTTACCTTACGAGTCAAGACAAATCGAGAAGTTCTCGTAAGGATATCCTAACGTCACAGTTAACCTCTGCTCTTTATGACAAAGGTCCGTTAGGGTCTGTGGTACTAGGGTTTTGTCCGCCGTACCATCGCGTTGGCTGATGTATTCCTCGATAGGCAATCTTGTTGTTCGAGTAGCCTTGCGACTGTCGTGTCTCTGATCCCTTCGGGGGGTGGACAAGACGTCTTCAAGCAATCTTCCTAGACAGTTTGACCGTCGGAAGAGAAAGCGTTAGGAATTTTGCCATGCCGCTTTTTACTTGAGGTCAGGCTCAGTTTGGGGATCCCCGATGAGTCATAAATACTCCGCGATGGTATGGGATGATCTCCGATAGTCTTTCAGGTTTTATATGAGTTGCCGTCAAGACCCTGAAGCTAGGAATTTGGCCTTTGCTTCGTTTGCTGGCATTGCGTCTGCTGTATCGAGACGAATGTCATGGTTGTCTCTAGGTTGTTGGTGAACCGTCAAGGTTTGGAACTAGGGATTTTGTCGTGGCTCCGTTGTTTGATTGTCGCGTCTGAATCCTGCTGGAAGAAGAATGATGTGGTGACATCTCGTCTGCTGTATCGAGATAAACGTCGAGGTGGTGACCACTCCGTGCTGGTATGGGATGATCTCCGATAATCTTTCAGGTTTTATATGAGTTGCCATCAGGACCCTGAAGCTAGGAATTTGGCCTTCTCTTCGTTTGCTTTGGTGTGTCCGAATCTTGTTGGAGGAAGGGCACTGTAGTGACATCTCGTCTGCTGTATCGAGACGAATGTCGAGGTGGTGACCACTCCGCGCTGGTATGGGATGATCTCTGATAGTCTTTCAGGCTTTATATGAGTTGCCGTCAAGACCCTGAAGCTAGGAATTTGTCCTTTGCTTCGTTTGCTTTGGCGTGTCTGAATCCTGTTGGAGGAAGGACACTGTAGTGACATCTCATCTGCTGTATCAAGACGAACGTCGAGGTGGTGACCACTCCGTGCTGGTATGGGATGATCTCCGATAGTCTTTTAGGTTTTATATGAGTTGTCGTCAAGACCCTGAAGCTAGGAATTTATCATTTGCTTCGTTTGCTTTAGCGTGTCCGAATCCTGTTGAAGGAAGGACGTTGTAGTGACATCTTGTCTACTGTATCGAGACGAACGTCAAGGTGGTGACCACTCCGCGCTGGTATGGGATGATCTCCGATAGTCTTTCAAGTTTTATATGAGTTGCCGTCAAGGCCCTGAAGCTAGGAATTTGGCCTTCGTTTCGTTTGCTTTGGCGTGTCCGAATCCTGTTGGAGGAAGGACGCTGTAGTGACATCTCGTCTGCTTTATCGAGATGAACGTCGAGGTGGAGCTGGGATTTTTCCATCACTCCGCTTTGCTTCGATCGTGAGTTCTTTCGTTGACGTTGCATCTACATCCTGCTGGACTGCGAAGGAACGCCGTTGTTGACATTGCGTCTGGTGTAACGAGGCGAATGCTGAGGTGGAGTTGGGATTTTGCCATCACTCCGCTTTGTTTCGACCGTGAGGTCTTTCGTTGACGTTGCTTCTACATCCTGCTGGACTGCGAAGGAACGACGTTGTTGACATTGCGTCTGGTGTAACGAGACGAATGCTGAGGTGGAGTTGGGATTTTTCCATCACTCCGCTTTGTTTCGACCGTGAGGTCTTTCGTTGACGTTGCATCTACATCCTGCTGGACTGCGAAGGAATGCCGTTGTTGACATTGCGTCTGGTGTAACGAGACGAATGCTGAGGTGGAGCTGAAATTTTGCCGTCACTCCGCTTTGTTTCGACCGTGAGGTCTTTCGTTGACATTGCATGTGCATCCTGCTGGACTGTGAAGGAATGTTGTTGTTGACATTGTGTCTGGTATAACGAGACGAATGCTGAGGTGGAGTTAGGATTTTGCTATCACTCCAAGTTGTTTCGACCGTGAGGTTTTTCATTGATGTTGCGTCTATTGTAATGATACGAATGTCGAGGTGGAGCTGAGATTTTGCCGTCACTCTGCTTTGCTAACATTGCGTCTGCTTTAACGGGATGAAGGTCGAGGTGGTCTCTAGGTTGATTGTAAACCGTCGAGACTTGGCTCTCTTTCGGATGGAGCCTGGGGGGAAGGTATGGTTCCATCTTTGTTTGTGCTCCTGGATTGTATACAGGGATCGATGTGATCTCACATGTAGGGCAAAAAGTTTCACTTTATATATTTTTCTTTCCGCGATGCTCTATCATTTCAGCTTTTTATATCGCGAAAGTCGCGATTGCCCAATCATTTCGGCTATTTTTCGCGGTGCCTAATCATTTCGGCTATTTGTTTTATTTTTACTCGCTGCTTTTTATTGCGAGTTGCCCAACCATTTCGGCTATTTTGTATGCATACATTTTTACTTGATGATTTTGTTGCAAGTTGCCCCATCATTTTGGCTATTTCGTATGCATTTGTGGCTCGCTGACTTTTCAACACGAGTTTGGTATTTGATACTGATTTAGGCATCAGTATCGCTACAACTGGGATATTGACAGACTTTCACTTTCACTCTCGCTTCTTTATCAGGAGCAAATCATCATTTTCCTTTGTCGATGTCGAACAAAGGTGGCTTAGTAGACAGGGTTAGGATCCTGTCGACTAAGGCTTTTGACTTCATGAACTGTAAGGGTCTCATAAAGATATTTCTCCCTACGAGTCGTGAGGATCTCGTAGGTGCGTTTTCTCCTTAAGAATCGTGAGGAGTCTTAAGCGTATGGTCTCTTATAAGTCGTAAGGATCTTACAAGAGTGTTTTCTCCTTATAAGTCGAGAGGACTTACAAGGGTTGTTCACTGTGTAAACATATCCCCAGTCGCTGGTGGGACTTTGTTAGGGAAATGTTTATTCATGCTTGTGGATTGTATACAAGGGTCAATATTGAACCGCTTGTAGGACAGAATTAGAGATTGTGATGGCTTAAGAACAGGTTCAGATCCCTGTAACTTAAGGGTTTTGAGCCCTATGAGCCATGAGGGTCTCAAAAGGGAATTCTCCTTACGAGTCATGAGGATCTCATAAGTGTAAGTTCTCCTTAGGAATCGTGAGGATTCCTAAGTGTGTTGCTCCCTTGTGAGTCGTAAGGATCTCATGTGGGTGGTTTCTCCTTACAGGGTCAAGAGGACCTTGCGAGTGTCTTTTAACGAGATTGCGCCCTTTCGTGTTTTCACAAAACTCGCCGGTAGTCCTGCTGTTTTTACTCATAGAGCCCTTTCAGGTTTTCATCCGTGCTCATCTTGCTTGTGGACGTACCTTTTTTTTACCACGTCAGCCTGGCGATGCCGCGGGTTTTAGTAGTTTAAAGACGTTTCGGTCAACAGCCAGTTTTAGGACATAGTAGTCCATTGTTAGTTTAACGACATTTCGGTCTGTCGTTAGTTTAAGGACATCTCGTTCCGTCGTTGCCGTATTTGAGGTGAATTTCTAGTTTATGGCCTTTTCGGTCCATGGGGCTTTCTCTATGAATGAACACGATGCCCCCGGCATGTCTATCTTTTTCGGATCATGTGGTTGTGGCGGGTTCATCTTCCAGTTTTCAGACAGCGTGAATTTGCCCAGTTGGTATTGGTCTTCAATCCAGGTTTTGAAGACGAAGCAATCTTCGATTGGATGGCTTACTGCTTAGTGGTAAGGGTAGTAATTAGGATCGTTGACATCACCTGGCTGCAACGGACGTTTTGGATCCGGCAGATTGATGAGTCTGTTGCGCACTGCCAGCTCGAACAGTCTCCTCGTTTTATCCCGGGAAAATGAGTAAGGACGTCCCAGTCTCTCCTCGAGAGATCGGCATGGACGCACGTTGTTTTGGCGAACAACCGGCTTTAAGTTGCTCGGCTGTTGTTGAGTATTGGCAATGAAGGTTGCTTTCCCTTTCCCTTTTTCATTTCGAGATTCCAGCTTCAAAGGAGATGGTCTATGACCCATCTGATCCATTTGGGCCAGCTTGTCAATCAAGGCCTGAAAAGTGGTCGGCTTAAAAAACATCATGAATTGGGAAATAGTCGCTTGAGGGTCAAGAGTACCCACGAACATGCCTACCGCAGGCGCCTCTTCGATGCGCTGCTCGCACTTCGACCACAAATTCCGCCATTGTATTGCATACTGCACCCATGTCTCTCCAGGCTTCACCCTAACATTGATTAGTGCTGTGATTGGGGTACGTTCGCTAGCGCTCGCAAAACGTTGGGTGAACAGCAACTCCATCTCCGAAAAAGTTTTGACGAAATCGTTGGGAAGCTCTGAATACCATTCAAAGGCCGTTTCCGCCAAGCTGCCGACGAACCGACGAAGTAACAATTTGTCGTCACCTCCAGTATTGCCGCAAAGAGCCCTGAACTGAGCGAAATGTTGATGCGGATTTCCCGTCCCCTTATATACGTGGAATTTGGGGATTGTGTATCCCGGCGGGTATTTTATTTGGTCATACCAACCCGGATAGGGTCGTCCAGTTTTAACAATTTACCCAGTTGCTTCATCTTCTTGATGAACTCGTATCTGCTGAGCAATGTAATCATTCAGGGCGGCTTTTGAGATGGTTTCCTTCTTGGCTGCTGACAGAGCCGGCAGAGGATTTGATGTCTCTCCTCTATCATCTTCCATTATTACTGGAGGATCTTCGACTGGAGGGTCCGGCTGGATTATCATGCCCATCATATCTTAGAAGAAAAGCACCATTTGTTTTATATTGGCAGCTTATTCCGCTGCCTCTTCGTCCTTCTTTTCGAGGACTCTACGGAGGAAGTCAGCATTGGTTTCCTGCTCACGGCGCTGCTCCGAGGATATCTCCGGGCTTGCTTTCGGTCCCATAAGTGTGGCCATAGCTGTTAGTATTTCTTGGAGCTTTTGTTGTTTTTGCTCCTGAGCCATAGTCACTGATCGCGTAAGCGGTCGATGACCTGTGGAGATATGGCTATCCTCTTTTCCGGATGCCATATAGACAGTGTAGACCACCATGCCCCCAGACTTGGGGCGTTTGGTTTCAGTGGTCTTGCGATTTGTCGCAGACTCAGGGATTTTCTTTGGCCTTCTCCTCTTATAGGCTATTGAAGTTGAGGGAGCCGTTGCAGTGGGCACCCAGACGGATGACATCTTCTGTGATACCATGGGATGGCTCTTTTCTTGCCGAGCTTTAATCTTCTTCGGTCGGCGAGAGTAGTCCTGGTCAATCACCGATTCCTAGACCTGTCGTCAGACTTTGTAAATTTTGGAGGACAGTCGCTGAGGGGGCTGCTCCAGCTTTGTCTTTGTAGCGTTTTCCATTGGTGGAGGAGATCTTTTCGGCACAGCAGATGGCGAATTCCTACGTACCCTATTAAGTAATTCAAAGCTGTTCCCAGTTGGAACAGTAGCATCCACCACTGGGGTTGAAACAGGACCATACGAATAACTGCCCCTAGATCATTTTGTATGATGTCGATATCGACGTCGACCATTTCTTATGGTCGTGATTTGATTAGCCTTAGGATTTTTCCGAGCTTTCCCCCTGTTTCCTTTGAGATCTTGAATATTCTGCCCCCTGCGTCGACCTTGGTCCTTGGCAGGTGCCAGTTGTTTGAAGATTGATTCCATTGGCAAAGCTGCTGCTTAGGGAGTCTGCCTGTGCACGACAGACTTCCTCTGGGCTTCCTCCCTCGGTGTTGAGGCACCAAAGGTGGAAGGTGGGAGCATCGACCCAAAGAGAAGCTCGTTGATTTCTTAAAGAGTCGGATTGCAAATATTTGAGCCTGCAAGTGGCTCGTACTTGACTCCACCAGATATGACAGAGCTTGTGTTGCTAAGGTAGGAAAAACGCCATTCTTCATAGAGACGAAGCGCTGACTTCGGTATCCACTCCCCTAAGGGCAACCATAAACATACACGCCGCAATTATCAGATCACGGGAAAAACACGACACACGAAGTGTGGAGTGGAAAGAGGAAAAGGTCCTACTGGACGTGCCAGAATCTGTTCCCCGCCGGAATTCAGGTCCGGACGTCCCAACGTCCCGGTCGCGTCTTCCGGCTGTGAACAGATTCCGTCCCACCGAGCGTGCAAGAATTTATTCCCTGCCGAAAGACGCGACCGGGACGTTGGGACGTCCGGGCCTGAATTCCGAGGGCAGATGCTAATTGGTGCTATCCGTCCACCTCTCCGAAGATGCCAAGTTGATTTATGGCACCATGTATCGAAAGTTTAAACGGATGCGGCCGATGTAGCAGACTTCATCAAATTCCCCTCCCCCCCCCCCCGTTGAGCAGTTTATTGATTGTGGGGACGCTCTTCCCTGCAGGCGCAAGCCCCTGCAGTTAATTATACTACCGCATCGCGGTAACCACTTTCTCCTTCTCCAGACGGTCACTTCGTGTCATGGGTGTTTGTTTTGTTTTTGGTTGCCCGTGAATTGTATATGGAGACTAATTTATGTTGTCGCCCGTAGGGCGTGGATTTGTCCAACTCCGTATCTTCTTAGATTTGGGTTTGGGGTTGGGTTTAAGGATACGTTAGTCTCATTTGAGACTAAGATCAACTTAAACGTTTGTTGAGGATATGTTAGTCTAATTTTATACTAAGATCAACTCAACAGAATCATTTAGATCCAACAAAAGAGCATTTGGGCTCGATTGTTTTAGTTTAAGGACTTTGCGGTCCATTACCAGTTTAAGGACATGGTGGTCCAATGTTAGTTTAAGGACATCTCGGTCCAGTTTAAAGACATCATAGTCTATGGGCTTAAGGACCCCACAGTCCAGGTTAAGGACATCATAGTCCATGGGCTTAAGGACCCCATAGTCCAGGTTAAGGACATCATAGTCCATGAGCTTAAGGACCCCACAGTCCAGGTTAAGGACATCATAGTCCATGCTTTTAAGGACCCACGGTCCATGGAATGATTGGTTATCGGGACCCGTCACCTCTCTGAAGACGTTGAAGGATTACAACGACAAATATCAAAGAAGTGAAGAGATGTACCCTTGAACCAAAGTTGATTGGGAGATCTGTAGTCCAATTTGAGACTAAGATCAAAAGATTTGTGAGCATATGGGATCAATTAATCTGAATTGAGGACTTATGGCCAATATTGGGCTAAGTCCAGTCAAGTTAAAATGTTTAACGCTTATTTTGGGCTATTGAGCATTCATTTGGGCTTGGCCCTTTTAACAATGCCGAGCATTGTTTTGGATTCTGACAATGTTTTGTCTTTTATTGAATGCTGAGCATTCATCAGAGCTTTGGGCTTATTAAAGAATAATTTATGTTCTATCAGCGCAGCGCATGGTGCGCTTGGCGCTTTGCGCCAATTAAAGAGCGCAGTGCGCTAATTTATGAGCGCATTGCGCTTCTGCTGGGTAGCGCACACGTGGGGGACACGTGTTGCGCTTGGCGCTAAGCGCCAGATGATGGGCGCATTGCGCCAGTTTATGAGTGTAGAACGCTATCTTATGAACGCAAGCGCTACTTGTATAGTGGCGCACACGTGGGGAGCACGTGGTGCACTTAGCGCTAAGCGCTAGTCTTGTGAGCACAAAGCACTAGTTCAAGAGCGCAGAGCACTAACTGTTAAGTGGCGCACATGTGAGGAGCATGTGGTGCACTCGGCGCTTTGCGCCAGATCAGGAGCGTTGAGATGCTTCTTTTTAATATGGAGCGCTGAGGCTTTTTTATACAGCGTTGTGCGCTAGTTCCGGTGAGTTGAAGCGTTATTTAATACGAAGCGCTAAGGCTCTTTTATGCAGCGCTAAGCACTGAGAATTAAATCCTCTTTTAAGAGACTTTGTCTCATAGATCTGAGAATAAAGTTCTTAGCTTCACAGGAGATGTTTTAATCTCTTATATTGATGAAAGGCTTTGCCTTTATGGATCTGTGATCCTTAAGAGAATTGAATTATTCTCCCCCCTTTTTATAGTGAGATGTTCATGATCTCTTTGAGAAAGACTTTAGTCTTATAGATCTATGATCTATGAGAAAGAAGTAAATTCTTCTTTTATTTTATGATGAGATCTTTTGATCTCTTTATAAAACGCCTTGGTCTTGTAGATCTATAATCTTAAAGAAAGAAGTGAATTCTTCTTTTTAATTATGAGATGATTTCATCTCTGTTCTTTTACCTTGAAGAAAAGAAGTTCTTCTATCGAGAGCTTGGCTCTTCTTTCCGAGATTTTCTCAAAGCTTCGGGGGGGTTCCTCTCTATGCTTCTGTCTCCCTTTTGTATATCTAAGACTTGAAGTCTTGGAGCCTTTTTATAGGGCAAGCTGATCAGTTCAATCAGTTAAGGAGATCTTTTCTCCAATTGATTTGGGGAATTTCCCATCGTTGGATCTTCGATCAAAGGGCTTCTGATTTACAGAAGGTAATCTTTTTGTTTTTAACAAGATTGGGAAATCTTTTCCATACAGAATTTATTCTGTATTTTGGTAATTTTTAATCACCATTGGCTCATTGATCCAACGGTACTCTGATTTACAGAGCACAATCTTTTTGTTTGGAAAGATTTTGAGGAATCTTTCCTTAACAGAATTTAATTCTGATTAATTAATGATTTATCATTTATTATTGGATCTTAGATCTTTCGGTGGGGAGCTTTTAGTTCCAGCGTTAGCGCACCCGTGCTTTGCACGTCGTGCGCTGCTTAGAGCACAGCGCACTTAGCGCTAGCGCATACATGCTTTGCACGTGGTGCGCTGTGCTCTAAGCAGCGCACTTGGCGCTGCTTCTGAAGCATTGCTTCATTTCAAAATTTGAATTTTAAACAGAGGTTTGCTCTGATTGGGTGAAACAACGACACGAAGTGACCATCTAGAGAAGGAGAAAGTTGTTACCGCAATGCGGTAGCGTAATTAACTGCAGGGGCTTGCGCCTGCAGGGAAGAGCGTCCCCACAATCAAAAACCCCTCAAATGAGGGGGAATCTGATGAAGTCTGCTACAACGGCCGCATCCGTCTAAACCTCCGATACACGGTGCCATAAATCAACTTGGCATCTTCGGAGAGATGGACGAGTAAAACCAAATAGCATCTGCCCCTAAATTCAGGCAAGACGAACCTACGCGGTTCCGTCTCTGTATTCCGGCAGAAACGGATTCTGGCACGCCCGTTGGGACCTTTTCCTCTTTCCACTCCACACTTCGTGTGTCGTGTTCGTGAACGAATTACAGTTTGATATGGTTGCCCCTGGATTCAAGGTACTAAGATTTGGTGTCTTGCTTCGTCAAAAAGAGAAAATGTCTTCCAACTACACCAGCTGCAACAACAACTCCCACTCCGTCTTCGCCGGAGGAGTGACCTATGGGCCCCAAGCGGCCTCCATTTTCGCAACGCCGGTGGAACAGGTGACTTAGGCCACCACTGGACTATTCTTTGGGACTATGCTCCCACCAAGAAGCTTCAGCACCCCACTGCCATCGCAAGAAGTTCCGAAGAAGACGGTCTTTGATCGGCTTGCAACTACCGCGACCCCTCTCAACGGGTCGCCCAAATCCAAATCCTCGGTCTTTAATAGACTGGGCCAAAACTCCAATGGGCTCGTGAAGAATCCCACGATACCTGAGGGGGTTATCCCGAAACGGATAGCCATCCATGTTCCAGTTAATGAAATCGTCGGAGAGGCTTCTCCTGCTAAGGGGTCGGTCTTCACAAGACTGGCTGTGCCAACTCCCACTCCAGGCGAAGTCACCAAAGCCGCTACCCTTGCTCGAAAGTCTGCCTTCGACAGGTTGACCATCCCCTCTCAACGGACGTTAGTCTTTGACAGGCTGACACCAACAGCGGTCTCTCATCAAAGCATGAAGCACGATGCAGCTACCCCAACAGCAGAGGTGGTCCCGGCCGCTCGACATGCTCGACGTCGCCACTGGCGCCGAGTGAGCAAAGTTAGGGGCAGTTCCTCTTCTGGATTTACCCCACCAGCTCCAACGATGGAAGTTGATGCTGTTGTTCCAACTGGGAACAGCTTTGAACCACTTAACAGGGTGCGCAGGAATTCGCCAACTGCCGTGCTGAAAAAGTCTCATCCGCCTACTGAAAAGATCATAAAGGCGAAGCCGGAGCATCCCCCTCAGCAGCTATCCTCTAAAATCCATACGGTCTGGCAAAGGGTCTAAGACTCTGTGATTAACCAAGACTATTCCCGCCAACTAAAGAAAATGAAGGTTCGGCAAGAGAAGGACCACCCTGTCGTACCACAGAAGGTATCATCTACTTGGGTGCCCGTTGCAACGGCCCCCTTGACTTCGACCGCCCATAAAAGAAGAAGGCCGGAGAAAATCCCTACGTCCATGGCAAAGCTCAGAGGCACTAAATCCAAATGCCCCAAGTATGGAGGCATGGTGGTGCACACCATTTATATGGCTTCCGGGAAAGAGGATAGCCGAATCTCCATGGGCCATCGACCACTCACGTGGTCAGTAACTAAGACCCAAGAGCAACAACAACAAAAGCTCCAAGAGATGCTGACAGCCATGGCCGCACTCACTGGGCCAAAAGAAAGCCCGGAAACATCGTTGGAGCAGCGTCAGGAACAGGAAAATGATGCCGTATTCCTCTGAAGAATGCTCGAGAGGAAAGATAAAGAGGCCATGGAACAAGCGGCCAACATAAAACAAATTGCGTTTTTATTCCAAGACATGGTGGGCATGATGATCCAGCCAGACCCTCTAGCGGAGGAGCCTCCGATGATCATTGAAGACGACAGAGGGGAGACATCAAACCCTCTTCCGGCTCTATCAGCAGCCAAGGAAGAGACCATCTCCAAAGCCGCCCTTGACGACTACATAGCTCAACAGATACGAGCTCACCAGGCGAGCGAAGCCGCTGGACAAATCGTCAAGACTGGACGACCCTATCCGGGTTGGTATAACCAAATAAAGTATCCGCCGAGATACACGATCCCTATGTTCCACGTGTATAAAGGGACGGGTAATCCACACCAGCACGTTGCTCAATTCAGAGCCCTATGCGGTAATACTAGGGGTGACGACAAACTGCTGCTTCGCCAGTTTTTTGGCAGCTTGTCGAAGACAGCGTTTGAATGGTACTCTGAGCTCCCGAATGACTCCATTAGGACATTTGCAGAAATGGAGCTACTGTTCACACAAAGGTTCGCAAGCGCCGGTGAACGCACCCAAATCAAGGCATTAATCAATGCCAGGGTGAAGCCAGGAGAATCATGGGTTCAGTATGCAATCTGGTGGTGGAACCTATGGTCAAAATGCGAACAACGCATCGAAGAAGCTCCTGCAGTAGGCATGTTCGTGGGTACCGTCGATCCACAGGCGACCATATCCCAGTTCATGATGTTTTTCAAGACGACTACCTTCCAGGCTTTGATTGACAAGCTGGCCCAAATGGATCAAATAGGCCATAGACCTTCTTCCTCGAAAATGGAGCCTCGAAACGAAAAGGGGAAAGGGAAAGCGACCTTCGTCGCCAATGCTCAGCAGAGGCCCAGCGGCCTAAAACCAGCTGATCGCCAAAATGATAGACAGCGATTCTTCAATGAGAAGCAAAAATGCCCTTATTTGTTTCCCCTTGGATAAAACGAGGAGACTGTTTGAGCTGGCGGTGCGCAACAGACTCATCAATCTGCCATATCCAAGACGTCCACTGCAGCCCGGCGATGCCAACAATCCTAATTACTGCCCCTACCACCGAGCAGTAGGCCATCCAATCGAAGATTCCTTCGTCTTCAAAGGCTAGATTGAGGACCAATACCAACAGGGCAAATTCGCGCTGTCTGAGAATTGGAAGGTAAGCCCGCCCCAGCCATACGCTCCTAAAAAGGTGGACACGCCGAGGGCATTGTGCTCTTGTATAGAAGAAGCTCCATGGGAGGTCGCTCTTTCAGCCAAAACGAAAAGAATGCTGAAAGATCTCCGAGCATGTCCGGCGATTAGGTGGAAGAGCCCACTGGAACCCGAGATTATTGAGGGGATGCTGATGCCGCGCCCAACGCTGAAAGTTGGTGAAGGTGGAAAAAACGTTCAGGCCAAGCCTCCAAAATCTTTAAAGAAAAAGAAGAAGGCCAAGAAGACCGTCCAACCCGAAGACAGCCGTACAGGTCTGCAGAAATACATCGATGCACTGGAAGAATATAACCAGAAGGCTCGGACCCCAATCACGTTGGATGAATTCTTTAAGCATGTTCTTGAGAATGAAGCCGATGACGCTGATGAAGGAGAAAATTCTTCAGAAGAGCCCGAGGATTACGTGGCAAGCTGCCACATGATCTTTTACTCATCAATAAATGGCAAAGAAGCTCCCGGTGCAGAAAACTCGGGGCAGATCCAGAACCGGAACCAAAATCCCTCGTGCAATCAGACGAATTAATTAACAGATTGCTGAGCGAAGCTCTTCAAAAAAGCAAATCTGACCGAGAGCGTGAAACGGCCATATATGACAGGACCAAATGTTGGAATCGCGTTGAAGAAGCTCCGGATAGAACTACTTCTGCCGCCAGCAAAAGCAAGTTTAAGATAAGGAAGCAGTTCGCCAAAGCCCTGTCGATGGGAATGAAGTTGCCACTTTTCAAAGAAGAAACTTCAGAAAATACGTTCCCTGACGAACTAGATGCACATCCAAACTACTGCTTATACCATCGAAGGATGACACACCCTACCGAGGAATGTATGGCCGTTAAAAATTGGTGGCAGGGATACGTTGCTCATCGACGGCATTTCAAGTGGATGAAGCGCAAAACTCGTCGAAAGCAGAGAAGCACGACAGAGGAGCGCAAAAGAACTGTCGGCGACTGTCACATGGTTAATTCCGGGGAATTGCAAGTCCACACCTTTGGGAGTGATTCTGATGAAGAAATAGCCCTTAGCCTTCTCTTCAAGGAATCCATCTCCGAAACAGAAGAGGTGAAGACCTGTGAGAACATTCAGCTGCGTAATCGCATGTTACCCAAAAAGAATCTCGGACCCACAAGCAAGGGAGCGAACAAAAAAGATAAGGGGAAAGAAAAAGTCCCTGAAGATATCACCCTCAATGACCGAGTCATCGAAGAGCTGGCAGCCAAGAACCCGCCAAAGAAAAACAAGGTGGATTACAACGTTATGGCACACCTGAGGAAGATACCCTCGCAGCTAAGCATTCTCGATGCCCTTCTAATATCTAAAGAGGCGAGAGATTCGTTGATCAAGGCACTACAAGTGCCCGAGCAGTTTCAAGCCTTCTTTGCCGAAGAAAAGATGAAGAACGAGCTGGAAGAAGTGCACACAGCTAACATCGCTTTTGGCGACTAAGATCTCCTCCTCGGAACATGCGAGCACAACCATCCCTTGTATGTCACCGGATATTGCCATGACAGCAAGATAGGGAAGATCTTAGTTGACAACGGGTCCTCTGTTAACCTCCTAAATGTGAGAGTGTTAAAAGAAATCTGCATGAGCGTTCAACACCTCGCTCGGGATAAAATCACTATCTCCGGGTTCGACTCCCAGTCATCACGGACACTCGGGTCTATGATACTGACATGACGCTTTGGGCTGCTCGTCACTGACATCTAATTTTATGTCATTGACGCCAAGACTTACTACAACGCTTTACTCGGCAGGCCTTGGTTACACGAGTACAACATCATCCCTTCTACACAACATCGGTGTATGAAGTACTTCAAAGATGGTCTCGAATATACCGTGACGGAGGAACTGAACCCATTCTCCGTAAATGAAGTCTGCAAGTATGAAGACGCAAAGTACTTCCTGCCAGACTTTGAAGGCACGGAAAGATGCCATAAATCAAAGAATAAGCAAAAAACTATCACCACTATTCTGGTCTTCGGGAGCGATACCGAAGAGGAGGAAGAGATAGTCTATTCAGGACTATGCCAATGCAGCAAGCCAAGACCGTCTATCCCTATTCTGGTCTTTAGCAGTGACTCTGAAGATAAAGTCAATGCAGTGTTCTCGGTCTGTCAATCGGTGCAGGCCCTCAATGGAGATAATCAGAGTTTGCAGATCGCTATGGTTCTACGGCAGCACTACAAGGAGCTTGATGTGCTTGAGACATATAGTGTGCAAGAGCTGTAGACGTTCTGCGTCCTTCCCAGGCGAAGAGATGAAAAGGCGATCCTCTTTTATCGATCCGCGGAGATCAAAGTGGAGAAAGAAATCTGGCATAGCACCGATTCTGCGCTTGACAGACTCCAGCCCATCCGTCTGCCCAGATACTACACAGAAGGATTAAAAAGGCTGTTGAGGCACCAAGGCGTACCCATCAAATAGACTGCTCGACAAGCTCAGTTCTACAATAGGATCTGGAACGTCCCTGGAACTCAGCAAAAATTGCCTAACGGGAGAATGGAAACGATCGGGCTTGGATATGTTCGATCCAAGAAACGGGAGCGATTCAATGGCTGCTGTGTTATACATGACTTCGATGAAGAAAAAGATGCACCGTTAGAAGACACTGCGATTGAACAAAAACGAGATCCTGCCGTAAAAATGCCAAGTCCGTCGTTTGAAAAACAGATGAACAAGCTAATAAGGGAGGCGGGTCAAAAGGCCCGAGATGACCACAACCGTGAAATGGCCATTTACAAGAAAGCCAGGACGTAGCGCCTCCTTCAGCAGGCTACGGAGAATGACGATGCCCTTCGTCTCCATCCCGTCATACAGAAGACCTGACGCGGGGGGAAAAACAAACTAAAGAACGGAAAAAATGTTCGACAGCGGCAAAACGGATCCAAGAAGCCATGCGATCGAGAATTGAGCAGCCGGAATTCGTCTCTTATAAAGAAGATGGGTCGAGCATATTCTTTTCCCCAAGATAAGACAAGGAAGATATTCGATCTTGTCATGAAACATCAAATGATTACGCTCCCGGAGTCCAAACACTACGAACCAACAGGCGGGGTCTCTCACCCGGATTATTGCTCCTATCACCGAGCGATAGGACATCCTCTCGAAGACTGCTTCTGTTAGATATAGTGCCCTCACAGTCAATTATTGGATCACAAGCACGTGATTGCAATGATTGAGGGAGGACCTATACCGGTAGGACAGTCTTACTCAAGATGATAGTATGCTATCTGGTTTATCTTTATCATCGTGTACTTCTTTAGGTGACCTTACAGGTCGTTATTACACGCTGATAGAGCCCTTAAGATTCTTTCTTGACTGCCAGAAGTATGATGGCGATCATATACGT
Source organism: Agapanthus africanus (assembly GCA_030015575.1). Taxonomy (NCBI): domain Eukaryota; kingdom Viridiplantae; phylum Streptophyta; class Magnoliopsida; order Asparagales; family Amaryllidaceae; genus Agapanthus; species Agapanthus africanus. Next base: position 422,441,700 of record CM057338.1, on the reverse strand, counting down.
GGGAGCTGGGTCTATAAGCGCATCTTTAAAGTGGTCCCTAGTCGTGGGAGTTTCGAGACTGGGCATCGATACTCCATTAGTAGACTAGTGTATACAGTCGAGACCCCGATGAGGGGCGGTGGCTGGTCTTACAAGCCATTGGTGTCAGTTGGTTCACCTAAGATGTATACAAGTGCTCATTGGGTTATGAGTACACCGGACAGGACTCGCCGGGAACATGCTAGTTGGTTTTATACCTGACGTCAGATAGCAGTTCCCTGGTGACATGTGTACAGGTTAGTTCATCGACCTGAGATCGTCATTTGTCTCGTGTGAGTTCCCACTGTGCTTTGATTACTACCCTACCACGGCTCAAAGGAGTCGTGCAAACAGGTTTTAGTTAGGTACAGTCCCGAGCCACATGGAGGCAGTGAGCGGATCGGCAGGGGTTTCGTCTCTCTCTGTATTGGGGGTGAGATCGCGCTGTGTCTAGGAGAGCCATTACACGAAGTCCTTGGCCAAGGCAGGAGATTTACTGGTAGGTATTCCAGTAGTATCTAAGGGTGTTCTGGGCTATACTCCGACACGACTTGTACCGCTTTTGGGGGTCTGACTTTTACCAACCCCCTAGGCCCGCCATGCGATGCTCATAGACGAACGGACCGGACTGTACGGATATTGTCACTGACAGGCTCAGTAGGGTGTCGGGATGAGTTCGCTCATCGACCTCCCTTTTGGTCAATACCTGGTAGCCCGTTACGTACGGTTAGTACCTCTGACGAGCTAGTGGTTAAATCCACAGCCAAAGTATTAACTAGTCTTTAGAGTCCCCCACAGACTGTTTCTCAAGTTTCGGGCGAAACGTTGTAGAGGCCGTAGGATATATGGCAGGGTTCGATCATATACGTGCAGTAGTGCACGGATCATGATCGGGCGGATCATACTAGTGGGCTTTGGTTTAAGCCGGATCCTAGTATTAGATTTGTTGGATTACTTTAGTCTCATCGCATTCGCATTCAGTCGGAATGCGGATGCAGGTGTGTATATACAGGTGAGGGGTATCCTTGTGATCCGTCACGAGTTTACTTTAGATATTACTGTATCTTTTTATTGTTGTAAACATTTGGGTTAATGTTTACTTTGGTGAAAATAGTGAACTTAATTCATGATGAGGTGCATTTAATGTGACATGGACATGCTTAGTGACTCATGGTCTCTTTTCTTGTGCTAATGTCGCATTAGGATTGATTTATGTGTTGAAATGATAAGAGGAGAGAGAGGGGCAGCCATATGGTTTGAGTTTGCTCTTGTGTTTATTGATTCTTGCTCTCATTTTATCATAGCAACACATAAGAAAAAGAAAGGCACTTATTCTTCTTCTTCCTCTTGCTTCTTGAGTTCACCATTTCCACCAATGGCATTACCTTCAACCTCCATCCATACACTCTCATATGATGAGAATCAATGGATGTAAGAGACAAAGTTGTCACACGCATTCTTTACTTCATCTTGGACACGTCGGCTAGCGAACTTCGTGCCCGAGTTGCTTCGGATGAAGCGGGAGCCCGTAAAAAGACTCGATGATGTGGTGCTCTTTCCGACGAGGAGATCGAGCTCGGAGATGCCGCGAGGAGCTTGGGATGGTGGCCAAAGACCGAAGGACACGCATCGATCGGTATAGCCTTTCCAACCCTTCTCTCATTTCTAGTTTATAGGTTAATGGTTCGATCCGGGTTTTAAGCATACGATAGCGTCGGTTTCAAGTTTTGAAAAAGTTTTCGTTTCCGCATTTTGGCCTCAGACAGACGGCCGGGGCGCTACTGTAGACTTACTGCTTCTTTTTCAAAAACTGGGTAGAAGACCAGTATCAGCAAGATAGGTTCGCTCTATCCAGCAGTTGGAGGGTAACCCCACCATAGAAGCATGTACTGAAAGCCATGTATACAGCGAGAGTAGAACCGGATCAACATCGGTCTTGGAAGCGATTTCGCACCTGTCACGTGATAACGATGTCGAAAGAAGGAGAGCATGATAATATGGATGACCTCCTTTGGTGCTTCGAAAATGAAGATGAAGATGAGTTGATCTCAGAACTTCCACCGGCGCCAAAAGAGCTGGAAGATGGAATACATGCTACTGCGGACAACCTAAGGAAAATCGACTTGGGGACGGCAAACGACCCGAGGCCTACGTTCTTCAGTGAGCTGCTATACGAAGAACAGGTAGCTGCGCTAAATGTAACATTTCAGAAAAATAAAATATTATTTTTGGGACTTTTTATTATTTAATAATACTATATTGAATATTTTATTGATGCGGTATAATTAAATACCGATAAAGGGGAAAATTTTGGAAAATTATAGAAATTACTGAAACGGGTGTGTTTTATGTGATTTAGGCAAATTATGAATTTTTATAAATATTTATATGCACTTTTAACGCTAATCGTGATTAAATATCGCTAATCACGCATTAAGCGTGTTTTGTGTACATGACATGCACATGTCACATTTTTCACACTTGTTACATTTTTCTATCATGACTTTTTCCTTATGTTTATCATGCATGGCTTTTAAATAGAAAAGAAAACAAGAAGAAAAAGAAAAGGTCAAAAGGGGACACAATGATGACAAGAGGGATAGGCAGGAGAGAGAGAGAGGGTGAGGGGTCAACCAAGTATGGCTCTCATTTGGTTTTCATTCATCATTCATCCCCTTCATCTTTTCCTCTCCTCCCTCACTCCCATGGCATCACCACCTCCCTGCCCCTCTTCAAAACCCTAAAACTTCATCAAAAACTACTCCAAAGTCCCTCCCCACTTCACAAAAATTGTGCACAAGCCCTCAAGCTACACTTTGGACTAAGAAAGTTTGCTTTTTGGCGTAGTAGAGGATTGTTGGGTGTCAAATGAGGTAACCCCTTCACAATTAGTGTAGTATTTCATTTGCTTATGCATCTATTCAAGCTTAAAATCGATTTGGCGATGTTTAGTGGACTTTGGATATTCCTAGAGAGGGTTAGGGTTAATTTGAGTTGTGTTAGTGTAATAAAGCCCTAGTAGTGACCTTGAACCCCCCAATTTGTCCAAAACCCTGATCTAACAAAACCTGAAAACCAAAATACGGAAAAACAGTAAATTTTATGTCAGTTTGTGAACTATTAGGGTGTGCAGGGGAATCTGGGATGACCTGGGATAATTACGAGATAAGCAAACAATCCCCGTAGACTTGAATTGACCCTAGGAACCCCCTGTAGCAAGACGAACCCCATGGGAGCACCCAAGGCCGGCGAGCTCGGATTTCATGGGAGAGGGCTCAGCCACTTAGTGGGGGTAGGTGCCCAGGTTGCCTCCATAGCTCATATACACCCTATATATCACCCTAGTGTTGTTTGTGCACCTTGTTTTCACCTTATACAAAATCTGGAACTACTTCCTTGAGTTGTTGTTTTGATTCGAGTTATGGTTTTGCGTATTTTAGATTCTGGATTTTAGTGTTTGTGTTTTATCTCGATCACTTGACATTTGTACTTCTATATCGAGTGGTATCGGGTTGTTTTGCGAGAGCAAACCATAGGTTTTGACCTATGTGAGTTTCGTGTGTCGTTTTGGTTTTGATTTGGATTTTGATGCGATACGATACGTTATGATGTGTAGGTACCCCCACTAAGACTTCGAGACGACAAGCAAGCGCGTGGCGACATCGACATCGGCAAGCAAAGGTGAGTAGATTTATATCTACGGGGGAAGTCGGGTGGATGGCGTATAGCACCCCCGCAAAGTTGTGAGAAAAGATGTGATGTAATATTGATATACTTTTATATGTTAGTGTGTGATATGAACCCTAGCAAGAAAAGCTTTAAGAGATCATGGGTTAGTGTTAGCGAGAATTGAAGGAAGGATTTAGTTGGTTTCTTAGTCGTGAACCCTAGAGTAAGGTTTTACACATACATATATACATACGGGATTTAGTTTTGGGTGTATACATCATATGTATATATAGGTTTATGTGGATGTTTTGGTGCTTACACACACACACACACGTATACACGGGTGTTGAGAATAGTATATGGTATTTGGAGACGAGTTGATATATCGGGCTGGATGCCGTGAGTTGTGATATGTATTTGGGTTATGATATGGGATGCGCCAGGATATTATAGTGGATCGTTAGGTGATGTGATTTTATTCACACGAGGACATATGTATGATGATTTTGGTATCAGTTTGTACTAGCCTTTAGATCAGTACCCCCCACAGTTCATGATATGTGATGATGATACCATAGGGATGTTGTGTTATGTGTGATAGTTCACGATATGTCCTGATGTTATAGCTGAGCGTTGGACGACGACACCATGTGGATGATGATATGTATATGATAGTCGACATATGATCGAGATATGAGATAAGATATGTTAATATATTTTTAATGGATCGCTTGGGCGATGTATACTTCTCTATGATAATATGTGTTGATGATATCGGATTGTATGAGGCAGTAGATCAGTGGCCAGATCATGATTATTGTTGATGATATTAGTAGTGTACTAGATTTAGATCAGTACCCATGCTCACGATATGTGTTGATGTGGATGCCAGATGAATAATGAGATAAATGTGATATTTGACCCGTACCCAGATTTGGGATGCCGTACGATAGATTTACCGTACGAGATATGATTATGATGCTAGATCTACACTCTTGACTCGAGGATGTCATAATATGTATATTGTATCATACCTGATACTATGGAGGCGAGATCATCGACTACTAGAAATATATAGATTGACTCAGACTTAGGTGGATTTCCTTACCCTTTTGATTGGGCTCGAGTCACACTAGTTTTCAAAAATGGAGGATTGTGAGTATTTTAAATACCAAATTATATGACTCGTACATTGGGTAGGTTTATTCTTCAGTGTTGTTGTTATCATATCGCTTTCTGTATATTCATGATGTTTCATCGCATTGCATGTTTATACATATGTTATCTGTAATTATTATGAAACCCTGCTGTCAGGACACCAACACCATTACCGATGATGCGTATACTCCACATACACTTGCTTGCCGGCTCACGCACATCTTCATCGGTAATTGACGTATCGCGTACACTTTAGAAAATACTATTTCATTGACATAGCTTGCTAGTTGGTAGTTGCTACATGTTATAGCTCTCATATGCTAGTTTAATTATTGCATGATATCAGATGCATCCATATATTCATTGGTTATGCAGTATTGTGGAGATTTATGCCGGTTTTCATTGTTATTGACATGGTGACTTGATGTCTTCGGATTCTGCTTGATATTTTCTGGATTTCGAAACCGCATGTGAAAGTTTTGTAAACTGATGAATTATTTTAAAGAGAAAAATGTGGTTTTCCTTGATATGTTGAGTATTGTCCACCATGGTGTTTTCTCGGTTCTGAGACGTTTTTGAGACCCGATTCGAGGAGTTGGATGAACCGTCTCGGATACATGGTGGGCCCGGTATGGTACCCCGGGGCAAGAAGCTCGAGTTGTAGACGATGAGCCCGGCAGGGGCAGACTGTCTACCGGTGATTTTACCTGGCGCGGCGGATATCCGGAGGATACCGTTCATGGTCGTGTGATTGATGATATGGGCCGATCCGGATTGATGGAGCCCGAGCTATTGAGATTTGAGACACTGAGATATTGAGATTTGATGATACAGGCCAGTACGGATAGCCGGAGCCTGAGATATTGAGATGTTGAGATTTATGTTTTGTGTCGATGCTTGACACGGATTTTATGTTGGTTTCATTGATGATATCTCGATTTATATACATACAGAAATCTCATAAAATAAAGAAAAACAGTTCTTTGATTCATGATGTACTTTTTTCTCATTATATGCATCTGCACATCATTTTAGTGATATATTGCTACCTGACATTTGTACATCATATTAGTGACATGTTGTTATCTAAGGCACTGACACGAGTTCTTGGTATTATACTATATGGATAGATGTTTACCCTTACCATTATATTACGCTTCTGGCCTAATGATTATTATTTGAGGATATTACTGATCGTATGACCTAGGATAGCGTCATGCATGCGATTTCTACTCGTAAATGTTTTCTACTCACGAGTTGGCAACTCTAAGGACTGCTCTAAGGACTCTAAAACAATTGCGGTCTTTCCAAGGGAAGCTCGCGTATATCCGACGGTTCATAGCCAACCTCTCCGGAAAATGCCACCCTTACAGTTGTTTAATGAAAAAGGGGACCCCTTTCGTATGGGATCGTAAATGCCAGAGCGCACTGGACGAAATCAAGCAATACCTGCAGAATCCTCCGATGCTGACCGCTCCAGTAAAGGGAAATCCTCTCATCCTGTACACAACCGCCCTTGAAGGTTCCTTAGGCACACTATGGGCACAGGAAAATGACTAAGGGAAAGAGAGAGCCCTTTACTATTTGAGTCGAGTTCTCTTGGGGGCAGAAAATAATTACTCCCCTATCGAAAAACATTGGCTGGCATTAATCTTCGCTATAACGAAGCTTCGGCATTATGCTTTGGCGCATGAGGTCCATCTCTTATCAAAGGTGGATCCTTTCAAGTATTTAATTGCAAGAGCCATACTAACAGGACAGCTCGCTAAATGGGCCCTCCTCCTGATGGAGTTCTCGATAACATACCAACTCCTCAAAGCAGTGAAAGGCCAGGCCATCGCCGACTTCCTCGCTGAGCATCCGATACCTGCCGATTCACCACTAAATTGTGAATTGCCGGACGAGCACACGTTTGACACGATCGACAGGGAGAGAGGAGGGAGTGATACCCGATAGAAACTATACTTCGATGGAGCATCTTCTATGAAAAAGCGAAAGCACAACTCCTCCATAATCAAATCTGGGGTAGTCCTTATCTTCGTGACTCCACAAGGAGGGATAATGTGCTTTGCCTTTTCTTTAACAGAGCCGAGGACAAACAATGAAGCCGAATATGAAGCTTTGATGGCAGGTCTTGAGATCGCTGTCGACATGGGAATAGAAAACCTCCTCATATACAGAGACTCCCAGCTGGTCGTTAGTCAAGTAAACGACAACTATCAAACGTACAAGCCCGAGTTGGTAAAGTACGGCGAGAGAGTACAACAATTGCTGACTCAAATTCCTTCCTACGTTCTAGAAAGCATATCACGTACGGAAAATAGCAAAGCGGATGTGTTAGCCAAACTCGCTAAAGAACTGGCTGACTAAAACCTCGATAACGTAAGGATCATTGTGCAAAGCCGTCGGGTTCTTGCACCAGCGGAAATATCACCGAAGTCATCTGAAGAAAAGGAAGCAACCGAGCAAATAGCCCTACAAATAGAGGACCAAGAGAAGGCCAAAGATTGGAGAGAAGTCTACATAGACTACTTCAAATCCCATCAAACACCTGAAGATGCATCCTCGAGACATTAGCTCATGAAACGAGCTCTGTCTGTTGCCTTCGTCAATGACGCGCTGTATAAGAGATCGTTCGACTCTCTATGGCTGAGATGCCTGGGACCAGAAGAAGCAAGGAGAGTCTTCCAAGAAACTCATGACGGACTTTGCGGTTCTCATCAAGTCGGGCCAAAGATGAAGCTAAAGATCAAAAGAATGGGCTACTATTAGCCCACGATTATTCTGGACTGCCTTGAATACGCAAAGCAATTCCATTCGTACCAGATTTATGGATACTTCATCTACCAGCATCCAAACCTGCTACACCTAACAGTGGCTAGTTGGTCGTTCGAAATGTGGGTAACCGACATAATTGGGCCCATAGAACCATCATCGTCCAAAGGACATCGGTTCATATTGGCGACAACCGATTACTTCTCTAAGTGGGCAGAAGCAGTACCGCTAAGAGAAGTGAAGACAGATAACATCCTCCATTTCTTCAAGACACACATCATTTATCGGTTCGGCACTCCGCGACGGATTATCTCCGATAACGGGCCAGCCTACAGAAGTCACAAAATCAGCCGCTTCACACAGCAGCATAACATAGACTGGAGATACTCTTCGGTCTATAATCCCCGAGCTAACGGTCTAGCTGAGGCTTTCAACAAGACCTTGACGAAGATCATAAAAAAGACGGTGTCTAGAAACAGAAAAGATTGGCACGAGAGACTGCATGAAGCTCTCTGGGCTTATCGGACCACATTCAAAACGGCCACGAATACAATGCCGTATGCATTGGTATTCGGCACTGAAGCGGTTCTCCCCTTGGAGATAGAGCTACCCTCCCTATGAGTGGCGGTTCATTATGAGCTGACAGACGAAGAGAATGCTCATTTCAGGCTTGAGGAGCTCGATGCCCTCGATGAAACTCGTCTCATGGCGCAACAAAACCTAGAAGCTTACAAAGTAAAGATGACGCGCTCATACGAAAGATTGACTAGACCGAGGATATTTCACCAAGGCGAACTCGTGCTGGTGGTCAAGAGACCTATGATCCCCAATCGTGCTAAATGGGGGAAGTTCGAGCCGAATTATGAGGGCCCGTACATCATAGAAAAGGTCTACTAAGGTGGGGCTTACTTGCTCATGAATATGCATGGCGAAAGACCCTTCCGACCAATAAACGGCCGATTCCTTAAGAAGTACTACGCCTGACGAGTCACGAACCAGGTTAATGATAGATGATGACGCCTATGTTCGCTCACTATCTTCTTGAGTCCAGAATCTAAAAATAGTATCCAACGATACCCCGTCCCAAACACGGAGAACTATGGACCGAAACGTCCCTAAACTAATAGGGGACCGAGATGTCTTAAAACTAACAAAGGACCGAAATGTCCTAAAACTAACTACTGACCGAAACGTCTTTAAACTACTACAAACCCGCAGCATCCTTGGGCTGATACGTAAAAGAAAAAGAAAAAAACGGTACGTCCATAAGCAAAATGGGCACGGATGAAAACCCGAAAGGGCTCCATGAATAAAAACAGCAGGGCTAACAGCGAGTTTGTGAAAACCCAAAAGGGCGCAGACTCGTAAAAAAAAAGAAGGTACGTCCACAAGCAAAATGGGTACGGATGAAAACCCGAAAGGGCTCCGTAAGTAAAAAAAGCAGGGCTACCGGCGAGTTTGTGAAAACTCGAAAGAGCGCAATCTCGTTAAAAGACACTTGCAAGGTCCTCTATACCTTGTAAGGAGAAAACTACCTGCGTAAGATCCTTACGACTCACAAAGGAGCAACACACTTAGGGATCCCCACGATTCCTAAGGAGAAATTACACTTACGAGATCCTCACGACTCGTAAGGAGAACCCTCTTATGAGACCCTCACGGCTCATAAGATTCAAAAGCCTTATGCCACAGGGATCTGAACCTGTTCTTAAGCCATCACTTTTCCCAGATTGCCCTACAAGCGGTTCAATACTGAGCCCTGTATAAAATCCACGGGCATAAATAATCATATCCTTGCCGAGTCCCACCAACGACGAGGAATGTCTTCATTTGATGAACAAACACTTGTAAGTCCTCTCGATTTACAAGGAGAAAACACTCTTGCAAGATCCTTACAACTTACAAGAGAACATACACTTAGGAATCCTTACGATTTCTAAGGAGAAAAGACACCTACGAGATCCTCACGACTCTTAGAGAGAAACACCTTTATGAGACCCTTACGACTCATGAAGTCAAAAGCCTTAGTCGACAGGATCTTAACCCTATTTGCTAAGCCACCTTTGTTCGAACCGACAAAGGCAGATGATGATTCGCTTCTGGCAATATCCCAGTTGTAGCGATGCTGATGCCTAAATCGGTATCAAATTCCAAGTCCTTTCATGACAAATGATGATTCGCTCCTGGCAACATTCCAGTCGCAGCGATACTGATGCAAGATTGGTATCAGACCATTAGTTCCATACTTGAGAAAAAAAATGCATATGAAATAGCCGAAATGTATGGGCAACTCGTAATAAAAATCAACGGGTAAAATATATGCATACGAAAATAGCCGAAATGTATGGGCAACTCACAATAAAAATCAGCGGGTAAAATATATGCATACGGAAATAGCTGAAATGATTGGGCAACTCGCAATAAAAAACAGCGAGTAAAAAGAGAAAAAAATAGCCGAAATGATTGGGCACCGCGAAAAATAGCCGAAATGATTGGGCAATCGCGATTTTCGCGATATAAAAAGCTGAAATGATAAAGCATTGCGGAAAGAAATGAAAAAAATGAAATGAAACTTTTTGCCCTGCAGGTAAGTCCATACTGACCCCTGTATACAATCCACGGGCATAAACGAAAAGGGAACCACATGTCCCAACAAACTCTATCAAAGGGAGAGTCAGGTCTCAGCGGCAATATCTGCATCCCAGAAAACCAGCAACGACGTTCCTCCTCATGCCAGCAGGACACGGACGCGACACTTCCAATTGGAGCCATGGCAAAGCCCCTGGTTCCAAGACTCTGTGGTTCACAGACAACCTAGAGTCAACCCTGACACCGTAGAAAACGGAGAAAGTCGAGCCCGACACCGTAGAAAATGGAGAATGTCAACTCCTGACCTCCTTTCCGTAAAGCAGCGCTTCGACAAGGAAACATGTCAACTCCTGACCTCCTTATCGTAAAGCAACGTTTCGACTCAGATACATGTCAACCTCTGACCTCCCTGCCGTCAAGCAATGCTTCGACATGGATACATGTCAACCCTGACCTCCTTGTCGTACAATGCTTCGACTCGGATATATGTCAACCTCTGACCTCCTTGTTGCCAAGCAATGCTTTGATATGGATACATGTCAACTTCTGACCTCCTTGTCGTAAAGCAACGCTACGACTCAGATACATGTCAACCCCTGACCTCCCTGTCGTCAAGCAACGCTTCGACATGGATACATGTCAACTCTTGACCTCCTTGTCGTCAAGCAACGCTTCGGCACGGATATATATCAACCCCTGACCTCCTTGTCGTAAAGAAACGCTTCAATTCGGATACATGTCAACTTTTGACCTCCCTGTCATCAAGCAACGCTTCGACTCGGATACATGTCAACCCCTGACCTCCCTCTCGTCAAGCAACGCTTCGACATGGATACATGTCAACTACTGAACTCCTTGTCGTAAAGCAACGCTTCGACACGGATACATGTCAACTCCTGACCTCCATGTCGTAAAACAACGCTTCGACTCAGATACATGTCAACCTCTGACCTCCCTGTCGTCAAGCAACGCTTCGACATGGATACATGTCAACCCCTGACCTCCCTGTCGTAAAGCAACGCTTCGACTCGGATACATATCAACCTCTGACCTCCTTGTCGTCAAGAAACGCTTCGACACGGATACATGTCAACCCCTAACCTCCCTGTCGTCAAGCAACGCTTCGACACGGATACATGTCAACCCATGACCTCCCTATCGTCAAGCAATACTTCGACACGGATACATGTCAACCCTGACCTCTTTGTCGTCAAGCAACGCTTCGACACTAATACATGTCAACCCTGACCTCCTTGTCGTCAAGCAACGCTTCGACTCGGATACATGTCAACTCCTGACTTCCTTGTCGTAAAGCAACGCTTCGACTCGGATACATATCAACCTTTGACCTCCCTGTCGTCAAGCAATGCTTCGACATGGACACATGTCAACCCCTGACCTCCTTGTCGTCAAGCAATGCTTCGACATGGATACATGTCAACCTTGACCGCCTTGTTATCAAGCAACACTTCGACTCGGATACATGTCAACTCCTGACCTCCTTGTCGTAAAGCGACGCTTCGACTCGGATACATGTCAACCTCTGACCTCCCTGTCGTCAAGCAACGCTTCGACACGGATACATGTCAACCTCTGACCTCCCTGTGATAAAGTAACGCTTCGACTCGGATACATGTCAACTCCTGATCTCCTTGTCGTAAAGCAACGCTTCGACTCGGATACATGTTAACCTCTGACCTCCCTGTCGCTGTCATAAAGCAACGCTTCGACACGGATACATGTCAACCTCTGACCTCCCTGTTGTCAAGCAACGCTTCGACTTGGATACATGTCAACCCCTGATCTCCCTGTTGTAAAGAAATGCTTCGACTCAGGAACCAGTCAACTCATCAACCACTTACGAGTCCTCTCGACTTGTAAGGGAGAAAATTCACTTGCGAGATCCTTACGACTCCCAAGAGAAATCACACTTAGGAATCCTCACGATTCGTAAGGAGAAAATGCATCTACGAGATCCTCTCGACTTGTAGAGAGAAAATTCTTTATGAGACCCTCACGTCTCATAAAGTTGGAAAGTCTCAGGTGGCAGATCCTAACCCTGTCTCCTAAACCATCACTACCCTACAAAGAGTCCAAGACGAACTGTTACTTATTATCTACAAGCCACACTTGCTAAAATTACATGCCGTCGAAATCGAGGTGCTGCTCAAGAGTACGTAAACTGCTTTGCGCCAAGTCAAAACAAAAGGCATAACTCACAGACGTCAATCACATATTATGCAAGGTAATAAGAAGAATATTTGATTTACATCCAATTGAGCGTCCGACGCGTACCCACTCATGTATGTGCGAAAAAGATAAAATAAACGCATGGAAAGGAAAAATTTGTTATTCATAACTCAGAAAGTTCTTAAATTGATGAAAAACAAAAGCATCATTAAAATGTTTACAATGGAAAAACATTGAATCCGGGACTGTCACGACCCGAAGGTACGGAACGTGACTGGCACTTAGATTACGAGACGTCTAAAGGCGTACCGTAACCTAAGTTAGCCAAAGCCCAGAAAAATCTAAACAAAAATCAAAAGAGAGTGAAGGAAAACCTTAAATGAAAACGGTTTTCAAATCAATTAAGTTGCATAGAATCCCTTTTTAAAAGAAAAAAAACATCAAAAATTTCAGAAAATTTCAGCAGAGTCTCCCCTGTATTTTCTATCCCCCAAAATGGGTACAACAAGATAATAAACCTGTAATCATAAAATGGCATCCCCAAGCGGGAGCTAGCTCTTCGCCCAAGGCGGATCACAACCACATGCAATATAATAGCAATATCAAGAAAAGAGCATGAAAGAAACGCAAAATATCAGAAACACAACGCCGGCTCAAGTGAGCTCGACCCAAAAGAAACCATAAATATACAAATCTCTCAGTCTCATCACTAGGTCGCATATACAATATAAAGCAAAAAGAAATAAAGTGTGCTCGCAACCCACCTACGGGCGATGTCGCGAGTCTGAGCAAAAAGGAACTGATGATAAGATAGCCCGCCGCTACAAGACTGACGGGTCCGACCTGCAAGACACTGTGGCACAACGGGGGTGAGTTGCCAGCTCGTGAGTAAATATAACATCTAATAAGGCAATCATAAGAATGCACGCAATGCACCACAACATGCAAGTCCATATGTGATATAATATCTCTAGTATACATGCACAGGTATGCAATGTCATTATTAAGTCTTTAAGTGTTTTAAATGCTAATGGTATTGAATTCTTAACTTTAGAACATGAATATCTGTATAATAGCTAAATACCATCAAGAAATCATCTGAAAACCCGTGTCAAGTATCGACACCAAATAGGAATCATATCTGTCTCAATATCGGGCTCCGTCAGTCCGGATCGGCCCATATCATAAATCTCACGACAACGGTCGGTATCCTCCGGATATCCGCCGTGCCAGACATCACCGGTAGGTAGTCTTCCCCTGCCAGGCTCATCGTCTACATCTCGATCTTCTTGCCCCGGGGTACCATACCGGGCCCACCATGTACCCGAGACGGTTCATCCACTCCTCGAATCGGGTCTCGAAATCCAACAGAAAACATGAAAACTCATGGTGGACGACACATACATCACAAGAAAACCGCAACTTTGTTTTAAAAATGATGTATATAAGCTTTTGTTAAATTCTTGCGGTTTTCCCCAAAAATCCAGAAATCGCAGCAATACTGAAATCCTCAAGAAAATCATAATGTTCACATGTTATATATGATAAATGTCTATGATATCAATGTATATGATGTGAGTTTTGGCTAAAAATCTATGTAGATATGATGGTAATGCGAGGTATATGCATGCTATGCAATTCCATATATCATGTATAAATGCAAATGGCGTTATTAAGTTAAACAGGTTCTATAGTGCACGTGGCATGGCAATTACCAAAGGCGTGTGTGTCACATGAATAGTGCGCGTGCAACAGATGCCAATGGTAATGGTGTTCGTGTCCTCTGAAGTGATATCGCATAAGTATAGATGAATGTCCATGCAATCTAATATACTGTTCGCTATAAGGGTATGCAGTGTACATGAATGGATAAGCTAGCTAACAATATAAATCTTGCAAATAGTAGGGTAATCCTAACTAGGGGGGCGCATCGCGCCATCCAGACGATTCCCCCATAGATGAATACATCTACTCACCTAAAATCTCCGCTAATCCGATCCGGCCACCGCCTTGCCTTTTCGCGCCGTGTCTGATGTTTCCCCGACCGATCCTATATTTGCACAACACCAAGCATAAGATTACAAAACCTAAAACGATGCAAGTCACAATATACAATTATCAACGCTCTCGAATTAATCACAGCATGCACTCGGTGCGCGGGAAAACGCACGAAAATCGCTAAACTTTAACTAGAATCGTCATTTCGGGGAAATCGACAAAACTACAACCCGACTAAACGAAACCCCGCGTTCGCGCACTCTAATAGTCCTATACGAAGCTAATTATATCTCTAACATAACGCAATTTGATCGCATTCTAATTTTCGTAAAAATCTAGTAAGCAAATTCAACACCGATTCGATGCAAACATCGAAATTTTGTCGATTTAGCGAGCATAACACAACACAATTAACCACTCCAATCAATTAGATAATCAAAGCCCTAACTTAATCCAACCACCATGCTACAAACCCTAATTTAAAATCAAATTCTTCTCTTGATTTTTCTAAACAAACATTTACTACTAAACTAATACTTCAAATTTCAATTCTAGCATATTTAAACTACAAGTTAGCAACTCGTTTAGGATTTTACCTCACAAGTGGAAACCTAGCATGATCAAGTCACCAAGAAGCCTCCTTTCATCAAGTTTTTGATCTAATTTGGGTTGAGGAGAGACTGGATTAGGGTTTGGCTTTGAATGGAGAAGGAAATTTGTGAATTCTTTATGAATTTTGGCATGAAAAATGAAGCAAAATGAATTGAGAAGAGAGGGGATTTCCTGCAGAAATGGTCGGCCAGCAGCTTGAGGGAGGGAGTTTGTGGATTTTTGGAGAAGTTTCTAGGTCAATAAACATCCCATGTTGTCATTTAATGCTTTCACATCAACATTTTACACAAAAAACCTCATTTTACACCATTTTTCCATTAAATTTCCCACCCTAAAACCAAAAGTTTGCAAGACATGCTATAATTTTATTAACACCATATTTTAGCTTATAAAGACTCCTAATTATGAAATTTACCCAATTAAATTTGTATTTATCACTAATTTAATGTATTTAAAAAGGCTTAAAATAATAAAAAAAATAATTAATTACAAAAAAAAAAAATTAACTAGAAAATTATAAGTGACATTTTAGTGACAAAATTATAGTAATATCTTATCTAAATTTTGTATAATTAGGTCTACAATGAAAAATACCAATTTTGACTTTTTACGTAAAAAGCCGAAAAATTAGCCGATTACCGAAAAACTGCCTAAACGATTTTCGATGGGTTACAATCTTCTCCGCTTAAAGAAATTCGGTCCCCGAATTTAGAATTTAACTGCGCGTACCTTCAAAAAGATGGGGATATCTCTTCCTCATCTCGACCTCGGTCTCCCAGGTGACCTCCTCGCTGTTCGGGCCACGCCAAAGGACCTTGACGGACGGTATAACCTTCGACCTCAATTTCTTCACCTGCCGATCCAGAATGACCACCGGCTGCTCGGTGAATGAAAGATCACGCTCTAGCTGGATCGTCTGGTGCTGAATCGCATGGGAAGGATCATGAAGGTACTTGCGGAGCATCGAGACATGGAATACGGGGTGAAAATCGGGGAAGCTAGGCGGAAGAGCTAACCGATAACCGACTGGACCAACACGCTCTAGGATCTCGAAAGGACCAACATATCTAGGACTCAGTTTCCCTTTCCGCCCAAATCTCATTACACCTTTCATCGGAGAGACCTTCAGGAAAATATGATCGCCAACAGCGAACTCGAGTCGGCGACGGCGCCTGTCAGCATAAGATTTCTGCCTGCTCTGTGCCGCTCTCATCCTGTCCCGAATCAGCTGTATCTTCTCGGTCATCTCCTGTACGATCTGAGGCCCCAAAATACTGCTCTCCCTAAGCTCTGTCCAACATACAGGCGATCGACATCTCCTCCCATATAAAGCCTCGAAAGGTGCCATCTGAATCGTCTCCTAGAAGCTATTATTGTAGGAAAACTCGATCAAAGGCAACTGACGATCCCGGCTACCACCGAAATCTAAAACACAAGCTCTGAGCATGTCCTCAAGAGTCTGAATAGTACGCTCCGACTGACCGTCAGTCTGCGGATGAAAGGCTGTGCTAAAACTCAATCAGGTGCCCAAGGCTTCCTGGAGTTTCTGCCACAATCGGCTGGTAAACTGGGTGCCACGGTCGGACACGATGCAAGTCGGAACGCCATGCAGTCGCACTATCTCATCAATATAAACCTGGGCGTACTGAGAAAATCCAAAAGTGGTCTTCACTGACAGGAAGTGAGCCGCTTTCGTCAGTCGATCCACAATCACCCAAATAGAGTCGTACCCTCGACTGGTCCTGGGTAGACCCACAACGAAGTCCATGGAGACCTGCTCCCACTTCCACTCAGGGATGGGCAAAGGCTGTAACTCGCCGGCTGGCCTTTGGTGCTCGGCCTTGACTTGCTGACAAGTCAGGCATCTCGATACAAAGTCTGTAATATCCTTCTTCATCCCGTCCCACCAGTAAACCTCTCTCAAATCATGGTACATCTTGGTGGAACCTGGATGAACACTGTATACTGATCTATGTGCCTCCTCGAGAATATCACGCCTCAGTCCCTCTGAATCTGGCACGCACAGTCGAGTCCCAAATCGAAGTATCCCCTGATCATCAATCACGAACTCGGAAACTCTGCCCTGCCGAATCTGCTCAATAATCTCTAATGTACGGGCATCGCCGGACTGTGCCTCGTGGATACGGTCAAGTAACTGTGGGCGTGCTCTGAAATGGGCTAGCTGTCCCCCTGTAGGAGTAAACTCGAACTGCACTCTGCTATCACATAAAACCTACCAATCCGCCGTCGACTGCATATGTACTGCGCTCAAACAAGATAAGCTACCTCCGGGCCTCCTACTCAAAGCATCTGCCACCACATTCGCCTTGCCCGGATGGTATAAAATCTCGCAGTCATAATCCTTCACCAACTCCATTCATCGGCGCTGTCTCAGGTTCAGATCTCGCTGCTGGAAAATATACTTCAAACTCTTGTGGTCAGTGAATATCTGGCACGACTCACCGTATAGGTAATGTCTCCAGATCTTAAGTGCAAATACCACTGCAGCCATCTCTAAATCATGGGTGGGGTAGTTCTGCTCGTGTTTCCTCAGCTGCCGAGAAGCATACGCGATAACTCTGTCGTGCTGCATCAATACACATCGTAGCCCCACTCGAGAAGCATCACAATATACGACGAACCCGCCTGATCCTGAAGGCAATGCTAACACTGGTGCAGTAGTCAGACGAGTCTTCAACCGCTGGAAGCTATCCTCACATGCCTAGGTCCAATCAAAAGGAACCCCCTTCCGGGTCAACCCGGTCAAAGGTGCAGCAATGCGGGAGAAATCCTGGACGAAACGTCGATAGTAGCCGGCCAGACCTAGAAAGCTGCGAACCTCTGTAACTGATACTGGTCTAGGCCAACGCTAAACTGCCTCGATCTTCCTCGGGTCCACACAAATACCGTCTCTCGTCACCACATGACCCAAGAAGTCGACACTGTCTAGCCAGAATGCGCACTTGGAGAATTTGGCAAACAGCTGATGCTCCCTCAAAGTCTGCAATGTGATACGTAAGTGCTGCTCATGCTCCTCCCGGCTCCGAGAATAAACCAAGATGTCGTCAATGAACACAATAATGAACTGATCGAGATACGGCCTGAATACACGGCTCATCAAATCCATAAATGCTGTCGGGGCATTGGTGAGCCCGAACGACATCACCAAGAACTCATAATGACCATAACGAGTATGGAAAGCGGTCTTCGGAATATCCTCCTTCCGAACCCGCAACTGGTGATAACCTGATCGTAAATCAACCTTCGAGAAAAACCCTGCACCCTGGAGCTGATCAAATAAGTCATCAATGCGGGGTAGGGGATATCTGTTCCGCACAGTAACCCGGTTCAGCTGACGATAATCAATGCATAAATGCATACTTCCGTCCTTCTTCTTAACAAACAGGATGGGAGCACCCCAAGGTGACACACTCGGTCGGATAAGCCCTTTGTCCAGCAAGTCCTGTAACTGATCCTTTAGCTCTCTCAGCTCCGCCGGGGCCATCCGATAAGGCGGTATAGAGATAGGCCCCGTGCCGGGGATTAAGTCAATACAGAACTCAATCTCGCACTCTGGTGGCAGACCAGGCAGCTCGTCAGGGAATACATCAGGAAACTCTCTCACAACAGGGACCTGGTCCAACGGAACCTCTGTGGAGCTAGTATCACAAACATAAGCTAAGAATCCTTGACACCCTTTCCTCAAGAGCTGACCAGCGCGAAGAGAAGAAATCAAGCTGGGAAGGGTAGCACTACGATCTCCTTGAATAACAAGAACCGGCTCACCAGGAAAACTGAATCTGACTGCCTTCTCACGGCAGTCCAAAGATGCATAACAGGTGGCTAGCCAGTCCATACCAAGAAGAACGTCAAAGTCTAGCATATCGAGGAGAATCAAATCAACTGAAGAATCTCTCTCCCCGATACGAACGAAACACGATCGGTATACAAAACGGGCAACAAAAGACTCGCCTACCGGGGTAATAACGACAAGTGGCTGATCTAACGGAGAAGACTCTCGGCCCAACCTCGGTGCAAAATACGTGGAAACATAGGAATGTGTGGAGCCTGGATCAAATAATACTCGTGCATTAAAAGAACATACTGGCAGAGTACCTGTCACGACGGCATTGGATGCCTGTGTATCCTGAGGAGTCAACACGAACACTCGGGCCTGTCCACCACTAATAGCTGGCTGTCTTCTGCCTCTACCTCGGCCTCTGCCTCTGCCTCTGTCGCCTCGTCCTCTCGGAACTGGACCGCCACGCCCACGGCCTCTAGAAGCATCTGGCTGGCGTGAAGCATCATCAGGAGTAGGAAGTAAAGCTCTCTGAGAAGGTGGTGAGGGTGGTAAGGTCACATGTGGGACTGTCGCCGCGCCCGGACGTCCCATGGTACAGTCTCTGATACGGTGGTACTGACTCCCACACTGAAAACATCCTGGAGACGACTGCTGGGTCTGTGGATATGAACCAAATAACCGACTTTGTCTCAATCCTCTACCTCCACTATCTCCCGGAAATAATCTATCGCGGTGTCTACCCATCTGCCGCTGAGCTGGCGTATCAGTACGGATCCTCTTCGGCCCATAAACGAAGAGAGTCTCAGAAATACGCTCCTCCAAAAGTAAGGCTGCATCCATCGCGGCTGCGTATGTATCAAAGTGCTGGGTGCCGATGGCAAGGAATAGCTGTGTATCAAGCCCTCGTACAAACCTCTTTATTCTCTTCTCTTCTGTGTCGACTAGGTACGGAGCATATCGAGACAACTGGGTAAATTGTATATCATACTCCGACACTGTCATCCCAGGAGTCTTGCGCAAAGACTCAAAACTACGGGCTCGAGCATCTCAGACACTCTCCGGAAGAAAACGGGCAAGAAATGCAGATGTAAACTCATCCCGGGTCATAGAAGGCAGACCTGCAGCTCGGCCTCTCTCTACTGAGTCGTACCATGTCTGGGCAAGACCCTCCAGACGAAAACTCGTAAACTCCACCAATCTATCATCAGAACATCTCAACGAACGGCAAATCCGAGCCATCCTATCAAGAAATGCTTGTGGGTCCTCTGTCGCATCAGTACCGGTAAAAGCTGGAGGTCTCAATCTCATGAACTCCTGTAGTGAAACAGGGATAGTCTCCGTAGTAGCAGCAGGAGTGACCATCTGTGCAGCAGGTACGATCGTGGTCTGTGCGGTGGAAGGAACGTCCTCGGATCTCTGTGCCCGGCTGGACTCAACTAAAGATCCCATCATCTGCCGTAACTCTTGCATGCCGGCCTCTAATCTGGCAATACGGTCAGGATAAGGCGGATCAGTATGACCCTGAGGGGTAGGCGTATCCTCCCGCTCGATCCTCGCCTCAGACGAGCCCGCTCAAATCTCATCCCTAGCGGCAGCCCGCTGAGCTCTCGTAGTCTTTGGCGGCATCGAAGCTGGAATAAGAAACAGGATCTATAAGGACATTGCAATTGAATTAAGGAATGCAAGGAATCAAGAAAGGAAATACAAGCAATTATGTCCTAAGGTCACTTAGGCGGAGTACCGTATCGTAAGTATGCCGCGGATCATACCCACGCTACGCCACTCTGCTTAAGTCACCTACTCCATCTACCAAGGTCGTCCTATACTCAGAAAGGTAAAACCTACGCTCTGATACCAACTTTGTCACGACCCGAAGGTACGGAACGTGACTGGCACTTAGATTACGAGACGTCTAAAGTCGTACCGTAACCTAAGTTAGCCAAAGCCCAGAAAAATCTAAACCAAAATCAAAAGAGAGTGAAGGAAAACCTTAAATGAAAACGGTTTTGAAATCAATTAAGTTGCATAGAATCCCTTTTTAAAAGAAAAAAAAACATCAAAAATTTCAGAAAATTTCAGCAGAGTCTTCCCTGTATTTTCTATCCCCCAAAATGGGTACAACAAGATAATAAACCTGTAATCATAAAATGGCATCCCCAAGCGGGAGCTAGCTCTTCGCCCAAGGCGGATCACAACCACATGCAATATAATAGCAATATCAAGAAAAGAGCTTGAAAGAAACGCAAAATATCAGAAACACAACACCGGCTCAAGTGAGCTCGACCCAAAAGAAACCATAAATATACAAATCTCTCAGTCTCATCACTAGGTCGCATATACAATATAAAGCAAAAAGAAATAAAGTGTGCTCGCAACCCACCTACGGGCGATGTCGCGAGTCTGAGCAAAAAGGAACTGATGATAAGATAGCCCGCCGCTACAAGACTGACGGGTCCGACCTGCAAGACACTGTGGCACAACGGGGGTGAGTTGCCAGCTCGTGAGTAAATATAACATCTAATAAGGCAATCGTAAGAATGCACGCAATGCACCACAACATGCATGTCCATATGTGATATAATATCTCTAGTATACATGCACAGGTATGCAATGTCATTATTAAGTCTTTAAGTGTTTTAAATGCTAATGGTATTGAATTCTTAACTTTAGAACATGAATATCTGTATAATAGCTAAATACCATCAAGAAATCATCTGAAAACCCGTGTCAAGCATCGACACCAAATAGGAATCATATCTGTCTCAATATCGAGCTCCGTCGGTCCGGATCGGCCCATATCATAAATCTCACGACAACGGTCGGTATCCTCCGGATATCCGCCGCGCCAGACATCACCGGTAGGTAGTCTTCCCCTGCCAGGCTCATCGTCTACATCTCGATCTTCTTGCCCCGGGGTACCATACCGGGCCCACCATGTACCCGAGACGGTTCATCCACTCTTCGAATCTGGTCTCGAAATCTAACAGAAAACATGAAAACTCATGGTGGACGACACATACATCACGAGAAAACCGCAACTTTGTTTTAAAAATGATGAATATAAGCTTTTGTTAAATTCTTGCGGTTTTCCCCAAAAATCCAGAAATCGCAACAATACTGAAATCCTCAAGAAAATCATAATGTTCACATGTTATATATGATAAATGTCTATGATATCAATGTATATGATGTGAGTTTTGGCTAAAAATCTATGTAGATATGATGGTAATGCGAGGTATATGCATGCTATGCAATTCCATATATCATGTATAAATGCAAATGGCGTTATTAAGTTAAACAGGTTCTATAGTGCACGTGGCATGGCAATTACCAAAGGCGTGTGTGTCACATGAATAGTGCGCGTGCAACAGATGCCAATGGTAATGGTGTTCGTGTCCTCTGAAGTGATATCGCATAAGTATAGATGAATGTCCATGCAATCTAATATACTGTTCGCTATAAGGGTATGCAGTGTACATAAATGGATAAGCTAGCTAACAATATAAATCTTGCAAATAGTAGGGTAATCCTAACTAGGGGGGGCGCATCGCGCCATCCAGACGATTCCCCCATAGATGAATACATCTACTCACCTGAAATCTCCGCTAATCCGATCCGACCACCGCCTTGCCTTTTCGCGCCGTGTCTGATGTTTCCCCGACCGATCCTATATTTGCACAACACCAAGCATAAGATTACAAAACCTAAAACGATGCAAGTCACAATATACAATTATCAACGCTCTCGAATTAATCACAGCATGCACTCGGTGCGCGGGAAAACGCACGAAAATCGCTAAACTTTAACTAGAATCGTCATTTCGGGGAAATCGACAAAACTACAACCCGACTAGACGAAACCCCGCGTTCGCACACTCTAATAGTCCTATACGAAGCTAATTATATCGCTAACATAACGCAATTTGATCGCATTCTAATTTTCGTAAAAATCTAGTAAGCAAATTCAACACCGATTCGATGCAAATATCGAAATTTTGTCGATTTAGCGAGCATAACACAACACAATTAACCACTCCAATCAATTAGATAATCAAAGCCCTAACTTAATCCAACCACCATGCTACAAACCCTAATTTAAAATCAAATCCTTCTCTTGATTTTCCTAAACAAACATTTACTACTAAACTAATACTTCAAATTTCAATTCTAGCATATTTAAACTACAAGTTAGCAACTAGTTCAGGATTTTACCTCACAAGTGGAAACCTAGCATGATCAAGTCACCAAGAAGCCTCCTTTCATCAAGTTTTTGATCTAATTTGGGTTGAGGAGAGAATGGATTAGGGTTTGGCTTTGAATGGAGAAGGAAATTTGTGAATTCTTTATGAATTTTGGCATGAAAAATGGAGCAAAATGAATTGAGAAGAGAGGGGATTTCCTGCAGAAATGGTCGGCCAGCAGCTTGAGGGAGGGAGTTTGTGGATTTTTGGAGAAGTTTCTAGGTCAATAAACACCCCCATGTTGTCATTTAATGCTTTCACATCAACATTTTACACAAAAAACCTCATTTTACACCATTTTTCCATTAAATTTCCCACCCTAAAACCAAAAGTTTGCAAGACATGATATAATTTTATTAACACCATATTTTAGCTTATAAAGACTCCTAATTATGAAATTTACCCAATTAAATTTGTATTTATCACTAATTTAATGTATTTAAAAAGGCTTAAAATAATAAAAAAAATAATTAATTACAAAAAAAAAAATTTAACTAGAAAATTATAAGTGACATTTTAGTGACAAAATTATAGTAATATCTTATCTAAATTTTGTATAATTAGGTCTATAATGAAAAATACCAATTTTGACTTTTTACGGAAAAAGCCGAAAAATTAGCCGATTACCGAAAAACTGCCTAAACGATTTTCGAAGGGTTACAGGGACACAGATTAAGAAATTCAAAAGTGAGGTCGTCTAAAGTGTTTCTGGCCTTTCTAACCATTCTTGTGTGCATCCTCTCACGATCACAAGTGTCAGGATCTTCGCCGATATCCTCCACCCTCTGATAAGCAGCGATTATCTTCGTCTGTTGGAAAGTTTGATGCAAGATATTAATTAGATTATCTCGCCGCTTCTTCGAGATCAGACCTGTCAGATACACTGAGTGCACCTTATCTTCAGCGTCATCCAGTGCATTAAGCAGCATGGCTTCATAAAATCCAGGAAGTGCTCCCCAAATTGCTCTCACTATAATCTTCAAGAGAGCGGAGCGACGAGGAATTAGTCGACCGTTGTGTGCATTGAGACGATTCATAATTTCAACGCATTGGGCATTTGTAAACTCCTGGTTTTGACAACGGCCTTGTGCGCAAATGTCCTCATAAGAAATGATTTTGTCAAGACAGTACAGATGAGCAGCCATAGCGCCTGAAAATGAAAATCAGTGAGAGTTTAGTGGACGGACTGATCAAGAAAATGTTTATTGAAACAGACACGGGGATTTAAACAACTCTTGATATCCGCATGAAGAAAACAAGTGCTAATTAAGACACTCAACAAATTCAAATTTGTGCGATTAAAGAAGGAATTCTAAAAGGATTCTCATTTAATGAGAGACTCCTCGAGAGCAACGCTCTGCAGATAGGAGTGACATCTGTCAACTCTAATTATGAGGGAATAAAAATCCCCCAAAAATTCTGAAGAGCCATGCTCTGCAAAGAAGATGGAACAATCCATCAAAAACCCTAAAAGCAAAGCTTTTTATAGAAGTTAAAAATTTCAGGATCTTTAAAGATCTATAAAGCGAACTCTAAGAGTTCTTCGTTAATGGGTTAAAGGAAACCCTTAAAAGGATTTCTTTTTCTGATCCATGATCTAGAAAGAGCAAAGCTCTGGTTTTTAATTAACGGGTTAAGAAACCCTAAAATCTTTAAGATCTGTGATCTAAGTAGAGCAAAACTCTGCTAATGGGTTCAAATCTTACCAAAAATTTTGACAGAGCCTTCACTTTAAAGGAGTTTTCTGAGGCAGAGAGCTTGGCTCTGAAGGAGAATTAATTCTCAAGAGAAACCAAGAAGATGAACAAGTAGTCATCTCAAAGGCCAAAGGCCCTATTTATAAGCGCTGGAAGTCGGTTCAACTTCCAGGTTGATCTAATGGTAGAGATGCTGCCATCGCTGCACTCACGTGTGAGCCACGTGAGCGCAACGGTAACGGGCATTTGTTTCCCCCAATCAGAGAGCAAAGCTCTATTTGAAATTTCAAAATTTGAAGTTTAAAATGAGGCAGCGCCTCATAAGAGCACTTGCGCTCGCAGCGCCAGCGCTAAGAGTCAAAGACTCTGAGGCGGCTCTCACATGCAAAGCACGAGAGCGCTCGCGCCAAGAGCGCCAGCGCTAGGAGTCAAAGACTCTGATGCAGCGCTCATGTGCAAAGCACGAGAGCGCTGGCGCTAAGTGCGCCAGCGCTAGGAGTCAAAAACTCTGATGCAGTGCTCACGTGCAAAGCACGAGAGCGCTAGCGCTAAGTGCGCTAGAACCGAGAGTTAAAGACTCTGATGCAACGCTCACGTGCAAAGCACGAGAGCGCTGGCATTGGAACTAAATGTTCCCCACCCTTGGATCAAAGATCCAACAAAGATGATTAAAAATTATCAAATTACCAAAAAGAAAGTTCTCTTGAGAAAATACTCCTCCAATCTTTCCAAATGGGGAAGATTGTCCTCTAAAAATCAGAGCACCGTTGGATCAAAGATCTAATGGTGATTAAAAATCACCAAGATACAGAATAAGTTCTGTATGGGAAAATATTTTCCCAATCTTGTTAAAAATAAGAAGATTGCCTTCTGTAAAACAGAAGCCCTTGGATCAAAGATCTAACGGTGGGAAACATCTCCAAATCAATCAGAGGAAAGATTTCCTTAACTGATTCAACAAATTAGCCTCTCCTATATAAAGGACCCAAGACTTCAAGTCGTAGAGGGAAGAACCCCCCATGAGTTTCAAGTTCTCAAAAAAGAAAAAAGAGAAGAGCAAGCTCTCAGAAGAAGAAAATTTCTTCAAGGTAAACGAAAAAAAAGAAGAGAGATCATAACATCTTCTTAATATTTGAGAGTTTTAACTCTCAAGTCATGAGAACTTAGTTCTCTTTCTAGATCACAGATCTACAAGACAAAGTCTTTCACAGAAACGAAGAGATCATAGCATCTCATCAAAAAGAGAAGAACACGGTTCTTAGATCCATGAGACAAAGTCTCTTATAAACGGAGAATTTAATTCTCGGAGCACGGAACTCAAAACTAATCAGATCTGTTAAAGAAGAGCCTTAGCGCTCCAATTTTAAAAAGAAGCGCTCCAGCGCTCCAATTTTAAAAAGAAGCGCTCCAGCGCTCCAAGCTTGGCGCTCAGCGCCAAGCGCTCCACGTGCGCCTCACGTGAGAACTACTTCAAAAGAAGCGCTCCAGCGCTCCGAGTCTGGTGCTCAGTGCCCGGCGCTCTAAGCGCTATTTGATAAGAGCGCTCTGTGCTCATTATCTTTTGCTCAGCGCCAAGCACGCCACGTGCTCCTCACGTGGGCGCTTCTTGACATAGAGTATTCTACACTCATCACACAGGACCCATCGCCATAATAAAGAGTGTCCTACACTCAATAAAAAGACAAAAGAAGAAGGGGTGTCAGAACCCAAAATTAATGCTCTGCATTATTGAACAAAAGGGCCTGAGCCCAAACAAATGTTAATATTTTGTTCAAAAATGAATGGACTAAGTCCAAATAAGTGTTCAAACACTTTAACTGAATGGGCTGAGCCCAAGTAGGCCATAAATCCCACAATTCAGATTAACTGAGCCTATGTGCTCCCAATATTTTTAATTAGTCTTAGTCCCAAACCTGACTATAGATCCCCCAACCAACATTGGTTCAAGGGTACATCTCTTCACACCTCTGATATGTGTCGTTGTAATTCTTCAACGTCTTCAGAGAGGTGGTAGATCCCGACAACCAGACACTTTATGGACCGCAACGTCCCTAAACTAAACTCTATGGACTATGATGTCCTTAAACTTATGGACCGCAACGTCCCTAAATTAAACCCCACAGACTATGAGGTCTTTAAACTAGACTATGATGTCTTTAAACTGGACTATGAGGTCCTTAAACTCATGGACTATGATGTCCTTAAACTTTATAGACTATGAGGTCCTTAAACTCATGGACTATGATGTCCTTAAACTTTACAGACTATGAGGTCTTTAAACTAGACTATGATGTCTTTAAACTGGACTATGAGGTCCTTCAACTCATGGACTACGATGTCCCTAAACTTTATGGATGACGTCCTTAAACTCCATGGATTATGATGCCCTTAAACTTATGGACCGCAATGTCCCTAAACTAAAACGATAGAGTCCAAATACTCTTTCGTTGGATCTAAATAATCACAAAATCCTGTTGAGTAGATCTTAGTCTAAAATTAGACTAACGTATCCTTAACAAACGTTTAAGTTGATCTTAATCTCAATGAGATTAACGATCCTTAAACCCAAATCAAACCTAAATCTAAGAAAATACGGATTTGGACTAATCCACGCCCTACGGGCGACAACATAAATTAGTCTCCGTATACAATCCACGAGCAACCAAAAATAAAATAAATACACACGACACGAAGTGACCATCTAGAGAAGGAGAAAGTTGTTACCGCGATGCGGTAGCGTAATTAACTGCAGGGGCTTGCGCCTGTAGGGAAGAGCGTCCCCACAATCAAAAACCCCTCAAATGAGGGGTAATCTGAGGAAGTCTGCTACAACGGCCGCATCCGTCTAAACCTCCGATACACGGTGCCATAAATCAACTTGGTATCTTCGGAGAGATGGACGGGTAAAAAAAATAGCATCTGCCCCCAAATTCAGGAAATACGAACCTACGCGGTTCCGTCTCTGTATTTCTGCGGAGAACAGCTATCAAAAGTGCTTCCCCCATCAGAAAGTCGATCTTCAAAAGATTGGCTGACCCTCCCCAAACTTTAATAAGGATGTCGTTCTTCAACAGGCTGACACTAATTGCAGCTCCTTAGCAAAACCAGGGGCGTGATGATGACGCTTCCAAAACTGAGGCGGTTCCTTCAACAAGGCATGCTCGACGTCGCCACTGGAGCTGAGTGAGAGAAACTGGGGGCAACTCCCCCTCTGGAATCACCTCACCGGCTCCAATGGATGAAGTCGACGCTGCTGTTCCAACTGGGAACAGTTTTGAACCGCTTAAGAGGGTACGCAAAAACTCTCCAACAGTGGTGCTAAAGAAATCACCCCCGCCAGCATAAGTTACTATGCAGGCAAAGCTGGAGTAGCCTCATCAGCGGCTCTCCTCGCAAATTCATAGGGTCTGGCGAAAAGTCCAGGACTCTGTGATTGACCAGAACTACTCTCGTCGACCGAAGAAATCGAAGGTTCGACACGAAAAAGATCACTCCTCCGCCATACAACGGAGGACTTCTCTTAAGTATGTGCCTGTTATAACGGCTCCTTCAACTCCAATCTCCCATAAAAGAACAAGGTTAAAGAAAACACTATAGTCCGCGGCAAATTCCAAAGGCGATAGACCTAAACGCCCCAAGGCCGGGGGCATAATAATACATACGGTCTATAAGACTTTGGGAAAAGATGAAATCCGTGTTTCAGTGAGTCACCAACCGCAAACTCGGTCTCTGACAAAACCTCAAGAGCAACAACAAAAGCTCCAAGGAATACTGACCAAAATGGCAGCACTAACCGGACAGAAAGAAAGTCCGGACAAAAAAGCTTAACAGCGCCAAGAGCAGGAGACCGATGCAGAGTTCCTGCGATGGGTGCTTGAGAGAAAGGATAAGGAAGCCGCTGAGCAAGCTGCTAACATAAAGCAGATGGCTCTCTTGTTCCAAGACATGGTTGGAATGATGATCCAGCCAGAACCCCCGGCCGAAGATCCGCCGATAATCGTCGAGGATGGCGAGAAGAAACATCAAACCCTCCTCTGTCCTTATCAGCAGCCAAAGAGGAAATGATCTCTAAGACCGCCCTTGATGATTATATTGCTCAACAAATAAGAGCTCATCAAGCCAATGAAGCTGCAGGACAAATCGTCAAAACTGGGAGACCGTATCCAGTCTGGTATGATCAGATCAAATACCCACCGAGATATACGATCCCAAAGTTCCATGTGTACAAAGGGACAGGCAACCCTCACCAGCACGTCGCGCAGTTCAGAGCTCTGTGCGGCAACACTAGAGGCGACGACAAATTGTTGATTTGCCGGTTCATTGGTAGCCTGTCAGAAATAGCCTTTGAATGGTACTTGGAGCTCCTAAATGACTCCGTAAAAACATTCACAGAGATGAAACTGCTGTTCACACAACGTTTCACTAGCACGAGCGAACACACTCCAATTACGGCATTAATCGATGTTAGGGTAAAGCCGAGAGAAACCTGGGCCCAATATGCGATCCGGAGGCGAAACCTGTGTTCTAAGTGCGAACAGCGCATTGAAGAACCTCCCGCTGTGAGCATGTTCATCGGGACCCTTGATCCTCAAACGACTGTGTCCCAGTTCATGACATTCTTCAAACCAACAACCTTCGAGCCTCTGATAGATAAACTGGCCTAAATGAACCAGATGGGCCACGGGCCTTCCTCCTCAAATAAGAACCCTCAAAATGCTAGGGGTAAAGGGAAAGCGGCCTTCGTTGCCAATACGCAGCAACAACCGAGCGACCCAAAACCAGCTGCTCGCTAAAACAACGCGCGTCAGCGCCCATCCTTGGAGGAAAGACTAGGACGCACTTATTCGTTTCCCCACAACAAGACGAGGAGACTATTCGAATTGGCAATACATAATAAACTTATCACATTGCCAGACCCGCGGTGTCCACCGCAACCCGGCGACGTAAACAACCCTAATTACTGCTCTTATCACAGAATGGTGAGCCACCCAATTGAAGATTGCTATGTCTTCAAGAACTGGGTCGAAGACCAGTATCAATAGGGAAAATTCGTGCTGTCTGATAACTGGAGGGTAAACCCACCCCAGAAGCATACTCCCAAAAATATGGATGCACAAGGGCCATCATGCTCACTCATAGAAAAAACTCTATAGGAAGTCGTTCTTTCGGCAAAAACCAAAAGAATGCTGAAGGATCGACAAGCATATCCGGTAGTCAGGTAGAAAAACCCACTTGAATCTGAAATCATTGAAAGGATGATGAAACTATGTCTCGCACCGAAAATTGTTAACGAGGGGAAAAAACCCCAAGTCAAGCCTTCAAAGTCTTCGAAGAAAAATAACAAAACCAAGAAGCCTGTGCAACCTGCCGTGTATGATAACAAGCTCACAGATCTACAAAAATAAATTGACTCGCTGGAGGAGTACAACCAGAAGGCATGGACACCAGTAACGCTCGAAGAGTTCCTCAAGCATATTCTTGAAGACAAAGATAGTGACATCGATGAAGAAAATAACTCATCAGAAAACACCGAAGACCGTATAGCAAGTTGCCACATGATCTCCTATTTGTCATTATATGAAGAAGAAACTCCCTCAGTGCCAAAAAACAATACAGAGGAACTGGGGGTAGAATCGGCGCTAAAATCCCCGGGACTGCCAGAAGACCCGATCGATATGCTGTTAAACGAAGCCTTTCAAAAAAGCAAAGTTGACCAAGAACGCGAAACATCCATATACGAAAAGGCTAAGCGTCAACGTCAGGATAAAGAAGTTACGGCAAGGATGAGTCGTAAATTACTCCAACCAAACCAAAGCATACCTGCTATAAATAAGAGCAGAATCAAAACAGAGAGACAGTTCGCCAAAGCCCTGTCAATAGGGATGAAGCTGCCACCTCTCGTAAGGAACACTCCAGGGTCATATACCTCGATGAAGAAGATGCATGCCCAAACTACTGTCTATATTATCATAGGATCACCCACCTCACCGAGGAATGCAGTACCTTCAAGAAGTGGTCGCAAGAATACGTTGCCCATCAAAAACACTTCAAGAAGATGAAGCGCGAAGCTCATGCTCGGCGACGGCAAAATAGTGCGACAAACGCGCATGAAGAAGCGACTTTCAACTGTCATATGGTTGGTACCGGTTCGGAAGGGGAAACCCCCCCCAAGTTTTTACCTTCGGGAGTGATTCTGAGAACGAAATACCCCTCAGCCCTCTCTTCAATGACTCCCCCTCTGAAAAAGAAGAGGAGGAGAAGAACTATGAGAATATTCAGCTGCGTAACCACACGCTTCTTGAGAAAAACCTCGGACCTATAAACAAAGGTTTGAGCAAAAAAGACAAAGGGAAAGAAAAAAATCTCTGAGGAAATTGCCCTCGACAATTGAGTTGTCATAGAGATCATAGTAAGGGATCCGTCTAAGAAAAACAATGTGGATTACAACGTCCTAGTAAATTTGAGGAAAATACCCTCACAACTGAGCATATTGGATACTCTCCTCCTGTGTAAAGAGGCACGAGATTCCCTGATCAAGGCATTACAAGAGCCCGATCAGTTTCAAGCTTTCTTCGCGGAAGAGAAGATGAAAGATGAACTGGCAGAGGTCCACACGGCTGACATTACATTCAGCGATGATGATCTCCTTCGTACATACGAGCATAATCGCCCGTTATATGTCACTGGATACTGCCATGACTTCAAGATAGGGAAAATCCTTGTCAACAACGGATCCTCTGATAACCTTCCCAATGTAAGAGTGCTGAAGGAGATTTACATGAACGTTCAGCACCTCGCCCGAGACAAAATTACCATCTCCGGGTTTGACTCACAGTCGTCATGGATGCTTGGGTCCGTAATATTGACACTGCGCTTCGGGCTGCTCGTCACTAACATCAAATTTCATGTCATTGACGCCAAGACTTGCTATAACGCTTTGCTCGACAGACCTTGGTTACAAGAGTACAACGTCATCCTTTCTACACAACATCAGTGTATGAAGTATTTCAAGGACGTCTCGGAGTACATCGTCATAGGAGAGCTAAATCCGTTCTCCGTAAACGAAGTCCGGAAATACGAAGACGCAAAATACTTCTTACCAGACTTCGAGGATACCGAAAGGTGTCACAAGCCGGAGAATAAACAGTATTCCGTCGCCACTATCCCTGTCTTTGGGAGCGATACCGAGAAAGACGAAGAAATAATATGCTCGGGGAAACCCCAGAAAGAAAACAATAAGCCCGGACCATCTACTCTTATTTTGGTCTTTGGCGGTGACTTTGAGGATGAGGCCAACGCAGTGTTCTCCATCCGCCCGTCAATGCAAACCTTTGCCAAAGTGGATTAGAGTCTACAAATTACAATGGCTCCGCCTCGGCATTATAAGGAACTTAATGCGCTCGATACATACGGTGTACAAGAACTGCAAACTTTCTACGTCCCTCCCAGGCAAAGAGGTGAAAAGGCGATTCTCTTCTACCAATCTACGGAGACCAAAGTAGAAAAATAAGTCTGGCGTGGTGCCGATTTTGCACTCGACAAGCATCAACCAATCCATCTGCCTAGATATTAGCGGAGGGGTTGAAAAATCTGTTAAGATGCCAAGGTGTACCCCTCAAACAAACTGTTCGATAAGCCCAATTCTACAAAAAGATTTGGGATATTCCCGGGACTCAGCAAAAGATGCCCAACGGAAAGATGGAGACAACTGGGCTCGGATACATTCGGTCCAAGAAACGGGAGCAGATCCATAGTTGCCACGTTGTAAACAGCTCAAGTGAAGCATAAGACGCCTTTCTAATAGCCGTGACGTCAAATTAGAGCGAGAGCCCGCTCTAAAAACGTTAAGTCCGTCGCTGGAAGAGTAAATTGACAAGTTAATAAAAGAAGCTTTTCAAAAGAGTCGGGACAATCACAGCCGCGAAATGGCCATTTTTGAAAAGGCCAGGACGCAACATCTCAGTCAGCAATCTGCGGAGAAGGAAGACTATAATGCTCTTCATCCCCGGCCCACTGTATATTCTCGCGAAAAGGGAAAATCCCGAAATAAAGGGAAAAAAACAGGGCAAAGAATGCAAACAACGTTCGAAAACAACAAAGTGGATCCAAGATGCCATGCAATCGAGAAAAACTTGGTTGAAGCTCGTCTTTTATAAAGAAGATGGGTCGGGAATTGTCACGACCCGATAGTTTGGCCCGTGACCGGCACTTAACCACGTAACGTCTACAGGTGTAACGCGACTAAGTAAGCCAAAACCCAGAAATCAAAACCATTAAATAGTAGTGAGTGTTGAAAACATTTAATGAAAACATTTAGGAAACCTGAATCAAGTTTTGTAAAGTTAAGTTATCCTTATAATAATTTTGGCAGCATTTCCTTTGTAAAACTAACCCCGAAATCGGGTACAAAACAGGACATAAGTGACAAGATATATCATGAAATAAAGCATCCCCAAACGGGAGCAAACACGTCCAACGGCGGTAAACAACATCACAAGAGTACTATACGACACTGTAGCGAAGGATAGCAATAAGTAAAAACATCACAAATAATAACTGCATATATACAGTCGGCTCCCACGAGCTCGACACCAGAATACAAATAAAATATATCATCGTCCTCACACCGTCTCTAAGTCAAGTACATAAATGGTAAATGGAGAATACTAGATACAAAAGTGTGTACAATAAAAGTAACCAGATACCACAACCCACCTAATAGCAAAATAGCACTCGCACCAACTGTAGTGGTATCTGTAGCCAAAAGAAGCAAAAAGGCAGCCTGCCGCGACTACTCAGGGGCAACCTGCAAATACTGTGGCACAACGGGGGTGAGTTGCCAACTCGTGAATAGAGATAACATATAATGGTAATCGCGAGCATGCACGTACTGCGCTATACTATCATATGCCAGCAGGTAAATCTATATGCGACAAACAGTAGGTGCAATAATCATGCAAATGCTCTGTCAGGTAAAATAACTACAGGATGAGATACATGATAATCAATGCTGAGCATGGGATAAACAACATCTACATGGAATATCAAATGTGGAAAATAATCGATGCCCAAAACTGCACCCAAATCCCAAATCAACTCAGGCGCGGCACT
This sequence comes from Agapanthus africanus, assembly GCA_030015575.1. NCBI lineage: Eukaryota > Viridiplantae > Streptophyta > Magnoliopsida > Asparagales > Amaryllidaceae > Agapanthus > Agapanthus africanus. Next base: position 422,407,841 of record CM057338.1, on the reverse strand, counting down.
CTCCTCGGCCCTCAAATCCTGTAAATCTCTGAGAATCACGAGTGCCCAACATCGGTACTCAAAATATCATAAAATACTCATGTCCAGTATCGACACGTAAATCCTCATATATATCGGGCTCCGTAAGTCCGGATCAGCCCACGGGCTCCGTCTGCGGGATCGGCCCTCGGCCCCAGCAGTACGGATCATCCCGCATCCATCTCTCGACTCTGGTCAGTATCCTCCAGATAACCGCCAGGTTTAACCAATCACCGGTAGATAGTAGTCCCTCCGCTGGGCTCACCGTCTAACAATACGAGTCTTCTCGCCCCAGGGTACCGTACCGGGTCCACCATGTACCCGCAATCGGTGCCTACCTCTCCTCGAATCGGGTATACTCACACAAGCTCTCTGGAACCGAGAAAACTCATGGTGGACGCACCCAAATATCATATCAAGGGAAACCGGGTTTTTAAACAGTGCGTGTTTTCTTAAAATAGTACTCCGGTTCCCAAATCCAGAAATCACATAAATCAAATCCAATGCGTAAATCCATACAATATGTCGTATGACACTAAGGGTAAAAGAAAGGGAGAACCGCTCTTTTAAAAGATCCCATTTTGAAAATACCGCTTGCGGTCTCTTAGTTTTAAATCAAGTCAATATCACCCATGTATGTAACATATGAATATGGGTATAGGTATGGATATGCAATGTATATGTGCCCAAATATGAATATGTGTGATGTATATGGCACAAGTATGAATATCATGTCAAGTCACATATGAGATGAGCTACAGCATAATGATCATGGAAATTCTACAGTGTGAGTGTCATGGAAATTACTAACGGTGTGTGTGTAACATGCAGGATAGTGCTCGTGCAACTTGAACCGTTAGTAATGGTGCGGTGTTCTATCAATTCTATTTTATATACATATAGCAGGGAATGCGGTATCCACTAAATAATAGCCATGAACAGTTAATGTATGGAAATGTAGCTATAAGGTCCTATCAGCCCTGACGTAGAACGCCATGCGGGCGATATCCCCGTAGATGCTAATTCTATTCACCGTAGTCTCTCGCTGGGTATAGCCGACAACTTGTTTCCCCTTCTGCGCGGCGTCCGTCGTACTCTCCTGCAAACCTAGAATTACACAATATATCACACATAAGCTCGAAGTCACACAAACACGACATTAAATCCAAACTAGTAACACGCGTCGTGAACCAAGCATGCATGTGCGCGATACGCTAAAACGTGTGATTACGCGCCTGAAGCCACTCCGACGCGTCGCGATACGCAGAAACCCCAAACCCACATACATGTATCACGCGTGTCACGAAAGTTTAAAATACGAGAAAATAGGTATTCACTCCAGATTTTTATACAGAATTGATATTACAAATATATATATATATATATATATATATATATATATATATATATACCATAAAACCCCAGATATCAGCAGACACCAACCACCAAAACCCCAACCCACCATTCTCCCATCTGGCCGCAAATTGCGGCCAGAATGAGTTTTCTGGCGGCCTTGGTAGGGGGGTAGGCTCCCGGGTTTGGTGTGTGCACTCTATGCCCCCTGTGTATGCTACAGTAAATCCAATTTCATTCTGAAACATCTCGGATAGTAGCAGATCCTATAGAGCCCTATTCTAGTTAAAAACCCCTCTTTTTGCACTAAAATGAAACTTTATGGTATTTCTGTGCAAACTGAAACAAAACCCTAGCTTGACTATCTCTAATAGCACATAATAAAGTTAACCAAGCTAACAAAACCCCAATCTAACATATGCATCACAAATATCCTTTAATATCACTAAAAATGCACAAAAATGAGATTTTTGCTAAAGAATACTACAAGTTTATGGAAAAGGAGTGCTAACATGAGTTAATACCATCTAAAAACCTTATAAAACACCAAAAGTTCCGGCTCCCTCCTCAAGTATGCAGATTTGCCTCCAAACACCTTAAAAAGCCCCTTTTTCCAAGGTTTTTGTGATGAAAATGAGTGGTTTTTGTGTAGGATTTGTATGGAGATCAAAGAGAAGTGAAAAGGAGAGGAAAAGATAAATAAAAACTAGGGGTTTTCTGCTGGAAATTTGGCAGAATTTCTAAGTGAGGAGAACAGAGAGAGAAGGGAAGGAAATGGGTCAAAAAGGTCAAACTCTCACCTAACCACCATGCCTCATTTGTTTAATTGAAATTGCAATTTAAAAAGGGTTTTGTTTTTGATAAAAGGGTGGGGGAAAAAACCATGAACAATGCAAGAATGAAAAGAAATGATTAACATGCTAACACTTTTAGCCTAGGTCAAGGAAAAATGGTGCTAAGTGTGCATGTGTACACTACAAATGGAAATTTCTCAACTAGGGTAACACGACTAAATATAATTAGTAAACCCTATAATTACACATAAACATATATATATATATATATATATATATATATATATATATATATATCACTTCACAGCACAATTACCCCTAACCAAGAAGGAAAAATAAGATACCCATTTTTTAGAAACACGCACACTAGCTAATTAACGAGAAAACATTCTAAACGAATTTCAAGGCGTTACAGCAATACTCTTTCCCTCAAGACAAGACAAGACAAAACAAGACAAGAAAAATATTCAACCTTGTCATGAAGTACCAAATGATGACACTTCCGGAGTCTCGGCACCCCGAACAAATAAACGAGGTCCATCATCCGGATTATTGCTCCTATCACCGAGTAATAGATCATCCTCTTGAAGACTGTTGCACCTTCAAAGACTGGGTAGAAGACCAGTATCAACAAGGAAGGTTCGCTTTATCCGACAGCTGGAGGGTAACCCCGCTGCAAAAGCATGAGCCAAAGAGGACCTATACCGTGAGGATAGGACCAGCTCAACATCAAGAATGGAAGTGAACTCGTATCTGCCAGATGATAACACTCTTAAAGGAGAGAGGGCACGAGACTATGGATGACCTCCACATTTGCTTCGCAAATAAAGACGAGAAAGGGGTGATCTTAGAGTTTCCACCAGCACCAAAAGAGCTGGAAGATAAGATACATACCACGGCGGACGACCTAAGAAAAATTGACTTAGGACGGAAAATGATCTGAGACCAACGTTTGTCGGTGAACTGCTATCTAAAAAATAGGCAGCCACGTTAAAAGACGTGCTTATGCAGTATAAAAATTGCTTTGCCTGGAACTACTCTGAAATATCGGGTCTAGATCCAAAGGTGGTAGTACATAAACTGGCTATATCGCCAGGTATAAAACCAATCAAACAGGCGCCAAGAAGGATGCAACTCGAATTTGAGATGAGCATCAACGCTAAAGTCAAGAAACTAATCGACTCCGGCTTCATCCAAGAAGTTCAAAATCCTGATTGGATCGCCAACATCGTTCCAGTGATGAAGAAAAATGGGACGGTACGCGTCTGCGTGGACTTTCGGGACCTCAACAAAGCTTGCCTGAAGGATAACTTTCCAGTACCTGTTACCGAGCTGATGATCGATAACACGTCTACCCATAAGGTCTTCTCCTTCATGGATGGATCTTCAGGATACAACCAAATAAGAATGCATCCTGAAGACCAAAAGCAAACCGCCTTCCAGACCCCACTAGGCATATTCTGTTATAAGCTGATGCTCTTTGGTCTGAAGAAAGATGGCGCTATCTACCAGAGGGCCATGACAAAGATCTTTGATGACCTTATACACGAGATCGTTTGATGTTACATCGACGATCTTGTGGTGAAGAGTAAATTTCACGAGGAACATTGGGAACATTTAAAAATAGTATTTCAACGTCTTCGGAAGTATAATCTGAAGATGAAACCTCTAAAATGTGCGTTGGGAGTTTCCTGAGGCAAATTCCTATGATTCTTTATACGTCACCAAGGTATCGATATTGGCCCTTCAAAGATCAAGGCGATTATGGAAATGCCTACGCCAAGAACCCTCAAACAGTTGCGATCTCTTCAAGGAAAGCTCGCGTATATCTGGCGGTTCATAACCAACATTTCCGAAAAATGCCGTCCCTACGGTCATTTGATGAAGAAGGGGACCCTGTTCATTTGGGATCAAAAGTGCCAAAATGCACTAAGCGAAATTAAACAATACCTACAAAATCCGCCGGTATTGACCGCTCTGGTTAAGGAAAAACCCCTTATCCTATATACAACAGCCCTTAAGGGTTCTCTAGGCATATTGTGGGCACAAGAGAATGATCAGGGAAAGGAGAAAACTCTATACTATTTGAGTCGGGTTCTCCTGGGGGCAGAAAACAACTATTCCCCCATCGAAAAGCATTGCCTGTCTCTGATCTTTGCTATAATGAGGTTCATCTCATATCGAAGCCGGACTCCAGGAGGTTAGTTGTTTTCTGCCCTGGAGTTGGAAGCTTATCCAGGAGGTTCATCTCATATCGAAGGTAGATCCTCTCAAATATCTGATGTCAAGGGCCATACTAACAGGAAGGCTTGCCAAATAGGCCCTCTTCCTAATGGAGTTCTCAAGAATGTATCGTCTCCTTAAAGAAGTGAAAGGTCAGGCAATTGCCGACTTTCTCACGGAGCATCCGATACCAGCCGACTCTCCCTTGAATTGCGAGTAATCGGATGAACATGCGTTCGACGTAATCGAAGAAGAGAGAAAAGAAAATGATTCCTAATGGGAACTCTACTTCGATGGAGCGTCGTCCATAAAGCAGCGAAAGCAGAATACCCCCATAATCAAAGCCGGGATGGGCCTTATTTTCGTGACTCCTCAAGGAGTGATATTGCGTTATGCCATCCTCAAGGGGTACGTATGGGCGCGTATTGTTTGGACGAGCAACCGGCTTCGAGTCGTTCGGTTGTTGTTGAGCATTAGCGACAACGATCGCTATTCTCTTTCCTTTGTCATTTCGGGAGTCCGGCTTCGGGAGAGGGGGTTTATGGCCCATCTGGTCCATCTGCGCTAGTTTGTCAATCAAAGCCTGGAAGGTAGTCGGCTTGAAGAACATCATAAACTGTGAGATGGTTGCTTGTGGATCAAGGGTTCCAACAAACATTCCCACCACAGGGGCTTCTTCTATGCGCTGCTCGCACTTTGACCATAGATTACGCCACCGTATAGCGTACTGAACCCATGTCTCACCGGGTTTTACCCTGGCGTTAATCAGTGCCGTCATCGGGGTATGTTCACTGGCACTTGCAAAACGTTGGGTAAACAGCAGCTCCATCTCCGCGAAGGTTTTAATAGAGTCGTTGGGGAGCTCAGAATACCACTCGAACGCCGTATCTGATAAGCTTCCAACAAATTGGCGAAGCAACAGTTTGTCATCACCGCCGGTGTTGCCGCAGAGCGCCCTGAACTGGGCAACATGCTGATGAGGATTGCCCGTCCCCTTGTAGACATGGAACTTAGGAATTGTATAACCTGTCGGGTACTTAATCTGATCGTACCAACCCGGATATGGTCGCCCCGTCTTTACGACCTGACCGGCTGCTTCAGTCGCCTGATGCACCCGTATTTGCTGGGCGATGTATTCATCCAAATCAGCTTTTGATATGGTATCCTCTTTAGCTGCAGATAAGGCCGGTGGAGGATTTGATGTCTCTCCCCTATCATCTTAAAGAACGATCGGGAGATCTCCAGCAGGTGGATCTTGTTGAATCATCATACCCATCATATCCTGGAACAGGAGGGCCATTTTCTTTATGTTGGCTGCCTGTTCCGCAGCTTGTTTATCTTTCTTCTCTAGTACGCGCCGAAGGAATTCGGCGTCCGTTTCTTGTTCTTGACGTTCTTCTGAAGAGGTTCCAGGGCTTTCGTTTGGCCCTGTAAGTGCAGCCATGGCGTTTATCATCTCCTGGAGCTTCTGTTGCTGCTCCTGAGCCTTGGTCACTGACCGTGTAAGCGGTCTATGACTCGTGGACGTACGGCTGTCTTCTTTTCCCGATGTCATGTAAACCGTATGAACTGTTATGCCCCCTGACTTGGGGCGTTTAGTTTCACCATTTTTAACTTTTGCCGCTGACACGGGAGTCTTCTCTGGCCTCCTTCTTTTGTGGGCCGTTGAGGTGGAAGGGACCATTGAAGGGGGTACCCTAGCAGCTGCTGTCCCCTTCTGTTTAATGGGACAATCCTTGTCTTTTTCCACCTTCACCTTTTTCTGGCGATGAAAGTGACCTGGGTCAATCACACAGTCTTGAACCCTTCGCTAAACTTTATAAATCCTTGAAGACAGCCGTTGAGGGGGCTGTTCTTGTTTTGTTTCCGGAGCTCTCTCCACAGGCGGAGGAGATCTTTTCAGTGTAGCGGTTGGAGAATTCTTACGTACCCTCCTCAGCAGTTCAAAGCTGTTCCCAGTTGGACCAGCAGCGTTGACTTCCACTGCTGGAGCCGGTGGAGTTAGCCCTGAGGGGGAGTTGCCCCCTGCCTTCCTCACTCGTTGCCAATGGCGACGTCGAGCACGACGAGCCATTGGGATTGGCTCGGAGATAGAGATAACTTCTTTTTGCCCCCTGTCTGAATGAGGCACCGCCGGTGTTAACCTTTTAAAAACTGAGGTTGTTCCTTATGGGGTAATATCCAATCTGTAAAAGACAGATCTTCGTGTAGGGGCAGGAATGGGAATCGTCAGTCTTGAAAAGACTGACTCTTTGCCAGGAGAAGCCGCCTTGACGACTTCTGGAGCAGCAGTCATTGCCTTCCTTGGGACAGCCCGTTTAGAGTCCTGATCTAGCCTGGTGAAAACAGAGGCTGTCGGTTTGGTAGCGGGCGATCCACTGACAGGGGTCGTGGTAGCAGTGAGTCGGTCGAAGACCGACTTCTTGTTCACCTCCGGTGCAGGTATCGGCATAGAGAAGCTTGTCGGTGGGATCATGGTCCTGAAGAATAAGCCAGTGGTGGCTTGGGTCACCTGGTCTACTGGCAGAGTGAGGAAAGAGGCCGCTTAGGGCCCATATGCCACACCCCTAGGTGAGGTGGAGCATCCGTTGCAGTGGTACTTTGCGCAGTTGGTGCAGTTAGAATCCATGGATGCTTGAGTTCAGCGCCAGACAAAAGACCAAATCTTAGCAACTTGAAATCCGAAGGCAACCCTTTAACAAACCGCGATTGGTTCGCGAAGACGACACACGAAGTGTGGAGTGGAAAGAGGAAGAGGTCCCACCGGGCGTGCCAGAATCTGTTCCCCTCCGAACGGCGGCCGACGACTTCGCGTCTCGCCTGAGGTTCGGGGCAGATGCTATTTGGTTTTATCTGTCTACCTCTCCGAAGATGCCAAGTTGATTTATAGCACCGTGTATCGGAGGTTTAGACGGATGCGGCCGATGTAGCAGAATTCGTCAGATTCCCCCTCAGGGTGAGGGGTTTTTGATTGTGGGGACGCTCTTCCCTGCAGGCGCAAGCCCCTGCAGTTAATTACGCTACCGCATCGCGGTAACAACTTTCTCCTTCTCCAGAATTTCACTTCATGTCGTGTGTGTTTGTTTTATTTGTGGTTGCCTGTGGATTGTATACGGAGACTGATTAATGTCGTCGCCCGTAGGACATGGATTAGTCCAAATCCGTATTTACTTAGATTTGAGTTTGGTGTTTTTAGTTTAAGGATGCATTAGTCGCGTTGCGACTAAGATCAACTTAAACGTTCGTTAAGGATACGTTAGTCCTGTTTTAGACTAAGATCAACTGAACGTAGTGATTCATTTAATATATGGTCGTCAGGACTCGTCACCTCTCTGACGTCGTTGAAGGATTACAACGACCGGCGTCAGAGGAGTCCAGAGATGTGCCCTTGAACCAAAGTTGATTTGGAGTTTTATAGTCCATTTGAATGTTTAAGGATACGTTAGTCATGTTTGGGGGCTAAGATCAACTTAAACGGGACCGTTTAGATCCGGCAAGAGAGCATTTGGAGGCTCTATTGTTCCAGTTTAGGGACATAGTGGTCCATAGGTAGTTTAAGGACGTTGCGGTCCATTTCCAGTTTAGGGACGTGGTGGTCTATGTTCCAGTTTAGGGACGTGGTGGTCCATCGCCAGTTTAGGGACGTAGTGGTCCATTATTAGTTTAGGGACGTTTCGGTCCGATATTAGTTTAGGGACGTTTCGGTCCACGAGTTTAAGGACCCCGCAGTCCATATTGATGCGTGTAGTCGTCGGGACCCGTCACCTCTCTGACGACATTGAATGATTACAACGACAGATGTCAGAGGAGTTCGGAGATGTACCCTCGAACCAGATGTAAATTGATTTATGAGAGCAATCTTGCTCGGTTAATTTAATTTAAGGACTTACAGCCAGAATTGGGCTAAGTCCAGTTGAAAATGTTCAACATTTTATTTATTTTTGGTCTATTAGACCTTTACAGGGGCTCTGCTCCTGTTTAATAATGCATGGCATTTTTGTTTGGTCTATTAGACCTTTATTTGGGCTCTGCTCTTTTATAAATGATGCACAGCATCTGTTTTTATTTAGGCTCTGCCCTTTGAAATAATGCATTGCATTTAATTTGGCCTGTTTGGCCCTTTTAATTGGGCTTAGCCCTTTTGTAAGCAATACAGTGCATTTGTCTGGCGCTTTGCGCCAAGTAATGAGCGCAAGCTCATATGGTGATGACACGTGTCATGCTCTGGTGAGCGCAAGCGCAACAGCGCAGTGCGCTGTGCTAGTGCGTTGCGCTGTTGCGCTGCTGACACGTGGCGCGCTCTGGTAAGCGCAACAGCGCAGTGCGCTGCGCTAGTGCGTTGCGCTGTTGCGCTGCTGACACATGGCGCGCTCTGGTGAGCGCAACAGCGCAGTTTGCAAGTGTCGAGCACTAAGAATCTTTTAGATTCAAACATCAGAAGTGCAAAGCACTGTTTAATTTCTTGATCTAAATTTAGATCAAAGAAATTCTTTTTTTTTCTTTTTTGTTTCAAGAACCAGAGGTTCATAAAAGTGCAAAGCACTATTTTTCTTTTATTTTATTCTTTTCTTGTTTTAAAGAACCAAAGGTTCATAAGAAGTGCAAAGCACTATTTTTTATGTAAAGATCATTGATCTTGTTTTTAGATTAATGATCTATTAGAAGAAATTTCTTCTTCTATTTTATGAAGGTTCTTTACCTTTTTCTTGGAATTTTCTCAGAGTTCTCTCTGTTTGAAGCTCTTGGCCCTTTTTTTTAAGAAATGTTGATGCCTTTGAATTGAGGCCTAGGGTCCTTTTTATAGTGCCCATAAATTAGTTAGATTTGTTACATAAATATTTTTCTGAGTGATTTGGGGAATTTTCCCCACCGTTGGATCTTTGATCCAAAGGCCCCCTGCCTTGTACAAGAAAATCTTCTTGTTTTAACATGAACAGAAAGATTTCTTTAGAATCTTAATTCAGTTTGGCGCAGATGCCTCAGCGCGTGACACGTGTCGCGCAGCGCACAGCGCAGCGCAACTGTGCTGACACGTGTCGCGCAGCGCAGAGCGCAGCGCAACTGTGCGAGCGCATCTGCGCTGACACGCGTCGCGCAGCGCACAACGCAGTGCATGCGCAACTGAAGCGTTGCTTCCTTTAAACAGAGCTTTGCTCTGATTGGGCGCGCCTTCTTAGGCGTTGCGCTGACGTATTAGCGCCTGACACGTGGCGCGTTGCGCCCGAGGCTTGAAGCGTTGCTTCAAAATTTCGAATTTTGAATTTCAACAGAGCTTTGCTCTGATTGGGCGAAACAAATGCCCCCCCACCGTTGCGCTCACGTGGCGCGCACGTGAGTGCAGCAGTGGCAACCCCTTGACCGTTGGATCAAGGGGTGAGCTTAAGGGGTGCAAGCGCCTTATAAATAGGACCTCTGGCCCTTAGAAAAATCTTATCATTTCAAGATTTTGATTTCCAGAGCTTTGCTCTTGCTTAGAACTCCAAAGCTTTGCTCTCGATTCCAGAACCTTAGAGCTTTGCTCTCATTTTCCAAGTTAGAAAATTTTAGGTTAAATTAATCTTAAGTGATATTAATTTTAATTAACCAATAGAGCTTTTCTCTCACAGATCTTTTGATCTAAAGAAATCCCCATTGGGGTTTCATAAACAGAGCTTTGCTCTAAAAAAAACTTATAGATCTACAGAGATCTTATTCATAGGTTCTAACCCATGAACAGAGCTTTGCTCTTGAATCAAATGTAGATCTTTTAGATCTGAAAAATGAAGAATTTTTTATAAGTTTTCATGGATTTTTCAAGATTCCAGAAATTTTAATTTTAAATTTCTTTTCAAAATTTTCTTTTTGATGGAATATTACAGAGCTAAGCTCCTTTTAAGGAATTTTATTCCTTTGAGACCAGAATTTGACAAGTGTCATTCTGTGACAGAGTTTTGCTCTGAAAGAGGAGATTTTCTCCTTATCTCTAGGGATTCTTTATTAATGGGAATGTTTTCCTGGGGAACAACTGACAATCTCATCCAATGATGAGATTGTCCTATTAACTGACGTACTGTCATCCAGATTTTGTGGGTCCCCCTTTGGTCCCTTACTCACTGCACTGCTGTGTGATGTAATTAATTAATTTTAATTTTAATTTAATTAATGCATTTTCTTCTTTAAACGCCAAACGTTGGAATTGCAACACTAACGACCAAATCGTTCTTTTGCAGCGATCATGTCTTTAGACACTTCATTCCCGTTCGTCCGCTCGTAGGAGGGATTTCCGGAGGGGCCTTTGGACCGTGAGGTCCTGGCCATGATTAAGGAATACGACCCGGAGTACAAGAGTCTCCATCTTTGGGGGTCGTGGTATAATCAGATCATCATGGGCCGACGGAGCTTCACATGCGCGGTGCCGTCAGAACCAATAACGGCGATTCATTACGCCAGCCCACCCCCGGTGCAGTATGCCGTGGAGATGACGGATTGGACATCGAAGGGTTTTCTTCATCCGGCCATAGATGCGATTCCGGTTCAGCGTCCCATGGTTTTGGATATCCTGGGGCGCCGTATCTGTCAAGGCGAGGCGCGACCTTGGGGGCAATCATATAATATCGGTTTGATCCCCCGCCACCCAATCGGTTATCTGCCCTGGGCCCGGTATATCCTGTCGACGAAGAAGTCGCAGTTGATAAGATTAGGATTGTATACCGCAGTCTACGTCTCCCTCTTCCAGTATCCCACACTTCCCACCTGGTGGTTCAAGGCCTTCCTGGAGCGGTGGAACATTCCTACCCACACTTTCCTTGCCATGGATCGGGAAGTGTCAATCTCTTTGGAAGAGTTTATGGAGGTATCCGGTCTACCGGTCATGGGGGAACATTATGAAGAGTTGCTCCTGCCGGATGAGTACGTCTTTGGTGCCAAGCCGGTGATAAGGGGGCTCACGCCGGAGAACGCTGTTCAACATCAATTTCCAAGTCTGATCAAGGTGTTGAACATCTACGAGGCCCTTTTCATTGAGCGTGGGAGCCGCGGAGTTAATTTTGAGGATTTCATTGCTCGGTTCCTTCATCCAAACGTCTTCTCGGCGGAAGCTGCCAAGTTTGCCAACCTTGAGGACCCTTTTGGTTTAGGTTTGGATAACCTGCCAGCGAAAGACATAGACCAAAAGAACTTTTTTCTTCCTAACTCCCCAACCATGTCTTTTGCAGAAGTCGCATCCCCCGAGATGGACGAGGAGGCCTTCTTTTTAGGATTTCTTAGGCTTTGGCTGAGTTGGTTTGCACTCCCAATGCACTCTCACCGCATGCGGCCCTCTGTTTTTTACCCGGCCCACCGAATGACTATCGGGGTAAAGGTGGCCGTTGGGATCGCCGGCTTGGCGCACTTATATCATGGCCTCAGCCGAGCAGCGGATGCTAATGAGCCTGGGGTGTTGCACGTGGTCTTCCCAATGCACTACTTTATGTCATGGCTCGAGCTACATACAGCGGGTGTCTTCGGCATGCATAAAAGGCCCTCGTTCTACGATTGGTGCAGTTTTCCTCGCATTCTACAGTTGATCGGCACATCAATTGTAAATCCATCGCCACGAGATGCCAGGGGTTTACTCCTTCGCTCCCACACCGTTGGAACCGGTGTGTCTTTCATTGACAAGGTGTTGACTATTGGAAAAACGTCCACCATTGCAGTGCGGCCATTGCAAGACACTTTCAAGGATGGAGCTTCAGTTTTAACGGCCCGGGAGACCCTTCACCTATATTCCATCAGACCGGGCTTTTTGGTGTTTAGGCAGGACGGGGTAGCGATCTTCATGAGATATAACCCGCATCGTTTCGCCCAACAACTGAGCTATAATCAAGGGGTACCGCTGGAGGCTTTCTTATCGGAACCTACCGCGAATGAAGAAGGGATGGAGAGAGCGCTGCATCACTTCATGCGTCTAAACACGGGCTCTCACTTCTTTATCAGTGAGCCGGCTTGCGCCCCCCTACTTCTTAGGGTATACACAGAATGGTACAATCATTCGACGGGAGCGGTCATAAAGGAGGAAAGGCGGTTGCTGCTCGACCGTAAGGGTGCACCTCCAGGTAGCGATCGCAACGCTCCTCTGGTGCCAAGGACACCGGTAATCCCCCCTTTAAAAGATGCCAAAGTAGGACCCTCGCGTGCACAAAGTCCCCCACGTGAGTTGCCGCTCCCTGATATCACAGATGCACCTCCCGCACCCTGTGCTCCAATGGAGACAGTGGTTGTACCCTCGCCGGAGTCTGGCGTGGGTGCGGACATCGGGACCCGTCGTCCCAAAGTGGCTGCTAAACGGAAGTCGATCCCCCGTGAGCCTAGGGTCGGAGGGCAAAAGAAAAAGAAGTCGCTCTTCGCTGCGGACGTCGTGTTTGGTCAGGAACCCCATGCTCCCTATGCCGAGGGTCTGCTCGAATATGGGACTAACGCAGGATTAGTGATGCCGCCGCCGGACGATACAGACTTGGAGGCTGCTCTCAAGGCTTCGGCATGGTTGGCGAAGCGTGACGTGTAGCTGGCTAAGCTTGCGTAATCAGGTAACTACTAGTCGCCTTTTTCCTTATTGCAACATATCCTCTTCATTATTTTTGACTAACGCTTTTCTTTCTTTTCTTTCAACAGGCATCACTGATGAAGAAGCCATTGCTGCTTCTCTGAAGACTTTCCAGGAGGAGGAACGTCTTAGAGCATCTATGGGCCTTAGTAAGTTTCGACTCATCAAGTTTTCATTTTCCTTGTGTTATGGTCGATCTAACCTTTCCCTTTTAATTACAGGAACCTCAATGTCGCTCCCTCCAAGTGACGCAGATGTTCTACCAGCTGCCGACGTTCCTGCTTCCTCTGGGGCACCGCAGGAGGTTCGTCTTGAAGAGCCGATGAGAGATGCCTTAAAGGCTCTGGAGGCATCCCTGAACGAGGATGACGACGCCTTGAAGGAGGCGTCACAAAGGTCCATCGCGACAGCCCGGGAGGAAAGGAAGCGGCTGAGGCGTGAGGCGAAGGCGCGCAGGGCTGCCTTGGCTATGGGAGCGGGCCCCAGCACCGCCCCTCATGCTGATACTCCCTCTGAAGAGGCCCCTGTCGCCCTATCCACTGCCCGCAGAGAGGTGGCGCGCGCAGTTCGGAGCGCAAACGGTAAATCTGCTTCAGGTAATATTTCTCTCAGAGTTTTTGTTATAAGGATTTTAATGTCATTGGTCCTTAGATCTCTTATCTTGCAGGGCCAAGTCCGATTGAGGGGGAGGCGGAAACCGTTGACCTCAAAGAAATAGAGGAGGCGGCACTTGCTGAACTCGAGCCGACGGTGAGCAACGTCGTTGTGGCTTTGGAGCCTGAGGCGGAGGTCGAGGGGCCTGCCGCCGAGAAGGTCATTGATGCCGAACCTGAAGTGGTGGCAGATGATATGATCATTATAACCGAGCCCATGGTGGTGGCGGATGAGGCGCTCGAGGCTGGCGATCTCGTGGCGATGGTGGACGATACAACCGCGACTACTGAACCTGAGAGAGTAGTGGGTGAGGAGGCCATGATTCCCGAGGACGTGCCAACCGCTCCTTCTCTGGAATCTGGCAATACTCCAGTCATAGCCCTCCCTATCTATGGTCCTCCGCCGTCTCCAGGTCTCGCGAGCACCACAACGGTCCCCATCGAGTCGGGTGATGAGGTTACGGGCGGTGGTTTCATGTCGATAGAGGAGGGAGTCGCCTCCGTTTCAGCCGGGAGCTCCTCAGGTAAACCCTAAGTTGCTTCTTTTCTTTACTTTACTATCTTCTCTGACAAGTTCACCTTTTCGTAATGCAGGTGCAGCCAGTGTCGATGCCCCACTGCTCGAGGGAACGCCTTCAACGACTGCCTTGGCGGTGGTCACCTCTCAACCCTCTCTCATACCCTCGAAGATGTTGGAAGGTATGTGTTTGCGATTTATTAATCTTATCTTCCAGATGTATAATTTGTGTACTAAAGTCACACTGTTGTATCTTCCAGGAGTGCTTTTTGATCATCTCTATCAAGTGTTGCTCCCACACTTCTCCTTCCCATCTGAATTTGCCTCTCCCTCTGGTGGCGCTGGTGAGTACCGTTCCCGATTGATATCTTTGTTTTTCAGTGGTAGAATTATTTCCAACTCTCTCTTGTCCTGACTGTAGTGTTATAAATCGAAGTGGGAGAAGAAAGATTGGTTGCGCCACCGGCCTTTCCGGCCTTGCCACCTGCTTCAACCGGTATAGTAAAATATCTTATCAATGATTTTCTCCATATCTATTGAATCATCATCTAATCGCATTTTGTCTTTTTCAGCTGTCGTTCCAGTCTCGGTGTCTTTCGAATCTCGTTTTATAATGCCGGGCGGCCCTTCCCAGAGACGTCCGTCCTCAAAAGGTGCGGCGAATAGTCTGCGCATGCTAAGCGACTATATCGAGGAACTCGACGTCGAGGCTCCTACATCTGCTGAGGACTTCGCTACGACGGTTAACCCGATGTTGGTGATATTTGCCACCTTCCATGATGAGGGCATTGTCGCCTCTTGGGTTAACTATTGTCGGGAGATTGAGGCTCGCCTTCATCAGCTGGAATCGATGCGCCTATCCCCCGAGACTTTAGCCTTGAGCACTCAACGGGGAGCATGGCTCGAGCAAAGCACTTCTCATTTCCGTCATTTGGAACAAGAAGCAGCTTTGCAGCTGAAGGAGTGACAAGAATCTTCAAGCAAAACTGCTCGTCTGCGTGCTGAAGTTGAGGCAAACGCCGCTGAGGTAAAGGCCGTCTTCGAGGGCCTTCTGGAGCGCATATCAAATGGGTGAGACTGAAGCGGGCACTTGATGTCTCCGAGCATGACACCCCAGGCCGTGAAGTTGCTCATCAGGCCGTCAGGGATCAGCTGGCATCTGTCGCACAGCAACGGGCCCAAGTGGAGGCAGAACTGGCGGTGGTAGCCAATCGGGAAAAGGCATGGAAGGAAGTGTGCGAACAACTGATAAAGCTACTTAAGACGCTTCCTTCCCAGTAGCTGCCTTTGTATCAATGTATTTGTAAAATTTTCCTTTTAAATAATATGTATCCATTCTTTGTTCTTTTGTACGATTCATCTTGTATTTGATTGAAGTCAATGAATAAAGATACACATTTTCTTTTATAATGTCTTGTATACTCTTTTGCTTTCTGCCTTCTCTTATTATCAGCATGTTGTCTTTGATAAACATAATTGGCAGATAACTTAGTTTTTTCCAAGAGATAGCGATGGCTTAGGCCGCAGGTTCAGATCTGCTGTCTAAGACTTTTCAACTCTATGAACCGTGAGGGTCTCATAGAGACTTTTCTCCCTACGGATCGAGAGGATCTCGTAGGTGGGTTTTCTCCTTAGGAATCGTGAGGATTCCTAAGTGTGGTTTTCTCTTATAAGTCGTAAGGATCCTATAAGTGAATTTTTCCCTCTTACGAGTCGAGAGGACCCGTAAGCGGTTGTTCCCCTCCTTACCGAATCTCGACTTTAGATAGTGAGACTCGTGTATAGTATGCAAGAGACCATTTTAGATCGACTTGTAGGGTCCCATCGTTCAGGAAGTAAGTTTTTTAATCCTTGCTTCCCGAGACTTCATCTTGCAAATTGAGAAGCAAATTCAATTTATTAAAGAAATCCATTTTCTGAATGATTTGGGGGAATTTCCCCTCACTGTCGGATCTTTGATCCAAGGGCTTCTGTTTTACAGAAGAAAATCTTTTTATCTTAACAAGAGCAGAAAAGATTTTTTCAGAACTTTTAATTTTGTTTAGCGCAAATGCTTCAGGGTATGACACGTGTCGCACAGTGCAGCGCAATTGTGTTAGCGCATCTGCGCTGACGCGTGTCGTGTAACGCATGGCTTAGCGCAACTACGCTAAACGCATTTGCGCCGACACGTGTCGTGTAGCGCACGACGCATACGCAGCTGAAGCGTTGCTTCCTTTAATTTTGTTTGAAAAGGAGCTTTGCTCTGATTGGGTGCGCTGCTTTGGGCGCTGCGCTGATGCGTCTGCGTCAGACACGTGGCACGTTGCGCAGCGCAAACAATCTGAAGCGTCGCTTCATTAAATTAATTTTCAGGACAGAGCTTTGCTCTGATTGGGGGAAGACGAAGCGTTGCTTCATCTCCCGCCTCGGAATTTGAACAGAGCTTCGCTCTGATTAGGGTAAATCGCCGTGATAACTTTTGGAAGTCGAATAGGCACTTGGTGCCCATAAATAGGACCTTTGGTCCCCCACAGACACTTATCATCTTTCAGATTTTTATTTTCAAAAACTTCAGAGCTTTGTTCTCGCCTTCAAGAACTCCGGTGTCTTGCTCCTTTTTTCAAAATTTTTTTTTTATAGAAAAACTTTAGGTAAAATCGATTCTTAGATTAATCTTAACCAGCAGAGCTTTCGTCCAGGGGACTTTATCCTTGAACATATTTTTGCTCTCTAGGACTTTAGTCCTTTATGTATGTTATCGCTTTTCTACTGCTGACCTTCCTGTAATATTTCTTCCAGGCATAATGGCGGCGGTGCATCTATACAGTTTGCACAAGTTCATTACTCACGACGATATCCGCGCTCAGGGTCATCAACAAAACCAGGAGTTTACAGACGCTGAATGTGCAGAAGTCATGGGTCGTCTGAACACAAGCGGTGGGTGGCTGTTGCCTCGTCGTTCGGCCCTTTTGAAAGTCGTGTTAGGAGCCATATGGAGAGCACTTCCGGATCTTCATGAGGCCTTACCGCTCAACGCGCTGGATGATGCCGAAGACAAGGTGCATTCAGTGTACCTGACAGGGCTCATCTCAAAGAAACGGTGGAACAGCCTCATTGACATCCTACACCAAGTCTTCCAGCAGACGACGATAGTTGCCGCTTATCGAAGGCCAGGGGGGCTTGCCGATGATATTGACACAGAGGAGCGCGAAAGACTGCGCATAAGAATAATTAGAAAGGCCAGAAGAACTCTGGATGGCCTTACTTTCGATTTCCTTAATCCGTGCCCCGGGTCCGAGGTTATACTGTTGTAATAATTTGAATAATGTTTCTTATTTATTGTTCTTATGATTGTAAAAAGGAATTTTCTAGCAGTATGAATGGAAACTCTTCCCTTTTCTATTTCAGCTTGCCTTATTTCTCGTCCTGAGTCTTCTGCCCATGCATAAATGAATGCGTCACGCACGCCAGATCAAATGTAGACCGGATATTCTTTCTGTCACCTTTTTTTTTATTGTCAGCAGGCTGTCTTAATAACCATGGTTGATGGATATCTAAAACGAGTATTCTGACATTCTTAAGAAATAGTGATGGCTTAGGCCGCAGGTTCAGGCCTACTGCCTAAGACTTTTCAACTCTATAAGCCGTGAGGGTCCCATAGAGGCTTTTCTCCCTACGGGTCGAGAGGATCCCATAGGTGGATTTTCTCCTTAGGAATCGTGAGGATTCCTAAGTGTGGTTTTCTCTTATAAGTCGTAAGGATCCTATAAGAGAATTTTCCCCTCTTACGAGTCGAGAGGATTCGTAAGCGGTTGTTTCCCTCTTTGTCGAAACTTGACTTTGGAGAGTGAGACCCGTGGATAGTATGCAAGAGACCATTTTGGATTGACTTGCAGGGCCCCATTGTTCAGGAAGCAAGTTTTTTTTAATCCTTGCTGCCCGAGACTTTATCTTGCAAGGTGGGACGAACCGGGAATTCTCTCACGGAGAAAGTGGTGGCTCTGCGAGTTGACGCTGGTTAGGAGGCTCTCGTCACGGAGTGTTTGTATCCGTGAGTCGAGGAGTTTGCTAGGGATTATTTGTTTCCCAAGCGCCAAGGATTATTTGTTTCCTTGGGGTTTGAAACGAGTCGAGGATTCCTGCGGAGGCATTGGTGGCTCTGCGGGTCGACGCGGATCAGAAGGCTCTCGTCAAGGAGTGTTTGTATCCGTGAGTCGAGGAATTTCGCTAGGGATTATTTGTTTCCCAAGCGCCAAGGATTATTTGTTTCCTTGGGGTTTGAAACGAGTCGAGGATTCCCACGGGGGCACTGGTGGCTCTGCGGGTCGACGCGGATCAGAAGGCTCTCGTCAAGGAGTGTTTGTATCCGTGAGTCGAGGAATTTTGCTAGGGATTATTTGTTTCCCAAGCGCCAAGGATAATTTGTTTCCTTGGGGTTTGAAACGAGTCGAGGATTCCCATGGGGGCACTGGTGGCTCTACGGGTCGACGCGGATCAGAAGGCTCTCGTCAAGGAGTGTTTGTATCCGTGAGTCGAGGAATTTTGCTAGGGATTATTTGTTTCCCAAGCGCCAAGGATTATTTGTTTCCTTGGGGTTTGAAACGAGTCGAGGATTCCCACGGGGGCACCGGTGGCTCTACGGGTCGACGCGGATCAGAAGGCTCTCGTCAAGGAGTGTTTGTATCCGTGAGTCGAGGAATTTCGCTAGGGATTATTTGTTTCCCAAGCGCCAAGGATTATTTGTTTCCTTGGGGTTTGAAATGAGTCGAGGATTCCCACGGGGGCACTGGTGGCTCTGCGGGTCGACGCGGATCAGAAGGCTCTCGTCAAGGAGTGTTTGTATACGTGAGTCGAGGAATTTTGCTATGGATTATTTGTTTCCCAAGCGCCAAGGATTATTTGTTTCCTTGGGGTTTGAAACGAGTCGAGGATTCCCACGGGGGCACTGGTGGCTCTGCGGGTCGACGCGGATCAGAAGGCTCTCGTCAACGAGTGTTTGTATCCGTGAGTCGAGGAATTTCGCTAGGGATTATTTGGTTCCCAAGCGCCAAGGATTATTTGTTTCCTTGGGGTTTGAAACGAGTCGAGGATTCCCACGGGGGCACTGGTGGCTCTGCGGGTCGACGCGGATCAGAAGTCTCTCGTCAAGGAGTGTTTGTATCCGTGAGTCGAGGAATTTTGCTGAAGTCACTGGCTTCTTCGGTTGAAATGAACCGTTGAGGTTTGGGCTTCGTCGTCTGACGGAATCCACTGGGAAAGTATGGTTCCTTCTTTGTTTACGCCCTTGGATTGTATACAGGGATCGATGTGATCTTAACTCTAGGGCCAAAGTTTTATCATTTCTTCTTTTTATTTTATTTTATTTCCGCGATGCTCTATCATTTCAGCTTTTATATCGCGAAGGTCGCGATTGCCCAATCATTTCGGCTATTTTTCGCGGTGCCCAATCATTTCGGCTATTTATTTTATTTTTACTCGTTGCTTTTTATTACGAGTTGCCCAATCATTTCGGCTATTTTGCATGCATACATTTTACTTGCTGCTTTTTATTGCAAGTTGCCCTATCATTTCGGCTATTTCGTATGCATGAGCGGCTTACTGGCTTTTCGCTGTAAACCTGAAATCGGACACCGATTTCAGCATCAGCACCGCTGCAACTGGGATTTTACCAGGAGAGAATCATCATTTGCCTCTGTCGTTGTCGAACAAAGGAGGCTTAGTGACTAGGGTTAAGGTCCTGTCGACTAAGGCTTTTGACTTCATGAGCCGTAAGGGTCTCACAAAGGTATTTCTCCCTACAAGTCGTGAGGATCTTATAGGTGTACTTTCTTCTTAGAAATAGTGAGGATTCCTAAGTGTTTATTTCCTCTGTAAGTCGTAAGGATCCTACAGGAGGGTTTTCTCCTTGTAAATCGAGAGGACTTACAAGGGTCGTGCGAACATATCTCCAGTCACAGATGGATCTTGGTTAGGGAAATGTTTATTCACGCCCGTGGATTGTATACAAGGGTCAGTATTGAGCCACTTGTAGGGCAATATCGAAGGTTGTGGGGATTGCTTAAGCACAGGTTTAGGTCTCTGTAACTTAAGACTTTCAAATCCTATGAGCCGTGAGGGTCCCATAAGAGATTTCTCCTCGCGAGTCGTGAGGATCTCGCGAGTGTATTTTCTCCCTAGGAATCGTGGGGATCCCTAAGTGTGTTGCTCCCTTGTGAGTCGTAAGGATCTCACGAGGGTGGTTTCTCCCTACAAGGTCGAGGGAACCTTGTAAGTGTCCTTTAACGAGGTTGCGCCCTTTCGGGTTTTCACAAACACTCGCCGGTAGTCCTGTTGTTTTTACTCACGGAGCCCTTTCGGGTTTTCATCCGTGCCCATTTTGCTTATGGACATACCATTTTTTTTTATTCTTTTTATTTTCTTTTTCTCTTTTTTTTTACGAGGTCGCACCCTTTCGGGTTTTCCACGAACACTCGCCGGTAGCCCTGCTGTTTTTACTCATGGAGCCCTTTCGGGTTTTCATCCGTGCCCTTTTTGCTTATGGACATACCGTTTTTATTTATTATATTTTTTATTTATTTATTTATTTATATTTTTTTTTATCTCGTCAGCCTAAGATGCCGCGGTAGCAGTTTAAAGACGTTTTTGTCTGCTATTAGTTTAAGGACATTTCGGTCCGTTGTTGAGAAGGTTGGCTATTTTTATAAAGCTTGAGCTTAGGAAGATAGCGAGCGGACATAGTCGTCGTCATCTATCATTGACCTAGGCTGTGGCTCATTAAGCGTAGTATCTCTTTAGGAAGCGGCCGTTTATCGGTCTAAAAGGCCTTTCACCGTGCATGTCCATGAGTAGATAGGCTCCACCTTGGTAGACTTTGTCTATGATGTACGGACCTTCATAGTTTGGCTCGAATTTTCCTCGCTTGGCGCGATTGGGGGTCATAGGCCTTTTGACCACTAGCACAAGTTCGCCTTGGCGGAATGTCCTCGGTCGGGTCAATCTTTCGTATGAGCGCGTCATCTTTGCTTTATAAGCTTCTAGATTTTGCTGTGCTATGAGCCGGGTTTCATCAAGGGCGTCAAGCTCCTCAAGCAGAAGGTGGGCATTTTCTTCGTCTGTCAGCTCGTAGTGGACTGCCACTCGTAAAGAGGGTAATTCTATCTCGAGAGGGAGTACTGCTTCCGTTCCAAATACCAACGCGTACGGCGTTGTGTTTGTGGCCGTCTTAAATGTAGTTCGATACGCCCAAAGAGCCTCTTGCAGTCTTTCGTGCCAGTCTTTCTTATTTCGTGACACCGTTTTCTTCATGATCTTCGTCAAGGTCTTGTTGAAGGCCTCAGCCAGACCGTTAGCTCGCGGATTATAAACTGAAGAATATCTCCAGTCTATATTATGCTGTTGCGCAAAGCGACTGATCTTGTGGCTTCTGTAGGCTGGCCCGTTATCGGAGATGATCCGTCGCGGAGTTCCAAACCGATATATGACGTGCGTCTTGAAGAAGTGGAGGATATTTTCCATCTTCACTTCTCTTAACGGTATCGCTTCTGCCCACTTAGAGAAGTAGTCAGTCGTCGCTAGGATGAAACGATGTCCCCTAGACGATGCTGGTTCGATGGGGCTAACTATATCAGTTCCCCACATTTCGAATGGCCAGCTAGCCACTGTCGGGTGTAGCGGATTTGGATGCTGGTGGATGAAGTCCCCATGAATTTGGCATGAGTGGCATTGCTTCGCATATTCGATGTAGTCCTGAATCATCGTGGGCCAGTAGTAGCCCATCTGTTTTATCTTCAACTTCATCTTAGGGCCTGCTTGATGAGAACCGCAGAGTCCATCGTGAACTTCCTGGACGACTCTTTTCGCTTCGTCAGGTCCTAAGCATCTCAGCCACAAAGAATCAAATGACCTCTTGTACAGGGTATCGTTGACTAAGGCGAAAGACAGGGCTCATTTCGCGAGCTGATGTCTTGTGGATGCTTCTTCAGGCATTCGGTGGGTCTTGAAGTAATCTATGAAGATTTCTCTCCAATCCTTGGTATTTTGCCAATCTTTTACTTGCATGGTTGTCTACTCGTTCGCTCCTTTTTCTTCGGATGATTCCAAAGATATTTCTGCTGGGGTAAGCACTCGACGGCTTTGTACCATGATTCTAACGTCATCGAGGTTCTCGTCAGCCAATTCTTTAGCAAGTTTGGCCAGTGCATCTGCTTTGCTGTTTTTCGCGCGTGGTATACTCTCCAAAGTATAGGAGGGAATTTGGGTTAGCAGTTGTTGCACCTTTTCACCGTATTTTACCAATTCCGGTTTGCATGTTTGGTAATCGCCATTCACTTGACTGACGACTAGCTGGGAGTCCCCATATATGAGGAGGCTTTCGATTCCCATGTCGATGGCGATCTCGAGGCCTGCTATCAGAGCTTCATATTCAGCTTCATTATTCGTTCTCGGCTCTATTAAGGAGAAGGCGAAGCGCATTATTCCTCCTTGTGGGGTCACGAAGATAAGGCCCACTCCCGATTTGATCATTGACGTACTTTGTTTGTGCTTCTTCATGGAAGATGCTCCATCGAAATAAAGCTCCCAACGGGTATCACCACCGTCGATTGCGTCAAACGCATGCTTTTCTGGCAAATCGCAATTCAGGGGAGAATCGGCAGGTATCGGGTGCTCAGTAAGGAAGTCGGCTATGGCCTGACCCTTCACTGCCTTGAGGGGTCGATATATTATCGAGAACTCCATTAAGAGCAGAGCCCATTTAGCGAGTCGTCCCGTCAATATGGCCTTTGACATTAGATATTTGAGAGGGTCCACCTTTGAAATGAGATGGACTTCATGCGCTAATGCATAATGTCTAAGCTTTGTTATTGCGAAGATCAACGCGAGGCAGTGTTTTTTAATGGGGGAGTAATTGCTTTCTGCCCCCAGCAGAACCCGACTTAAGTAGTAAAGTGCTCTTTCTTTCCCCTGGTCATTCTCTTGTGCCCATAACGCGCCTAAGGAACCTTCGAGGGCGGTCGTGTACAGAATGAGAGGATTTCCCTTAACTGGAGCAGCCAACACTGGAGGGTTTTGCAGATATTGCTTGATCTCGTCCAGTGCGCCTTGGCATTTATGATCCCAAACGAATGGGGTTCCTTTCTTCATCAGGTGACTGTAAGGACGGCACTTTCCTGAAAGATTAGCGATAAACCGCCGAATGTATGCAAGCTTTCCTTGGAGAGATCGCAGCTGTTTAAGAGTTCTTGGCGGAGGCATTTCCATGATCGCCTTGATTTTAGACGGATCTATCTCAATACCTCGGTGTCGGACGATGAATCCCAGGAATTTGCCCGAGGAAACCCCGAACGCACATTTAAGAGGATTCATCTTCAAATTGTATTGCCGAAGGCGTTGAAATACGGTCTTCAAATGCTCGAGATGTTCTTCGTATGATTTGCTTTTAACCATGAGATCGTCGATATAGCATTCGACGATTTCGTGTATAAGGTCGTCGAAGATCTTTGTCATGGCCCTCTGATAAGTAGCACCGGCGTTCTTTAAACCGAAGGGCATCACTTTATAACAGAATATACCTAGAGGGGTCCTGAAGGCGGTGTGTTTCTGGTCTTCGGGATGCATCTTTATCTGGTTATACCCCGATGATCCGTCCATGAAGGAGAAAACCTCATGAGTGGATGTATTGTCTATCATCAATTCGGTGACTAGCATTGGGAAATCATCCTTCGAGCAAGCTTTATTGAGGTCCCGAAAGTCCACGCATATGCGCACCGTCCCATTTTTCTTCATCACCGGAACGATGTTGGCGATCCATTCAGGATATTGAACTTCCTGGATGAAGCCAGAGTCGATAAGCTTCTTGACCTCGGCGTTGATGCTCATTTCGAGCTCGAGGCGCATTCTTCTCGGCGCTTGTTTAACTGGCTTGATACCCGGGGATATCGCCAGTCTATGTACAGCAACTTCTGGATCTAGTCCTGGCATCTCGGAATAATTCCATGCGAAGCAATCTTTATGCTGCACAAGGACGTCCTTTAATGCAGCCACCCTCTCTTCAGACAGCAGTTCGCTGACGAATGTCGGTCGCGGATCATTTACCGTCCCCAATTCGATTTTCTTGAGGTTATCTGCGGTGGTATGTATTCCATCCTCCAGTTCTTTCGGAGCTGGGGGAAATTCTGAGATCACCTCATCATTGCTGTTTTCGAGGCACCAAGGAAGGCTGTCTATGTTCTCGGGTTCTCCTTTTAGTATTGTTATCATGTGACAGGTACGAATTCGCTTCCAGTCCCAATGTGGAACTGTTTTTTTCTTTCATGGCCTTGGGCTCGTGCTTCTGTGGTGGCACTACCCTCCAGTTGTCGGACAGAGCGAATTTACCAAGCTGGTACTGATCTTCGACCCAATTCTTGAAGGTGAAGCAATCTTCAAGAGAATGACCTATCACTTGATGGTAAGAGCAATAGTCCAGGTGCGAGGCTTCGCCCGCTTGTTCGGGATGCTTAGATTCCGGCAATATAAGCATTTGATGCTTTAGGGCAAGATCGAGTATCTTCTTCGTCTTTTCCCTAGGAAACGAGTATGCTCGACCCATTTTCTTCATGAGGGATAGGTCAATAACGCTCGATTCTCATTTGCGTGGCTTCTTAGCCCTGCTTTGTTGCCGTTGAGCGCATCTTCGGCCTTTCGGCTTGTTTCTGCCTCCGCGTCGAGCCCCTTTTGTATCAGGTTGACATGGGGCAGCATCTTCGTCTTTTACTGCCTGTTGAAGGAGGCGCTGCGTTTTGGCTTTCTCATAGATCGCCATTTCACGATTGTGATCATCTCGGACTTTTTGACCCGCTTCCCTTATAAGTTTGCCCATCCGGTCTTCAAATGATGGACTGGGCGATTTTTTATCAGGAACTTTTACTGGTTCAGGATTAGCATTTTTCTCTTGAGCATCTGCTTCTTCATCAAAATTATGCACGACGTAACAGTCGCGGAGCAGCTCTCGTTTCCTGGAGCGAGTGTATCCGAGCCCGATCGTCTGCATCCTACCATTAGGTAGCTTGTGCTGAGTTCCAGGGACGTTCCAAACCTTGTCATAGAATTTGGCCTTCCTAACGGTCTGTTCGAAGGGTATCCCCCGGCGTTCCAGCAGTCTCCTCAAGCCTTCCGTATAATATCGGGGTAGACGGATGGGCTGAAGTCTGTCCAGCGTTGGATCCGCACCGTGCCAAAGTTCTTTTTCCACCTTGTTTTCTTCGGAACGGTAGAATAGGATTGCCCTCTCGCCTTTTCGTCTGGGAGGGATATAAAATGTCCGCAATTCTTCCACACTATCGTTGGCGAGCGCATCTAGTTCCTTATAATGTTCAAGCGGCACCATGGCTATCTGTAGACTTCGCTCTTCATCAGCAGAAGCTCGTATTGAAAGCCGAGCAGGGAATACAGCATGGACTTCGTCCTCCGAATCACTACCAAAGATCAGTGAAGGGGCGGATGGTCCCGGCTTGGTGTATTGGGGCGGACCCGAATAAATTACATCCTCTTCTTCCTCGGTATCACTGCCGAAGACAGGGATGGTTGCGTTAGATTTGTTCTCTGGTTTGTGACACTTCTCCGTATCTTCGAAATCTGGCAAGAAGTATTTGGCATCTTCGTATTTGCGGACTTCGTTCACAGAGAACGGGTTCAGTTCTCCCGTCACGGTATACTCGAAACCATCCTTAAAATACTTCATACACTGATGTTGTGTAGAAGGGATGATGTTGTACTCGTGTAACCATGGTCGGCCGAGCAAAGCGTTGTAGCACGTCTTGGCGTCTATGACATGGAACTTAATGTCCGTGACGAGTAGCCCGAAGCGTATCGTCAGTATCACAGACCCAAGAGTTCTTGATGACTGGGAATCGAACCCGGAGATGGTGATCTTGTCACGAGCAAGGTGCTGGACGCTCATGCAGATTTCTTTTAACACTCGCACGTTGAGAAGATTGTCGGAGGATCCATTGTCGATCAGGATTTTGCCTATCTTAATATCGTAGCAGTATCCTGAGACATAAAGGGGGCGGTTGTGTTCACATGTCCTAAGGAGAAGGTCCTCATCGCCGAAAGTGACATTGGCCGTGTGCACTTCTTCCAATTCATCCTTCATCTTTTCTTCTGCTAGGCAGGCTTGGAATTGTTCTGGATCTTGTAGTGCCTTGATTAACGAATCTCTCGCCTCCTTTGATAGTAACAGGGCATCAAGAATGCTGAGTTGTGAGGGCAGCTTCCTCAAATGTGCTAAGACGTTGTAATCCACCTTATTCTTCTTCGGTGGGTTGTTGGCGTTTAGCTCTTCCAAAACTTGGTCATCTAAGATGATATCTTCAGAGACCTTTTCTTTTCCTTTATCTTTTCTGTTCAAGGGTCCGAGGTTCTTTTCAGGCAGCGTCCGATTCCGCAGCCGGATATTTTCGCAGACCATTGGCTCTTCTTCTTTTCCCGAAGTTGACTCTTTAAAGAGAGGGGCAACTTTTAGCTCCTCATCAGAGTCGCTCCCGAATGTAGGCACTTGTGACCCACCAGTGTTAGCCATGTGACAGTTACCGGCAGTTCTTTCAAGCTCTTCGGTCGTATTTCTTTGCTCCTGACGAATTTTACGTTTTTGTCGTTTAAAGCGTTGTCGATTAGCGACGTATCCTTGCCACCATCTATCGAAAGCTTTGCACTCTTGAGTGGGATGCGAGACCTTCTGATGATATAAGCAATAGGAGGGGTGCATTTCTATTCCACCAGTAATTTTTCCTTCAGAGGAGGGTAGCTTCATGCCCATTGATATGGCCTTAGCAAACCTCTTCTTTATCTTGGATTGGCTTTTGTCGGCGGTGGAGGCATTTTGCTCCAGCGGGATCATCTTAGCTCTCTCCTCAAGTCGCTGGCGCTTGGCCCTTTCGAATATAGCCGTCTCGCGTTCTCGATCAGCTTTACTTTTCAATCGAGCTTCATTAAGGAACGCGTCAATCATTTCGACTAATAACTCCGGAACTCTTGGCTCGGTATCTGCCCCCAGCGTTTTAGTGCCAGAAGTCTCTTCATTGTTCGTGATCGAATGAGAGATCATATGACAGTTTGCCACATATTCCTCGGATTCATCCGATGAACTTTCTCCCTCATCTTCTTCTTGAAAGACGTGATTGAGGAACTCTTAGAGTGTAATGGGAGTCCGTGCCTTTTGGTTATATTCATCCAACGCGTCAATTTGCTTTTGTAAGTCCGTTCGCTTATCGCTAGGCTCCACGGGTTTTTTAGATTTCTTCCTCTTCTTTCTCGAAGATTTTGACGGCTGGTTGCGAGTGTTTGAGCCACCACCATCGGTCTTTGGAGTTGGACGTGGCTTCAACATCCCCTCAATGATCTGTGGTTCCAAGGGGTTCTTCCACTTGATCGCTGGACATGTCTGAAGATCGTTTAGCATTCTCTTTGTCTGGCTGATAATACGACCTCCCAAGGAGCTTCTTCAATTACGGAGCATGTTGCCCCCGGCGTATTCGTCCCTTTAGAGGTGTGGGGTTGCGGGGGATTCACCTTCCATTTGTCGGAAAGCGCAAATTTGCCCTGACGGTACTGGTTCTCAAGCCAATTTTTGAAAACGTAGCAATCCTCTATGGGATGGCCTAGCACTCGATGGTAAGGGCAGTAATTGGGCTCGTTGATGTCATTCGGTTGCAACGGACATTTTAGATCTGGCAGATTTATGAGTCTGTTGCGCAACGCCAGCTCGAATAACCTCCTCGTTTTATCGCGGGGGAAGGAATAAGGACGTCCTATCCTATCCTCAAGGGGTACGTACGGGCGCGTATTGTTTGGACGAGAAACCGGCTTCAAGTCGTTCGGTTGTTGTTGAGCATTAGCGACAACGATCGCTATTCCCTTTCCTTTGTCATTTCGGGAGTCTGGCTTTGGGAGAGGGGGTTTATGGCCCATCTGGTCCATCTGCGCTAGTTTGTCAATCAAAGCCTGGAAGGTAGTCGGCTTGAAGAACATCATAAACTGTGAGATGGTTGCTTGTGGATCAAGGGTTCCAACAAGCATTCCCACCGCAGGGGCTTCTTCTATGCGCTGCTCGCACTTTGACCATAGATTACGCCACCGTATAGCGTACTGAACCCATGTCTCGCCGGGTTTTACCCTGGCGTTAATCAGTGCCGTCATCGGGGTACGTTCACTGGCACTTGCAAAACGTTGGGTAAACAGCAGCTCCATCTCTGCGAAGGTTTTAATAGAGTCGTTGGGGAGCTCAGAATACCACTCGAACGCCGTATCTGATAAGCTTCCAACAAATTGGCGAAGCAACAGCTTGTCATCACCGCCGGTGTTGCCGCAGAGCGTCCTGAACTGGGCAACATGCTGATGAGGATTGTCCGTCCCCTTGTAGACATGGAACTGAGGAATTGTATAACCTGTCGGGTACTTAATCTGATCGTACCAACCCGGATATGGTCGCCCCGTCTTTACGACCTGACCGGCTGCTTCAGTCGCCTGATGCACCCGTATTTGCTGGGCGATGTATTCATCCAAATCAGCTTTTGATATGGTATCCTCTTTAGCTACAGATAAGGCCGGTGGAGGATTTGATGTCTCTCCCCTATCGTCTTCAAGAACGATCGGGAGATCTCCAGCAGGTGGATCTTGTTGAATCATCATACCCATCATATCCTGGAACAGGAGGGCCATTTTCTTTATGTTGGCTGCCTGTTCCGCAGCTTCTTTATCTTTCTTCTCTAGTACGCGCCGAAGGAATTCGGCGTCCGTTTCTTGTTCTTGACGTTCTTCTGAAGAGGTTCTAGGGCTTTCGTTTGGCCTTGTAAGTGCAGCCATGGCGTTTATCATCTCCTGGAGCTTCTGTTGCTGCTCCTGAGCCTTGGTCACTGACCGTGTAAGCGGTCTATGACCCGTGGACGTACGGCTGTCTTCTTTTCCCGATGTCATGTAAACCGTATGAACTGTTATGCCCCCTGACTTGGGGAGTTTAGTTTCACCATTTTTAACTTTTGCCGCTGACACGGGAGTCTTCTCTGGCCTCCTTCTTTTGTGGGCCGTTGAGGTGGAAGGGACCATTGAAGGGGGTACCCTAGCAGCTGCTGTCCACTGCTGTTTAATGGGACAATCCTTGTCTTTTTCGACCTTCACCTTTTTCTGGCGACGAAAGTGACCTGGGTCAATCACAGAGTCTTGAACCCTTCGCCAAACTTTATAAATCCTTGAAGACAGCCGTTGAGGGGGCTGTTCTTGTTTTGTTTCCGGAGATCTCTCCACAGGCAGAGGAGATCTTTTCAGTGTAGCGGTTGGAGAATTCTTACGTACCCTCCTCAGCAGTTCAAAGCTGTTCCCAGTTGGAACAGCAGCGTTGACTTCCACTGCTGGAGCCGGTGGAGTTAGCCCTGAGGGGGTGTTGCCCCCTGCCTTCCTCACTCGTTGCCAATGGCGACGTCGAGCACGACAAGCCGTTGGGATTGGCTCGGAGATAGAGATAACTTCTTTTTTCCCCCTGTCTGAATGAGGCACCGCCGGTGTTAACCTTTTAAAAACTGAGGTTGTTCCTTGTGGGGTAATATCCAATCTGTCAAAGACAGATCTTTGTGTAGGGGCATGAACGGGAATCGTCAGTCTTGAAAAGACTGACTCTTTGCTAGGGGAAGCCGCCTTGACGACTTCTGGAGCAGCAGTCATTGCCTTCCTTGGGACAGCCCGTTTAGAGTCCTGATCTAGCCTGGTGAAAACAGAGGCTGTCGGTTTGGTAGCGGGCGATCCGCTGACAGGGGTCGTGGTAGCAGTGAGTCGGTCGAAGACCGACTTCTTGTTCACCTCCGGTGCAGGTATCGGCATAGAGAAGCTTGTCGGTGGGATCATGGTCCCGAAGAATAAGCCAGTGGTGGCTTGGGTCACCTGGTCTACTGGCAGAGTGAGGAAAGAGGCCGCTCGGGGCCCATATGCCACACCCCTAGGTGAGGTGAAGCATCCGTTGCAGTGGTACTTTGCGCAGTTGGTGCGGTTAGAATCCATGGATGCTTGAGTCATGCGCCAGACAAAAGACCAAATCTTAGCAACTTGAAATCCGAAGGCAACCCTTTAACAAACCGCGATTGGTTCGCGAAGACGACACACGAAGTGTGGAGTGGAAAGAGGAAGAGGTCCCACCGGGCGTGCCAAAATCTGTTCCCCTCCGAACGGCGGCCAACGACTTCGCGTCTCGCCTGAGGTTCGGGGCAGATGCTATTTGGTTTTATCTGTCTACCTCTCCGAAGATGCCAAGTTGATTTATAGCACCGTGTATCGGAGGTTTAGACGGATGCGGCCGATGTAGCAGACTTCGTCAGATTCCCCCTCAGGGTGAGGGGTTTTTGATTGTGGGGACGCTCTTCTCTGCAGGCGCAAGCCCCTGCAGTTAATTACGCTACCGCATCGCGGTAACAACTTTCTCCTTCTCCAGAATTTCACTTCATGTCGTGTGTGTTTGTTTTATTTGTGGTTGCCCGTGGATTGTATACGGAGACTGATTAATGCCATCGCCCGTAGGACGTGGATTAGTCCAAATCCGTATTTACTTAGATTTGGGTTTGGTGATTTTAGTTTAAGGATGCATTAGTTGCGTTGCGACTAAGATCAACTTAAACGTTCGTTAAGGATGCGTTAGTCCTGTTTTAGACTAAGATCAACTGAACGTAGTGATTCATTTAATATATGGTCGTCAGGACTCGTCACCTCTCTGACGTCGTTGAAGGATTACAACGACCGGCGTCAGAGGAGTTCAGAGATGTGCCCTTGAACCAAAGTTGATTTGGAGTTTTATAGTCCATTTGAATGTTTAAGGATACGTTAGTCGTGTTTGGGGGCTAAGATCAACTTAAACGGGACCGTTTAGATCCGGCAAGAGAGCATTTGGAGGCTCTATTGTTCCAGTTTAGGGACGTAGTGGTCCATAGGTAGTTTAAGGACGTTGCGGTCCATTTCCAGTTTAGGGACGTGGTGGTCTATGTTCCAGTTTAGGGACGTGGTGGTCCATCGCCAGTTTAGGGACGTAGTGGTCCATTATTAGTTTAGGGACGTTTCGGTCCGATATTAGTTTAGGGACGTTTCGGTCCACGAGTTTAAGGACCCCGCAGTCCATATTGATGCGTGTAGTCGTCGGGACCCGTCACCTCTCTGAAGACATTGAATGATTACAACGACAGATGTCAGAGGAGTTCGGAGATGTACCCTCGAACCAGATGTAAATTGATTTATGAGAGCAATCTTGCTCGGTTAATTTAATTTAAGGACTTACTGCCAGAATTGGGCTAAGTCCAGTTGAAAATGTTCAACATTTTATTTATTTTTGGTCTATTAGACCTTTACTGGGGCTCTGCTCCTGTTTAATAATGCATGGCATTTTTGTTTGGTCTATTAGACCTTTATTTGGGCTCTGCTCTTTTATAAATGATGCACAGCATCTGTTTTTATTTAGGCTCTGCCCTTTGAAATAATGCATTGCATTTAATTTGGCCTGTTAGGCCCTTTTAATTGGGCTTAGCCCTTTTGTAAGCAATACAGTGCATTTGTCTGGCGCTTTGCGCCAAGTAATGAGCGCAAGCTCATATGGTGATGACACGTGTCATGCTCTGGTGAGCGCAAGCGCAACAGCGCAGTGCGCTGCGCTAGTGCGTTGCGCTGTTGCGCTGCTGACACGTGGCGCGCTCTGGTAAGCGCAAGCGCAACAGCGCAGTGCGCTGCGCTAGTGCGTTGCGCTGTTGCGCTGCTGACACGTGGCGCGCTCTGGTGAGCGCAACAGCGCAGTTTGCAAGTGTCGAGCACTAAGAATCTTTTAGATTCAAACATCAGAAGTGCAAAGCACTGTTTAATTTCTTGATCTAAATTTAGATCAAAGAAATTCTTTTTTTTTCTTTTTTGTTTCAAGAACCAGAGGTTCATAAAAGTGCAAAGCACTATTTTTCTTTTATTTTATTCTTTTCTTGTTTTAAAGAACCAAAGGTTCATAAGAAGTGCAAAGCACTATTTTTTATGTAAAGATCATTGATCTTGTTTTTAGATCAATGATCTATTAGAAGAAATTTCTTCTTCTATTTTATGAAGGTTCTTTACCTTTTTCTTGGAATTTTCTCAGAGTTCTCTCTGTTTGAAGCTCTTGACCCTTTTTTTTAAGAAATGTTGATGCCTTTGAATTGAGGCCTAGGGTCCTTTTTATAGTGCCCATAAATTAGTTAGATTTGTTACATAAATATTTTTCTGAGTGATTTGGGGAATTTTCCCCACCGTTGGATCTTTGATCCAAAGGCCCCCTGCCTTGTACAAGAAAATCTTCTTGTTTTAACAAGAACAGAAATATTTCTTTAGAATCTTAATTCAGTTTGGCGCAGATGCCCCAGCGCGTGACACGTGTCACGCAGCGCAACTGCGCTAGCGCATCTGCTCTGACACGTGTCACACAGCGCAGCGCATCTGCGCTAACGCACTAGCACATCTGCGCTGACACGTGTCGCGCAGCACAGAGCGCAGCGCAACTGTGCTAGCGCATCGGCGCTGACACGCGTCGCGCAGCGCACAGCGCAGTGCATGCGCAACTGAAGCGTTGCTTCCTTTAAACAGAGCTTTGCTCTGATTGGGCGCGCCTTCTTGGGCGCTGCGCTGACGTATTAGCGCCTGACACGTGGCGCGTTGCGCCCGAGACTTGAAGCGTTGCTTCAAAATTTCGAATTTTGAATTTCAGCAGAGCTTTGCTCTGATTGGGCGAAACACTCACGACGGACTCTACGGTTAGCATCAAGCCGGGCCAAAAATGAAGCTGAAGATAAAAAGAATGGGTTTCTATTGGCACACAATGATTCAGGACTGCCTCGAATATGCGAAGCAGTGTCACTCATGCCAAATTCACAGGGACTTCATCCACCAACATCCAAATCCGCTACACCCAACAGTGGCTAGCTGGCCGTTCGAAATGTGGGGAACCGATAAAATTGGCCCCATTGAACCGGCATCGTCCAAAGGACATCGGTTTATATTGGCAACGACCAACTACTTCTCTAAGTGGGCAGAAGCAGTACCACTAAGGGAGGTGAAGACGGAGAATATCCTCCATTTCTTCATAACCCATGTCATCTATCGATTCGGCACTCCGCGACGAATTATCTTGGATAATGGACCAGCTTATAGAAGCCATAAAATAAGCCGCTTCTTACAGCAACATAAAATAGATTGAAAATATTCTTCAGTCTATAATCCTCGGGCCAACGGTCTGGCTGAAGCTTTCAACAAGACCTTCATAAAGATTATAAAGAAAACAGTGTACAGAAACAAAAGGACTGGCACAAAAGGTTGCATGATGCTCTCTGGGCATACCGAACAACGTTCAAGATGGGTATGAATACAACGCCATAAGTGTTGGTGTTCGGCACGGAAGCAGTGCTCCCCCTGAAAATAGAACTCCCTTCTTTACGAGTAGCGGTTCGATACGAGCTGACAGATAAAGAAAATGCTCATCTTAAGCTCGAGGAGCTCGACGCCCTCGACGAGACTCGCCTTATAGCACAGCAAAATCTAGAGACTTATAAGGCAAGGATGACACGGTCATACGAAAAATTGGCCAGGACAAGAACGTTCTGCTAAGGCAAACTCGTGCTAGTCGTCAAAAGACCAATAATCCCCAATCATGCAAAATAGGGAAAGTTCGAACCAAACTATGAAGGCCTGTACATTATAGACAAAGTCTACCAAGGTGGAGCCTACCTGCTCATGGATATGCATGGCAAAAGACCCTTCCAGCCAATAAATAGCCGATTCCTCAAAAAGTACTAGCCTTGAAGAGTCATGACTTAGTTCAATAATAGATGACGACGCTTATGTCCGCTCACTATCTTCATGAGTCAGAACTCTGAGAGTAGTATCCAAAAAAGTTCGCTTCAAACGCGGTGATAATGGACCGAGATGTCTTTAAAACTAGCAATTGACCGAAACGTCCTTAAACTAATGTTGGACCGAGATGTTCTTAAACTAATATTCGTCCCCAAAATAGGAATGTTGGACCGAAAAGTCCTTAAACTAAAAATTTGCTTCAAACATGGCAATAATGAACCAGAACATCATTAAACTAGCGCATCATCCCAAATACAGCGATATGCTCCCTTGAGATCTATATTGCAATCGAAGTCCTAGCAGCAAGGTTGCAACTCAAGTCCCACTGGCTGCATAGCTACTCCAGCAATGGAGTCACCCCCAATCCCACCGACAAACAGATGGGCACCTGCAGCGGAACTACTCTCGGGAATTCCATCATAAAAAATGGTATGTTCACAAGAAAAATGGGTGCGGATGAAAATCCGAAAGGGTGTTGTAAGTAAAAACAGTAGGACTACCGGCGAGCTTGTGAAAATCTGGAAGGACGCAATCTCGTAAAAAAAATAAAAAATAATAAAATACACTTGCAGGGTCCTTTCGATCTTGTGAGGAAAAAAACCATCTACATAAGATCCTTACGACTCACAAAGGAGCAACACACTTAGAAATCCACACGATTTCTAAGAAGAAAATACACTTACGAGATCCTCATGACTCGTAAGAAGAATTCTCCCTATGAGACCCTCACGGCTCATAGGATTCAAAAGCGTTAAGCTATAGGGATCTAAACCTATTCTTAAGCCGTCATATTCCCCTAATATTGCCCTACAAGCTATCCAATATCGACCCCTTGTATACAATCCACGGGCATAAATAAATATATCCCCTACCAAGTTCCACTAATGACAAGAAATGTCTTCATATGGTGAACGACATGTATAAGTCCTTTCGACTTATAAGGAGAAAACACTCTTGGAAGATCCTTACGACTTATAAGAGAAAATATCACTCAGGAATCCCCATGATTCTTAAGGAGAAAATACACCTACGAGATCCTCACGACTCGTAGGGAGAAACACCTTTATGAGACCCTTACGGCTCATAAAGTCAAAAACCTTAGTCAACAAGATCCTAACCCTGTTTACTAAGCCACCTTTGTTCAAATCAACAAAAGCAAATGATAATTCGCTCCTGGCAAAATTCCAGTGGTAGGGATGCTGATGTCTAAATAGGTATCAAATTTTAAGTCCTCTTATGGCAAATGATGGTTCGCTCATGACAATATTCCAGTGGCAGCGATGTTGATGCCATAATGGGTATCAGGACCAAGTCCCCAACTCGCGATAAAAATCAGCAAGCAAAAAAAAATATGCATATAAAAAAACCGAAATGTTTGGGCAACTTGCAATAAAAATCAGCGAGTAAAAATAAAAAATATATAGCCGAAATGATTGGGTAATCGCGACTTTCGCGATATGAAAAGCTGAAAAGATAGAGTATCGTGGAAATAAAAAATAAAACAAAATAAAAATTCATCTGCCCTACAAGTATGTCCATATTGACTCTTGTATGAGATCCATGGGAACAAATAAAGGAAAAGGGACCATATTCTCCTACCACGCTTCGTCAAAAGAAGAACAAAGTCTTGACGGTTCATATACAACCTAAAGACTATTCAGGCGTTCCTTCTCATGCCAGCAAAATGCAGACGCAACGTCAACAAAAGACCCAAGGGTCAAAGCAAAAATAGAGCCATGGAAAAATCCTAGCTCCAAGTCGTGACGGTACATATGTTAGTTATATGTATGCCCTAGAGGCCATTACTGTACATGCGGTGTATATTGTAGTGGATGCTTGGACATATACATAGAGGACTTTCTTGCTCGACATGATAGTATGCTATCTGGTTGCTTTTTATCTTAACATGTACACTGATTGTCTCTATATTACATATTGGTAAAGCCCTTAGGATGAGTACTTGACTACCAGGATTATGATGCAGATCATGCTAGTGGGGACAGAGTAGTCATTAAGTACATCCTTCAAATATTCCTAGTCATAGGTGTATCGAGACAGGGCATCGATATACCAGAGTAGACTAGCATATAGCTTCTCGACCCATGTAGATGGGCAATAGATGATCCCATATCCATTGGTGTTTGACATCAGAGATAGTATACGGGTGCTTAGTGGAGACTGGGTACACTGGACGGACTCGTCGAGAACTCCCAGATGGTATTATACCTCATGTCAGATGGCAGTTCTCTGGTGACACTGGTACAGGTTAGTCTGTAGACCCGAGATCGTCATAAAGTCTTATGTGATTCCTACTTTGCTTTGATTTCCACCTTACCATGTTTAAGAGAACGTGCAAAACGGTGGCTTTTGGGTACAGTCCCGAATCACATGGAGGCAATGAGCGATAGGAGGGGTTTCGTCTCTCCCGATATTTGGGGTTGATATTGCGCTGTGCTCGATTGGCTATAACAGGAAGTCCCTGGCCAGGGCTGCTTCAGAGATATACCGGTAATTGTTATCAGTAGTTTCTCGACCCGTTATGAGCCTCACATCGGCACGACTTATCGAGTTACTGGGCTCTGACGTTTACCACCCCTAGACGAGATATGCGACATATCAGAGGAAGAGACCGGACCGTACGGTAGTGTTACTGATTGGATTCGCAGGAGTATAAGCAGGCATGCTTGTTGATCTTCTGATCGCTCAATACCCAGGTGGCCCTTACGTTTAGCAAACCGCTTACGGCTTGTGGGTGTTTGATATGATCATCACCTGTTGCCGGCGTATTGACGAGTCTTTAGAGTCCTACACAGAGATTTCTTGGCTCAAGCGAAATGGAGTAGGAGCACATATGAGATATGTGCGGGACCGATATTAATACGATATGTGATACCGTATTCTATTCTCGCGATTTGTGACATCGGTCGGTTATATGAGATATAGCCGGGTTGTCGAATCAAGTGTTGATTCGATAAGTTGTTATATTTAATATTAGTCGGTTATATGAGATATAGCCGGATTATTAAATCGAGTGTTGATTTGATAATTTAATGTATAATTATATATTTGATATATTACATTACATTAACTAATATTTGCTCACATATGATTTCTTTTTCTCACTTGTGTGCATGTGTATATATGTGATATATATTAATGTACAATGATTTATGTCATGCTTGATGATACATGATACATAGGTGTATGAGACTTATACCATGCTTGATATAATCTAGGGTTTATAATTATCTAAGTAATTCAAAAATTGGATGCATATTTCTTAAGGCTACAAGCTTGTAGAAGCTTATGGATGTATTGACCAAAGTCTTCTCTTTTTGTTTCACTTGTAGATATTTATCAACCCAACCATTATACTAACCCTAGTTAAGTCTCTACATGATTTAGTGTATGACACTAACTCACCCATGGTTCATATTCTCTCCTCATGAGTTCATTCTCTCTTGATGAGTTTTTCTTCTTCTTCTTCCTCAAAGCTTTCTAACTTCAATGGAGATGTGAGGAAAAATGTGAGAAATTCATTTCTAATGTGAGAAAAATTCCTACTTCATCATCCTCTATTACTTGCCATTTAGTATAGGGTGTTTTCTTCACTAATTCCACAATTAGTGAAGAGATAGCTTGGGTTAGTGTCTCCTCGTCGTAGATTATCTTCGGCCTCGAAGACTTCGATGCAAGCTTGTTTATTTCTTCATGGGAGCCTCTCTAGAGTCTGGTAGTTCATGTTCGCAGTGAAGGGACTACTACACGAAGCTAATGAGTGAAGGACCGGTCTACAAAGGTTGTATTCCTTGTTCACTTTACTTGTAAAGTTGTTTGCATTTCATTCCGTCAGATTTCTAGTAAATGATTCTATGTTAGGGGTGGCTAGCACGGATAAAATTTTAATATGGCATGAAAGATGCCTTTCGAAACCTTGTTGCCGTACTAGGCAACCCTTCAGTGGTATCAGAGCCATGCTAGAAAATTATACGGATTTTGTTAAGATTACGAAACAGAAATATTCCGAAACTTGCAATGCCAAAAACTAGTTTCTGTCGATTTTGAAAAGTCTTCAAAAAAAATTTAAAACAATTGCAGAATGTTGTATGGGATGCATCATGAAAACACTGAAAAATCTATCCCCTATCCTCGGAAAATGGTTGGCGGCATTGCTAGGTTTTCCGGCGAGCTCAGCCTTGTTGTGGAGGAATGGGTTGAATGTTTTGGTGTCTTCCAGAATCTGGGTTTTGGTGTTTCAGATGTTGTTTGTTTTTTCTAAGTTTGCATGTAATATGATCTTACACTATAAGCGATTCAGAGTGTTTCGTATTCGTAGTTTTAACATTGTTTCGGGTCGCATGTTGTCTAGACGAAGTTAAAAAGTTCGATCGAATGTCAAAAACCTATTTTTCCAAGTTTAACGTATCCGAAAAATCATCCAAGTAATTCTATGAACCCTCTAGAAGAATGAAAGCCTAACTCGACTTATTGGATCGCGGAACCGCGATCATACCCTAGAGTTTGCCGCAGTTCCGTGGCGACATGAGTGAGGCTTGGGTCTGCCCTTCTATGGCTGGTGCATAGGTACTGTGGCATGTTTTGGGTATTATTAAACTGTGCTCAAGTGTTGAGCTCACGGGGAATTATGGGACTTTGATGAATCGTTCGAAAAGTTTAACGACGTCCGGGTATCATGTGATGGGATACAATATTTGGAATCTACAAAAGTAGTAATGAGATAACTAATTTGAATGTTATAAATCTAGCAATTTAGTCTCATTTGATCAGTTGCCACGGGATTTTATGTTGATCAAAAATCCGTCGCAATCACGTACCGTATGTGGATACTCGCCGAGTAACCTTATTAGATAGCCACGCGCCATAACCCCGACCAAGTGACTGTAGGAAAACCCCATCGCCAAAAGCATCCGTTCGGGTGCTCACGGCAGCGGTGTTCCGCCTTAGTGCACTTCGTCGACGACATCGGGGGGTGCGGCCGTCTACTAAAAGTTTTCGACGAGCATTCGATCAGGTTATCGAGAATCTTGTTGAATTACCCGATAGGTTATTGGAAAGTGTTTTCAATATCGAGATTAAAATGCGGGGTTTATAATTGTTAGGCATGCGATGTCTAAGGAATTCATTTGGTTAGGCATGAAATCCGCAATATGAAATATTTCGGGTTTATGATGTCTAAGGTGGTTGCGGATTCCAACTGTTGTAGTTTTTCACTTTCTTTTCTGCGACCGTAAGTGTAATATGTATTGTATCGCCGGTTTCGTTGCTATATGTCAACGACAACTGGAATACGCATATTTACTTATGTTGATGACATGTGATGTTATGTGTTGCTGGGATATGTTATATTGGATCGCCGTGTTTTGAATAGCCCGGGGTTTTATGTGTGATGAGAGTTTTTTATTTTCATTCATGTAAAATTCATTATATGTAATATTCTTTATTGGGGCACTTTCGGGTTGAGGATGATCTCACCATTGTATATTATTTACTTTTCCGCATTAAGATAGACCAAGGCGGGGAGCATAAGTAACTGGGTCCTAGGGTCCAGTAGGAGACCATCTCGAGGAGTCGAGACCGGGTCTCCTAACTCTAGAATTAGTAGGGTTTCTTGTCGCTCTCGTAGGGGTCTAGGGATGTGGGTTTGGCTATTCATCACAACCGTGGAATCCATGTTTTATACTGGCTTAATCTAAAACACGGAAATCCTAGTATATCCAATATTTCATATGTTTTATTCTGCTGCGATATTCTGTAATGTGATCGCTGTATATGATGAGATAGATACTATATATAGTATATGTGATATATTATATAGACGTTGCTTATGTTTTACACCCGTGCTAGCCCTGCCCCGCTCTGCCGTTAGTTACATAACCTAACGGTGCATGAGGGGACATCGAGGCGAATACGGATGGCATAAGCGTACGTTGAATTTATCTATGATGCTTAGGTAACTAAAATGATGGGTCTTCATTAATGAGATTAATGAAATAAAAAAAACCTAAAAGATGTTGTAGAAACTTGTTTTAAAAACGGGTAGCTCTAGTTCTTGCTTTGCATAGAGGTATTCCTTGTAGAATATCCAGCACCTTCTTCGATAAGGAAAGAGCCGAGATCTCTTCACCGGGAGTGACCTCTTTAGCAATAACTAGTAGATGCTACAACCCTCGGTTTGTCTTTTGATTGCTTCTATAGTTTTTGCTTTGTATAGTGGTATTTGTGAAATATCCTGCACCTTATTCGTTAAGGAAAGAGCCGAGATCCCTTCACCGGGAGTGACCTCTTTAGCAAAACTAGTAAAGGCTTCAAAAACACTCCTTTACAAAATCACTCGATTCTACAACGATATCAAATTCATTACGCAAAAGGTTTTCATAAAAACATGTCGTAGCCCTCCGTCGTTTCAGATAAGTACTTCATAGTATTCATGCTACGTTTATTGGCCTGCGTCAAGGCATAGTGTGCGGTAGCTATTTATGCTTATCTGCTAATGCATATGATGCGATTGAGTTAGGGTAGTCGTGCGACTTTGTTGGCTCGCATCAAAAGTCATGCGGATAGGTTTAATTCAATTGGGAAATATACGGGTTGAACATGACTAGCGGCCTATGGTTTGTTGGCCTTCGTCAATGTCATAGGACGCTAGGGGTAAAATATTATCGGGAATTTCAAGTGTTGAAATTTGCAATGAGATTGCATACCTTCTATGAGATAGTTGGATCCCGATACCCACTGCGAGTAAGAGTTACTCCTGAGAGAGTTTTGTAGGGTTCCTAGGCACACTAACGAGGTCTCACAAGGCATCAACCATGCCAATTACAAATTTTACGGGTGCCGAGAAACCCTAATACGGATCGTTAACTAGAAATTTAGGCGAAACAAATGCGAATAGTTAACAACTTAACTAAAAGAACGGAAATACAACCTTTGTAGATCCGGTCCTCACCTCCATAGCTCCGCAATGAAGTCTCCTCGCTGTCCAAATCGAATCCCGGGCTCTAGCGTCGGCTTCATCGGAAAAATGGGCGGGCTAGGTCGTCGACTTCGATGCCGAAGATGATCTACGTCGAGGCATCACGAGATCAAGCTCCAACTTCACCAAGTCATGAAACTTGTGAAGAAAACACCCTATACTACTTGGCAAGTGGTAGAGGATGAAGAAATAGGAAGTGGGTTCACTTTAGAATTAGATTTCTCACTCTTTTCATCAAATCACCATTGATGATGCAAAGTTTTCTTCATGTGAAGAAAAATAAGAAGATGAATATTATGATAAGTTATTTTGAAATAGAAAAGAAAATCAATACTTATCATAATACAACCATGGTCAAGTGTAGAGAATGAACTAGGGTTAAATGGAGTGGTTAGGGTTAAGCATGAGACAAAATGGTCACTTTGGTCAAAGCTTCATGAAGCTTCAACTAGAAAACAAATTAAGCCACCATTTTCTCTTTATGCTTATCATTTTCAAAATGAATAACTAAATAAGATAAATGAAAAAGAAAACAAAACCCTAACCATTCATATAACCATGGTTTAATCTTTACACAAACCCAAGTTAGCATGCATCATCAAACATGATACAAACATGTGCACAAAAATATATCACATATACAATGTGCACAAACAAGTGAGAAAAACCATTTAAAGTGAACCAATACTAGTTAATGCAAAGTAATATATCAAATATATAATTATGCATTAAATCATTAAATCAATACTTGATTTAACGATCCGGTCATATCGCATATAACCGACTAATATTCAATGTATCGGCTTATCGAATCAATCCTTGATTCGATAACTAGGTTATATCGCATACAACCATATCGATACATTCATCGCGAGAATACAATACGGTATCACATACACGCATTATTCTCGGTCCCGCACATATCTCATATGCGCTCCTATTTCGTTTCGCTTGAGCCAGGAAACCTCTGTGTAGGACTCTAAAGACTCGTCAATACGCCGGCAGCAGATGATGATCATATCAATCACCCATAAGCCGCAAGCAGTCTGCTAAACGTAACGGCCACCCAGGTATTGAGCGATCAGAAGATCGACGAGCAAGCCCGCTCACACTCCTGTGAATCCAACCAGTAACACTTACCGTACAGTCTGGTCTCGTCGTCTGATATGTCGTATATCTCGCCTAGGGGTGGTAAACGTCAGACCCCAATAGCTCGATAAGTCGTGTCGATATGAGGTCTATAACAGTTCGAGAAACTACTGGTAACACTTACTAGTAAATCTCAGCAACCCTGGCCAGGGATTTCCGGTTATAGCCAATCGAACACAGCGCAACATCAACTCCCTATACCGGGAGAGACGAATCCACTCCTATCGCTCATTGTCTCCATGTGATTCAGGACTGTACCCAAAAACCACCGTTTTGCACGCCCTCTTGGACGTGGTAAGGTGAAAATAAAAGCACAGTGGGAACCACACAAGACTCTATGACGATCTCGGGTCAACAGACTACTCTGTACCAGTGTCACCAGAGAACTGCCATCTGACGTAAGGTATAATACCATCTGGGAGTTCTCGGCGAGTCCTTCCAGTGTACCCAGTCTCTACTGAGCACCCGTATATCATCTCTGATGTCAAACACCAATGGATATGGGATCATCCATCGCCCATCTGTATGGGTCGAGAAGGTATACGCTAGTCTACTCTGGTATATCGATGCCCCATCTCGATACACCCACGACTAGGGACCTTGAAGGACGTACTTATGGACTACCATGTCCCCACTAGTATGATCTGCATCACAGTCCAGGTAGTCAAGTACACATCCTAAGGGCTTTAC
Organism: Agapanthus africanus; assembly: GCA_030015575.1. Taxonomy (NCBI): domain Eukaryota; kingdom Viridiplantae; phylum Streptophyta; class Magnoliopsida; order Asparagales; family Amaryllidaceae; genus Agapanthus; species Agapanthus africanus. The sequence continues at coordinate 422,365,039 of CM057338.1, read as the reverse complement.
CAACGTGTAACAGAGAGACAATCAGTATACACGTTAAGGTAAAGAGTAACCAGATAGCATACCATCATGTCGAGCAAGAAAGTCATCCCTATATATGTCCAAGCATCCACTACAATATACATCCTGTGTACAGTAATGGCCTCTAGGGCATACATATAACTAACAATCTCCCACTTGCACTAGGGCCATCTGTAGAAGTGGTTGTAGTATCTCATACACAACCATCCCATAAAAGTCTCTCTCTGGGAATAGGCCTTCATGAGTGGATCCGCCGTGTTGTCCTCTGAGTCTACTCTCCTAACCTCGATCCCTTAGAGATCAACCATCTCCATGATCAGGTGATACTGTCTTAGAATATGTCTGGATCACTGATGGGACCGTGGTCCCCGGGCCAAAGCCTCAGTTCCATTGTCACACAATGGTAGGGACCTAGTTCATCTCATGAACCAATATACACCCAAACATCCTCTTTGGTAGCATCTTAAGTAGCGATGTATCCTGCCTTTATCGTCTAGTATGTCACGGTATCTAGCTTGGAACTCTTCCAATATACCGTCCCTCGATAGAGGGTAATGACAATGCCTGTGACTGACATTCAGTCGTCTTTATCACCCTGGAACACTTCCAGTGATTCTCCCCAGGATCATTTGATACCATCTCACTACAACTAGTGAGTATCCTAACTCCATTTAGATCTATCTCATAGATCCAAAACCCAGGATTCAGTAGGTATCACTTTGATCCTATGTGGAGAATCATTGTGATAAGCAGAGATTGATCGAGCGTAGCATAGGAAACTCCTTCCCTATCAAGAGTATGACATCCACGTACTCTACGAGGATCACCACCATACTCCCTACTACCTTTTTGTTTATACAAGGTTCATCTACCATTTTGATGATGTCAAACTCTTTGACTACTTCATCAAAACAGACGTTCCAACTCCGCGATGCCTGCTTTATCCTATAAACCATCTTGCACACGTTTCCGCTGCTCCCACTGTCTACGAGGCCCTCTGGCTGTGTACTTATAGACGCTCTCTTCCAAAACATCATTTAGAAAAGGAGTCATGGCACCCAACCACCAGATATCGTAGTCATGGTATGTAGCCGTGGCAAGTAGGATCTGGATGGACTTAAGCATAGCCATTGGAAAAAAATTTCATCATTATCCACGCCTGGTCGATGACGAAAACCTTTAACAAGTCTAGCTTTGAAAGTCTCAACTTTTCCATCTATACCAAGTAATCTTCTCAAGAAATACTTGCTCCTGATGGGGATTTAACCCTTCAGATATAGCAACCAAAGTCCATACTTTGTTGGTGTATAAGGATTCCATCTCAGATCACTAAGCATCCAGCCATTCTTACAGAGTCTTACTCCTGATGGCCAGCTCGAAGCTAGTTGGGTCATCATCTCATGATGCATTCCTCACTCCCACTGTCATAGAGAAACAGAAGTATCTCTCAGGTGGGTGAGGAACCCTACTAGATCGGCGGAGAGGCTGAGGTTCGTTGGAATCTACTGAATCCTTTGGTTCTACCAAATATCTGTTGTAGTTTGCATAGCTGGAACCTTTCCAGTTCTACATTACAGACCTTGCCTCGAGCTTGTCCAGATTTTGCTTTTAGACATAGGCTGGACAACCCCAAATCTTAACTAACTTAAGAAATGGGCTCTTCCCTTTCCATATCTCATATGGAGTGGTAGGCAACTGATTTGATTCGAACCCTATTCAATAGGTATGCAACTTCTTAAGTGCATAACTCCCAAAAGGAAATAGGTGACTCGGTAGTACTCATCATAGAGCACACCTTATCGTATAGGGTGTGATTGCTCCACCCCGATATACCATCGTGCAATGGTGTATACGGAGGAGTAATGCTGAGAGAGAATCTCATTCTCCTTTAGAATAGACCAGGAATTTCATGCACAAGTATTCTCCTCCCTGATCTCATCATAGGACATAAAACTTATACTCGTATTTTGGTTCTCTACTTCTCGCTTATATTCTGTGAATATCTCAAAAGGTTCGGACTCATGTTTCAACAGGAACATATGAATGAATCTTGAGAGATTATCAGAGAATATAATGAAGTATAAAGAACCAGTCCTGGCATGTGTAGACAGGAGACCTTACATACATCATCATGTATCAGTCCCAAGAGTTCATTAACTCTTTCTCTGTTTCCAATAAACAGAGCTATGGTCATCTTATCTTTGTGACATGACTGGCAAGTTTCACAAGATGTAAATTCAAACTGATTTAAATATGCATCTAAATATAACTTCATCCAGTCGGGTCGCATTGATATGACCTAGTCTACAATGCCTCAAGAAGGATCCGTTCATGTCTGAACTCTTCCTCTTGTGTGTGTTCCGTATACTAAGAACTGTTGTTTGATTTAGAACATCAATGCTTTTAGATAATGTGCCTGAACCGATCAACTTTTGATATAGGAAATGTTCAAAACATTATCCAACAATACAAAATTTTATCATTTCTTTACTAATAAAGAGACTGATATGATTTTGTATATCAGGTTCGGTATCTAATAACATTCGTTCAGAATCATTGTATTGGTAATACAGGATGACAGTGACCGACAGACTTGGCTGCAACTCTTGCCCCGTTTTCTGCCTCATGAAACTTATCACCCGTACTCAGTTTTTCTACATTTTTGTAGCCCTATGTAACAGATTACATATCTGGGATCCTGATCCGGTATCATATACCCAGGATGCGGAGGATACTGAGAAACAGTTCTTTGTAATGAACACACCCGAAGATGATGCATCAACATGCACTCTCTTCGTTTGGGCGGCACGGGAATTCTAGTAATTCCCAATTTCCTGCTCTGTCTTATAACAATTATAAGTTGGAGCGGGACCAACGTTCCCCTGCTCAGTATAACAAGCGGGTTCGGTCAATATCCGTATTATTATCTTGATTAAGGCATGACATGGTCGCTACCAGGAGAGAGAGAGAAGAAAACACTCAGTGTGCGCTCTTGCAAGAATAGATTGGTTATTATTTTATCTAATCAGGATGGATCCCACTGTTTTTATCAAATCTTCCTTCAAACCCTAAAAGGAAAGACTAGCCGGGATTAATTACACACTACAAGTTCGCCAATCTTTCAGCCAGGCCCGTGTCGGTACTTTGAGGGAGGTCCCCCGTGCTTTCGCACGAACCTAATTAATGTAAACCTCGTTTTCCCAGAGGCGTAACCCCGTTAACACCTTTCTAGACACCTACTTGATCGGCTAATTGTAATGTATAAAACTCTCCCAGGAGTAACAATTACTCGCAGTGTGTATCGGGATCCAACTATCTCATAGAAGGTATGCAATCTTATTGCAAATTTCAACACTTGAAATTCCCGATAATTTTGCCCCTAACCTCCTATGACCTTGACAAAGGCCAACAAACCATAGGATGCTAGTCAAGTTCAACCCGTCATTTCCTGATTGAATTAAACCCACCCGCATGACCCTTGACAAAGGCCAACAAGGTCGCACGACTACCCTAACCCAATCTGCATCATATGCATAAGCAGATAAGCACCAGTTAGCTACCGCACACTGCGCCTTGACAAAGGCCAACAAACGCAGCACGAATACTAACTACTACTTATCTGAAATGACGGAGGGCTACGACAGGTTTTTCTGAAAACCCATTGCGTAATGAACTTGATATCGTTGTAGAATCAAATGATTTTAAAATGGAGTGTTTTTTAGGCCTTTCTAGTTTTACTAAAGGAGTCACTCCCGGTGAAGGGATCGTCGGTCCTTTCCTCGTCGAATGAGGTGCGGGATATATCATATATATCACTGTGCAAAGCAAAAACACTTAAAAGCAATCAAAAGACAAACCGAGTGTGTAGCATCTGCCAGTTATTGCTAAAGGAGTCACTCCCGGTGAAGGGATCTCGGTCCTTTCCTTATCGAATAAGGTGCAGGATATATCATATATACCGCTGTGCAAAGCAAGAACTGTAGGTACCTGTTTTATTTTGAAATTCGATTCTACAACATCTTTTGGTTTCTTTTATTTCATTAATCACATTAATGAAGTCCCATCATTTAAGTTACCTAAACATCACAGATAAATACGACGTACACTTATGCCATCCGCATTCGCCTCGATGTCCCCTCGTGCACCGTTAGGTTAGGTAACTAACGGCAGAGCGGGGCAGGGCTAGCGCGGGTGTAAAACATAAGTAATGTCTATATAATATATCATATATACTATATACAGTATCTATCACAGAACATCACATGATCACATCACAGATATCGCAGCAGAAGAATCATATGAAATATTGGATATACTAGGACGTCCGTGTTTTCAATACGAGCCAGTATAAAACACGGATTCTACGGTCGTGATGAATAGCCAAACCCACACCCCTAGACCCCTACGAGAGCGGCAAGCAACCCTACCAATTCTAGAGTTAGGAGACCCGGACTCGACTCCTCGAGTTGGTCTCCCACTGGACTCCAGAACCCGGTTACTTGTGCCCTCCTTCTTGGGTCTATCCTAGTGCGGAAAAGTAAATAATATACAAAAAGGTGACAACTTCCGCAACCTGGAAGCGCCCCAATAAGAGAATATTACATACAAGTTTTTACATGAATGAAAATGAAAAACACTCATCTCACATAAAAACCCCCGGCTATTCAAACACGACGATCCAATATAACATATCCAGCAACACATAACATCACATGTCATCAATGTAAGTAAATATGCACATCCCAATTGTCGTTGACATATAGCAACGAAACCGGCGATATCACATATTACACTTACGGTCACAGAAAAGAAAGTGTAAGACTACAACAGTTGGAATCCACAACTTCTTTAGACATCGCATGCCTAATCAAATGAAATACTTAGACATCACATGCCTAACAATTATAAACCCCGCATTTTAGTCTCAAAATCGAAAATACTTTTCAATATCAATTCGGGCAATTCAACAAGATTCCCGACATCCAGATCGAATGCTCGTCTCAAACTTGATTAGGCAGCTGCACCCCCGACGCCGTCGACGAAGTGCACCAAGGCGGAACACCGCTGCCGCAAGCACCCGAATGGATGCTTTCGGGGACGGGGTTCTCCTACAGTCACTTGGTCGGGGCTATGGGGCGAGACTGTCTATTAAGTTTATCCGGCGAGTATCCGCGTACGCTACGTGATTGCGACGGACTTTTGATCGCATCAAAATTCTGTGGCAACCGATCAAGTGAGACTAAACTGCTATATTTATAACATTCATTCAGTTATCTCATAACTACTTGTGAATTCCAATTATTGTATCATATTCCGGATAAATAGAAAATGTTAAACTTTTCGATCGAACAATCGAACACCCAAGTTTTCCCGATACAGCTCAACACATGAAATAAGTCTAAAAACATTCAGTTCGTGCCTCAGTACCAACGGTCCAGCCGCAGAAGGGTCAAGCCAATGCCTCACATGTGGCACGCCGTACTGCCCCAAACCCTAAGATTCAAAGGGCAGTTCAAGACGGTCACATAATCGAGTTAAGGTTTGTTGTCTTCTAGAGGGACCATCGCGTTACTTGCACTACTTAGAACGTCGTTAAACTACGGAAAAGTCTAACAATTGGAAATTTCCCGGCAGAGGAAAAAGTGGGTATTTATATCTGGTCGAACTTTTTAACATATTCTAAAATTATCCGGAAAACACCTAGACAAAGTTTGAAATTTACGATCGAATCAATGAAGCTCCAAAACACCCTAGAAATTCAACTCTTGAATCAGTGTTAAAAATGCCCAGAAAATAGGAAAAACAGAGGTATGAATTACTGTGAAAAGACCCGTCTGTAATTCTATTACATTGCCGCGGAACCGCCGCTAAAGGAGGGTCATTACCGCGGTTCCGCGGCCATGTAGAAGAGTTAGGGGATCGTTTTTCAAGGTAATTCTTAGAATACCCTGCTGAATTTTTTAAGCATTTTTAATCTGGAAAAAACCCAGTTTTTGAAAAAAGTACAGAGAGCATTTTGGAAATGGGGTTTCGGCTCGATCGGACTTCAAACCCCGTCTACGCTTCGCCTAAGGCTCTAGCTAGGCTTTGATACCACTGTAGGGTTCCTAAACACACTAACGATGTCTCACAAGGCATCAACCATGCCAATTACAAATTTTACGGGTGCCGAGAAACCCTAATACAGATCGTTAACTAGAAATTTAGGCAAAACAAATGCGAATAGTTAACAACTTAACTAAAAGAACGGAAATACAACCTTTGTAGATCCGGTCCTCCACCTCCATAGCTCCATAATGAAGTCTCCTCACTGTCCAAATCGAATCCCGGGCTCTAGCGTCGGCTTCATCGGAAAAATGGGCGGGCTAGGTCGTCGACTTCAATGCCGAAGATGATCTACGTCGAGGCATCACAAGATCAAGCTCCAACTTCACCAAGTCATGAAACTTGTGAAGAAAACACCCTATACTACTTGGCAAGTGGTAGAGGATGAAAAAATAGGAAGTGGGTTCACTTTAGAATTGGATTTCTCACTCTTTTCATCAAATCACCATTGATGATGCAAGGTTTTCTTCATGTGAAGAAGAAGAAGAAGAAGATGAATATTATGATAAGTTATTTTGAAATAGAAAAGAAAATCAATACTTATCATAATACAACCATGGTCAAGTGTAGAGAATGGACTAGGGTTAAATGGAGTGGTTAGGGTTAAGCATGAGACAAAATGGTCACTTTGGTCAAAGCTTCATGAAGCTTCAACTAGAAAACAAATTAAGCCACCATTTTCTCTTTATGCTAATCATTTTCAAAATGAATAACTAAATAAGATAAATGAAAAAGAAAACAAAATCCTAATCATTCATATAACCATGGTTTAATCTTTACACAAACCCAAGTTAGCATGCATCATCAAACATGATACAAACATGTGCACAAAAATATATCACATATACAATGTGCACAAACAAGTGAGAAAAATCATTTAAAGTGAACCAATACTAGTTAATGCAAAGTAATATATCAAATATATAATTATGCATTAAATCATTAAATCAATACTTGATTTAACGATCCGGTCATATCGCATATAACCGACTAATATTCAATGTATCGGCTTATCGAATCAATCCTTGATTCGATAACTAGGTTATATCGCATACAACCATATCGATACATTCATCGCGAGAATACAATACGGTATCACATACACGCATTATTCTCGGTCCCGCACATATCTCATATGCGCTCCTATTTCATTTCGCTTGAGCCAGGAAACCTCTGTGTAGGACTCTAAAGACTCGTCAATACGCCGGCAGCAGATGATGATCATATCAATCACCCACAAGCCGCAAGCGGTCTGCTAAACGTAACGGCCACCCGGGTATTGAGCGATCAGAAGATCGACGAGCAAGCCCGCTCACACTCCTGTGAATCCAACCAGTAACACTTACCGTACAGTCCGGTCTCGTCGTCTGATATGTCGCATATCTCGCCTAGGGGTGGTAAACGTCAGACCACAATAGCTCGATAAGTCATGTCGATATGAGGTCTATAACAGTTCGAGAAACTACTGGTAACACTTACCAGTAAATCTCAGCAACCCTGGCCAGGGATTTCCGGTTATAGCCAATCGAACACAGCGCAACATCAACTCCCTATACCGGGAGAGACGAATCCCCTCCTATCGCTCATTGTCTCTATGTGATTCGAGACTGTACCCAAAAACCACCGTTCTGCACGCCCTCTTGGACGTGGTAAGGTGGAAATCAAAGCACAGTAGGAACCACACAAGACTCTATGACGATCTCGGGTCAACAGACTACTCTGTACCGGTGTCACCAGAGAACTGCCATCTGACGTAAGGTATAATACCATCTGGGAGTTCTCGGCGAGTCCGTCCAGTGTACCCTGTCTCTACTGAGCACCCGTATATCATCTCTGATGTCAAACACCAATGGATATGGGATCATCCATCGCCCATCTGTATGGGTCGAGAAGGTATACGCTAGTCTACTCTGGTATATCGATGCCCCGTCTCGATACACCCACGACTAGGGACCTTGAAGGATGTACTTATGGACTACCATGTCCCCACTAGTATGATCCGCATCACAGTCCAGGTAGTCAAGTACACATCCTAAGGGCTTTACCAACATGTAACAGAGAGACAATCAGTATACACGTTAAGGTAAAGAGTAACCAGATAGCATACCATCATGTTGAGCAAGAAAGTCATCCCTATATATGTCTAAGCATCCACTACAATATACATCCTGTGTACAGTAATGGTCTCTAGGGCATACATATAACTAACAAGTTTTACACATTACAATTAGCCGATCAAGTAGGTGTCTAGAAAGGTGTTAACGGGGTTACGCCCCTGGAAAAATGAGGTTTATTTTAATTAGGTCCATGCAAAAGCACGGGGAACCTCCCTCAAAGTACCGACATTGGCCTGGCTGAAAGATTGGCGAACTTGTAGGGTGTAATTAATCCCGGCTAGTCTTTCCTTTTAGGTTTGAAGGAAGATTTGACTAAAACAGTGGGAGCCATCCTGATTAGATTAAATAATAACCAATCTAATCTTGCAAGAGTATACGTTGTGTGTTTTCTTCTCTCTCTCTCCAGGCAGCGACCATTTCACGCCTTAATCAAGATAATAATATGGATGTATTGACCGAACCCGCTTGTTATACTGAGCTGGGGACCGTTGGTCCCGCTTCAACTTATAATTGTTATAAGACCGAGCAGGAAATAGGGGAATACCAGGATTCCCGTGCCGCCCAAACGAAGAAAATGCATGCTTATGCATCTTCTTCGGGTATGTTCATTACCGAGAACTGTTTCTCAGTATCCTCTACGTCCTGGGTATGAGATACCGGATCAGGATCCCATATATATAATCTGTTACATGGGCTACAGATAGGTAGAAAACTGGGAATGGGTGATAACTTTCAAGAGTTGGAAACGGTGCAAGTGTTGCAGCCAAGTTTGTTGGCAGTTATCACCCTGTATTACCAAATACATTGATTCTGAACGAATGTTATTAGATACCGAACCTGATATACAATATCATATCAGTCTCTTTATTTAGTAAAGAATGATATAATTTTGTATTGATGGATAATATTTTGAACATTTCCTATATCAAGAGTAGATCGGTTCAGGCACGTTATCTGAAAGCATATACGTTCTAAATCAAACTACAGTTCTTAACGTACAGAACGCACACAAGTGGAAGAGTTCAGAAATGAACGAATCCTTCTTAAGGCATTGTAGACTAGGTCATATCAATGTGACACGACTAGCTAAGTTACATAAAAATGCATATTTAAATCAGTTTGAATTTATATCTTGTGAAACTTGATAGTCATGTCACAAAGATAAGATGACTATAGCTCTGTTTTTTGAAAACAGAGAAAGAGTTAGTGAACTCTTAGAATTGATACATGATGATATATGTAAGTCTCCTATCTGCACATGCCAGGACCGGTTCATTGTACTTCATTACATTCACTGATGATCTCTCAAGATTCGGACATATGTTCCTGTTGAAACACAAGTCTGAACCTTTTGAGAAATTCAAAGAATATAAGTTAGAAGTAGAGAACCAAAACGGGTATAAGAATTATGTTCTTTGATGTGATCAGGGAGAAGAATACTTGAGCACGGAATTCCTGGACTATTCTAAAGGAGAATGAGATTCTCTCAGCATTACTCCTCTGTATACACCACAGCACAACGGTATATCGGGACGGAGCAATTGCACCCTATTAGATATGGTGTGCTTTATGATGAGTACTACTGAGTTGCCTATTTCTTTTAAGGGAGTTATGCACTTGAGAAGCTGCATACATATTGAATAGGGTTCCAACCAAATCGGGTGCCTACCACTCCATATGTGATATGGTATGGGAAGAGCTCATCTCTTGAGTAAGTTAAGATTTGGGGTTGTCCGTCCTATGGCTAAAAGCAAAATCCGGACAAGCTCGAGGCAAGATCAGTTCTGTGGAAGTTTGTTGGATATCCCAAGCGTTCGTAAGGGAATATCTTCCACCACACTGAGGAACAAAAGGTGTTTTATTTCTCGTCATGCCATCTTTTTTAGAAAAGGAATTTCTTGTGAAGAAATTAGTGGTCATGAGGTAGAACTGGAAGGAGTTCCAGCTATACAAACTACAGCAGACGATTTGGTAGAACCGGAGAATTCAATAGCTTCCGACAAACCTTAACCTCTCCGCCGATCTAGTAGGGTTACTCACCCACCTGAGAGATACTTCGGTTTTCTCTAAGACAGTGTAAGCGAGGATTGTATCATGAGATGATGAACCAACTAGTTTCGAGCAGGCCATCAAGAGTGGGTACTCTGTAAGAATGGCTGGATGCTAAGCGATCTGAGATGGAATCTATGTACACCAACAAAGTATGGACTTTAGTTGCTTTATCTAAAGGGTTAAATCCCCATTAGGAGCAAGTATATCTTAAGGAGATTAGTTAGTGTACATGGAAAATTTGAGACTTTCAAAACTAAGACTTGTTGTAAAAGGTTCTCGTCATCGATCATGTGTGGATAATGATGAAACCTTTTCTAGTGCCTATGCTTAAGTCCATCCAAATCCTGCTTGCCATTGCTACTTACCATGACTACGATATCTGGCGGTTGGATATCATGACTTCTTTTCTAAATAGTGATTTAGAAGAAAGTGTCTACAAGTATACAGCCAGAGAGCTTCGTAGACAGTGGGAGCATTGGAAACGTGTGCAAGTTGCTTTACAGCTTAAAGCAGGCATCGCGAAGTTGGAACATCTGTTTTGATGTGGTAGTCAAAGCGTTTGACTTCATCAAAATGGTAGATGAACCTTGTATATACAAAAAAGTAGTAGGGAGTATGGTGGTGATCCTTGTATTGTACATGGATGACATACTCTTGATAGGAAAGGAGTTTCCTATGCTACACTCGGTCAATCTCCTCTTATCACAAGGATTCTCCATATAGGATCAAGATGATACTTCCTAAATCTTGAGTTTTGGATCTATGAGATAGATCTAAGTGGATGTTAGGATTCTCACTGGGTGTAGTAAGATGGTATCAATCGATCCTGGGGAGAATCACTGGATAGCTTCCAGGGTGGTAAGGACGACTGAATGTCAGTCACAGACATTGTCTTTACCCTCAGTAGAGGGACTGTATGTTGGAAGAGTTCCAAGCTTGATACCGTGACAAACTAGAAGATAAAGACTGGATACATTGCTACCAAGGATACTACCAAAAAGGTAGTCTGGATGTATATAAGTTCATGAGATGAACTTCGTTCCTACCATTGTGTGACAATGGAGTTTTGGCTTATGCCTAAGAACCCCCATCCCATCAGTGATCCAGACATATTCTAAGGCAGTATCACCTGATAATGGAGATGGTTGATCTCCAGGGAGATCGAGGATATGAGAGTAGACACAGAGGACAACACGGCGGATCCACTCGCAAAGGCTTTTTCCCAAAAGAGGCTTTTTATGGGATGGTTGAGTATGAGATACTACAACCACTGTTGATTGTTGGGTATTGGATACTACAATAGATGGCCCTGGTGGAAGTGGGAGATTGTTAGTTATATGTATGCCCTAGAGTCCATTACTGTACATGCGATGTATATTGTAGTAGACGCTTGGATATATACATGGAGGACTTTCTTGCTCGACAAGATAGTATGTTATCTGGTTGATCTTTATCTTAACATGTACACTGATTGTCTTTCTATTATATATTGGTAAAGCCCTTAGGATGAGTACTTGACTACCAGGATTATGATGCAGATCATACTAGTGGGGACAGAGTAGTCGTTAAGTACATCCTTCAAATGTTCCTAGTCGTAGGTGTATCGAGACAGGGCATCGATATACCAGAGTAGACTAACGTATAGCTTCTCGACCAATGTAGATGGGCGATGGATGATCCCATATCCATTGGTGTTTGACATCAGAGATAGTATATGGGTGCTCAGTGGAGACTGGGTATACTGGACGGACTCGCCGAGAACTCCCAGATGGTATTATACCTCATGTCAGATGGCAGTTCTCTGGTGACACTGGTACAGGTTAGTCTGTAGACCCGAGATCGTCATAGAGTCTTATGTGATTCCTACTGTGCTTTGATTTCCACCTTACCACGTTCAAGAGAATATGTAAAACGGTGGCTTTTGGGTACAGTCCCGAATCACATGGATGTAATGAGCGATAGGAGGGGTTTCGTCTCTTCCGATATTTGGGGTTGATGTTGCGCTGTGCTCGATTGGCTATAACAGGAAGTCCCTGGCCAAGGCTGCTTCAGAGATATACCGGTAAGTGTTATCAATAGTTTCTCGACCCGTTATGAGCCTCACATCGGCACGACTTATCGAGTTACTAGGGTCTGACGTTTACCACCCCTAGACAAGATATGCGACATATCAGACGAAGAGACCGGACTGTACGGTAGTGTTATTGATTGGATTCGCAGGAGTATGAGCAGGCATGATTGTTGATCTTATGATCGCTCAATACCCGGGTGGCCATTACGTTTAGTAAACCGCTTGCGGCTTGTGGGTGTTTGATATGATTATCACCTACTGCCGGCGTATTGACGGGTCTTTAGAGTCCTACACAGAGGTTTCCTGGCTCAAGAGAAACAGAGTAGGAGCACATATGAGATATGTGCAGGACCAAGATTAATACGATATGTGATACCGTATTCTATTCTCGCGATTTGTGACATCGGTCGGTTATATGAGATATAGCCGGGTTGTCGGATCAAGTGTTGATTCGATAAGTTGTTACATTTGATATTAGTCGATTATATGAGATATAGCCAGATTATTACATCGAGTGTTGATTTGATAATTTAATGTATAATTATATATTTGATATATTACATTATATTAACTAATATTTGCTCATATATGATTTCTTTTTCTCACTTGTGTGCATGTGTATATATGTGATATATATTAATGTACAAAGATTTGTGTCATGCTTGATGATACATGATACTTGGGTGTATGAGACTTATACCATGCTTGATATAATCTAGGGTTTATAATTATCTAAGTAATTCAAAAATTGGATGCATATTTGGCAAGGCTGCAAGCTTGTAGAAGCTTATGGATGCACTGACCAAAGTCTTCTCTTTTTGTTTCACTTGTAGATATTTATCAACCCAACCATTATACTAACCATAATTAAGTCTCTACATGAGTTAGTATATGACACTAACTCACCCATGGTTCATATTCTAACCTCATGAGTTCATTCTTTCTTGATGAGTTTTTCTTCTTCTTCTTCCTCAAAGCTTTCTAGCTTCAATGGAGATGTGAGGAAAAATGTGAGAAATTCATTTCTAATGTGAGCAAAATTCCTACTTCACCATCCTCTACTACTTGCCATTTAGTATAGGGTATTTGCTTCACTAATTCCACAATTGAAGAGATATCTTGGGTTACTGTCTACTAGACGTAGATCATCTTCGGCTTCGAAGACTTCGATGCAAGCTTGTTTATTTCTTCATGGGAGCCTCTCTAGAGTCTGGGAGTTCATGGTCGCAGCGAAGGGACTACTACACGGAGCTAATGAAGTGAAGGACCGAACTACAAAGGTTGTATTTATTGGATATAATGCCCTCAAAGTCAATTATTGGATCGCAGGTACGTGATTACAATGATTGAGGCAGGACCTATACCGATATGACAGTCTTGCTCGAGATGATAGTATGCTATCTGGTTTGTCTTTATCATCGTATACATGCTTTAGTTCACTATTGCATGTTGATAGAGCCCATAGGATTCGTGCTTGACTGCCAGCAGTATGATGGCGAGCATATACGTGGGAGCTGGAGTCTATAAGCACATCCTTAAAGTGTCCCTAGTCGTAGGAGTTTCGAGACAGGGCATCGATACTCCAGAGTAGACTAGTGTATACAGTCGAGACCCCGACGAGGGGCGGTGGCCGGTCTCACAAGCCATTGGTGTCGTTGGTTCACCTAAGATGTATACAGGTGCTCATTGGGTCATGAGTATACCGGACAGGACTCGCCGGGAACATGCTAGTTGGTATTATACATATCGTCAGATAGCAGTTCCCAGGTGACATGTGTACAGGTTAGTTTGTCGACCTGAGATCGTCATTTGTCTCATGTGAGTACCCACTGTGCTTTGATTTCTACCCTACCACGCTTAAAGGAGACGTGCAAACAGGTATTTTTTGGGTACAGTCCCGAGCCACATGGAGGCAGTGAGCGGATCGTCGGGGATTCGTCTCTCCCGGTATTGGGGGTTGATGTCGCACAGTGCACGGGTGGCCATCACTAGAAATCCTCGGCCGAGGTAGTGGAGAATTACTGATTTGGATCAGTAGTTTCTCAGGTGGTGATGGGGTTCATACCGACATGAATTATTGCGTTATCAGGGGTCTGACTTTATCCACCCCTCTAGACTCGATATGCGATACTCTTTAGACGAACGGACCGAACTGTACGGATATTATCACTGTCAGGCTCAGTAGGGTTTCTGAATGAGTTCGCTCGTCAGCTTCCCTTCCAATCAATACATAGGCAAACGTTACGTACAGCTAGTACCTCTGACGTGCTAGTGGTTATACCCAGTGCCAGTGTGTTTATGAGTCATTAGAGTCCCCCACAGACAGTTTCCCAAGTTCGGGCGAAACGTTGTAGAGGCCGTATGGTTTTATGGCAGGGTTCGGAAAATGCACGTGTGTTTACGCACGTGTCATATTTCGGGCAGATAATACTGGTGGGCTTTGGTTTAAGACGGATCCATGTATTATACTGTGTAGATATAATATCTTTGTCTCAGTTGCATTTGTATTCGGTCGTAATACAAATGCGGGTATGTTTATACTGTTATGGGGTTATCCTGAAATTCGTTTCAGGATCACTTTTGGAAGTTGCCAGTTTCCAGTTTTCTATCACCCGTCTTTAACATTCGGTTAAAGACGGATTTATCTTTTCGTCACTTGGGTGAGTCATGAGGGTGAGTCGTAGTTCTAGAAGGTTCTAGATGGTGACTAGGATGGTGAGGTGGCTTAGTGCTTTAATTGTTCATTTATTGCTATGATGATGTGTTTATATAATTCATTGTTTGCATTAATTACTTATGCAAGGTGTATATGTGACTCATTAGTTGATTAATGTTATGGTCACCCTCCTAGCTCCTACACTCACCTCCTCCCTCATTCAAATATGGCCGGCCCCCTCTTGGGTTATATGATGAATTCATTTTTGAAAAGATTATGAAGGTTTAGGCTCATGAAAATTTGATATGCCGATTTCTCATTTACCCGATCCAAAAGGCAACTTCATTAACCGTTCGTCCATAGTTTTGGACGAAGCGAGACAAAGTGTTCTACTCATTCTCTACATCAATCTTGGTCATCTCTTTTAGCAAACTTGATGATCGAGTTGCCTCGGTTCAGAGGCGGGAGCCCGTTTAAAGATCCGTCGACGTAGTGCCACCTGGACGAGAAGACTAGAGATCGAGGAGATCGGAGCAGCCGCAACAAAGCGTGTGATGATGGTTGAAGACCGAAGGACTCGGATCGTTCGGTATAATATTTCTACCCACTTTGTAGTTTGTTAGTTTAACTTTAATGGCAGATCCGGGTTATAGTACACGATAGCGCCAGTTTGTAAAAAGTTTTTGTTCCGTATTTGGCGTCTGTTAGACGGCCGGGGCGCTACCGTGGACTTACAGTGGTATCAGAGCCTCATCATTAAGCTTTACTAACTTGTGCTAACGTGTTTAAAATATCGATCGAACGGATTTTCGAAAACCGCAAATTCCAATTCTAAAGTTTCTGTCGATTTTAAAAGGGGTCTAAAAATAATTTTGACCATACCAAAAAATTAAGCAGGGTTTTTGAAGAAAACTGGAGAAAAACGACCAACTGCGTAGACCGTACGGCCGTGAAAACACGGTCAAAGCCTGGCTTTAACCGCTGAACCGCAGCCGTCTTGGTGACTCAGTTGGCAATTTTTCTCCTGTTGTTTCTACTTTGGAAATTGTGGTTTTTGGTACTGTTCTTTTGGGCCCAGATTTTGTTACTGTACTGCAGATGTACGTGGGGCCCACTTTGGGAAGTTTAGTCAATCGAAATTTTAAACTTTTTAATATGCAGTATTTACATTATATCTCCGACCGTGAATGTCATTCGAGCGGTAAACCGCGTCTAATTGCTATAGTCCTTTTAGACGGGTTTGCGAACGTGACATTCACGTTGATGTTCTGTGTTGTGCTGTAATGTTGCAGATATGTCATGGTGGATAGCAGTGTGCAATGGTAGTGTTGTTTGGATTTATTTGTACATTTGATATTGCGGGGCGAGCGTCCAACATGTGGACTGCCATCACTGCCTGTTTGTATAATATTCTTTTTGGGACACGACCGGGCTGAGGTCGATGTACCCGTTGTATATATTTTCTTTTATGTACTAGGATTACCCCACGACGGAGTGGACGGATAGCCGGGTTCTGGAGGGCAACGGGTCCGTATCTCATAGCTTTGAGAGGCAGAGGGTCCTCACTCTAGAATTGGCAGACTATTTGCCTCACTCGTAGGGGGTACAGGTTGACCCAAGGAGGGGTGCTCAAGTTACCGGATTCCGTGAAGTGCCGGGTGGTCTATTCACTATGCTATAGGGGGCTGCCTCGCTTCAGGTTTTGGCGGGTAACTTGCCGCATCCGTAGGGGTCTAGGTTTCATTGCACAGGCTATCCAAACGACCAGGAGAATGTCAGGTTTCAGTAGCGGCTCTGTGAAACCCGGGGATCCCAGATTATCTGTATTGTTCTGTGATGCTTATTACTTTTCTGTGATGTTGCATATTATCATGCCTGGAGCGATTATTGTATATTGGTATATATACTATTAGATGTTGTATATGTTTTACACCCGTGCTAGTCCAGTTCTCGCTCTGTCGTTAGTTAAGTAACCTAACGGGTGATGACGGGACCCAGTGGCGAATGCGGATGGCATATACGTACATTTTATTTTTCGTTCTTTTCTGGTGTGATTGATTGATGGGACTGCATTGATTCTTATCAATGCAAGGATAAAACAAACCTATATTAGATGTTGTTGGAACAGTTTTAAAAAGTGTTATTACAAAGACGTTTTCTTTTGTTATGCATAGTGATATTCGGTTGGAATATCCTGCACCTCATTCGACGAGGCAAGGGCTGCTATCCCTTCACCGGGAGAGACCCCTTGGGCAGAAGTTTGTGTCAGGGTAATAACTTAATTATAGTCGATTACAAGTTGCTTTGCATCACGATATTCAGTTAGAATATCCTACACCTCATTCCACGAGGAAAGAGCCGAGATCCCTTCACCGGGAGTGACCTCTTTAGCAAAGGTTTTTCGTCACTGTATTTTTATAAAAAGCTATCAGGTTCCTTCAACGAGATCAAGTTCATTACGTTAAAGGTTTTTCGCCAAAAACCAGCCGTAGCCCTCCGTCATTTCTATTGGGTATTCAGTAGTATTCAAGCTATGTATTTTGACCAACGCCAAGGCATAGTGTTTGGTAGCTGCTGGGTATTCATCTGTTGCATAGATAGATGAGTTGATTTGGGACAGTCGTTCTGCCATTTTGGCCAACATCAAGGGCATGTGCGGGTGGGTTCAAATTGACCTAGATAGTGACGGGTAGAACTTGGCATGTGACTTATGATATTTTGACCAACGCCAAGGTCATAAGAGCATGGGGCAAAAATAACATCGGGAGTTTCAAATATAAACTGAAACTTGCCAGGTATGTGCATACTTTCTGGAGTGTGATAACTTGAGTGGCTTCCATCAAGTTATCATGCGATGATAGTTGGATCCCGATTCTCACTGATGAGTTGGTTTACTCTTCGGGTGATCCCGACTAATTCTTCTTTCAGGTTTGGAGGAGAATTTGAGATAACAGTGGGAGGTTTCCTGATTAGATAAAGTGATAACCATTCTGATCTAGGTTAGAGTGCATGCAGAGTGTTTCTTTTCTCTCTCTCTTTGGCAGCAACCTTTGACCGACCCTAGACTATGACTCAGTGACCAAGTTGACCGAACCTTCTTAAAATACTGGCCTTTGGATTGTATTAGTTGCATAAGTCATTGCCGCTCCTTTTTTTACCCTTTAGATTTCTCAGAACACCTCGTATTACTACGAAAATCCACTTCCATTGGATAGATCCATCGTATGGTTATATACGAACTCGAAGGGACTTCTTCGAGGATGGATCCAGGTTCAGAGAAATGGAATTGGTTTATTCAGTTGTCTTTTATTATCACCTTCTCTCAGGTTGCGAGGACTCCTTAGTTTAGGAGAGTACACCTATTACGCTTATTGGATAGTCTTCTTCCAAACCATAGGTATGTGCCGAAAGGTAGGGAATGAAGAAAACCAATTAGCCTAAGTAGGGTGTACAGAAGGTAATAACTAAAGACAAAATAAAGGGATTAGAAAGATGGCAAAGTAAATTGCGACTGTTATCGTTCACGACCAAACCGCGTACTTCATCGCCACTCCTATTTCACTTTTAATAGAATAAGGTATTATTCAGTTGTCTTTTATCATCACCTTCTCTCAAGTTGCGAGTACTCCTTGGTTTAGGAGAGTACACCTATTATGCTTACTGGATAGTCTTCTTCCAAACCATAGGCTGGTGCCGAACGGTAGGGAAGGAAGAAAACCACTTAGCCTAAGGGGTATACAAAAGGTAATGAATAAAGACAAATAAAGAGATTTGGAGAGATGGCAAAGAAATATACGGTTATAGTCATGAATTGGATTATAGAAGAGGCATTACTAAGAATACCAGGATACCCCTACGAAACATTTTCATGTTTCATTGCATTGTTAAAGGAAAACTGATTTCCCGATTACATACTTACTCCAGGGTATGTATTTACCAGGTTTCATTCTCATATCTGTATGGTTTTACAGATGATGAGTGGGAGTAAGTTATTGGGAATTAGGTGATCATCCTTATTATATCGGAATTCGTTATAATTGGTGATATTTGAGGAAATCGCCTGGGTACAGTTTTCAACATACGATACACAGGTTTAGAGTTAATCAACTCAGCGGACTTATACAAAGTATTGTATGTTGTCCAGTGTCCGTCAGGACAAAAGGGGTAGGTCCTCATACTATGTTCTGTTTACTTATGACTTCTCTAATGTTAGACAAGTGTTTCGTAGAAATACAAGGTCTAAGTTTCGAGAAGTTGTGGGTATAAGAATAAAGTAGAGAACCAGGTGTCGCAAGTATCGGGATTTTTCAAAGAGATCGAAGATGTAGATTCTTGTGACTGGTATTCAGTTGATAGTAATGGTTTTGAGAAACTTGTTTCTCTTTCAGGTTACTCATAATAGGATGGATTCCTAAGTTGAGTAATGCTGATTAGCCTTTCTCCATTAAGATGATATGCACTGTAGACAGTTGCATGGTTTGAATCTAGTTCCAGTTAAATTAGTGCCTCTATTTCTATATTGTATATATAATGGTTCATATCTTAACGATGTTAAGATACGGGGAGTTGTCCGGCTTATGCTTAAAACTAGACACTGGATAACTCAAGGCATGTTTCTGTAATGGCAGTTTGTGAGTTGACCCTGGCTTTGACAAGGGTTGATTTTCTACCATCTGGAAGATCAATAGTGATATTGTTCTTGACTCACCGTAGTTTTAGTACAATGGATTTTTTCAGAAAACAGTAATGGGAGTATGGTAGAACTGGAAGTGATTCCAGAACCGCAAACGATTACGGAAAATTTAATAGGACATATATATTCAATCAGGTTTGACACTCCAATAGCCAATCCACAAACATGGTGGGTAACCTCAGACACCCGAGAGATACTCCGGTAGCCTCAAGGACGGTGACAAGGAGGTTCTTGTTTACCCAGACTTGACACTTCTATTGTTCCAAACTATGAGACCCGGCAGGAGGATATGTATAGCGTCGTTCTAAACTAGTTTTAGAAGTACACGTATATATTATTCTGCCAAAGGGTTGTTATGGTCAGTGGGAGCAGCGGAAGCATAGTGGACAAGTAGCTTATGTCTATTTATAGGCTTCAGCAGATATAGCGGAGATAAGATCATCTATTTTTGATATGACAGTCATAGGTTTGACTTCATCAGAATTGGGGATGGATCTGTTGAGAAGGTCGTAGAGTGTGATGTCCTGGTAGTTGCATGACATACACAAAGTAGGAAGTAAAATTCCTATACTACGATCGGTTGTACTTTGGTCGTCACACAGTTGTTTCTCCACAAAGGACATGGATATAATATCAGACATTCTGGTTACTAGACCTATGGTTTTAGATCTAGAATTGGGTAGTTTCCCAATTTGGGTACTTTGACAGTATTCTAATGGTATTTTAGAATAGATGACTCCTGGCATGGTGGTGTACCTGCAGATGATGGAGTCACCCTCTCTAAAGGTGTCTTACAGACTAAAGGAGAGAGGGATGTGCATGATTGGCAAATCACTTGCTTAGGCAATTGAGTCAATCGTGAGATGTCAAGTACCACACCAGATGTTGTATTTGCACTAGTTATGATAAGTTTATATTAATCCAATCCTGAAGAAACATAAGGAAGCAGTTTTAGAACATGAGTGTATGTTCTACGAATTTGATGACGGCAGCCTCCTTCGGGAGACGGTTATCATTCCAGGCTTCCAAAGTGACATGGATGACAGAGTGATTGTCAGAGTTATAGTTTTCCCTCTAACGAAGGGCGGTATTATGGACAGATGGTCCAAGAGGATACTGTGGGAGGCATGGTGCTAGATACTGATTAAGTTCAGTTATTAATAAAGTCTAAGAAATTTGGATTTGGAGTTCATTTATGAACTAGGTCCCATCAGATATTCAGACATATTCTAAGACAGGTATTACTCGATTCGGGAGATGGCTTTCTCCGCAAACTTGAGATTAAGATAGACATAGAAAGAAACATCAGGGCGGATCCACTCACTGAGGCTATTTCTCGAACACAAGAGTTTTACAAACTAGATTTTTGAAACTGATTAGTAGAGGAGTTAGATGTTCGGTATCACACGGGCTGTGCGTATGCGACATCGCAATAATTAGCCTTAAGTGCAAATGGGAGATTGTTGGATATAGTGCCCTCAAAGTCAATTATTGGATCGCAGGTACGTGATTACAATGATTGAGGCAGCCTATACCAATATGACAGTCTTGCTCGAGATGATAATATGTTATCTGATTTGTCTTTATCATCGTATACATGCTTTGGTTCACTATTGCATGTTGATAGAGCCCATAGGATTCGTGCTTGACTGCCAGCAGTATGATGGCGATCATATACGTGGGAGCTGGAGTCTATAAGCGCATCCTTAAAGTGTCCCTAGTCGTAGGAGTTTCGAGACAGGGCATCGATACTCTAGAGTAGACTTGTGTATACAGTCGAGACCCCGACGAGGGGCGGTGGCCGGTCTCACAAGCCATTGGTGTCAGTTGGTTCACCTAAGATGTATACAGGTGCTCATTGGGTCATGAGTACACCGGACAGGACGCGCCGGGAATATGCTAGTTGGTATTATACATATCGTCAGATAGCAGTTCCCAGGTGACATGTGTACAGGTTAGTTTGTCGACCTGAGATCGTCATTTGTCTCGTGTGAGTACCCACTGTGCTTTGATTTCTACCCTACCACGCTCAAAGGAGACGTGCAAACAGGTATTTTTTGGGTACAGTCCCGAGCCACATGGAGGCAGTGAGCGGATCGTCGGGGATTCGTCTCTCCCGGTATTAGAGGTTGATGTCGCATAATGCATGGGTGGCCATCACTAGAAATTCTCGGCCGAGGTAGTGGAGAATTACTGATTTGGATCAGTAGTTTCTCAGGTAGTGATGGGCTTCATACCGACACGAATTATCACGTTATTAGGGGTCTGACTTTATCCACCCCCCTAGACTCGATATGCGATACTCTTTAGACGAACGGACCGGACTGTACGGATATTGTCACTGTCAGGCTCAGTAGGGTTTCTGGATGAGTTCGCTCGTCAGCTTCCCTTCCAATCAATACATAGGCAAACGTTGCGTACAGCTAGTACCTCTGACGTGCTAGTGGTTATACCCAGTGCCAGTGTGTTGATGAGTCATTAGAGTCCCCCACAGACAGTTTTCCAAGTTCGGGCGAAACGTTGTAGAGGCCGTATGGTTTTATGGCAGGGTTCGGAAAATGCACGTGCGTTTACGCACGTGTCATATTTCGGGCAGATAATACTGGTGGGCTTTGGTTTAAGCCGGATCCATGTATTATACTGTGTAGATATAATATCTTTGTCTCAGTTGCATTTGTATTCGGTCGTAATACAAATACGGGTATGTTTATACGTTTACGGGGTTATCCTGAAATTCGTTTCAGGATTACTTTTGGAAGTTGCCAGTTTCCAGTTTTCTATCACCCGTCTTTAACATTCGGTTAAAGACGGATTTATCTTTTCGTCACTTGGGTGAGTCATGAGGGTGAGTCGTGGTTCTAGAAGGTTCTAGATGGTGACTAGGATGGTGAGGTGGCTTAGTGCTTTAATTGTTCATTTATTGCTATGATGATGTGTTTATATGATTCATTGTTTGCATTAATTACTTATGCAAGGTGTATATGTGACTCATTAGTTGATTAATGTTATGGTCACCCTCCTAGCTCCTACACTCACCTCCCCCTCATTCAAATGTGGCCGGCCCCCTCTTGGGTTATATGATGAATTCATTTTTGAAAAGATTATGAAGGTTTAGGTTCATGAAAATTTGATATGCCGATTTCTCATTTACCCGATCCAAAAGGCAACTTCATTAACCGTTCGTCCATAGCTTTGGACGAAGTGAGACAAAGTGTTCTACTCATTCTCTACATCAATCTTGGTCATCTCTTTTAGCAAACTTGATGATCGAGTTGTCTCGGTTCAGAGGCGGGAGCCCGTTTAATGATCCGTCGACGTAGTGCCACCTGGACGAGAAGACTGGAGATCGAGGAGATCGGAGCAGCCGCAACAAAGCGTGGGATGATGGTTGAAGACCGAAGGCCTCAGATCGTTCGGTATAACATTTCTACCCACTTTGTAGTTTGTTAGTTTAGCTTTAACGGCAGATCCGGGTTATAGTATACGATAGCGCCAGTTTGTAAAAAGTTTTTGTTCCGCATTTGGCGCCTGTTAGGCAGCCGGGGTGCTACCGTGGACTTACAGTATTCCTTGTTCACTTTACTTGCAAAGTTGCTTGCATTTCATTCCATCGGATTTCTAGTAAATGACTCTATGTTAGGGGTGGCTAGAACAGCTAAAATTTTAATATGGCATGAAAGATGCCTTCCGAAACCTTGCTGTCGTGCGAGGCAACCCTTCAACATATACAACTTAGAGACTATCCATGTGTCCCCCCTCATTCCACCAGGGAAGACACAACAATCAAATAAAAATGAAGTGACAGAAAAATCCTAGTTTCAGGTCTTAAGGGCAACACCTAAAGCCTAGAGATCACCCCAACGTTCTTCTCATTCCCGCAGGATGCAGAGGCAATATCAACAAAAGACCCAAGGGTCAAAACAAAAATGGAGTAACGGCAAAATCCTAGCTCCATGTCTCGACGGTACATATACTACCTAGAGACTATCTAGACGTTCCTTCTCATGCCAGCAGGATATGGACGTAGCTATCAAATGAAATTGGAGCAATGGCATATTCCTAGCTCCAGACTTCAATTGCAATACGTACAGCATAGAGGTCTTACAGATGTCTACCCTGCTTCAGCACAGAATCGGCGCGACATCATCAAAGAGCAAAAAACGAAATGACGGAATATTCCTAGTTTCAGGTCTTGACGGCAACTCATATAAAGCCTAAAAGACCATTGGAGATCATCCCGCCCTGGAAGGGTGCGGTTATGACTCATCGGGGCTCCAAATTGAGCCTAACCTCAAGTAAAAAGCGTCATGGTAAATTCCTAACGCTTGCTATTCCGACGGTAATATGACCTAAGGAGATTACTCGAACACGTCTTGTCCAGCCGCCGAAAGGATCAAAGACATGACAGTCGCGGGGCTACTAGATTAGCGGCTTAAAGACTGCATATCGAGGAATATATCAGCTAACGCGACGGTACCACGGACTAAAACCCTAGTACCACAAACCTAACAGACCCCTGTCGTAAAGAATGGGGGTTATTTACATACAACGTTAGGACAAGTATGCCTGTAAACCCAAAGGAGGTAAAATAATAAACACTCCGTAATGAGTACATAAACTAGAGACTCTGAAATAAGTGAATAAACTACAAACTCCGAAATGAGTACATAAACTAGAGACTCCGAAATGAGTGAATAAACTACAGCCTCCGAAATGAGTACATAAACTGCAAACTCCAAAATGAGTTAATAAACTACAAACTCCGAAATGAGTACATAAACTTCTTCACGCCAAATCAAGACATCAAAAGATAAAGAGGTGCAAGCATGAAATGAAATATATCCTTTATTCATAAACCAAAATGAATACAAGATACAAAAAAGAAGAAAATATATAGCGACAAAAATTTTAAGACGATGGATGGTTCAATAAGCCAGATAGATCATCATTTTTCCGCCGAACCTCCGCCTCAAGCTCTAGCAGCGCCGCAAGCTGAGCCTCTGCCTGTACTTGTTGTTGTTGATACAAAGAAAACCGATGCTCAAGCTCCTTCTTAGCGGTCTTATGAGTCTCAACCATTTCGCACGTAAAAGTGACAGCTTTATCGAGAGCCACCAGCTCCATAATTACCTCTTGAAGAACTCGCCAAATTTCATAGGCCCGAGTAGTTTTAGTTGCGAGCTAAGCTTGGAGTTCCCCTAGAGCCTTCGAAGCCAACTCCCTCTCCTGAAAATTTCAAGTTAAGTATTTTCTCACAAGATCGGAGGTTGGCAGTACACCGATCAATCCATTCATGTAAGTTGGCATTTACAGATAAGATATTAGAGAGAAGACGTGAGCATTCGACTCCATATAAAGAAGCCTCCACTTGACGGCAATACTCAACCCAAGTACGCACCAGTGCCTCGTCATGGTAGGTAGCAAGGACAGACAAAGAAGCGTTAGCTTCGACAACAAATTCTACTGCCATAACGGAAGTGCCAACATGGAGATCCTCAATAAGAGTTGTCAGTAAATGAATACTCTGTTTAGCCATTCTCTCAGACATACGTCTGGCGTAAGGGCCCAACGGCATGCAAATATGGGACTCTAGTGGAGTCAGGGTTGGCAAAACTGTGAAATATACATGTATGGTTAGTCGCCTTTCTACATGGGGAATAAGTAAAAGAATACCAGGGCTAAAGCGTCACTTACCCATAACCACAGAAGGCAAATCTGAGAAATCCACAGGCCCATCAAGAACTTCAACTTCGTCATCAGCCTGAAGGACTGTGGTTTAAAGTAAAGAGCATGTCAGTATCATTATGAAAATATAATATGGAAGGCAAAGGAATACCAACCTTGGCCGGAGGAAAAGACGTTGCGCTAGGGGGTATCACCTGCGGGGCCGCCATGTTAAGTAGACGCAAGAAGGTTTCCTCCGGAGAATGATCTACAATAGAGGACATCAACTCCTGCAATTCTGAGAGAAAGAAAGGGCCAGACATGTTGAAAGGTCATTAAACAAAAAGAAAAAAATATATAAGATTACCTTCAATACTTCGTCCATTCTGGACCGAAGGGATAGTAGCCTCAGGAATCTCCTCTACATCCTCCGATGCACCACTAGAGATATTTACAGAATCTATAACTGGTATGGCAACCTCCACTGAAGGAATAAAAGTCATCACCGGAGGCTCTAAGGCGCGATCTGGACTCGAAACTGCGCCCGCCATGGAAGGCCCTACAAAAGAAAAATGTGTAAAGACGAATACGATATGAAAGCAATATAAATCATCTACTGAGAGGGATATAAAAGGTACATACTGATACGCTAGGGAGCCTGAAGTATAGCCTTTTCGAGCCGCTGCTCTTTTCTAGTTAATCGCGCTCGTCGGGGTTCGATCGAAGATAAATCCCTGCCCGCCTTCAGAGCAGCCTCGTCTTTAGAAGCGGCCGATATTGACTGTTTAAGAGCCCGTTCTTTTGCCAGCGTTAAAGGAACAACTGGTAATATAGAAAGAGCCGGGTCAACATCACGGAACTCAACAGGGGGAAAGCCTTCCTTCTTGGGCCGCACATTTTCGGTCTCATTCTGATATCGCTTCAAGGCTTCGGCCAGCTGAGCGGCCTCCTCGGTAGATGTATCAGGAAAGAGAAGACCATCATCTGGTTCATGCGCAGACATAGGCTCATCATGAGTGAGAGGTTCAGACTCGAGCAAAGTATCAAGTAAACGGGCGGTCGATTTCTTTCTCCTTTTAGAGCCCGAGCTAGTACTGGTAGAAGGACACTTCCTCCCCTTCGGCACTTTTGCACGGCACTGCCCAATCTCGTCTTCGGGATCCAACTTTGATGATGCCACTACTTTTGCCTTATCAAGAGTCTCTACACCGGTTCCAGTGCGAACTGGCATGCCAGCAGTACGGGGGACCGACTCTGTTTGAGTGGCTTTTGGAATAAGCACTAAATCGTTGTCCTTCAGAGAAGGGTGAACGACCGACCGTGGCCGTAATGGAGCGTTGATGGCTTGGATAGGCATAGAGGCCTTACACTCGAAAAGCACCCATCTCTCTTCTGTGATAATGGGACTAACCCAGTGATGATACCAGCCCTTGAAAGGTCCCGTGGGCCTTGGAATGTAGTTGGTCTTAGGGATCATGAAGAGGGAACCGGTATTTAGCCTCATGAAATGATGAATAGTATCACGGGCAGTCTCCAGCGAGTGAGTATGCTCAACTAAAAAAGCTTCAAGGGGGACGTCCTGTTTATAACCCAACTGCTGGGCAAAGCGATGCGGATTATACCGCATGAAGAGAGCGGTGTCATTTAATCGGAACACTAAGTACCCCGGCCTGATTGAATACAGATACAATATCTTCTTGTGTTTCAAAACGGGCACCCCATTCTTCAACAAATCAAATAACTGTTGAATAGGCCCCGCTGGCGCAGAAAGGACCCGATCGTTGAAAACCATGCCACTTTCGTTAGAATACGGGTTAAGCAACACGCGTAAAGCCCCTAACTGAGTCGGATCAGGAGCGGAGGCATCAACCAATCTCATGACTCATGGGAAAGTATATGACTCATAAAAATCAGGCCGCCAGTGCACAGCAAATGCGCCTAACACGTGCATCTCAATCCAGGACGTGAAGCAGACTCTGAGCGTGTATAAGGGAAGTAGGGAAGTAAGTCCATAGTCACAAATTCGTGATTTGGTTATAATTCGGTGAGGTCGAAGATTCAGAGAACTGTTCAGAAAAAATCGGCAGGTATTCGGGAAAGATTCGGCAAGTGTTCAGGAAATGTTCGGGAAGGATTTCAAGCAAGAAATTATATATGAGGCGCTGGATTTTGACTTTGTGAATTATTCGCTGTTTTTGTGAATTATTCGTTATTTTTATGAATAATTCGCGAATAATTCATGAATTATTCAAAGTGTTCGGCAATGGCGATTAAATCGGAGATTTAATCGACAAATCAAAAATTTGTGAATTATTCACGAATTCGCCGAATAATTCATGAATTATGTGACTTTGAGTGAGGCCATTGTACCTGGAAATGGGGACAACAAAAAAAACATTAATAAAATGTGTGACATGGTCTTATGGGACTACTAACTAAAATACTAGTGGATCCCATGAAATCAAAATGGCGGCTAGTCAATAATGAGATAAAGGGTCCATTGTGAGAATCTAAAAGAATTCTCATTTAGTGGACAGTGGAGTTAAAAACTCCCAATATCTTTGAAAAGTGGTCTCTTTTAAAAAGATATCAACAGATTCAAATCTGCAAAAAGGGTATTAAAACCCTAAAAAGGAAAATGCACAAGAACAGAAAGGGGAATAAAATTCCCAAAAGTTCCAAATTTTTTAGAGCTAAGCTTTATAAAGCAAAATGGAATTAAATTCCTCCAATAATGGGATTAGATCCCAGAAATCTCTATGATGGGAAAAATGGAATTAAATTCCTCCAATAATGGGATTAAATCCCAGAAATCTCTATGATGGGAAACATGTTAATATATATATGATGGAATTAAATTCCAAAGACCCTCAAAGATCAAGAGCAATGATAGGATAAAACCCTACGGAGAGAACCAACGATTCTCAAGAATGCCCATTGATTCAAGACCCATGATCTACCCAAAAAAAAATTAGATCTTTAAGAGATCAGTGTAAGAAAAGAGCAAAGCTCTGTTAATGGATTAAATCCTTAAAACAAGATAAAAAGTTTCCTAAGAGACAAAATTTTGTTCATAATCTTTACCAAAATTCTTGTTGGAAGAGTTTAACTCTGATCAGAGGAGTTCTGCGGGCAGAGAGCTAAGCTCTGAAAGGAGAATTAAATTCTCAAGAAAAGATTCAAGGAAGAAGATAAAAAAAACAGTAATCATCTCAAGGGTCAAATGCCTCATTTATAAGACGTGATGAGAGCAGTTCAACTTCCTATTCCCCTAGGTAATCCAACGGTGGTAAAGATGGATAGCGTTGCATTCACGTGGAAACCACGTGAGATCAACGATAGGGGGCATTTTTTCTCTCATAAAAATGGAGAGAAAAGGGAAGAGAATTCCCCACGACTCAAGCCTTACGTGTTAAACACGTCAGTGCTTATGTGCAGAACATATAAGCGCTGCAACCAAACAATTAAAGACTACATAGGCCTCACGTGTTAAACACGTGAGCGCTTATGTGTAAAGCATATAAGCACGAAAAAACCCATACTGGAATCACGTGTTAAACACGTGAGAACACCCTTTTGAAGCATTAGCTTTAGATAAAGTTAAATTCTATGCATAGAATTAAATTCTATTTTGTATGTAAAGCATATCAGCATTAAAAGTAAATGGTCAAAGGCCAAATTGGCCTCACGTGTTAGTAAATGGCCAAAGGCCAAATGAAAGAAGCTAAATAAGCCTCACGTGTTAAACATATGAGGGCACCTCCCTATATAGAATTAAATTCTACTCTTGGAAAATACTTCCCTGGATTTTTCTAAAAGAGAAAGATCCTCTCTGTTAAATAGAGAACTGTTGGATCAAAAATCTAATGGTGATTAAACATAGAATTAAATTCTATTGGGGGAAAATATCTCCCTAATCTTTCTAAATGAGAAGTATATTTTCTGTTAAACAGAAAGTTGGTGGATCAAAAACCCAATGAGATGGAAAATATTTCCTATATCTTTCTAAATAGAGAAAGATTGTGCTCTGTTAAACCGAGCACCCTTGGATTAAAAATCCAATAGTGATTAAAAATCACCGTTTAATAGAATAAAATTCTTTATATGGGAAAATATTCCCCCAATCTGGTTAAAAACAAGAAAACATATTCTGTAAAACAGAAATTATTGGATCAAACATCCAATGGTGGATAAAATTCCCCAAATAAATTTTGAAACTAATTAAATCAATTGAAATCTCTAAATGAGAGATTTTCTCAAAACTAATTAACAATTTACCTCAACTATATAAAGGACCCGAGACTTCAAGTCTCATATAAAGGAAACCCCCCATAAACTTTTGCAAAAAAATACAAAAAGTTTTCAAAACAACAAGAGAATTTATTTCTCAAGAAAGAAGTAGATTTCCTTCCTCTCAAACCCTAGGTAAAGAAAAAAGAAGAGATCAAAATATCTTCTTTACCTATCATATCACATCTAAGGGTTTAACCCTTTTAAAAGAACTTGGTTCTTTCTCGAGATAAAAGATCCACAAGACAATTCTCCCACAAGTTGAGAATTTAATTCTCATCGGGAAGATCTTGTTCTTAAGAATCAAATATTCAGAAAAGAACTAGGTTAAAAAGAAAGAAAAAGAAAAAGGACATATGTTCTGGGAATTTAATTCCTCCGAAATTAGGGATTAAATCTACATAAAAACTTAGTTCTTATAAAAAAAAGAAAAGAACTTAATTCTCCAATAGAAAAAAAACGATCCAAGATTTTCAAAACAAAAATCTTGATGATCATCAACGACTAAAATATCATTAACAGAGATTAAATTCTCTAAAAATAAAAAGAACTTGGCGTGTCACGTGAAACACACGTGAGCAAAATTAGTACTTAGAACTATTATAGTGCCTCACGTGTTTCCCACGTGAGTGCCTAAAACAAAAAAAGAGCTAAAACGCCTCACGTGCTTCCCATGTGAGCGTCCAAAAAACAAAGAAAACTCATTTATGTTGATTGGGCAGCCATCAAATAAAGCAGCCCAGCACCCCAAAAATAAAGCAATTACGTGAAATACACATGAAACAAACAAAAAGAGGCTGAGCGCCTCACGTGCTTCACATGTGAGCGCCAGAGCTCTAACCAAGTGCTTAGCACTTCTGTATAAAGAAAAAGGTGAATAAAAAATCCCGAAATCAATACTCGGCGCCTCACGTGCTTCCCACATGAGTGCCATACAAAGTACTTAGCACTCTATATTCAGTCAAAATGACTAAGTGCTTAACATTGATTAGGCAGCGCCCATATCTGAGCGCCTCACGTGTTTCACACGTGAGCGACAGAGCTACAAATAAGTGCTTAGTACTCTTGAACAAAAAAAGACTGAGCAGACTAAGCCCAAATTAGTTTAGCCTCTCTGAAAAGGTTTTCTTACAACTGAGCCTAAATGCTCTGTTGTTGGATCTGAAATAAAAATGATCCTTGAAATTTTGGTAAGTTAATCTTAGTCTCAAATTAGACTAACGTATCCTTAGTTAAAATAAATTGGGCCCAAATGCTCATATGTTTAAGTTGATCTTAATCTCAAACTAGATTAACGGTCCTTAAACCAGACAAAATATTTTTGAACTAAAGGAAAAATATAATTTAAGTTCAAAATCCCAAATCTAAAATATACGGATTTGGACTAATCCACGCCCTACGGGCGACGACATAAACTAGTCTCTGTATACAATCTATGGGCAACCATAATAAACAAAAATACACATGACACGAAATGAACTGCTGGATAAGGAGAAAGTGGTTATCGCAATGCGGTAACGTAATTAACTGCAGGGGCTTGCGCCTGTTTGGAAGAGCGTCCCCACAATCAAAAACCCCTCACAAATGATAGAGAATCTGATAAAGTCTACTACATCGGTCGCATCTATCCAAACCTCTGATATACGGTGCCATAAATCAACTTGGTATCTTCGGAGAGGTGGATGGAGAAGTCCAAATAGCATCTGCCCCCAAATTCAGGCAAGACGATCTATTCCAGTTCATCTCTATTTTCGGCGGTAAACAGCTGGTAACCGAGGAATGCTAACGAAGAGTTGACACGCCTTGCTCCTCCGTACGACCTTTTCTGCATCGTTGTAGATAGTCGGCCAATAATAGTCTTGTAGCAGCGTCTTTCAAATCAGATTGCGGGCCCCCTAATGTGCGCCTCCGACTCTTTCATGTATCTCTTAGAGAACGTACTTAGATTTGTTGGAATCGACGCATCTGAGTAGAGGTTAGGTGTATGATTTTTTATACAAGTTACCTTTGCTCCATATGAAGTGACGAGCTTTCATACGGAGCCTGCACGCTTCTGTTTGGTCTTTAGGGAGCGTTCCATCCTTGAGAAATTCCACTATGAGCTTTCTCCAATCCGGGATACTCCCCTGAGTGGTGTAGACCCCATGTATCACTTCTGTATTTTCGATGCTGGGTCGCGGCAGGACTTCGAAGAGGATGTTCCTCTTGTGATTGGTAGAATAGGAGGTGGCGAGCTTGCTTAAAGCGTCGGCTTCGACATTCATACTCCGGGGGGCCTACTTCACTTAGACTTTGTCGAAATTTTTACGTAGCCTTTTCACCTCGGCGAGATATTTCATCATGAGGGTTCTCGGGCTTCAAATCGTCCGGTCACTTGGCCGACGACCAACGCAGAATCGCTGCGGATTCTGATTTTCTTTAGCCCCACCCCCGAGGCGATTCGTAGGCTGGCCAATAAGGCTTTATACTCCGCTGCGTTGTTCGAGACCTTAAATTCAAACCGTAAAGAATATTCTATCTCGGCTTCATTTAGGCCACGGATGACCAGCCTAGCCCCACTTCCTTCCTCTGTGGAGGAACCGTCCACATAGAGTACCCAGTCCGAAATCGGATCGAGCTTCTTCGACTGAGT
The DNA here is from genome assembly GCA_030015575.1 of Agapanthus africanus. Classification (NCBI taxonomy): domain Eukaryota; kingdom Viridiplantae; phylum Streptophyta; class Magnoliopsida; order Asparagales; family Amaryllidaceae; genus Agapanthus; species Agapanthus africanus. The sequence continues at coordinate 422,332,741 of CM057338.1, read as the reverse complement.
GTTGTGGGTTTGGATCTCATGTCGGCCCTTCTTCTCTGTTGGGAATGGTGTATTCAACCATGAAATCGGCTAGGGCTTGGGCTTTAATATCTTGCCTTGGTCGGTATTGGATGTCAAATTGCTACAACTCTAATCCACACTTCTTCAAGCGGCCCGACGACCCGGGGGAACCGAGGATGTTTCCCAGGGGTCAGTTGGTGAGAACGATGATTGTATGAGCCTGGAAATAGTACCGAAGTTTTCTGGAGGCGACGACGAATGCCATGACTATCTTTTCAATGACAGGGTACTTTGTCTCCGTGTCTTTGAAAACGTGGATGATATAGTAAACCAGCCTCTGTATCTCCTCGGATTCTTTGATGAGTACGGAGCTAGCTGCCTGGCCGAAGATGGACAGGTACAGTAGCAGCTCGTCTCCTTCGGTTGGTCGGGTGAGAAGCGGCAATATCAACAGATGAGCCTTGAGCTGCTCGAAGGCGACTTGACACTCTTCGGACCGCTCGAACCCTAGGATCTTCCTTAGGGCTTTGAAGAAAGGTATGCACTTTTCCCCGGATCTGTACATGAATCGACTCAGAGTGGCCACCCTGCCTGTAAGTCGCATGATTTCTATGTTGCTCTTGGGCGTCGTCATGTCAATGACGGCTTCGATCTTCTCCGAGTTTTCCTCGATTGCTTTGTGGGTGACTATGAATCCGAGGAACTTTCCGCCCTTGACGCCAAAAGCACGCATGGCTGGATTCAGCTTCATTTTGTACTTTCGCAAGACCTCGAAGGTTTCACTAAGGTCCGTGGTATGCCCAGCTGATTGGGCGGACTTCACAAGCATGTCATCGATGTAGACTTTCATATTCCGGCCGATTTGTGGCTTGAACAGCTTGTTGACCAGCCGTTGATAAGTTGCCCCTACATTTTTGAAGCCAAAGGGTATTACCTTGTAGCGGTAGACCCCTCGATCAGTGGTGAAAGCGGTGAGCTCTTTATCGTCTGGGTCCATACGGATTTGATTATAACCGGAGAAGGCATCCATGAAGCTCAGCAGCTCGTGACCGGACGAGCTATCCACCAGCTGATCTATCTAGGGAGTGGATAGTTGTCTTTCGGGCAGGTCTTGTTCAAATCGGTAAAGTCGATGCACATGCGCCACTTTCTATTTTCTTTCTTAACCATGACTACATTAGCTAGCCAAGATGAATAGTCCAGGTTTATGATGATGTCTGCCACGAGTAATTGGTCCACTTCCTCCTCGGTCACCTTCTGTTTTACAAACGCGAAGCTTCTTTTCTTTTGTCGGACCGGCTGGGCTTTTGAGTCAACTCCAAGATTATAGGATATTACCTTGTGGTCGATCACTGGCATGTCTACGGGTGTCCAAGAAAACATGTTGGAGTTGTCTCGGAGAAACCGGATAAGGTTGTCCCGAGTTTCCCCGGCCAAGAGGGAGCCGATCTGGATAGTTTGGCTACTGTCTCCCTCTTTGAGGGGGGCTTCGGACAAGGCTTCTACTGGGAAATCCCGGATCTCCTTCTTGTCATCACGTGTATCCAGCGATTTTCGAGGATCACACGGTCCGTCGGTCAGATCAACTTCTTTGTCCTCAGGCACTGTCGTGGTGAAACACACCCTAGCGATTTGCTGATCTCCGTAGGCCCGGCTTATCCCCCCAACGCTCAGAGGAAACTTGAGTGCGAGGTGGTAGGTCAAGATCTGAGCTTAAAGGGCATTTAAGGTGGGACGACCCAAGAGGGTGTTATAAGACGAAGGAATCCGGACGACGAGGAAACTCACCGACATTGTTCAGGTTCTTCCGATATCCCTAATGTTGAAAAGGAGAGTGATCGTTCTCTCAACTTGGATGGAGTGGTTAATAAACCCGAAAAGGACGTGCGAGATAAGTTGGAGATTGGATGGGTTTAATCTCATATGCTGGAAGAAGTAGTAGAATAGGATGTCCGTCGAGCTTCCTGAATCAACGAGGATTCTCTCGACTTCGTACCGATTTACCCGGGCCATGATCACCAGGGGATCATTGTGTGGGACGGATATGCCATGCAGGTCCTCATCGGTGAAGGTGATAGGTGTAACCTTCTTGTACTTCTTAGAGGGGGAGAATTTAAGGTCATGACCGGCCGTATACGTCGGGTGTCTTCGTTGCTCGGAGTCGAGCCAATGGAGACGACCATGATCTGTCCGACCGTCAACTCTCCGGTGTGAGGTTGGTCTGCTTGCTTCCTATCTGTTTGACGTTTGTCTTGCAGGTACTTCGCCAAGTGACAAAGGCGCATCAGCTCCTCAATGTAATCGCACAGTTGTTTGCAGTTCTCGATCGGGTGTCCCTATGACCGATGAAAGGCACAATATGGGCCGCAGAGTCGCTTGTCCAGCCTTTGTATCATCGGTGACAGCTTGAAGAATCAATCGCTCTTTGCCTCCTCTAGCAGCTCGGCCTGAGAGACGTTCAGAGGAGTATACTCATGAAACCTCAGAGAATAGGGTTTCGAACGATTGGTCTTCTTCTTCTCTTCTTGGTCCCGTTTCTTTCAGTCTGTCCGGTCTACACGGGGAAGGTTAGCGTTCACCTCAGACTTAAGTTGGATTTCCCGTTCAGTCGATACTTTTACCTCGACTATGGTCTTAGGTTGCGCCAATGCAAAAGAGCGGAGTCACTCTTTATGCCTAAGACCGGATCTCAAAGCGGTGATGACCATCTCGTCCCGTTGCTCGAGTACATCCAGAAGAGTGTTCCCGCCAAAAATTTCTGCGCAAAAGAGTCCAAGGCATCAAATAGCAGCGATACGCTTAAGAAAATGTGAACCGGTATTTTCCGGGCTGTATTTTGATAAAATCACGAATGAGAAACAGCTAAATTCTGATGGTATTGAAAGCAGCTCGAAAAAACCTTCGATTTGATATATTATGGGCCTCATAATTCATCCGGGATCAAACGTTATGAGCAAATGTGCTATGCACATGTGATCTAAGGAAGAAGATGCAAACCGGTATTTTCTGACCTATATTTTGACTAACTACGGAATGATAAATAGCTAAATTCTGATAGTATCGAAAGTATCTCGAAAACTCCTTCGATTTGATATATTATGAGCCTCATAATTCATCCGGGATCAAAAGTATGAGCAAATGTGTTATGCACGTGTAATCTAAAGTAATGCTCATGGGGAATGCATTTTTAGTCCCACATCGGGAAAATGAGAGATCGCTTCTCTACCACTCCCATATAAATAAGAGAGGATGCTTTTTAGAAGGGTAGAGTTCAATTCTCAAAGAATTCAATTCTCAAAGGAGCTCAGTTCTCCATAGAAGCTTAGTTCTCCAAGATATGAGCATGCTCCTCCCCATAATGCGTATATGTGCAAGCGTCAAGTGCGCTACGTACAACGCACGTGTGCTCGCCATGCGCGCACTGCATGCAATGCACGTGCGCACCACATGAGAATATTCAATAATATTAAAATGAGCTTAGTTCTCCATAGGAGCTTAGTTCTCCAAGATAGAAGCATGCTCTTCCCCATAATGCGCATATGCGCAAGCGCCATGTGCGCTACATGCAACGCACGTATGCTCGCCATGCGCGCACCACGTGCAACGCACGTGCGCACTACATGAGAACATTTAATAATATTAAAAGGAGATGTGTTCTCCATAGAGCTTGCTCCCCCCCCCATAATGCGCATATGCGCAAGCTCCAAGTGCGCTACGTGCAAATATATGCGCCCAACACGTGCGGCGCACGTGCGCGAACGCAAAGAAGCCTTTTTCGGCAGCGAGAAGCTTAAGCTCCAGCCTGTTCTTTACCCCTAATGAGTGGGACATGGTTCAAAAGGTACATCCCTCCACACCTTCGATATATGGCGCTGTAATCTCTCAGTGTCGTCGGAGAGGTGGTGGGTCCCAACGACCAATGATTCTTCTTTTCAATAAGAAAAAAAGGAAAATAAACAGATATACAGAAGCAAAAGGAGAAAATATAGAGAAAACAACCTGCAAACTTTGAGAAAACTCAAAGAGAAAGAAAGGCAAGACTTTAGAAAAAGAAGATCATTTCTTCATCTTCAAGGTAAAGAACTAGTTCTTGAACCACAGAGATGAAATCATCTCGTAAAAAGAAGAACCATCTTCTAAAAAGATCATAGATCTACAAAAGACCAAGGTCTTTGATAAAAAGAAAAAAAGATCAAAACATCTAGTTATAAAAAACTAAAAGAAGTATTTTACTTCATTCACAGATCTTTGATCTATAAAGGCAGGGCCTTTTTATAAAACAAAAAAAAACTTTTGTTCTTGAATCTTGAGGCAAAGCCTCTTTTAAGAAGAACATAAATTTATTCTTTGATCTTGAAAGTGTCTTGCACTCATGAATTACGCTCTTGCGCTCATTGGATCGGCGCTCAGCGCCAAAACCTGCCACGTGTCAACCAAAGACACAATCTGCGTTTTGCGCTTCTTAAACAGCGCACTGCGCTCATGGGCTAACGCTCAGCGCTAAGCGCGCCACGTGTCACTCACTGGCGTGCCAACAGACTAGCGCAAAACGCTCATAAATTAAAATCGCAATGCGCTAATGAACTAGCGCTAAACGCGACACGTGTACTCTTCGTGTGCGCTACCTGATAGAAGCGCAATGCGCTCTTTAACTGGTGCAAAGCGCCTGGCGCGCCACGTGGCGCATTGTCAGAACACAATTTGTTCTGGTGAAGAAAAAAGATGTCAGAACCCAATGCTTAGCATTATTAAAAGGGCCGAGCCCAAATAAAGGCTTAATAGCCAAAACAAAAAAAACGTTAAACATTTTAATTGGACTTAGCCCAATTCTGGCCATAAGTCCTCAAATTATCTTGAACTGAGCATATCTGCTCTTTCAACCAACTCATCCTGGTTCAAGGGTACATCTCTTCACTCCTTTGATATTTTTCGTTGTAATTCCTCAACGTCTTCAAAGAGGTGACGGGTCCCGACAACCACACATTTCACAGACTATGATGTCTTTAAACTGGACTGTGGGGTCCTTAAACTCATGGACTATGATATCCCTAACCTCGACCGTGATGTCTTTAAACTAACGTTGGACTGTGGGGTCCTTAAACTCATGGACTATGATGTCCTTAACCTCGACCGTGATGTCTTTAAACTAACGCTGGACTATGGGGTCCTTAAACCCATGGATTATGATGTCCTTAACCTCGACCGTGATGTCTTTAAACTAACAGGCGACTGTGAGGTCCTTAAACTCACGGACTATGATGTCCTTAATCTCGACCGTGATGTCTTTAAACTAACAATGGACCGAGATGTCCTTAAACTAACAATGGACCGTGATGTCTTTAAACTAATCGACCGCAATGTCCCTAAACTAAACAATAGAGCCCAATTGCTCTCTTGTTGGATCTAAACGATCCCGTTAAGTTGATCTTAGTCTAAAAATTAGACTAACGTATCCTTAACAAACGTTTAAATTGATCTTAGTCCTAAATGAGACTAACGTATGCTTAAACCCAACCCCCAAATCCAAATCTAAGAAGATACGGATTTGGACTAATCCATGCCCTACGGGCGACAACATAAATTAGTCTCCGTATACAATCCACGGGCAACCAAAAACAAAACAGACACACACGACACAAAGTGACCATCTAGAGAAGTAGAAAGTGGTTACCGCGATGCGGTAGCGTAATTAACTGCAGGGGCTTGCGCCTGCAGGGAAGAGCGTCCCCACAATCAAAAACCCCTCAAATAAGGGGGAATCTGATGAAGTCTGCTACATCGTCCGCATCCGTTTAAACCTTCGATACACTGTGCCATAAATCAACTTGGCATCTTCGGAGAGGTGGACGGATAGCACCAAATAGCATCTGCCCCCAGATTCAGGCAAAACAGTCCTTCTTCCCGGCTTCCGGCGGTAAACAGATTCTGGCACGCCCGGTGGGACCTTTTCCTCTTTCCACTCCACTTCGTGTGTCGTGTTCGCGAACGAAACGCAGTTTGCTATAGTTTCCTGTGGATTCGAGGTAGTAAGATTTGGTGTCTTGCTCCGTGCAGAAAACAGAAGATCAATAGCTTCAAACTGCACTAACTGCAACTCTCGCTCCGTCCCGTCCAGAGGAGTGACTTACGGGCCCCAAGCGTCCTCCATCTTCGCTATGCCGGTGGAACAGGTGACTCAGGCCACCACTGGATTGTTCTTCGAGACCATGATCCCGCCAACAAGCTTCAACGCCCCTGTACCATTGCAAGAAGCTCCAAAGAAGTCGTTCTTTGATTGGCTTACAACTACCGCAACCCCTCTCAATGGGTCGCCCAAGTCCAATGCCTCAGTTTTCAGCAAACTGGGCCAAAGCTCAAGTGGGCCCTTGAAGAAGCCCGCGATACCTGAAGTGTTAGTAATATATGCCCTAAAGGCCATTATATGGATACTGGAAACCTGGACATATATCTATGGAGATAGATGACTTTCTTGCTCAACATGATAGTACGCTATCTGGTTTACTTTATCTGGAAATATAGATTTAATCATTTACACATGTTGATAAAGCCCAAAGGATATTTGCTTGACTACTGTGATTATGATGCGGATCATACTAGTGGGGCACGTGTAATCTATAAGCATATCCTTGAACTGTTCCTAGTCGAGGGTGTATCGAGACAGGGCATCGATATTCCAGAGTAGACTAGCGTATACCATCCTTGTCCTATATGATGGGCGATGGATGATCCCATATCCATCTGGTGAGGAGACACCAAAGATTGTATGCAGGTGCTCAGTGGAGACTGGGAACACTGAATGGACTCGCCGAGAACTCCTATGTGGTATTATATCTATCATCAGATAGCAGTTCTCAGGGAACACTGGTACAGGTTAGTCTGTAGACCCGAGATCGTCATAGAGTCTTGTGTGTCCTCCCACTATACTTTGATCTCCACCCTACCACGGCTCTACTGAGTCGTGCAAACAGGTGGTCTTTGGGTACAGTCTCGAGACACATGGAGGCAATGAGCGATAGGAGGGGTTTCATCTCTCCCGGTATTGGCGGTTGATGTTGTGCTATGCTCGATTGGCTATAACATGAAGACCCTGACCAGGGCTGCTGAGATTTACTGATAATAGTTATCAGTAGTTTCTCAATCTGTTATGAGCCATACACCAGCATGACTTATTGAGTTACTGGGGTCGACGATTCCATCCCTGGACTAGATATGCAGCATATCTGACGAAGAGACCGGACTGTACGGTAAGTGTTGCCAGTTGGCTCGACGGGAGTTTTTACAGCTTCGCTGGTTTTCTTCTGATCGTTTCAATACCCGGGTGGCCGTTACGTTTAGCTGACCTCTTGCGGCTTGTAGGTGTTTGATATGATCATCATCTACTGCCGGCGAATTGACGAGTCTTAGAGTCCCAAAATGAAGTTTCCTGGCTCAGGCAAAAAGATGTGGTGTACATATGAGATATGTGCGGGACCCAATTAAATACGGTTATGTGATAACGTATATTAATCGGGCATTTTCTATTTGTCGGGTCGTATGTGATATGACCGGTTTGCTAAATCAAGTGTTGATTTAACAAATAACATTTAGATTAATTCTTTAATTAAATCATTTTGTATGCATGCATGTATGCACATGATGATGTGCATGGACACATACATACATACATAGTATCATGGTTAATGATACAAGAATGATGGCAATGCAAGACTTATATTGGAGCTTTTATTTATATTTATCATTTTAAGTTAATGTAAAGAATACCCACTCATGCTCCATTATTCATTAATGGAAAACCTTTACCTAACTTATAATGAAAAGAATTTCCACCCATAATAGTAGTGGGAATCAAATAATGTTGATTATTCATTCTCATCACTATATAAGGCTTCATATGTGATATGAAACAAGGAGTACAAGGGTGTGATTATATCTACAACAAAATACAACAAGGGTGTGAAAACAAGTTATCATATGTGATATGATGGAAAGCTCAAGCTTAGCCACCATTATCTTCTTCTTCCTCTCTTGATTTTTCTCTAGAGTGAAGTTGATAAAAAGAAAGGGTTTCAATTGTTGAATATAAACCATATCATCATACTACACACATCTAGCCGATTTATGTAGGGTGTTTGCTCTACTTCGTTTGCGAAACAAGTAAGGCAAGGAGCTTTGGGCAAAGGGACTTCAGATGGATTATTGTGGACAAGGAAGGCTTCCATCAATCCGTTCCAAACTCTCATAGTGCCAAGGAGTCACCGAGGGAGATCTACAAAGGTTGTAATCTCTACTCTTAGTGATAGTTTTACATTTGCATGTGATGCTTAGTTGTATGAATCCCTAAACTTCTAGTTTCGATTCTTGTCGAGTTAACTTAGCACCTCTAAAATTTTGATTATGGCATATGTGATGCTACCAAACCCTTGATGAGGTGCTAGGCTAATCCTTCAGTGGTATCAGAGCCAAGCTAGAGCTTTAGGTGATGCGTATGCGATGTTAAAAGTCCGATCGAACCACGAAACACCAATTTGGACCGCTCTCTGAAAATTTTTTGAAAATTGGATTTTTCCAAATTAAAAATTCTTAAAAAATTCAGCAGGATTTTCTATGAATTACTGTATAAAAATTTTCCACTGATCTCTCTAAAGTGCCGCGGTTCCGCGGCCATAGCATGCCTTTGGCCGCGATTCCGCGGCCGTACAGAGGGATCATGGAATAATCTTTCTACAGTAGATCCGTATGTAATAGTACCTTCTTCTGGAATATTTTAAACTTACTCAAGTGTTGAGTTTTCTGGAGATCCATTGTATTTGGTGATTCGATCGGAAAGTTTAACTTCGTTCAGATTTTCAGATTATTTAGAACGTGTTAAAATGTTTGAACGAATATTAGAAACACATTTTTTCCCGTATTGAAAAATTCCAAGTGTTGGATTTTTCCCGAGTTCGAAACTTTCAAAAAACATGCAAGCGTATCTATGGACACTCTAGAAGAACATAACCTTAACTCGATTATGTGACCGTCAAAACTGTCACTGAACCTTAGGGTTTGTGGTAGTTTAGCGTTGCCACATGTGAGGCGTTAGTTTGACCCTTCTACGGTTGGTCCATAAGGGGCTGTGACATGTTCTAGAAATTTTTGAACTCGACTCAAGTGTTGTGCAATTTGGGAAATCTATGGTGTTTGTTTATTCGATCGAAAAGTTTAACATTGTCTATTTATCTGGAATGTGATACAATATGTGGAATTCATATAGTTAGGCATGAAATACGAAGTATGTGATATTTCGAATTTATGATATCTAAAGTGATTGTGGATTCCAAATGTTGTAGTTTTTCATTTTATTTTCTGCGACCGTAAGTGTAGTATGTGGTGTATCGCCGTTTTCGTTGTTATACATCAACGACAATCGGGATACGCATACTTACTTATGTTGATGATATGAGATATTATGTGTTGCTGAGATATGATGAGTAGGATTGTCGTGAATGAATAGCCGGGGGTTTTTATTTGAGATGAGAGTTTTATTTTCATTCATGTATAAATCAATTGTATATTATTTACTTTTCCGCATTAGGATAGACCCAAGGATGGGAGCACAAGTGACCGGGTTCTAGGGTTCAGTGGGAGGCCATCTCGAGGAGTCGAGACCGGGTCTCCTAAACCCTAGAATTGGCAGGATCACTTGCCGCTCTCGTAGGGGTCTAGGGGTGTGGGCTTGACTATTCATCGCGACCGTGGAATCCGTATTTTCTATTGTTGGCTCGATACAAAATACGGACATCCTAGATATCCTTTTATGTGCTTCTGCTGTTGATATTCTGTAATGTGATTACTTAGTATCTAAGACGAATGGATTATTATATATATATGATATATAATAAACGTTGCTTATATTTTACACCCGCGCTAGTCCCGCCCCGCTATGTCGTTAGTTAAGTAACCTAACGGTGCATAACGGGACACTGTGGCGAATGCGGATGGTATAAGTATATGTTCTATTCTGTGATGGCTTAGGAACTTAAATGATGGAATGACATTAATGAGATTAATGTAAAGAAAAGAAACCTAAATGATGTTGTAGAATCAGATTTGAAACCAACTCGGCTTTTTATGAAAAATGCAAGTTTCAAAAAGATGCGGAGCTTAAGCCACTCCTTTTCTTAACTGTTTTGATTCTACAATGAGATCAAGTTCAAAGCGTTAAAGGTTTTCTTAAAAACCATCCGCAACCCTCCGTCATTTTAGGAAGCAGAGTACTTAATATTCATGCTGCGTATGTTGATCATAGTCAAGGCGTTGTTCCCCTCCGAACGGACACGCGGGACGTGGGGCACGTCTCGCCTGAGGTTCGGGGCAGATGCCAATAGGTGCTATCCGTCTGCCTCTCCGAAGATGCCAAGTTGATTCATGGCGCCATGTATTGGAGGTTTAGACGGATGCGTCCGATGTAGCAGACTTCGTCAGATTCCCCCTCGTTTGAGGGGTTTTTGATTATGGGGACGCTCTTCCCTGCAGGCGCAAGCCCCTGCAGTTAATTACGCTACCGCATCGCGGTAACAACTTTCTCCTTCTCCATATGGTCACTTCGTGTCGTGTGTTTTTGTTTTATATTTTATTGCCCGTGGATCGTTTACGGAGACCGAGTTATGTCGTCGCCCGTAGGGCGTGGACTAGTCCAAATCCGTGTTGTCTTAGATTTGGGTTTGGGGGGAGGTTTGGTTTGAGGACACGTTAGCCATACTTGAGGCTAAGATCAACTCGAACATTTGTTAAGGATACATTAGTCTAGTTTGAGACCAAGATCAACTTAACGGGATCGTTTAGATCCGACAAAGGAGCGTTTGGATTCCATTGTTCCAGTTTTAGGGACATAGTGGTCCATCGTATGTGTGGCCGTCGGGACCCGTCACCTCTCTGACGACGTTGAAGGATTACAACGACGGATGTCAGAGGAGTTCAGAGATGTACCCTCGAGCCAAAGTTAATTAGGGGGGGATTCATAGTCCAGTCTGCTTGAAGGTTTAAGGACGCGTTAGCCATCCTTGAGGCTAAGATCAACTTAAACAGGACCGTTTAGATCCAACGAAAGAGCATATGGAAGCTCTATGATTCTAGTTTAGGGACATTGCGGTCCATGGGTAGTTTTAAGGACATTGCGGTCCGTGGGTAGTTTAAGGACATTGCGGTCCGTGGGTAGTTTTAAGGACATTGCGGTCCGTGGGTAGTTTAAGGACATTGCGGTCCGTGGGTAGTTTAAAGACATCTCGGTAAAGGTTAAGGACGTCATAGTCCATGGGTTTAAGGACTCCACAGTCCGGTATGTGCTCTGGATGCTTCACACGGGTTCACTGCCGTGCTAGGCGAGGACCAGGCTCCGCTCTGGTTGCTTCACACGGGTTCACTGCCGTGCTCTGCGAGGACCAGGATCCGCTCTGGACGTTTTCCGCGGGGTCAAAGAGTGACGTTATCCACGTTCCACGTAACCAGGAATTTTGTATTATGCATGGGTTTAAGGACCCCACAGTCCATATCATGAATGGTCTTCGGGACCCGTCACCTCTTTGAAGACATCGAGGGATTACAATGCCAAGTATCAAAGGAGTGAAGAGATGTACCCTAGAACCGGGGTGGATTAAATAGTCCTTGGCCCAATTTGGGTCAAGACTGATCAATTATGTTATGAGCCTATCGGCCCAGTTAATCACAAATTGAGGACTTATGGCCAGCTTGGGCTAAGTCCAGTCAGGTCTGGAATATTGACTCTTTGTTGGTCCATTGAGGGAGAATGTTTGCCTCTATCCCTTTAGCCAATTGGGCCAAAGCCTAGTGTTAAACACTTCAGAGCAATCAGTGTTGAACACTGGGAATAAGGTTGTTGAGTTAGTGTTCAACACTAAGAGATAATTGGTGTTAAACACCAGCAATAAGGCTTTTCAAATTAATGTTAAACACTAAAACAGCTCAGTGTTGAACACTGCAAATAAGGCTTTTTAATCAGTGTTGAATGCTAAGGCCCACCAGTGTTTTAACACTGGGCTTGAGAGTTTTAATTTTAGTGTTAAACACTAAGGCAAGAAGGGTCACGTGGCAGCACGTGAGAACGCCCTCCCTTCTTTTGTTCCGCTGAAATTATCATTTCCTTCAAAGCATCACGTGCCATCACGTGATGGGCATTCAAATGCCTGTGTATTAGAGTTTCTGCCAAGGTCACGTGGGTCACGTGGGGTGCTGCCTCAAAGGGGCTTTCTGTAGGGGTTTTGGGGGGTCACGTGGTAGCACGTGACCCTACCTCTATGTAGTTTTTAGAGGATCTGTTACTCTTTTTTTTTTCCAGGAATTAAATTCCTCGAACTTTAAATCTTAGAAGAATTAAATTCCTATTTCCTTTTGAAGACTTGTATTCTGGAATAGAGTTTAACTCTAGATTTTCTGTAGGAATTAAATTCCTCGTTTATGCGAAGAACTGAACAAAAGCTTTTAAGGAATTAAACTCCCATTTTCGGGAATTATGATTAAAGGAATTAAATTCCCGCTGTTTCAACAGAACTATGTTCTCAATTAGGATTCAACCCTGTTTCTTTTGTTTTGAAGGAATTAAATTCCCGTGATACAGGGTCAAGCCCTACTTTTATCTTAAAGGAATTAAATTCCTATAATTCTGAGAATTAAATTCTCATGCTTGCATTCCCTCTCTATGTTTTGGACCTGCATGGCAGGATCTCAACCCATTGAGAATTAAATTCTCAACCTAAAGGGGAGATGTGCACTTTGCAGATCCTCTGCCAGAGAGAGAAGAAATATATTCTTCTGTTTTACATGTTGAGAATTAAATTCTCTTTGTTTTCAAAAAGCCTTCCCTTTCTTACCTAGGGTTTTTTTTTGCAGAAGCTCCGAGTCTTTTCAAAATATCAAAGCTCTCCTCCCTTTTTCTTTCTTTTCTTCTCTGCGCATGTCCTTTTTTTGTGTCTCTTGGCTCCTATTTATAGGAGAAGCAGCTGAATCAATTTGTTTTGGTAAATCTTTCATGGGATATTTGATTTGCATCCATTATTCATTCTGGACCTTTGGATTATTAGGTGAATTTTATTCACCGTTGGATTTCAGATCCAGAGATTCTCCCTTGTTATTTTGGTTAGATTTAAGGGGGAAATCTTTCCAAACCCGAGATTTTCCATAAATAAATGACCTCTGAATCTTTAATTTGATTGGATGCATATAGTTGCGTTTCTTTGGAAATATTTGCATTTCTCTCAGAATTTAATTCTGTTGACAAAAAGGGCTTTGAAAGCCGGTCACGTGTGACCACGTGACCCATGGTCACGTGTGAGCACGTGACCTCCTTTGGAATGAGCCTTTTCCTTTCTTCTGATTGTTGCTTAAGCGTCACGTGCCACCACGTGACTCTTGGTCACGTGTGAGCACGTGACCCTTGTTTGAACTCTCTTTCCTCGGTTCGTCTGGAGAACGAGTCTGCTGTCTTGAACGTCACGTGCCAACACGTGACCCTGGTCACGTGGAAGCACGTGACCTCTTCTGAAGCTCTTTTTCTTGACTTTGTTCAGCGAATCATTGTGTCCCCTTTTCTGTACTTTATAGGTCACGTGTCAACACGTGACTGCTGGTCACGTGTAAGCACGTGGCCCCCTTTTCGAAGCTTTTCACAGAAGCTTTCCTGATTTTAAATCAGGAAACAAATGCCCCCACAGCGTTGTTCTCACGTGTCAGCACGTGAGTGCAACGCTGTCATCTCTTGCGACCGTTGGATTCATTTAAGGATTTGGGAGATGAAGCGTTTTCACTGTTTTCTATAAATACCGCTGTCTCTTCATAGGGGCCTTCACTTTGCTCATCTTCTTCCTCTGAGAATTTCCTCTTTGAGAATTTAATTCTCGTTTCCAGAGCTTAGTTCTCTGTTTTCAAAATTTTCCAGAGTTTAACTCTGTCAACGGATCCCTTTTCCTCAGGTAATAATGTTGAACGGCCAGAGCGCCTTCGTCCTTAAAAGAACTCTTTGGATTTTAAATCCGCGTTAAGGGTTTCACAAAGAACTCATTTTTCTTCAAGTAATTTAACCAAAATATGAGACCACTTGACTTCCCGCAGTAGATCACTTAGGGTTCAGATGATCCCTTAGGGAGATGATGATGGCGGTTCAAACCCATGGAATTTAATTCCATTCAAAATGTTTCTGGGAATTTAATTCCCTTTCCTTAATAAGGAATTAAATTCCAATGAAGAACTCGATTTCTTCACACAGAGAATCTCTGGGGTCTCTTGGCTCGAGGCGGTTCTTCTGCAATTAATGCGATGGGGATTTTGTAATGATGCCTTCTGTGGGAATTTAATTCCCTTGATTTTGTTGGGTTCGCTGTAGCGCCCTAGACAGATCTTGTTGAGGGGAATATGCATGGTTACCACCTTTTATTAAATGAGGACATTCCCTTTGTTTTATTGTAGCGTTTTGGCCTTATTATTAATGTACCGTCATCTGGATTCTGTGGGGCCCATGTGTTTTGTAGCCAATGGTCCCAGGAAGCTTTGTTTTTGCTTTCTTTAACTAGTCTTCATGTTCATGCATGAATGTACGTGGCCGACTTTTCTTCTAACGGTCTTCCTTTATTGGTTTTCAGGTGCGATGGCTTCTGTTCCACGCTTTCCTTTTTCTCGCTCGGAGGCCGCTTTCCCTCAGTCACCATCTGATGAGGAAGTGATGGCAATGATTCGGGCGCATGACCCGAGCTGTAGCAATCTTCTTCAATGGGGACCTTGGTATAGTCAGATTATTCAAGGTCGCAGGAGTTTTCTTTGCGCGGTGCCAACGGAGCCTACTTTCCCCTTTTTACCGATGGATCCTCCAAGGACAGCTTTTGCTGTGGAAATGCCCAACTGGACTCCAACGGGGAGGCTGGAGCCTTCGACGACCGGCATTCCGAACCATCCGATCCCGGCTATAGATATCTTGGGACGGCGCATTTGCCAGGGTGAGGCCCACCCGTGGGGGCAGATTTATAAGATAGGGCTCACTCCCAGGCATCCTACGGGCTACCTTCTCTGGGCTCGCTATATCCTTTCTGCCCATCGGGCGCGATTGCAGAAAGTCGGGCTTTATCAGGTCGTGTACGCGTCGCTATTCCATTACAAGTCCCCGCATGCTTGGTGGGTCAAGGCGTTTTTGAACCAGTGGAATCTTCCCACTAATACTTTTCTTCTGGGAGATCGCGAGGTTTCGATTTCTTTAGCCGAATTTTATGAAATTTCGGGGTTGCCGATAAGGGGTAACATGTACGAGGAGTTGCTGCCCCCTGACGAGTACATTTTTGAACCTGAGCCCGCCCCAGTTGACGGCTTATCTGCTGAGAATGCTGTTCGACACAAGCGCCCTAGTCTAATTAGGGCCCTAGGCATTTTTGATCGATTATTCACCGAGTCTGAGGAGCAAGGCGTTACTTTCAAGAGCTTCATTGCTTGTTTCATTCGTGAGGACGCCTTACCGAAGACAACCCCAAAGTTTGCCAACATTGGGGACCCCTTTGGGTTTGGTCCGAAAAGGTTGCCGACCAACGACTCAGATCTACCTCAGTATTACATCCCTATTATATCGCCAATGTCTTTTGAGTCCATTGCGGCACCTGGTGTGGACGAGGAGACGTTCTTTGTGGGGTTTATTAGCGTCTGGCTCAGTTGGTTCGTCATCCCCATGCATCGCCGCTTCATGAGAGCCTCGGTCATCTACCCGGCACATCGTATTGCTGAGGGGACGCGGTTGGCCATTGGCATCCCGGCCCTGGCGCACCTTTATAATGGATTGGGCACTGCGGCTAATACTTCTACGCCTGGCGTAGACGTAGTGAACTTTTCGCTTCATTACTTCACGTCGTGGATCGAAATGCATGTGCTGGGGTCTTTTGCCACGCATCAAAGGCCTGCTTTTTACGACGCCTATACCTTCCCGCGACTTATGCGACTGGTAGGTGCTTCCGCTGCCGATCCAACTCAATTTGGGGCTATTAGGGTGCTGATTTCCCCTCACGCCACCGCCGGCGGGTTAGCTTTCAACGATCGGGTTCTGTCTTCTCCTTCGGGCCCTGTTCAGCAACTTTGGGACCAATCAAAGGACAACGCGCCTTCTCTGAAGCCCCGAGAGGCCACGTACTTGTATTCAATTAGACCGGGCTACTTGGTGTTTCGCCAGGATAGTGCAGCTCTTTTTATGCGGTACAATCCTCATCGATTTGCCCGTCAGCTCGGATATGATCAGGGTGTTCCTTTTGAGGCCTTTATGATCGCTCCAACTCCTTCGCTCGATGCTGTTCGTGATGCCGCCCATCATTTCATGAGGCTGAACACCGGCTCTCATTTCATGGTCCCTGAAGCCGAGTACATCCCTCGATGCGTGGGTGCATTTACAGGCTGGTATCTTCATCGGGTCACCCCAATTATTGCTGAAGAAAGGAGGGTTCTTCTTGGTCATGACGCTCCTCCTCAGGTCTCGAGAGTTGAGTTGCGACCGAGGGTTCCAGTCCGCTTCCCTTTGAGGGAGATTGGCGCTGCCCTCATTCCAGGGGAGTCAGGGGTAGACCTTACTCCGACCGTTGGTATGCCCTTGGGTTCCCGATCGCGAGGTAGGCGGGCTCCTGTAGTAGCTCCTCCGCCGGTGGCGGCACCACCCCCCGTAGAGTCGACGACGTCGACGTCGTCCTTGGTTGTGACACCGAGCGAGAGTACCAGGGACGGGGGTGTTGAAGGCGATGTGGGCCAGCGTCGCCCTAAGGCTTCGCGAGGGAGGAAGCGGTCATCCTCAGTGACCGGCTCTGGGACTAAGTGACGGAAGAAAGTGGCTACTACCCCGCTTGACTCTGTGGTGGAATCTGAGCCTATCCTCGAAGACGAGCCCTTGGCCTTGCAAGCGTCTGACACTGTACTTCTCTTTCCGAGTTCGGCTGACGAGGAGGCCGCACAACTGGCTGAGGCCTTACGGCGTTCGAAAGACCCGTCCCATAATGCCAAGGTTCTGAAGAAGTCTTATCCCGCTGTAATTTTTTATGAAGACCCTTCATGGATTCGGCGGCGATTTATCGGCCCTTTGGAGGAATGGGGGGAAAGGGCTTTGAAGCAGGTCGCTTCAGAAGATGCAGCTGATGCACTTTCTTTATGGACCGGCGGTCATGAGTCTACCCTTGAACCTCGGCGAGCTTATCTCCTTGAGAAGGAAAAGCGGCTTGAAGAAGCCATGTTAAGGGCCTCTTTGCGCATAGGTACGCTGTGCTTCTTTTGTAGTCTTTTCGATTATTTATGCTCGTGGGTATGTATCATTATTTTTATTTGAACCGTGCAGAATCTTCAACGCTGAGGGAGCTTCCTACTGGCCCCTTAAAGCTAAAGCCCGCCGAAATTCTCAACGAGGCCTTGCTAGGTGTGGAGGGGGCTGATGAGGCTGCTCCTCTTGTGATAGAACCTCCAGCGGCGGCTCTTGATCAGGGAGTGCTTGCCCCTTCGGGGGATGCTCTTATGGAGGCCGCCATCCCAATGACTCTTGCTGAGGGTGGCCCAAAGGCTGGAAGTGAGGTAGTCGGGACTACTCTCCCTTTGTTGGAGCCTGAGGTTACGGCGGAGACCGTCGAGGCTGCTATCCCCCCGGCTCAGAATGGGAGGAGTGTCGAAGGTATCTTTCTGCGTTTTAATTTAGTAACCCCTTCATGGTCTGAAATCTTTTATCTTTCCCAGAATTACGCGGTTTGGCAGCCACGATCGCGGATCTATCGCCTCGCCAATCATTTCAGCGTCTATTGGAGATGGCAGCCCCGCAGGCGATTCCCCCTCAGCGTATCGTCCTTTCCTCCGGGCAGGGTTAGTGTCATTCGCCATTTTTTTATCATAGCATTGTCACTATTTTGTGAAATGACGTTAATGTCTCTTATAGTTCTGGAAGCCGATGATGAGGTCGAGGTCGTTGAAGGGCCAGGGGAACCTTCAGCTCCTACGTGCATGACTGTCGGTGAGTGACATTTTATCATAGTCTCGTTCATCCTGTGTTTAAAAGTTTTACTAACATCTGCCAAATCTGAACAGCCCTGCCAGTCTCCATGGCTTTGGAATCGCGCATTGTGATGCCGTCCGGCCCCTACGCTTTGCGGGCTTCAGAGCGCTTGGCCCAACTGAGCCTGGTCTCCTTATCTTCTTTCATCGAGGAGCTCCGTGCTGGTAGTGCAACCACGGCCGAAGCGTTCGCCGCTGAGGCTAACGGCTCCCTCCCTTTTCTCGCCACTTATCATAGCGAGGAGGTGGTGCGGGTCTGGGTGGAGTTCTGTAGGAAGGTGGAGGCTTGTCTGCACGCTCTCGAGTGTTCTCGCCTTTCCTCGGAGGCCGTGGCTGCAAAGGCGGAGTTACGAGATCTGATAGCTCGACATGCGGCCAACATGACGTCGTGCGAGAAGAGACTTGGCTGCAAGTTCTCGGAGAGGGAGCTAGCCTCCAAGGCGTTGGGCGAGCTTCAGGCCAGTCTTACAGCCAAAGCCAACAAAGCGTATGAGCTCTGGCGGGTGCTTCAGGAGTCCATCAAGGAGGTGGTGGCTCTTGATAAAGCCGCCACGTTTACTCGCGAGAGGGTTGAGGCTCACAAGGCCACTGAAAAAGAGCTTGAAGCCCGGCTTGCTTTATATCAGGCCCAGCAAGCTCAGGCGGAGGCTCGTCTTCTGGAGATCCTGCGTCATGAAGCCGTGGCTCAACAACAGAACGATGAGCTGGTGAAATTATTGCACCGCCCGCCGGCTTAAGGACTTGTATCTTTTCTTCTATTTTTTGTACATACTCATGAATAAGGGTATCTTCCTTTTTGTTTCTTTCATGAATTGTATTTTGTATCCATTTTGGTTTATGAATAAAAGGTACAATTTTTCTTCTCAATGATGTGTCCCCTTTTTGTTGAATGCATTCTGCGGATATTCTATCTTGATTTCCTTGCAGGACAGGGATGGCTCAGGATTCAGGGTTAAGATATGCTTCCTAAGACTTCTGCATTTTACGAGCCACGAGGGTCTCATAAAGAGTTTTTTTTCTCCCAGCCGTGAGGAATTGTGAGTGCCAGATGCGGTTACCCTTGTCCGTGTTCTACGGAGTCAGGGGTTCCTCCAGATATTGTAGTTTAAAGACGTCGCGGTCAAGGTTAAGGACCTCATAGTCCGTGGATTTAAGGACTCCACAGTCCGATGTTAGTTTTAAGACATCACGGTCAAGGTTAAGGACCTCATAGTCCGTGGATTTAGGGACTCCACAGTCCGACGTTTGGTTGCAGGGACCCGTCACCTCTTTGAAGACGTTGAGGAATTACAACGCCGGGTATCAAAGGAGTGAAGAGATGTACCCTTAAACCGAGGCAAAAATCTGTAAGGAATAGGGATGGTTGATCGTTAGTTTTAAGACATCGCGGTCGAGGTTAAGGACGTCATAGTCCGTGGATTTTAAGGACTCCACAGTCCGGTGTTTGCTCTGGATGCTTTACACGGGTTCACTGCCGTGCTTGGCGAGGACCAGGCTCCGCTCTGGACGTTTTCCGCGGGGTCAAAGAGTGACGTTATCCACGTTCCGCGTAACCAGGAAGTTTGCACTAGATGCTTCACACGGGTTCACTGCCGCGTTAGGCGAGGACTAGGCTCCGCTCTGGATGCTTCACACGGGTTCATTGCCGTGCTCTGCGAGGACCAGGATCCGCTCTGGACGTTTTCCACGGGGTCAAAGAGTGACGTTATCCGCTTTCTACGTAACCAGGAAGTTTGCACTAGATGCTTCACACGGGTTCATTGCCGTGTTAGGCGAGGACTAGGCTCCGCTCTGGATGCTTCACACGGGTTCATTGCCGTGCTCTGCTAGGACCAGGATCCGCTCTGGACGTTTTCTACGGGGTCAAAGAGTGACATTATCCGCTTTCCACGTAACCAGGAAGTTTGCACTAGATGCTTCACACGGGTTCATTGCCGCGTTAGGCGAGGACTAGGCTCCGCTCTGGATGCTTCACACGGGTTCATTGCCGTGTTAGGCGAGGACTAGGCTCCGCTCTGGATGCTTCACACGGGTTCATTGCCATGCTCTGCGAGGACCAGGATCCGCTCTGGACGTTTTCCATGGGGTCAAAGAGTGACATTATCCGCTTTCCACGTAACCTGGAAGTTTGCACTAGATGCTTCACACGGGTTCACTGCCGCGTTAGGCGAGGACTAGGCTCCGCTCTGGATGCTTCACACGGGTTCATTGCCATGCTCCGCGAGGACCAGGATCCGCTCTGGACGTTTTCCACGGAGTCAAAGAGTGACATTATCCGCTTTCCACGTAACCAGGAAGTTTGCACTAGATGCTTCACACGGGTTCACTGCCGCGTTAGGCGAGGACTAGGCTCCGCTCTGGATGCTTCACACGGGTTCATTGCCATGCTTTGCGAGGACCAGGATCCGCTCTGGACGTTTTCCACGGGGTCAAAGAGTGACGTTATCCGCTTTCTACGTAACCAGGAAGTTTGTTGATTGTATCCGCATTTCACGGGATGGAGGTTTGACTCTTGGTGATATGTATCGCCAAGCCATGGAACTTGGGGTTGCCGCTGTTCCGTTTCGCTTGATGTTGTGTCGTCGAGATAATGAAGCTAGGAATTTGGCCCTCGCTTCATTTGCTGGTACCGCGTCTACTGTATCGAGACGAATGCCACGGTGGTGATCACTAAGTTATCTGTGAACCGCCGAGATTTTGCTTGCTTCTTTTTATTGCAAGTTGTCCCATCATTTCGGCTATTTTGTCATGCATGTGTGGCTTGCTAGCTTTTTCGCGGCAAGCTCGGATTTTTTTTGTTTTTTTTTTTTTGTTTTTTTTTATACTGGTTTCGGCATCAGCACCGCTACAACTGGAATGTTTGCCAGGAGCGAATCATTATTTGCCTCTGTCGACGTTTGAACAAAGGTGGCTTAGTAAATAGGGTTAAGGGTCCTGCCGACCAAGGCTTTTGACTTCATGAGCTGTAAGGGTCTCGCAAAGGTGTTTCTCCCTACAAGTCGTGAGGATCTTGCAGGTGTGTTTTCTCCTTAAGGATCGTGGGGATTCTTAAGTGCATGTTCTCTTGTAAGTCGTAAGGATCTTACAAAGAGGATTTTCTCCTTATAAGTCGAGAGGGCTTACAAGGGTTGTTCACCATATGGATATATCCCCAGTCATGGGTGGGACTTTGTTAGGGAAATGTTTATTCGCGCCCGTGGATTGTATACAAGGGTCAGTACGAGCCGCTTGTAGGGCAATATCGAAGGTTGTGGAGGATTTGCTTAAGAACAGGTTCAGGTTTCTGTAACTCAAGACTTTCAAGTCTTATGAGCCGTGAGGGTCCCATAAGAGAGTTCTCCTTACGAGCCGTGAGGATCTCGTAAGTGTATTTTCTCCTTAGGAATCGTGAGGGTCCTTAAGTGTGCTGCTCCTTTGTGAGTCGTAAGGATCTCACGCAGGTGGTTTCTCCTTACAAGGTCGAGGGGACCCTATAAGTGTCTTTTAACGAGGTTGCGCCCTTTTCGGGTTTTCACAAACACTCGCCGGTAGTCCGGCTGTTCTTACTCACGGAGCCCTTTCGGGTTTTCATCCGTACCCATTTTGCTTATGGACATACCGTTTTTTTTTTTTTTTTTTTTTGTCGTCAGCCTAAGGATGCTGTGGTAGTAGTTTTAGGGACGTTTCGGTCCGTCGTTAATTTAAGGACGTTTCGGTCCGTCGTTAGTTTAAGGACGTTTCGGTCTGTCGTTAGTTTAAGGTCGTTTCGGTCCGTCGTTAGTTTAAGGACGTTTCGGTCCGTCGTTAGTTTAAGGACGTTTCGGTCCATTGTTAGTTTAAAGACGTTTCGGTCTGTCGTTAGTTTAAGGACGTTTCGGTCCATTGTTAGTTTAAAGACGTTTCGGTCTGTCGTTAGTTTAAAGACGTTTCGGTCTGTTGATAGTTTAAGGACGTTTCGGTCCGGTGTTAGTTTAAGAACGTTTCGGTCCGTCGTTAGTTTAAAGACGTTTCGGTCTGTTGATAGTTTAAGGACGTTTCGGTCCGGTGTTAGTTTAAGGACGTTTCGGTCCGTCGTGTTAGTTTAAGGACGTTTCGGTCCGTCGTTATGGGAGGGCCGGTTACTGCTTGTGAAGTCTGAGCCTAGGAAGATAGCGAGCGGACATAGTCGTCGTCATCTATCGTTGACCCAGGCTGTGGCTCACTAAGCGTAGTATTTCTTCAAGAAGCGGCCATTTATTGGCCTGAAAGGCCTTTCACCGTGCATGTCCACGAGTAGATAGGCTCCACCCTGGTAAACCTGGTCTATGATGTACGGGCCTTCATAGTTTGGCTCGAATTTTCCCCGCTTGGCACGATTGGGGATCATAGGTCTTTTGACTACCAGCACGAGTTCGCCTTGGCGGAATGCCCTTGGCCTGTTCAATCTTTCGTACGAGCGCGTCATCTTTGCTTTGTAGGCTTCCAGATGTTGTTGCGCTATGAGTCGGGTTTCGCCGAGGGCATCAAGCTCCTCAAGTCGAAGGTGAGCATTTTCTTCGTCGGTCAGTTCGTGGTGGACTGCCACTCGTAGAGAGGGTAACTCTATCTCGAGGGGGAGTACTGCTTCCGTCCTAAATACCAACGCGTATGGCGTTGCGTTCGTGGCCGTCTTGAATATAGTTCGATAAGCCCAAAGGGCTTCTTGCAGCCTCTCATGCCAGTCTCTCTTATTCCGGGAGACGGTCTTTTTTATGATCTTCGTCAAGGTCTTATTGAAGGCCTCGGCCAGACCGTTGGCTCGTGGGTTGTAAACTGAAGAATACCTCCAGTCTATATTGTGCTGCTGCGCGAAGCGGCTAATCTTATGGCTCCTGTAGGCTGGCCCGTTATCGGAGATAATCCGCCGTGGGGTTCCAAACCGATAGATGACGTGCGTTTTGAAGAAATGGAGGATATTCTCCGTCTTCACTTCCCTCAGTGGTACTGCTTCTGCCCATTTGGAGAAATAATCAGTTGTCGCCAGGATAAAACGGTGTCCCCGAGATGATGCTGGTTCAATGGGGCCGACTATGTCAGTCCCCCACATCTCGAATGGCCAGCTGGCCACCGTTGGGTGTAGCGGATTTGGATGTTGGTGGATAAAGTCTTCATGAATCTGGCACGAGTGGCATTGCTTCGCATACTCGAGGCAGTCCTGGATCATCGTGGGCCAGTAGTAGCCCATTCGTTTAATCTTTAACTTCATCTTTGGGCCTGCTTGGTGAGAACCGCAAAGTCCGTCATGAACTTCCTGAACGACTTTTTCTGCTTCGTCAGGTCCTAAGCATCTCAGCCATAGAGAATCGAGCGATCTCTTGTATAGGGTATTGTTGACGAAAGCGAAAGATAGATCT
Source organism: Agapanthus africanus (assembly GCA_030015575.1). Lineage (NCBI taxonomy): Eukaryota > Viridiplantae > Streptophyta > Magnoliopsida > Asparagales > Amaryllidaceae > Agapanthus > Agapanthus africanus. The sequence goes on along the minus strand of CM057338.1, from coordinate 422,309,354 downwards.
CGTTTCATGAGCTGATGTCTTGAAGACGCTTCTTCGGGCATTCGGCGGGACTTAAAGTAGTCTATGAAGACTTCCCTCCAGTCTTCGGCCTTCTCATGGTCCTTTATTTGTAGGGTCATCTGCTCAGTCGCTCCATTTTCTTTGCATGATTCCGGAGATATTTCTGCCAGGGCGAGCACTCGATGGCTTTGTACCACGATTCTGACGTCATCGAGGTTCTCGTCAGCCAGTTCTTTAGCGAGTTTGGCCAACGCGTCTGCTTTGCTGTTTTCCGCGCGCGGTATGTTCTCCAAAGTATAGGAGGGAATTTGGGCCAACAGTTGTTGCACCTTTTCGCCGTATCTCACCAACTCCGGTTTGCACGTTTGGTAGTCACCATTAACTTGGCTAACGACCAGCTGAGAATCCCCATATATAAGGAGGTCTTCAATTCCCATGTCAATGGCAAGCTCGAGACCTGCTATCAGGGCTTCGTATTCAGCTTCATTGTTTGTCCTCGGCTCTGTTAAGGAGAAGGCGAAGCGCATTATCCCTCCTTGTGGAGTCGCAAAGATGAGGCCTATCCCTGACTTGATCATTGGGATACCTTGCTTTTGTTTCTTTATAGAGGACGCTCCATCGAAATAGAGTTCCCATCGGGTGCTTCCACCGCTAATCGCATCAAATGCATGCTCGTCCGGCAAGTCACAATTCAAAGGAGAATCGGCCGGTATCGGGTGCTCAGCGAGGAAATCGGCAATGGCCTGGCCTTTCACTGCCTTGAGAGGTTGATATGTTATCGAGAACTCCATCAAGAGCAGGGCCCATTTAGCGAGTCGTCCCGTCAATATGGCTTTTGACATCAAGTATTTAAGGGGGTCCACCTTTGAGATGAGGCAGACTTCGTGTGCCAACGCATAGTGCCTGAGCTTTGTTATCGCGAAGATTAACGCCAAGCAATGTTTTTCAATGGGAGAGTAATCGCTTTCTGCCCCCAGTAGAACTCGACTTAAGTAGTAGAGTGCTCTCTCTTTCCCCTGATCGTTCTCTTGCGCCCATAGTGCGCCCAAGGAACCTTCGAGGGCGGTTGTATAAAGAATGAGGGGTTTTCCCTTGACCGGCGCAGCTAATACCGGCGGGTTCTGCAGGTACCGCTTGATCTCGTCTAGTGCACCTTGGCATTTGTGATCCCAGACGAATGGGGTTCCCTTCTTCATCAGGTGGCTGTAAGGACGGCACTTACCCGAAAGATTGGCGATAAACCGCCGGATGTATGCGAGCTTCCCTTGGAGAGACCGCAACTGTTTGAGGGTTCTCGGCGGAGGCATTTCCATGATTGCTTTAATCTTTGACGGATCTATCTCAATACCTCGGTGTCGGATGACGAATCCCAGGAATTTTCCCGAGGAGACTCCAAACGCGCATTTGAGGGGATTCATTTTCAAATTATATTGCCGGAGGCGTTGAAACACAGTCTCCAAGTGGTTTAAATGCTCTTCGTATGACATGCTCTTTACTACGAGGTCATCGATATAGCACTCGACGATGTCATGTATGAGGTCGTCGAAGATCTTTGTCATGGCCCTTTGATAGGTAGCGCCAGCGTTCTTTAAACCAAAGGGCATGACCCTGTAGCAGAATATACCCAAAGGGGTCCGAAAAGCGGTGTGCTTCTGGTCTGCAGGATGCATCTTTATCTGATTGTATCCTGACGAGCCATCCATAAAGGAGAAAACCTCGTGAGTGGACGTGTTATCTATCATTAGCTCGGTTACCGGTACTGGGAAATCATCCTTTGGACAGGCCTTATTGAGATCCCTGAAATCCACGCATATGCGTACCGTCCCATTCTTTTTCATTACCGAGACGATATTGGCGATCCAATCGGGATATTGGACTTCTTGGATAAATCCAGAATCGATCAGCTTCTTGACTTCGGCGTTGATGCTCATCTCAAGCTCGAGTCGCATCCTCCTTGGCGCCTGCTTGACCAGCTTAATATCTGGGGATATTGCTAATTTATGCACAGCAATCTCCGGATCTAATCCTGGCATCTCGGAGTAGTTCCACGCGAAGCAGTCTTTATGTCGCAGAAGCACGTTTTTTAACGCGGCCACTTTTTCTTCAGAGAGTAGCTCGCTGACGAATGTCGGTCGCGGGTCCTCTGCCGATCCCAACTCAATCTTCCTGAGGTTATCTGCAGTAGTATGTATACCGTCTTCCAGTTCTTTCGGAGCGGGCGGAAATTCCGAGATCACCTCATCATCGCTGTTCTCGAAGCACCGGGGAAGGTCATCTATGTTCTCGGGCTCTTCTTTTAATATCGTAATCGTATAACAGGTACGAATCCGCTCCCAGGACTGAGGTGGATCCGGTTTTGCTCTTGCGGCTTTGGGTTCGTGCTTTCGGGGCGGTGTTACCCTCCAGCTGTTGGATAAAGCGAATCTGCCCCTTCGGTACTGGTCCTCGACCCAGTTCTTGAAGGTGAAGCAGTCTTCGGTAGGATTTCCTATGGCTCGGTGATAAGAGCAATAGCCCGAGCGAGAGGCCTTATTAGCTTGTTCAGGGTGTCTAGACTCTGGAAGCGTGATCATCTGATGTTTTAGGGCGAGCTTGAGTAACCTTTCCGTCTTGTCTCGGGGGAAGGAGTACGCTCGACTCATCTTTTCTATGAAGGACGAATCCGAGCTGTGCAGTACCCGATCACGTAACCCTCTAATCCTGCGTCGTTGTTGTCGGCTCTTTTTTCCGCTTCTCGACTTATTTCCATCTCCGCATCGGGCCTTTCGCATGATGGGTTGACAAGGATGAGCATTCTTGCCTTTCGCAGCCTGTTGAAATAGACGTTGCGTCCTGGCCTCCTCGTAGATGGCCATTTCGCGGCTGTGGTCTTCCCGAGCTTTCTGACCCACTTTCCTGATAGGCTTGCTCATTCGTTCTTCAAACGACGGACTTGGCGCTTCAATCGCAGGGTCTGGTTTTGATGAGGGATCGGTATCTCCTGACGGGGCGTCCTCTTCTTCATCAAAGGTATATATAGCGTAGCTGCTGTGGGCCCGCTCTCGTTTTCCGGTTCTCGCGTATCCAAGCCCGAGTGTCTCCATTTTCCCGTTGGGCAATTTGCGTTGGGTTCCAGGGACATCCCAAATCTTGTTGTAGAACCGAGCCTGTCGAACAGTTTGTTTTAAGGGTACTCCTTGGCGCTTCAACAGCTTCTTTAATCCATCTGTATAGTATCTGGGCAGACGGATGGGTTGGAGTCTGTCGCATGTAGCATCTGCGCCATGCCAGATCTCTTTCTCTACTTTCGACTTTGAGGATCGATAGAATAGGATCATCTTCTCACCCTTTCGCCCGGGGGGGACGCAAAACGTTTGCAGCTCTTGCACACTGTGAGCTTGAAGCGTGTCGAGGTCCTTGTAGTGTTTTCGCGGTACCATGGTGATTTGCAAGTTATGGTCATCGCCAGGAGGTGCTTGTATTGAAAGCCGATTGGAGAATACGGCATTGACCTCATCTTCCGAATCACTTCCGAAGACCAGTATGGGGATGGACGTCCTCCGGTTGTTGCGTTGAGCTGGCCCCGTATAAACTATCTCTTCTTCTTCTTCGGTATCGCTTCCGAAAACAGGGATGGTGGCGGCGGCCTTGTTCTCCGAGTCATGACACCTTTCTGTATCTTCAAAGTCTGGTAAAAAGTATTTCGCATCCTCGTATTTGCGGACTTCGTTCACGGAAAATGGGTTCAGCTCACCCGTTACAGTATACTCGAAACCATCTTTAAAGTACTTCATACACTGATGTTGTGTAGAAGGGACAATGTTGTACTCGTGTAACCAAGGACGGCCGAGCAAGGCATTGTAACAGGTCTTGGCGTCAATGACATGGAATTTGATGTCTGTGACGAGAAGCCCGAAGCGTAACGTTAGTATCACGGACCCGAGAGTCCGTGACGATTGTGAGTCGAAACCGGAGATAGTAATTTTGTCCCGAGCGAGATGCTGCACACTCATGCAGATTTCCTTCAACACCCGAACATTAAGGAGATTGACGGAGGATCCATTATCCACCAGGATCTTGCCAATCTTGATGTCATGGCAGTACCCAGAGACATATAGGGGACGGTTATGGTCGCACGTCCCGAGAAGGAGGTCTTCATCACCGAAAGTGACGTCGGCCGTATGCACTTCTTCCAGTTCGTCCTTCATCTTTTCAGTGGCAAGAAAGGCTTGGAATTGCTCAGGTTCTTGTAGTGCCTTAATTAGTGAGTCCCGTGCTTCTTTTGATAATAGGAGGGCGTCGAGAATGCTAAGCTGAGAAGGTAGCTTCCTTAGATGCGCGAGGATGTTATAGTCCACTTTACTCCTCCTAGGAGGGTCTTTGGCAGCCAGTTCTTTCGCGACTTGGTCATCCAAAGTGATATCTTCAGTGACCTTTTCCTTTCCCTTATCTTTCCTGTTCGTAGGCCCGAGATTCTTTTCCGGGAGTGTGCGATTGCGCAGCTGAGTGTTTCCGCAGGCTTCTGATTCCTCATCTTTCCTTAGCGCGGATTCTTCAAAGAGAGGGCCCAGAGTTACTTCTTCGTCAGAGTCGCTCCCAAAGGTGAGGACTTGCGACCCCTCGGCATGAGCCATATAACAGTTGCCAGTAATTCTGTTGGGCCCGTCAACGGCGCTTCTTTGCTCCCGACGGCTCTTGCGTTTCATGCGTTTGAAATGTTGCCGACGAGCAACATATCCTTGCCACCATATCTTAAAGGCGTCGCACTCTTCTGTGGGGTGTGAGACTTTCCGATGATATGCGCAGTAATCGGGGTGCTTCTCCGCCCCATTGTGTGTGTCTCCTTCCGAGGGTGGTAGCCTCATTCCCATTGACATGGCTTTGGCGAACCTTTTCCTCGTCTTGAATATCTTCTTGTCCATCTCGGATGCCTTTCGCTCTGGCAGGGGTAGTTCAACTCCTTCGTTCAGTCGCCCGCATTCGGTTCCTCCTGATGCTGCCATCTCACGCTCCTGATCTGCTTTACTTTTTAGACGAATCTCGTCTAGGAAAGCATTGATCATATCAGTTGTCAGCCTCGCACGCTCTGGTTCGGGCTCCGCCTTCAGCTTCTTAGTGATAGGAGTTTTCTCATCATCGGTAAACGAGTGGGAGATCATGTTGCAACTTGCCGCATATCCCTCAGATTCATCCGACGAGCTCTCTCCATCATCGTCCTCTTGAAAGATGTGGCTGAGGAACTCTTGCAGTGTGACAGGAGTTCGCGCCTTCTGATTATATTCTTCTAGCGCGTCGATTTGCTTCTGCAAGTTTGTTCGCTCGTCTCCAAGCTTCGCGGGCTTCTTGGATTTCCTCTTCTTTTTCTTCGAAGCTTTTGATAGCTGGGCGTGAGTATTTGGGCCCTTATCAGCAGTCTTCGTAGTCGTGCGGGGCTTCACTGCTCCTTTGATAATTCGAGGTTCAAGAGGGTCCTTCCATTCGATTACAGGACACGCATGAAGGTCTCTCAGCATCCTTTTGGTCTTCGTTGATAGCACGACTTCCCATGGAACTTCTTCGATAAAGGAGCAGGTTGCCCCGGGTGTGTCTGCCTTTTTAAGAGTATGTGGTTGTGGCGGGTTCACCTTCCACTTTTCGGACAGTACAAACTTCCCCTGGAGGTATTGATCTTCGATCCATCCTTTGAAGACGAAGCAATCTTCAATCGGATGGCTTACCGTCTGATGGTAAGGGCAATAGTTGGGGTTATTCACCTCGGTGGGTTGTGGCGGTCGCCTTGGATTCGGAAGGTTGATAAGTCTGTTGCGTATTGCCAGCTCAAATAACCGTTTTGTCTTGTCTCGTGGGAACGAGTAGGGACGCTTCATCTTTTCGTTATAATATCGGCGTCTTTCTTCCAATTGATCTGCCGATTTCGGGGCGTCAGGCTGCTGTTAGGCGTTCGCGACAAAAGTCGCATTTCCTTTACCCTTGTCATTCCGAGGTTCTGGCTTCGGGGTAGGTGGTCTATGACCCATCTGGTCCATCTGAGCCAACTTGTCGATCAAAGCCTGGAATGTGGTTGGCTTAAAGAACATCATAAACTGGGAGATAGTTGCGTGGGGGTCTAGGGTTCCCATGAACATACCCACTGCGGGTGCTTCCTCAATGCGTTGCTCGCATCTCGACCACAAATTCCGCCAGCGTATAGCGTACTGGACCCAGGTTTCGCCTGGCTTTACCCTGGCGTTAATCAAAGCAGTAATTGGAGTGCGCTCGCTGGCACTTGCGAACCGCTGAGTGAACAACAACTCCATTTCAGCAAACGTTTTGATGGAATCGTTCGGGAGTTCCGAATACCATTCGAACGCTGTTTCTGATAAGCTGCCAACGAACTGACGGAGTAACAGTTTATCGTCACCGCCGGTGTTACCGCAGAGGGCCCGGAACTGGGCGACGTGTTGATGAGGATTGCCGGTCCCCTTATACACATGGAATTTCGGTATCGTATAGCCTTGCGGATATTTGATTTGATCGTACCAGCCTGGATACGGTCGCCCTGTTTTCACGACTTGACCAGCTGCCTCAGTCGCATGATGAACTCGGATTTGCTGGGCTATGTAGTCGGCCAAGTCAGCCTTAGAGATCGTCTCCTCCTTGGCCGTTGAAAGGGCTGGTGGTGGATTTGACGTCTCTCCTCGGTCGTCTTCAAGAACAATCGGAGGATCTTCGGCGGGTAAGTCCTGTTGGATCATCATTCCTATCACATCTTGAAAGAGAAGGCCCATCCATTGTATGTTGGCCGCTTGTTCAGCAGCCTCTTTGTCCCTTTTCTCTAGTGTCCGGCGAAGGAATTCAGCGTCGGTTTCTTCCTCCCTGCGTGCGTCTGAGGACGCTTCTGGGTTTTCCTTTGGCCCGGTGAGCGCGGCCATAGCATTCATCATTTCTTAGAGCTTTTGTTGCTGCTCCTGGGATTTCGTTACGGATCGGGTTAGCGGTCGGTGGCCTGTAGAAGTGCGGCTCTCCTCCTTTCCAGAGGCCATGTATACGGTGTGGACCATCATGCCTCCAGACTTAGGGTGTCCGGGCTTGTTGCTTTTAACCGTCGTTGCACGTTGAGGGATCTTCTCGGGCTCCCTCCTTTTATGAGCCATGGAGATTGAGGGGGCCGTCGAGGTGGGCGTCCAAACAGCCTTTTGGGTTTTCGCCTGGTGACCAGCTTTCGGTTGGATTTTCGGCTTCTTGTGCTGGCGGGAGAAGTTTGGATCGATGATCGAGTCTCGGGCTTGCCGCCAAACCTTATAGATTTTGGAAGACAGCCGTTGAGGAGATCGGGGCTGTTCTGATTCTATTTCCACAACCTTTTCTGATGGAGGAGGAGACCTCTTCAGCACTGCGGTAGGGGAATTCCTTCGCACCTTATTTAACATTTCGAAACTGTTCCTAGTTGGAATAGCAGCATTAACTTCTACCGCCGAGGCTGGTGGAGTCAATCCAGAGGGGGAGTTGCCCCCAGCCTTCCTTATTCGGCGCCAATGACGACGTCGAGCGCATCGAGCAGACGGCGTAGAGTCAGATATAAGAATGGTTTCATCTTGCCCCCTGCGTGGGTGGGGGGTCGTTGTTGGTGTTAGCCTGTCAAAGACCGATGTCCTTTGTGCAGCGGGAGCAGGAGTCGAAGCTGTTAATCTCGTGAAGATCGATTTCTTGACTGGGGAAACCGCCTTGGCGATTTCGGAGGCAGGAGCGGCCGCTTTCTTAGAAGCAGTCTTCTCTGGGATTGTAGGCCCCATGATGAGCTCGCAAGATTTCTGGCCCAATCTAGAGAAGACCGAGGCGTTAACGTTGGGCGACTCGTTGAGAGGAACCGCGGCAGGGGTAAGACGATCAAAGACCGACTTCCTGAGAGTTTCCTTTGTCAGCACCGGCGCCACGAAGCTTGATGAGGGGAGCATAGTCCCAAAGAACAATCCGGTAGTGGCCTGAGTCACCTGGTCTGCCGGCATTGTGAACAACGAAGCAGCTTGGGGTCCATAGGCTATACCTCCTGGCGAGGTAGAGCGTTGGTCGCAATTGCAGTTTGAGCAGTTGGAGGATTTCGCGGAAGTAGGAGCCATCGATCCTTTGTTTTCTGCAATAGGCAAGACGCCAATTCTTAGTATCTTGAAACCTAAGGGCAATCATTGGCGAACCGCGATTGGTTCGCGAATCACGACACACGAAGTATGGAGTGGAAAGAGGAAAAGGTCCCACCGGGCGTGCCAGAATCTGTTCCCCTCCGAACGAACACGCGGGACGTGGGGCACGTCTCGCCTGAGGTTCGGGGCAGATGCCAATAGGTGCTATCCGTCTGCCTCTCCGAAGATGCCAAGTTGATTCATGGCGCCATGTATTGGAGGTTTAGACGGATGCGTCCGATGTAGCAGACTTCGTCAGATTCCCCCTCGTTTGAGGGGTTTTTGATTATGGGGACGCTCTTCCCTGCAGGCGCAATCCCCTGCAGTTAATTACGCTACCGCATCGCGGTAACAACTTTCTCCTTCTCCATATGGTCACTTCGTATCGTGTGTTTTTGTTTTATATTTTATTGCTCGTGGATCGTTTACGGAGACCGAGTTATGTCGTCGCCCGTAGGGCGTGGACTAGTCCAAATCCGTGTTGTCTTAGATTTGGGTTTGGGGGGAGGTTTGGTTTGAGGACACGTTAGCCATACTTGAGGCTAAGATCAACTCGAACATTTGTTAAGGATACATTAGTCTAGTTTGAGACCAAGATCAACTTAACGGGATCGTTTAGATCCGACAAAGGAGCGTTTGGATTCCATTGTTCCAGTTTTAGGGACATAGTGGTCCATCGTATGTGTGGCCGTCGGGACCCATCACCTCTCTGACGACGTTGAAGGATTACAACGACGGATGTCAGAGGAGTTCAGAGATGTACCCTCGAGCCAAAGTTAATTAGGGGGGATTCATAGTCCAGTCTGCTTGAAGGTTTAAGGACGCGTTAGCCATCCTTGAGGCTAAGATCAACTTAAACAGGACCGTTTAGATCCAACGAAAGAGCATATGGAAGCTCTATGATTCTAGTTTAGGGACATTGCGGTCCATGGGTAGTTTTAAGGACATTGCGGTCCGTGGGTAGTTTAAGGACATTGCGGTCCGTGGGTAGTTTTAAGGACATTGCGGTCCGTGGGTAGTTTAAGGACATTGCGGTCCGTGGGTAGTTTAAAGACATCTCGGTCAAGGTTAAGGACGTCATAGTCCATGGGTTTAAGGACTCCACAGTCCGGTATGTGCTCTGGATGCTTCACACGGGTTCACTGCCGTGCTAGGCGAGGACCAGGCTCCGCTCTGGATGCTTCACACGGGTTCACTGCCGTGCTCTGCGAGGACCAGGATCCGCTCTGGACGTTTTCCGCGGGGTCAAAGAGTGACGTTATCCACGTTCCACGTAACCAGGAATTTTGTATTATGCATGGGTTTAAGGACCCCACAGTCCATATCATGAATGGTCTTCGGGACCCGTCACCTCTTTGAAGACATTGAGGGATTACAATGCCAAGTATCAAAGGAGTGAAGAGATGTACCCTAGAACCGGGGTGGATTAAATAGTCCTTGGCCCAATTTGGGTCAAGACTGATCAATTATGTTATGAGCCTATCGGCCCAGTTAATCACAAATTGAGGACTTATGGCCAGCTTGGGCTAAGTCCAGTCAGGTCTGGAATATTGACTCTTTGTTGGTCCATTGAGGGAGAATGTTTGCCTCTATCCCTTTAGCCAATTGGGCCAAAGCCTAGTGTTAAACACTTCAGAGCAATCAGTGTTGAACACTGGGAATAAGGTTGTTGAGTTAGTGTTCAACACTAAGAGATAATTGGTGTTAAACACCAGCAATAAGGCTTTTCAAATTAATGTTAAACACTAAAACAGCTCAGTGTTGAACACTGCAAATAAGGCTTTTTAATCAGTGTTGAATACTAAGGCCCACCAGTGTTTTAACACTGGGCTTGAGAGTTTTAATTTTAGTGTTAAACACTAAGGCAAGAAGGGTCACGTGGCAGCACGTGAGAACGCCCTCCCTTCTTTTGTTCCGCTGAAATTATCATTTCCTTCAAAGCATCACGTGCCATCACGTGATGGGCATTCAAATGCCTGTGTATTAGAGTTTCTGCCAAGGTCACGTGGGTCACGTGGGGTGCTGCCTCAAAGGGGCTTTCTGTAGGGGTTTTGGGGGGTCACGTGGTAGCACGTGACCCTACCTCTATGTAGTTTTTAGAGGATCTGTTACTCTTTTTTTTTTCCAGGAATTAAATTCCTCGAACTTTAAATCTTAGAGGAATTAAATTCCTATTTCCTTTTGAAGACTTGTATTCTGGAATAGAGTTTAACTCTAGATTTTCTGTAGGAATTAAATTCCTCGTTTATGCGAAGAACTGAACAAAAGCTTTTAAGGAATTAAACTCCCCTTTTCGGGAATTATGATTAAAGGAATTAAATTCCCGCTGTTTCAACAGAACTATGTTCTCAATTAGGATTCAACCCTGTTTCTTTTGTTTTGAAGGAATTAAATTCCCGTGATACAGGGTCAAGCCCTACTTTTATCTTAAAGGAATTAAATTCCTGTAATTCTGAGAATTAAATTCTCATGCTTGCATTCCCTCTCTATGTTTTGGACCTGCATGGCAGGATCTCAACCCATTGAGAATTAAATTCTCAACCTAAAGGGGAGATGTGCACTTTGCAGATCCTCTGCCAGAGAGAGAAGAAATATATTCTTCTGTTTTACATGTTGAGAATTAAATTCTCTTTGTTTTCAAAAAGCCTTCCCTTTCTTACCTAGGGTTTTTTTTTTGCAGAAGCTCCGAGTCTTTTCAAAATATCAAAGCTCTCCTCCCTTTTTCTTTCTTTTCTTCTCTGCGCATGTCCCTTTTTTGTGTCTCTTGGCTCCTATTTATAGGAGAAGCAGCTGAATCAATTAGTTTTGGTAAATCTTTCATGGGATATTTGATTTGCATCCATTATTCATTCTGGACCTTTGGATTATTAGGTGAATTTTATTCACCGTTGGATTTCAGATCCAGAGATTCTCCCTTGTTATTTTGGTTAGATTTAAGGGGGAAATCTTTCCAAACCCGAGATTTTCCATAAATAAATGACCTCTGAATCTTTAATTTGATTGGATGCATATAGTTGCGTTTCTTTGGAAAGATTTGCATTTCTCTCAGAATTTAATTCTGTTGACAAAAAGGGCTTTGAAAGCCGGTCACGTGTGAGCACGTGACCTCCTTTGGAATGAGCCTTTTCCTTTCTTCTGATTGTTGCTTAAGCGTCGCGTGCCACCACGTGACTCTTGGTCACGTGTGAGCACGTGACCCTTGTTTGAACTCTCTTTCCTCGGTTCGTCTGGAGAACGAGTCTGCTGTCTTGAACGTCACGTGCCAACACGTGACCCTGGTCACGTGGAAGCACGTGACCTCTTCTGAAGCTCTTTTTCTTGACTTTGTTCAGCGAATCATTGTGTCCCCTTTTCTGTACTTTATAGGTCACGTGTCAACACGTGACTGCTGGTCACGTGTAAGCACGTGGCCCCCTTTTCGAAGCTTTTCACAGAAGCTTTCCTGATTTTAAATCAGGAAACAGGCGTAGTGTACGGTAGCTAAGTGATGTCTTCCTACAAAGCATATGATGTGATTAGTTAGGACATTCATGTGATTATGTTGATCATAGTCAAGGGTCATATGGGTGGGTCTAGTTAATCACGAAATGACGGGTAGAACTTGACTAGTACTTATGATATGTTGACCATAGCCAAGATCATAAGTGACTAGGGGTAAAAACCATATCGGGAATTTCAAGAGTTGAAATTTGCAATGAGATTGCATACCATCTATATGATAGTTGGATCTCGATCTCACTGTGAGTAAGTATTACTTCCATGAGAGTTTTGCACTTTACAATTAGCTAATCCGGTGGGTGTCTAGAAAGGCTGACCGGTTAGCGAAACTGTAAAATGTAATTATTCCTGGCTAGTTTTCTTTTCAGGTTTTGAAAGAAAATTTGATTAAAAGCAGTGGGAGACATCGATTAGATAAAATAATAACCAATCTAATTCTTTGCAAGAGCATTTCGCTAAGTGTATCCTTTTCTCTCTCCGAATGGCAGTTACAGATGTCAGGACTTAAGCTTCTACTTGAGAAAAATAAACTGACAGGACCAAATTATAAAGAATGGTTGAGGAACTTAAACATTGCACTCACATATGATAAGGTATCATATGTCTTCACTACCGAAGCCCCACCCGTCCCAGGACCTGAATCATCTGTCTCGGATAGGGAGATCTGAAAAACTTGGGAAATTGACTGGAACACGGCCAAGTGCCTCGCGCTCGCTTCTATGGACAATGTCCATCAGAAGCAACACGAGAATATGGATGTCCAATCCATCTTTCTTCACACAAAGAAGTTGTATGAAGAGCAATCTCGTACTTTGAGATACGAGGCATCTAGAAAGCTGTTTCAGATGCGAATGGCCCCTGGTGCATCAGTGGGAGACCATGTTTTGAAAATGATTAGTCTTATTGAAGAACTTGAGGAACTGGGATGGACTATGGATAATAAGCAATATACGGATATTGTTCTGCAGTCTCTCCCCCCTGCCTTTGCTCCGTTCATAGTAAATTTCAATATGAATGATTTGGAGAAATCATTGCCTGAACTTCTCAATATGTTGAGAAGTGCAGAGAACACATTGAAAACGGCAAGGACTCCCGCTCTGCTTGCTGGGCCATCTTCCTCTTCATTCCCAAAAGCTAAGGCCAAGGGAAAGAAGAAGAAGAAGTCTATCACACAGAAAGGTGGAGTTAGAAAGGCAAAGGGGAAAGACAAAGACGGGGCTATGGGAAGCGGAAAAGGATAATGTTTTTACTGTCACAAGTCAGGACATTGGAAATGCAACTGTGCTGAATATCTTGCTGATCTCAAGAAGAAGAAGCATGCTGATGATTCCACTTCAGGTGTGTTTGTAACTGAAAACTGTTTTTCTTTAAACTCTGCATCCTGGGTATTGGATACCGGTTCTGGTTCTCACATCTGCAATTGTATGCAGGGATTGAGAAATAGTAGAGTTTTAAAGATAGGAGATCATACTCTGCGGGTTGGAAATGGTTCCAATATACATGCTGTATCCGTGGGAGAGTATCATCTAGGGTTGCCTTCAGGAAGTATTTTGGTTTTGAACCCGTGTTATTTAGTAACAAGTATGCTGTGTAACATAATATCCGTTTCTTTGTTGGAAAAAGAAGGATATCATTTTATGTTGCAAAATAATGTTATAAACATTAACCTGAATCAAGAGTTGATTGGGTATGGTACACTAAATAACGGTATTTACGTCCTGAACCAACACACAGTTTTTAACATACAACATACTAGTAAAAGAAAGTTTTCAGATATAAATGAAGTTTTTCTTTGGCATTGATGACTTGGTCATATTAATGAAACAAGACTAAACAAGCTACATAGAGATGGATATTTAAATCCGTTTGAATATAAATCTTATGCGACTTGCCAGTCTTGTATCAAAGGTAAAATGACCAAAACTCCGTTTAGTGGACACGAAGAGAGAGCTGGTGAACTCTTAAGCCTCATACATAGTGATGTATGCGGACCAATGTCTACACATGCAAGAGGTGGTTTTTCATACTTCATCACTTTTACTGATGATTTCTCAAGATTCGGACACGTGTTTTTGATAAAGCACAAATCCGAAGCCTTTGAGAAATTCAAGGAGTATAAACTTGAAGTAGAGAAGCAAACAGGCTTGAGCATCAAGAAACTTCGATCGGATCGAGGTGGTGAATATTTAAGTACAGAGTTTCTAGACTTCTTAAAAGAGAATGGGATTCTCTCTCAGCTCACTCCTCCTTACACACCACAGCACAACGGTGTGTCAGAACGGAGGAATCGTACCCTATTGGATATGGTACGATCCATGATGTGTGATGCTGAGTTGCCGCTTTCCTTTTGGGGACATGCATTGGAGACAGCAATGTATCTATTGAACAAGGTTCCAACCAAGACTGTGTCTACCACTCCATATGAGATGTGGAATGGAAAGAGACCATCTCTTAAAATGTTTAGGATTTGGAGTTATCCAGCTTTTGTTAAAAAGCAGAATCCAGACAAACTCGAGACATGATCAGTCATGTGTGATTTTGTGGGGTATCCAAAACATTCGTATGGGTATCTATTCTACCACAAAGAGGAACAAAAGGTCTTTGTTGCTCAGCATGCCACATTTTTTGAAAATGAGATCTTTACGGAAAGTACTAATAGCAATGTGGTAGAACTAGAAGAGGTTCTAGAGACACAAATTACTCAAGAGGAATTGGTTGAAACTGATGTTGCAGTAGAACTTCAAGAACCTCGGCCGCTCAGGAGGTCTAGTAGAACTTCTCACCCACCAGAGAGATACTATGGGTTTCTCATAGATGGTGATGGAGAAGATTGCATCATGGATGATGATGACCCTATTAGTTTTCAGCAAGCAATCACGAGTGGTGACTCAGTGAAATGGCTGGAAGCAATGAGATCCGAAATGGAGTCAATGGACACCAACAAAGTATGGACTTTGGACGTTGCGCCTCCTGGGATAAAACCCGTTGGGTGCAAATGGATCTTTAAGAGAAAGATTGGTGTAGATGGACAGGTAGAGACCTATAAAGCAAGGCTTGTAGCGAAAGGTTTTCGTCAAAGACCAGGCTTGGACTATGATGAAACTTTCTCTCCGGCAGCAATGCTTAAATCCATTAGGATCCTACTTGCTATTTTTGCTCACTATGATTATGAAATATGGCAGATGGATGTGAAAACTGCATTTCTAAATGGTGATTTAGAAGAATGCGTTTTTATGGATCAGCCAGAGGGCTTCATTGATAGTGGGAGCAGCGGGAAAGCATGTAGATTGCTTAAATCCACTTATGGATTAAAGCAGGTCTCAAGGAGCTAGAACATCTGTTTTGATGATACAATCAAAGAGTTTGATTTTATCAGAAATGAAGATGAACCATGTATTTATAAGAAGATTGCAGGGAGTACTGTCACATTCCTCGTATTGTACGTTGATGACATGCTCCTGATAGGAAATGATGTTCCTATGCTATAATCGGTCAAACTATTCTTATCGCAAAAGTTCTCCATGAAGGACCTGGGTGATGCCTCGCGCATTTTGGGCATTAGGATCTATAGAGATAGATCCAAGAGGTTATTGGGACAGTCCCAATCAAAGTATATAGACACCATTCTAAAGAGGTTTAGTATAGAAGATTCCAAGCGTGGTGCCTTGCCTGCTAGTCATGGAATCACTCTTTCCAAGGACTTCTGTCCGAAGACTGATGAAGAGAGAGCTCGCATGAGCGTTATACTGTATGCTTCAGCCGTAGGATCTATAATGTATGCGATGTTGTGTACTCGCCCTGATGTGGCTTATGCACTGGCTGTAGTAAGCAGGTATCAATCCAACCCAGGGGAGAAACATTGGATAGCAGTGAAGAACATTCTTAAGTACTTGCGAAGGACTAAAGAATTGTTCTTGGTGTATGGTAATGGGGATCTCCAGATGGAGGCCTTTACCGATTCCAGCTTCCAAAGTGACAAGGATGACAGCAAATCTATCTCAGGGTTTGTATTTACCCAAAATAGAGGAGCAGTTAGTTGGAAGAGTTCCAAACAGGACACCGTTGCAGACTCCACGATGGAAGCTGAGTATATTGCTGCAAGTGATGCTGCTAAGGACGCCGTCTGGATGAAGAAGTTCATTGCGGAACTAGGAGTAGTTCCAACCATTGTTGATCCAATACCATTGTATTGTGATAATAATGGAGCTATGGCGTTAGCCAAAGAACCAAGGTCCCATCAGAAGTCCAGACGCATCCTAAGGCGATATCATCTGATCCGGGAGATAGTAGATCGCCAGGAGATCGAGATTCGGAGAGTGGATACAAAGGATAACACAGCGGATCCACTCACCAAGGCACTTCCTCAGCCGCAGCATGAGCGACTGTTTGAAATGTTGGGTATGAGATACGCCAATAACTGGCTTTAGTGCAAGTAGGAGATTGTTAGTAATATATGCCCTAAAGGCCATTATATGGATAGTGGAAACCTGGACATATATCTATGGAGATAGATGACTTTCTTGCTCAACATGGTAGTACGCTATCTGGTTTACTTTATCTGGACATGTAGATTTCATCATTTACACATGTTGATAAAGCCCAAAGGATATTTGCTTGACTACTGTGATTATGATGCGGATCATACTAGTGGGGCACGTGTAGTCTATAAGCATATCCTTGAACTGTTCCTAGTCGAGGGTGTATCGAGACAGGGTATCGATATTCCAGAGTAGACTAGCGTATACCATTCTTGTCCCATATGATGGGTGATGGATGATCCCATATCCATCTGGTGAGGAGACACCAAAGATTGTATGCGGGTGCTCAGTGGAGATTGGGTACACTGAACGGACTCGCCGAGAACTCCTATGTGGTATTATATCTATCGTCGGATAGCAATTCTCAGGAAACACTGGTATAGGTTAGTCTGTAGACCCGAGATCGTCATAGAGTCTTGTGTGTCCTCCCACTATACTTCGATCTCTACCCTACCACAGCTCTACTGAGTCGTGCAAACAGGTGTTCTTTGGGTACAGTCTCGAGGCATATAGAGGCAATGAGCGATAGGAGGGGTTTCGTCTCTCCCGGTATTGGGGGTTGATGTTGTGCTATACTCGGTCGGCTATAACATGAAGACCTGGCCAGGGCTGCTGAGATTTACTGATAAGAGTTATCAGTAGTTTCTCAATCTGTTATGAGCCATACACCAGCATGACTTATTGAGTTACTGGGGTCGACGATTCCATCCCTGGACTCGATATGCAGCATATCTGACGAAGAGACCGGACTGTACGGTAAGTGTTGCCAGTTGGCTCGACGGGAGTTTTTACACCTTCGTTGGTTTTCTTCTGATCGTTTCAATACCCGGGTGGCCGTTACGTTTAGCTGACCTCTTGCGGCTTGTAGGTGTTTGATATGATCATCATCTACTGCCGGCGTATTGACGAGTCTTAGAGTCCCAAAATGAAGTTTCCTGGCTCAGGAAAAAAGATGTGGTGTGCATATGAGATATGTGCGGGACCCAATTAAATATGGTTATGTGATAACGTATATTAATCGGGCATTTTCTATTTGTTGGGTCGTATGTGATATGACCGGTTTGCTAAATCAAGTGTTGATTTAACAAATAATATTTAGATTAATTCTTTAATTAAATCCTTTTGTATGCATGCATGTATGCACATGATGATGTGCATGGACACATACATACATACATAGTATCATGGTTAATGATACAAGAATGATGGCAATGCAAGACTTATATTGGAGCTTTTATTTATATTTATCATTTTAAGTTAATGTAAAGAATACCCACTCATGCTCCATTATTCATTAGTGGAAAACCTTTACCTAACTTATAATGAAAAGAATTTCCACCCATAATAGTAGTGGGAATCAAATAATGTTGATTATTCATTCTCATCACTATATAAGGCTTCATATGTGATATGAAACAAGGAGTACAAGGGTGTGATTATATGTACAACAAAATACAACAAGGGTGTGAAAACAAGTTATCATATGTGATATGATGGAAAGCTCAAGCTTAGCCACCATTATCTTCTTCTTCCTCTCTTGATTTTTCTCTAGAGTGAAGTTGATAAAAAGAAAGGGTTTCAATTGTTGAATATAAACCATATCATCATACTACACACATCTAGCCGATTTGTGTAGGGTGTTTGCTCTACTTCGTTTGCGAAACAAGTAAGGCAAGGAGCTTTGGGCAAAGGGACTTCGGGTGGATCATGGTGGACAAGGAAGGCTTCCATCGATCCGTTCCAAACTCTCATAGTGCCAAGGAGTCACCGAGGGAGATCTACAAAGGTTGTAATCTCTACTCTTAGTGATAGTTTTACATTTGCATGTGATGCTTAGTTGTATGAATCCCTAAACTTCTAGTTTCGATTCTTGTCGAGTTAACTTAGCACCTCTAAAATTTTGATTATGGCATATGTGATGCTACCAAACCCTTGATGAGGTGCTAGGCTAACCCTTCATGAAGCGGCCATCCCAAAGTAGATAGCCATTCCTGCTCACGAGGTCACTAAAGAAGCTTCTCCCGTCAAGGGATCGGCCTTTACGAGGTTGGCCACCCCTGTAGGGTTGCTAGGCATGCGCACAAGGGTCTACGAGGCATCAAACATGCCCGATTTAAAAATTTAGCCGTGCCGAACAACCCGAATACGGAACTTTAAACTAGAGATTAGGCGAAAACAAGCATGCTAAACACTTTAACACTAAGTGAGAGGGATTACAACCTTTGTAGATCCGGTCCTTCACTTCATATGCTCCGTGTTGTGGTCCCTTCGCTGCGATCATCGGGATCCGGACTCTCGAGAGGCTCCACGAAGAGAAAGACGCAACCTTTGCTTCCGATCTTCGATACTAAGATGATCTACCTTGAAGTTTCTTTAACACAAGCTAACACTCATGAAATGATGTGAACACCCTCATCTAAATGGCAAGGGAAGATGAGGATGATGAAGTAGGATTTTTGCTCTCTTTATTTATCTTTTTCTCATATTTATCCATCACAAAAATCAAGGCAAGAAACCATTTCAAGCAAAGAAGAAGAAGGAAGAAGATGATGAACAATCTTAGAATCCTTTTGTGATGAATAGTAAATCAAATGATATGAAGAATAATGTAATCATGGTCTAACTAACCCTTGTAGAGATTTTACTAGGGTTAAAGGTTTGGTTAGGGTTTAGGAAACATCTAGCATAATATCTTAACAAAGACAAAGAAAGAAAACTTCTAGAAACTTCTAGAAAGCCTTAACCCTAATCAAACCCTAACCATGTTTAATCTCTACTAAACAAGTTGCATTATTTATCATATCATGTTACAATATTATATATCACATATACAATATTTATTGCAACAAAATAAAATAATACATTTAACATATATCGCATATATATCAATGTATTACCCGAGTGAGAAAAAGAATCTTTTAGTGAACAAATATTAGTTAATGTAATTTAATATATCATATATATTATTATACATTAAAATATCGAATCAACACTTGATCCGACAATCCGGCTATATCACATATAACCGACTAATATTTATCCGTACCGATTCATCGAATCAACACTTGATCCGATGACCCGGCTGATATCAAATATCGCGAGAATAGAATACGGTATCACATATCGCATTATCCTCGGTCCCGCACATATCACATATGTGCTCCTACTCCGTTTTGCCTGAGTCAAGAAACCTCTGTGTAGGACTCTAAAGAATCGTCAATACGCCGGCAGTAGGTGATGATCATATCAAACACCCACAAGCTGCAAGCGGTCAGCTAAACGTAACAGCTACCCAGGTATTGAGCGTTCAGAAGATCAACAAGCAAGCCTGTACATTCTCCTGCGAATCCAAACAGTAACACTCCCGTACAGTCCGGTCTCGTCGTCTGATATGTCGCATATCTCGCCTAGGGGTGGTAAACGTCAGACCCCAGTAGCTCGATAAGTCGTGTCGATATGAGGTCTATAACAGTTCGAGAAACTACTGATAACACTTACCAGTAAATCTCAGCAACCCTGGCCAGGGATTTCCGGTTATAGCCAATCGAACACAGCACAACATCAACTCCCTATACCAGGAGAGACGAATCCCCTCCTATCGCTCATTGCTTCCATGTGATTCGGGACTGTACCCAAAAGCCACCTTTTTGCACGCCCTCTTGGACGTGGTATGATGGAAATCAAAGCACAGTGGGAATCACACAAGGCTCTATGACGATCTCGGGTCGACAGACTACTCTGTACCAGTGTCACCGGAGAACTGCCATCTGACGTATGGTATAATACCATCTGGGATTTCTCGGCGAGTCCGTCCAGTGTACCCAGTCTCCACTGAGCACCCGTACACCATCCTTGATGTCAAACACCGATGGATATGGGATCATCCATCGCCCATCATATGGGTCAAGATGCGTATACGCTAGTCTACTCTGGTGCATCGATGCCCTGTCTCGATAAACCCTCGACTAGGAACAGTTATAGGATATACTCGTCGACTACCGTGGCCCCACTAGTATGATCTCATCATAGTCCCAGTAGTCGAGTACATATCCCAAGGGCTTTATCAACATGTAATATAGAGACAATCAGAGTACATGTTAAGATAAAGTACAACCAGATAGCATACTATCATGTCGAGCAAGAAAGTCCTCCCTATATATGTCCTAGCATCCACTACAATATACATCGTATGTACAGTAATGGCCTCTAGGGAATACATATAACTAACAATCTCCCACTTGCACTAGGGCCATCTGTTATGGTATCGCATACCCAACAATCAGCTGCGGTTGAAGTATCTCATACTCAACAATCCCATAAAAGTCTCTACTGGGAAAAAGGCCTTCGTGAGTGGATCCGCGCTGCGTCCTCTGTGTCTACTCTCCTAACCTCGATCTCCCTGGAGATCAACCATCTCCATGATCAGGTGATACTGCTTAAGAATTATATCTGGATTTCTGATGGGACGGTAGTTCCTTGGCAGAAGCCACAACTCCATTGTCACACAATGGTAGGAACGAAGTTCATCTTATGAACTTATATATATCCAGACTGCCTCTTTGGCAGTATCCTTGGTAACGATGTATCTTGCCTTTAATCGTCTAGTATGTCACGGTATCTAGCTTGGAACTCTTCCAACATACCGTCCCTCCACTGAGGGTATAGACAAGCCTGCGACTGACATTCAGTCGTCTTTATCACTCTGGAACCATTCCAGTGATTCTCCTCAGGATCGATTGATACCATCTCACTACAACTAGTGAGTATCCTAACATTCAATTAGATCTATCTCATAGATCCAAAACCTAGGATTTAGTAGGTATCACTTTGATCCTATATGGAGAATCCTTGTGATAAGGGGAGATTGACCGAGCGTAGCATAGGAAACTCCTTCCCTATCAAGAGTATGTCATCCACGTACTCTACGAGGATCACTACTATACTCTCTACCATCTTTTCGTATATACAAGGTTCATCTACCATTTTGATGAATTCAAACTCTTTGACTACCACATCAAAACAGATGTTCCAACTCCGCGATGCCTGCTTTATCATATAAAACATCTTGCACACGTTTCCGCTGCTCCTACTGTCTACGAAGCCCTCTGGCTGTGTACTTATAGACGCTATCTTTTCTAAAACATCATTTAGAAAAGCAGTCATGACACCCAACCACCAGATATCGTAGTCATGGTATGTAGCCATGGCAAGTAGGATCTGGATGGACTTAAGCATAGATCCTTAGAAAAGGTTTCGACATAATCCATACCTGGTCTTATGATGCAAACCTTTAACAAGTCTAGCTTTGAAAGTCTCAACTTTTCCATGTACACCAAGTAATCTTCTCAAGATATACTTGCTCCTGATGGGGATTTAACCCTTCAGATAAAGCAACCAAAGTCCATACTTTGTTGGTGTATAAGGATTCCATCTCAGATCGATAAGCATCCAGCCATTCTTACAGAATCCCACTCCTGATGGCCTGCACGAAACTAGTTGGATCATCATCTCATGATGCAATCCTCGCTCCCACTGTCATAGAGAAACCGAAGTATCTCTCAGGTGGGTGAGGAACCCTACTAGATTGGCGGAGAGGCTGAGGTTCGTTGGAAACTATTGAATCCTTTGGTTCTACCAAATCATCTGCTGTAGTTTATATAGCTGGAATATTTCCAGTTCTACATAACAGACCTTGCCTAGAGCTTGTCCGGATTTTGCTTTTAAACATAGGCCGGACAACCCTAAATCTTAACAAGCTTAAGATACGGGCTCTTCCCTTTCCATATCACATATGAAGTGGTAGGCAACTGATTTGATTTGAACCCTATTCAATAGGTATGCAACTTCACAAGTGCATAACTCCCAAAAGGAAATAGGAAACTCAATAGTACTCATCATAGAGCACACCATATCAAATAGGGTGCTAATGCTCCGCCCCGATATACCATCATGCTATGGTGTATACGGAGGAGTAATTCTGAGAGATAATCTCATTCTCCTTTAGAATAGTCCAGGAATCCCGTGCTCAAGTATTCTCCTCCTTGATCACATCATAGGACATAATACTTATACCCGTATTTTGGTTCTCTACTTCTAATTTATATTCTGTGAATATCTCAAAAGGTTCGGACTTGTGTTTCAGCAGGAACATATGTCTGAATCTTAAGAGATCATCAGAGAATGTAATGAAGTACAAAGAACCAGTCTTGGCATGTGTAGACAGGAGACTTTCATACATCAGCATGTATCAATCCCAAAAGTTCACCAACCCTTTTTCTGTTTCCAACAAACAGAGCTGTGGTCATCTTATTTTTGTGACATGACAGGAAAGTTTCACAAGATGTAAATTCAAACTAATTTGAATATGCATCTTTATGTAACTTCAGCCAGTCTGGTCGCATTGATATGACCTAGTCTACAATACCTTAAGTAGGATTCGTTCATTTCTGAATTCTTCCTCTTGTGTGTGTTCTATATACTAAGAACTGTAGTTTGATTTAGAACGTCAATGCTTTTAGATAACGTGCCTGAACCGATCAACTCTTGATATAGGAAATGTTCAAAACATTATCCAACAATATAAAATTATATCCTTTCTTTACTAATAAAGAGACTGATATGATTTTGTATATCAGGTTCGGTATCTAATAACATTTGTTCAGAATCAATGTATTCTGGTAATACAGGGTGACAGTGACCAACAGACTTGGCTGCAACACTTGCACCGTTTTCTGTCTCATGAAACCTATCACCCGTTCTCAGTTCTCTACCTATCTGTAGCCCATGTAACAGATAACATATACGGGATCCTGATCCGGTATCACATACCCAGGACGTAAAGGACACTGAGAAACAGTTCTGTGTAATGAACACACCCGAAGATGATGCATCAACATGCACTTTCTTCGTTTGGGCGGCACGGGAAATCTGGTATTCCCCAATTTCCTGCTCTGTCCTATAACAATTATAAGTTGGAGCGGGACCAATGTTCCCCAGCTCAGTATAACAAGCGGGTTCGGTTAATATATCCGTTTTATTATCTTGATTAAGGCGTGATATGGTCGCTATCTGGAGAGAGAGAGAAGAAAACACTCAGCGTATGCTCTTGCAAGATTAGATTGGTTATATAATATATCTAATCAGGATGTCTCCCACTGTTTTAGTCAAATCTTCCTTCAAACCCTAAAAGGAAAGACTAGCCGGGATTAATTACACGCTATAAGTTCGCCAATCTTTCAGCCAGGCCAGTGTCGGTACTTTGAGGGAGGTCCCCCGTGCTTTCGTACGAACCTAATTAAAGTAAACCTCGTTTTCCCAGAGGCGTAACCCCGTTAACACCTTTCTAGACACCTACTTGATCAGCTAATTGTAATGTGTAAAACTCTCACAGGAGTAACTCTTACTCGCAGTGGGTATCGGGATCCAACTATCTTATAGAAGGTATGCAATCTCATTGCAAATTTCAACACTTGAAATTCCCAATAATATTTTGCCCCTAGCAGCTTATGACCTTGGCTAAGGTCAACAAATCATAAGTGCTAGCCAAGTTCAACCCGTCATTTCCCGATTGAATTAAACCCACCCGCACGACCCTTGGCTAAGGTCAACAAAGTCGCACGACTACCCTAACTCAATCACATCATATGCTTATACAGATAAGCACTAATCAGCTACTGCACACTACGCCTTGGCTAAGGTCAACAAACGCAGCACGAATACTAACCAGTACTTATCTGAAATGACGGAGGGCTACGACGGGTTTTTCAGAAAACCCTTTGTGTAATGAACTTGATATCGTTGTAGAATCGAGTGATTTTTAAATGGAGTGTTTTTTAGGCTTTTCTAGTTTTGCTAAAGGGGTCACTCCCGGTGAAGGGATCGTCGGCCCTTTCCTCATCGAATAAGATGCACAGTGATATATCTGTTGTAGTTTTACACTTTCTTTTCTGTGACCGTAAGCGTAGTATGTGGTGGATCGCCGGCTTCGTTGCTATAAATCAACGACAATCGGGATACGCATACTTGCTTACGTTGATGATATGAGATATTATGTGTTACTTGCCGCTCTCATAGGGGTCTAGGGATGTGGGTTTGGCTATTCATCGCGGCCATGGAATCCGTGTTTTATACAGGCTCTGTAGGGTTGCTAGGCACGCGCACAAGGGTCTACGAGGCATCAAACATGCCCGATTTAAAAATTTAGCCGTGCCGAACAACCCGAATACGGAACTTTAAACTAGAGATTAGGCGAAAACAAGCATGCTAAACACTTTAACACTAAGTGAGAGGGATTACAACCTTTGTAGATCCGGTCCTTCACTTCATATGCTCCGTGTTGTGGTCCCTTCGCTGCGATCATCGGGATCCGGACTCTCGAGAGGCTCCACGAAGAGAATGACGCAACCTTTGCTTCCGATCTTCGATACTAAGATGATCTACCTTGAAGTTTCTTTAACACAAGCTAACACTCATGAAATGATGTGAACACCCTCATCTAAATGGCAAGGGAAGATGAGGATGATGAAGTAGGATTTTTGCTCTCTTTATTTATCTTTTTCTCATATTTATCCATCACAAAAATCAAGGCAAGAAACCATTTCAAGCAAAGAAGAAGAAGGAAGAAGATGATGAACAATCTTAGAATCCTTTTGTGATGAATAGTAAATCAAATGATATGAAGAATAATATAACCATGGTCTAACTAACCCTTGTAGAGATTTTACTAGGGTTAAAGGTTTGGTTAGGGTTTAGGAAATATCTAGCATAATATCTTAACAAAGACAAAGAAAGAAAACTTCTAGAAACTTCTAGAAAGCCTTAACCCTAATCAAACCCTAACCATGTTTAATCTCTACTAAACAAGTTGCATTATTTATCATATCATGTTACAATATTATATATCACATATACAATATTTATTGCAACAAAATAAAATAATACATTTAACATATATCGCATATATATCAATGTATTACCCGAGTGAGAAAAAGAATCTTTTAGTGAGCAAATATTAGTTAATGTAATTTAATATATCATATATATTATTATACATTAAAATATCGAATCAACACTTGATCCGACAATCCGGCTATATCGCATATAACCGACTAATATTTATCCGTACCGATTCATCGAATCAACACTTGATCCGATGACCCGGCTGATATCAAATATCGCGAGAATAGAATACGGTATCACATATCGCATTATCCTCGGTCCCGCACATATCACATATGTGCTCCTACTCCGTTTTGCCTGAGTCAAGAAACCTCTGTGTAGAACTCTAAAGAATCATCAATACGCCGGCAGCAGGTGATGATCATATCAAACACCCACAAGCTGCAAGCGGTCAGCTAAACGTAACAGCTACCCAGGTATTGAGCGCTCAGAAGATCAACAAGCAAGCCTGTACATTCTCCTGCGAATCCAAACAGTAACACTCCCGTATAGTCCGGTCTCGTCGTCTGATATGTCGCATATCTCGCCTAGGGGTGGTAAACGTCAGACCCCAGTAGCTCGATAAGTCGTGTCGATATGAGGTCTATAACAGTTCGAGAAACTACTGATAACACTTACCAGTAAATCTCAGCAACCCTGGCCAGGGATTTCCGGTTATAGCCAATCGAACACAGCACAACATCAACTCCCTATACCAGGAGAGACGAATCCCCTCCTATCGCTCATTGCCTCCATGTGATTCGGGACTGTACCCAAAAGCCACCTTTTTGCACGCCCTCTTGGACGTGGTATGATGGAAATCAAAGCACAGTGGAAATCACACAAGACTCTATGACGATCTCGGGTCGACAGACTACTCTGTACCAGTGTCACCGGAGAACTGCCATCTGACGTATGGTATAATACCATCTGGGAGTTCTCGGCGAGTCCGTCCAGTGTACCCAGTCTCCACTGAGCACCCGTACACCATCCTTGATGTCAAACACCGATGGATATGGGATCATCCATCGCCCATCATATGGGTCAAGATGCGTATACGCTAGTCTACTCTGGTGCATCGATGCCCTGTCTTGATACACCCTCGACTAGGAACAGTTATAGGATATACTCGTCGACTACCGTGGCCCCACTAGTATGATCTCATCATAGTCCCAGTAGTCGAGTACATATCCCAAGGGCTTTATCAACATGTAATATAGAGACAATCAGAGTACATGTTAAGATAAAGTACAACCAGATAGCATACTATCATGTCGAGCAAAAAAGTCCTTCCTATATATGTCCTAGCATCCACTACAATATACATCGTATGTACAGTAATGGCCTCTAGGGCATACATATGACTAACAACCCCGGCTCCCGTTCCTGCTCAAAGGTCTATCTTTGACAGATTGGATACTGCTGCTCGACGGACGTCGGTCTTCAAGAGGCTGGTACCAGCAGCGCCTCACCAGAACAGGGGACATGAGGAGGTCACCCCTAAAGCTGAAACAATCCCGATGGCACGACATGCTCGCCGTCGCCACTGGCGCCGAGTAAGGAAGGATGGGGGCAACTCCCCCTCTGGACTAACTCCACCAGCCCTAACAATGGAAGTCAATGCTGCTGTTCCAACTGGGAACAGCTTCGAGCTGCTTAACAGGGTGCGCAGGAATTCCCCCACCGCCATACTAAAAAGATCTCCTCCACCCGTGGAAAATGTTACAAAAACGAAGCCAGAGCAGCCCCCTCAGCAGCTATCCTCCAAAATTTATAAAGTCTGGCGACAAGTTCAAGACTCAGTAATTGATCAAGATTACTCTCGCCGACCCAAAAAGCTCAAAGCTCAGCAAGAAAGGAGCCACCTTGAGGTACCACAGAAAATGTCATCTGTCTGGGTGCCCACTGCAACGTCAACCGCCCAAAAGAGAAGAGGGCCAGAGAAAGCCCCTGTGAACGTGGCGAACCGTAAAAGCGCCGAATCCAAACGCCCCAAGTCTGGGGGCATAATGGTGCATACCGTTTATATGGCTTCCGGAAAAGAGGAAAGCCGTGCTTCCACGGGTCACCGACCGCTCACCCGATCAATAACAAGGGCTCAGGAACAACAACAGCAGAAGCTTCAAGAGATGCTGTCTGTAATGGCCGCACTCACTGGGCCGAAAGAAACTCCAGAGACCTCGGAGCAGCGTCAGGAACAAGAAACTGACACCGAGTTCCTCCGAAGAATGCTCGAGAGGAAAGAAAAAGAGGCCGCAGAACAGGCAGCCAATATAAAACGAATAGCACTTCTCTTCCAAGACATGGTCGGGATGATGTTACAGCCGGAACCTCCAGCTGAAGACCCTCCGATCATTATTGAAGACTATTGAGCCACGGCAGCGCTCCGGCCTTCTACTCGAGGCCTAAATGCGGAATCAAAATTTTTCTTAACTTTAAACTGGCGCTACCGCGGACAATAAAACCCGGATCGAAACCATTAACCTAATCCTAGCTAACAAGAAAAGGAAAGAGATATACCGAGTGATCCGTGTCCTCCGGTCTTCTTGTCGTCGTCCCGATCTCCCGCGGAATCTCCGTCCATCACGTCCTCGTCGGAAAAGGCACCACGTAGCCGGATTCTTTTACGGGCTCCCACCTCTGGACCGAGGCAACTCGGGCGCGAAGTTGGCTAGCCGACGCGTCCAAGGGTACTGTAGGTTGTAATGTAGAGGCTTGTCTCTTTGGGGTTTGTGAAGTTGCCATTTGATATGGAGGAATGAGGTTAAAGAAAAAATGGTGCTTTCATTTTTTTCAAACATGAAGAATGAGATGGAGAAATATGAGCCACCACCAAAATGAAAATCTCTCTCTCTCTCTCACTCATTGTGGACGGCCCCTCTCTCAATGGGAAAATGGAGGAGGAATGATACTCATACAAGGGAGGTGAGTGTAGGAGAAGCTAAAAGGTGACCACACCCCAAAAGCAAATCTCACATCAACTTCTAATCTTTTCTAATCTCAATCCTTTCTCATTTAATGCAAAAACCATGATGAAGAAAAGAATGGGATCTAATGATGATAGTCTTATCATAATCCCTCAAATGCAAGAAACCCCCCCACAATAAGTTATTTGCAAACTTCCAAATAACCCCCTCCATCAGAAAATCCGGCCGTGAAGGAACAAAGGAAAATCGGCCGGAACGGAATGTAAACTGGCAACTTCAGAAAACTGATCCCGTAATAAATTACAGGAAAACCCCGCTACTGCATATACATGCCCGCATTTGTATTCCCACTGAATACAAATGCAACGAGACAAAATCTATACTGTCTAATACTAGGAACCGGCTTAAACCAAAGCCGGCTAGTAAAATCCGTCCGATCACGATCCGTGCAATACCGCACATATCTGATCGAACCCTGCCATATCTCCATACGGCCTCTACAGCGTTTCGCCCAAAACTTGAGTAACTGTCTGTGTGGTGGACTCTAATGACTCGTCAATACTATGGCTGTGGATTTAACCACTAGCACGTCAGAGGTATTAGCCATACATGACGGGATACCAGCTATTGACCAAAAGGGACGTCGATGAGCGAACTCATCCTGACACCCTACTGAGCCTGTCAGTGACAATATCCGTACAGTCCGGTCCGTTCGTCTATGAGTATCGCATGGCGGGCCTAGGGGTTGGTAAAAGTCAGATCCCCAAAGGCGGTACAAGTGGTGTCGGAGTGTAGCCCAGAACACCCTGAGATAATACTGGAATACCTACCAGTAAATCTCCTGCCTCGGCCGAGGGCTTTGTGTAATGGCTCTCCTAGACACATTTCGACCTCACCCCCAATACCGGGAGAGACGAACCCCTGCAGATCCGCTCACTGCCTCCATGTGGCTCGGGACTGTACCCAACTAAAACTTGTTTGCACGACTCCTTTGAGCCGTGGTAGGGTAGTAATCAAAGTACAGTGGGAACTCACACGAGACAAATGACGATCCCAGGTCGATGAACTAACCTGTACACATGTCACCAGGGAACTGCTATCTGACGTCTGGTATAATCCCAACTAGCAGGTTCCCGGCGAGTCCTGTCCGGTGTACTCATAACCCAATGAGCACCTGTATACATCTTAGGTGAACCAACTGACACCAGTGGCTTGTGAGACCGGCCACCGCCCCTCGTCGGGATCTCGACTGTATACACTAGTCTACTCTGGAGAATCGATGCCCAGTCTCGAAACTCCCACGACTAGGGACCTTTTTAAGAAAGTGCTTATAGACTCCAGCTCTCACGTATATGATCGCCCTCATACTGCTGGCACTCAAGCAAGAATCCTAAGGGCTCTATCAACGTGTAATAGCGACCTGTCAGGTCACCTAAAGCAGTACACGATGATAAAGATAAACCAGATAGCATACTATCATCTCGAGTAAGACTGTCCTACCTAGATAGGTCCTCCCTCAATCATTACAATCACATGCCTGTGATCCAATAATTGACTTTGAGGGCACTATCTCCAACAATCTCCCACTTGCACTCAAGTCTAATTATTGCGATGTCGCATACTCACAGCCCGTGTGATACCGAACACCCAACTCCTTTACTAGTCAGTCTCACAAAGCCCGTTTGCGAAACTATTGCGTTCGAGGAATAGCCTCAGTGAGTGGATCCGCTGTGATTTTTCATTTCTATGACTCTCTATATCTCAAGTTCGCGGAGAAAGCCATCTCCCGAAATGAGCAATACCTGTCTTAGAATGTATCTGGATGTCTGATGGGACCTAGCTCATAAATGAACTCCAAATCCAAACTTCTTAGACTGTATCGTCAACTGAACTTAATCAGTATCCTGTGCCATGCCTTTTCCTCAGTATCCGTCTGGACCACCTGTCCAAAATACTGTCCCTCGTTAGAGGGAAAACTATAACTCTGACAGCCACACTGCCATCCAGGTCACCTTGGAAGCCTGGAATGATAACCGTCTCCTAAAGGAGGCTGCCGTTATCAAATCCCTAGAACATTCACTTATGTTCTAAAACTGCTTTCGATTGTTTCACCAGGATTGGATTAATATCAACTTATTGCACGTACTGCAAGAACAACATCTGGTGTGGTACTTGACATCTCATGATTGACTCAATTGCCTAAGCAAGTGATCTGTCAATCATGCGTATCCCTCTCCCCTTTAGTCTGTAAGACACCTTTAGAGAGGGTGACTCCATCACCTGCAGGTACACTACCATGCCAGGAGTCGTCCATTCTAAATACTCTTAGAATGCTGTCAAAGTACCCTTATTGGGAAACCACCCAAATCTAGATCTAAAACCATAGATCTAGTAACCAGAATGTCTGATATAATATCCACGTCCTATGTAGAGAAACCACTGTGTGACAACCAAAGTATAACCGATCGTAGTATAGGAATATCAC
Organism: Agapanthus africanus; assembly: GCA_030015575.1. Lineage (NCBI taxonomy): Eukaryota > Viridiplantae > Streptophyta > Magnoliopsida > Asparagales > Amaryllidaceae > Agapanthus > Agapanthus africanus. Next base: position 422,278,834 of record CM057338.1, on the reverse strand, counting down.
TTCCTACTCTGTGTATGTCATCCAAATACCAGGACATCACACCCTACTACCTTCTTAACAGATCCTTCCCCTATTCTGATGAAGTCAAACCTATGACTGTCGTATCGGAAATAGATGATCTATCTCCACTATATCTGCTTTAGTCTATAAATAGACATAAGCCACCTGTCCACCAATGCTTCCGCTGCTCCCACTGACTACGACAACCCTCTGGCAGAGTCATATAGACGTACACTTCTAAAGCTAGTTTAGAACGACGCTATACTCATCCTCCTGCCGGGTCTCATACTCTGGAACAACAGCAATGGCAAGTCTGGGTAAACAAGAACCTCCCTGCCACCGTCCTTGAGCATACTGAAGTACCTCTCGGGTGCCTGAGGTTACCCACTTTATCTGTGGAGTGGCCAATGGAATGTCAAACCAGATTGAATCTTTAGGTTCTTATCAAATCTTGAGTAATCGTTTGCGGTTCTGGAATCACTTCCAGTTCTACCATACTCCCACTTCTGTTTTCTGAAAAAATCCATTTCTTTTAAAAATGTGGCGAGTCAAGAACAATATCACTATTGATCTTCCAGATGGTAGAAAGTCAACCCTCGTCATAGCCTGGGTCAACCCACAAACAGCTATTACAGAAACGTACCTTGAGTTATCCGGAGTCTGGTTTTAAGCATAAGCCGGACAACTCCCCTTATCTTAACAATGTCAAGATATGAACTGTTCTATATCCAAGAAACAGAGGCACTGATTTAATTTAACCAGATTCAAATCATGCAGCTGTCTCCAGTGCAAGTCCACTAAATGGAAGAGAGGCCGATCAGCGTTACTCAACTTAGGAGTACTTCCAATTATGAGTAACCTGAAAGAGAAGCAAGCTCTCTTAATCATTACTATCAGCTGAATACCATACACAAGTATCTACATCTTCGATCACCTTGAAGAATCCCGATACTTGCAATATCTGGTTCTCTACTTTACTCTTATACCTATAACTCCTCAAAACTTAGATCATGTGTTTCTACGAAACACATGTCTAAGAACTAGAGAAGTTAAAAGTAAACAGAATATAGCATGAGGACCAACCCCTCTGTCCTAATGGACACTGGACAACATACAATACTCTGTATAAGTCCCTTGAGTCTGATAACTCATTCACTGTGTGTCGTAGGTTGAAAACTGTACTTATGGTTGAGAAGAATTACACCGCTGTTCAATGCTCCTTACCTAACCATCCACTGATATAGGTAAATGTCATAGACATAATTTCAAAAAGGTATATCTCACTCTATGAAAATAGACGTACAGATATATCAATTTGAAATTGGTGCATAATAACGGATATTCAAAACCAAATATTTGTCGTCCGGCAAACAACCCAGGTGACTTCCACAAATATCACCAATTACAACGAATTCCGATATAATGAGGATGATCACCTAATTCCCAATAACTTACTCCCACTCATCATCTGTAAAACCATACAGATGTGAGAATCAAACCTGGTAAATACATACCCTGGAGCAAGTGTCAAATTGGGAAATCAGTTTTCTTTTAACAGTACACAGTGAAACTGAAACATTAAAATGTTTCGATGGGGTATCCTGGTATTCCTAGCAATGTCTCTTCCATATTCTCGACTGTAACCGTATAATTCTTTACCACCTCTCCAAATCCCTTTATATGTCTTTAGTCACTACCTTCTGCACACCCCTTTAGGCCAAATGGTTTTCTTCCTTCCCTACCGTTCGGCACCAGCCTATGGTTTGGAAGAAGACTATCCAATGAACATAATGGGTGTACTGTCCTAATCCTAGGAACACTCGCAATGCGAGAGAATGTGAGGATAAAAGACAACCGAATAAACCTTATTCCTATTTCTCCTGCACCAGAATCCATCCCCGAACTGGAACAAGTTCCTTTCGAGTTCGTATATAACCATATGATGGAGTATCCAATAAACTGTGGATCTTCATAGTGATACGGAGTGTCCTGGAGAAATACAAAGGTGATTTAGGATTGGCGAAGGAATACTTGGCTTGGTCGTGAATAGCAGTCGCAATTTACTTTGCCCTCTTACTAATCCCTTGCTTTGTCTTAACTTAATACCTTCTGTACACCGTTTAGGCTAATTGGCTTTCTTCATTCCCCACCGTTCGGCACCAACCTAAAGGTTTGGAAGAAGACTATCCAATTTGCGTAGTAGGTGTACTATCTCCTAAACCAAGGAGTACTCGCAACTTGAGAGAAGGTAAAAGGAAAAGACAACTGAATGGTCCTATTCGTTTTCTCCAGAACCGGAAACCATCCTCGAATTCCTTCGAGTTCGTATATAACCATACGATGGTTTTGTCCAATGGAAGTGGACGTTCGTAGTAATACGGGGTGTCCTGGAGAAAAGGGTAAAAGTAGGAGTCGCAACGAGGTCTTCAACTCTGACAATCCAAAAGCCAGTGTTAAGAAGGTTCGGTCAACTTGGTCACTGAGTCATAGTCTAGGGTTGGGTCAATGGTCGCTGCCAAAGAGAGAGAGAAAAGAAACACTCAGCGTGCACTCTAACCTAGATCAGAATGGTTATCACTTTATCTAATCAGGAAACCTCCCACTGTAACGTCAAATTCTTCCCCAAACCTGAAAGAAGAATTAGCCGGGATCACCCGAGGAGTAAACCAACTCATCAGTGGGAATCGGGATCCAACTATCATCGCATGATAACGTGACGGAATCCGCTCACGCTATCACACTCCAGAAGGTATGCGCATATCTGGCAAGTTTCAGTTTCTTTAGAAACTCCCGATGAAAGTTTTTACCCCTAGGACCCAAGTGACCTTGACAATGCCAACATATCAAAGAGTCCTAGTCAAGTTCAACCCGTCATTATCTTAATTGCGTTAAACCCACCCGTACGAGTCCTTGACAATGCCAACATAACCGTACGACTATCCTAACCAATCCACATATCCATGTGACAGAAAAGCATTACACAGCTACCGAACACTACGCCTCGGCAATGCACGACATACGTAGCACGAATACTAAGCAATACTAATATGAAATGACGGAGGGCTACGGATGATTTTTGGCGAAAAACCGTTAACATAATGAACATGATATCGTTGAAGGAATCGGATAACTTTTTATAAAAAAATATAGTGACGAAAACCTTTGCTAAAGAGGTCACTCCCGGTGAAGGGATCTCGGCTCTTTCCTCGTAGAATGAGGTGCAAGATATTCCAACTGAATACCACGATGCAAAGAAAAAGGCAATCGGCTATAGTGAAGTTATTGCCCTGACGCAAACTTCTGTCCAGGGGGTCACTCTCGGTGAAGGGATCTCGGCCCTTGCCTCGTCAACTGAGGTGATGGATATTCATAACCGAATACCACTGTGCAAAACAAAAGAGAACGTCCTTGCAATAACAGCTTTTTGAAAAATTGTTCCAACAACATCTGAATAGGTTTGTTTAGCTTGCATTGATCCGAATCAACGCAGTCCCATCAATTGATCACACCACAAAGAACAAAAATATACCGATGTACGTATATGCCATCCGCATTCGCCACTGGGTCCTGTCATTACTCGTTAGGTTAGCTAACTAACGACAGAGCGGGGACTGGACTAGCGCGGATGCAAAACATATACAACATCTACTAATATATATACCAATATATTATATTCGCTCAAGGCATGATAAAATGCAACATCACAGAAATGTACAGCATCACAGAACAATACAGATATCTGGGATCCCCGGGTTTCATAGAGCCGCTACTGAAACCCGACGTTCCCCTGGTCGTGTGGATAGCCTATGCAATGAAATCCTAGACCCCTACGGGCGCGGCAAGTCACCCGCCAAAACCTGAAGCGAGGCAGCCCCCTTCAGCAACGTGAATGGACCACCCAGCACTTCACGGAATCCGGTAACTTGGGCACCCCTCCTGGGTCAACCTGTACCCCCTACGAGTGCGGCGAATAGCCCGCCAATCCTAGAGTGAAGCCCCCTCCATCTCAATGCCATGAGATGCGGGCTTGTTGCCCTCTAGAACCCGGTTATCCGTGCACCCCTCCGCGGGATAATCCTAGTACAGAAAGTAAAATATACATACAACGGATACATCGACCGCAACCTGGTCGTTCCCCAAAACAATAATACAAACAGGCAGTGACGGCAGTCCACATGTCGGACGCTCGCCCCGCAATATCAAATGTACATAATAAAACAAAAACTGTACTAGCACTGCAACCAGGCTATCCCCCACGACCGATCCGCAACATCACAGCAAAATCACAGAACATCAACGTGAAAGTCACGTTCATAAATTCGTCTAACCGGGCTATAGCAGTTAGACAGGATTTACCGATCAAGTGGCATTCACGGTCGCAGATATAATGTAAATACTGTGAAAAAATGTGTTTAAAATATTCGATCGATCAAATTTTAACAAGTGGGCCCCCAAGCACTACTGTAGCACATCAAGAAATTCTGGGCCCAAGAATAATATTCCAAAACCCCTATTTCCCTGTAAAGAGATCACTGTGAAAAATTGGTCCAGTGAACTCACTGAACTGCGGCGGAACCGCGGCGCCAAGGGGGGATTGGCCGCGGTTCCGCGGCGGTTCTACAGTAACACTCGACCAAATTTTCATAGATGTCTTATAATCTCCTGCGCAGTATTCTGAGACAACCTGAAAAAATTTTGGACTTCAAAAAATTTCGACAGAAACTGATGCTTGGGAAAAACGCGATTTTGGAATTAAGGTCGATCGGAAATGTAAACACATTAAATAAAGCTAGACTAGGTTAATGGCGTGGCTCTGATACCATGTTGCGCCACGGCAGCGCTCCGGCTTTCTACTCGAGGCCAAAATGCGGAATCAAAATTTTTCTTAACTTTAAACTGGTGCTACCGCGGACAATAAAACCCGGATCGAAACCATTAACCTAATCCTAGCTAACAAGAGAAGGGAAGAGATATACTGAGTGATCCGTGTCCTCCGGTCTTCTTGTCGTCGTCCCGATCTCCCGCGGAATCTCCGTCCATCACGTCCTCGTCGGAAAAGGCACCACGTAGCCGGATTCTTTTACGGGCTCCCACCTCTGGACCGAGGCAACTCGGGTGCGAAGTTGGCTAGCCGACGCGTCCAAGGGTACTGTAGGTTGTAATGTAGAGGCTTGTCTCTTTGGGGTTTGTGAAGTTGCCATTTGATATGGAGGAATGAGGTTAAAGAAAAAATGGTGCTTTCATTTTTTCAAACATGAAGAATGAGATTGAGAAATATGAGCCACCACCAAAATGAAAATCTCTCTCTCTCTCACTCAGTGTGGCCGGCCCCTCTCTCAATGGGAAAATAGAGGAGGAATGATACTCATACAAGGGAGGTGAGTGTAGGAGAAGCTAAAAGGTGACCACACCCCAAAAGCAAATCTCACATCAACTTCTAATCTTTTCTAATCTCAATCCTTTCTTATTTAATGCAAAAACCATGATGAAGAAAAGAATGGGATCTAATGATGATAGTCTTATCATAATCCCTCAAATGCAAGAAACCCCTCCACAATAAGTTATCCCTCCATCGGAAAGTCCGGCCGTGAAGGAACAAAGGAAAACCGGCCGGAACGGAATGAAAACTGGCAACTTCAGAAAACTGATCCCGTAATAAATTACAGGAAAACCCCGCTACTGCATATACATGCCCGCATTTGTATTCCCACTGAATACAAATGCAACGAGACAAAATCTACACTGTCTAATACTAGGATCCGGCTTAAACCAAAGCCGGCTAGTAGAATCCGTCCGATCATGATCCATGCAATACCGCACATATCTGATCGAACTCTGCCATATCTCCATACGGCCTCTACAGCATTTCGTCCGAAACTTGAGTAACTGTCTGTGTGGTGGACTCTAAAGACTCGTCAATACTATGGCTGTGGATTTAACCACTAGCACGTCAGAGGTATTAGCCATACATGACGGGCTACCAGCTATTGACCAAAAGGGACGTCGATGAGCGAACTCATCCTGACGCCCTACTGAGCCTGTCAGTGACAATATCTGTACAGTCCGGTCCGTTCGTCTATGAGTATCGCATGGCGGGCCTAGGGGGTTGGTAAAAGTCAGATCCCCAAAGGCGGTACAAGTGGTGTCGGAGTGTAGCCCAGAACACCCTGAGATAATACTGGAATACCTACCAGCAAATCTCCTGCCTCGGCCGAAGGCTTTGTGTAATGGCTCTCCTAGACACAGCGCGACCTCAACCCCAATACCGGGAGAGACGAACCCCTGCAGATCCGCTTACTGCCTCCATGTGGCTCGGGACTGTACCCAACTAAAACCTATTTGCACGACTCCTTTGAGCCGTGGTAGGGTAGTAATCAAAGTACAGTGTGAACTCACACGAGACAAATGACGATCCCAGGTCGATGAACTAACCTGTACACATGTCACCAGAGAACTGCTATCTGACGTCTGGTATAATCCCAACTAGCAGGTTCCCGGCGAGTCCTGTCCGGTGTACTCATAACCCAATGAGCACCTGTATACATCTTAGGTGAACCAACTGACACCAGTGGCTTGTGAGATCGGCCACCGCCCCTCGTCGGGGTCTCGACTGTATACACTAGTCTACTCTGGAGAATCGATGCCCAGTCTCGAAACTCCCATGACTAGGGACCTTTTTAAGGAAGTGCTTATAGACTCCAGCTCTCACGTATATGATCGCCCTCATACTGCTGGCAGTCAAGCAAGAATCCTAAGGGCTCTATCAACGTGTAATAGCGACCTGTCAGGTCACCTAAAGCAGTACACGATGATAAAGATAAACCAGATAGCATACTATCATCTCGAGTAAGACTGTCCTACCTGGATAGGTCCTCCCTCAATCATTACAATCACGTGCCTGTGATCCAATAATTGACTCTGAGGGCACTATCTCCAACAAAGACGACAAAGGAGAGATATCGAACCCTCCTCCGGCATTTTCAGCAGCCAAGGAAGAAACTATTTCCAAGGCCGCTCTGGATGACTTTATTGCTCAGCAAATACGAGCTCACCAGGCGAGTGAAGCGGCTGGCCAAATTGTCAAGACCGGATGACCCTATCCAGATGGGTATGACCAAATAAGTTACCCGCTGGGATATACGATCCCCAAGTTCCATGTATATAAAGGGACGGGAAATCCACATCAGCACGTCGCTCAATTCAGGGCCTTATACGGCAACACTGGAGGCGACGACAAACTGTTACTTCGCCAATTCGTCGGCAGCTTAGCGGAAACGGCCTTCGAATGGTATTCGGAGCTGCCTAACGACTCTGTCAAAACATTTGCGGAGATGGAGCTGTTGTTTACACAAAAAATTGCAAGCGCCAGCGAGCGTATCCTGATCACCGCATTGATCAACGCCAGAGTAAGGCAAGGCGAAACATGGGTTCAATATGCAATACGATGGCAGAATCTGTGGTCGAAATGCGAACAGCGCATCGAAGAAGCGCCGGCGGTAGGCATGTTCGTGGGCTCTCTTGACCCTCAAGCGACCATCTCCCAGTTCATGATGTTCTTCAAGACAACTACTTTCCAGGCCTTGATTGACAAGTTGGCCCAAATGGATCAGATTGGTCATAGACCATCTCCTTCAAAGACGGATCCTCGGAATGAAAAGGGGAAAGGAAAGCAACTTTCGTCGCCAGTACTCAACAACAGCCGAGCAACTTAAAGCCGGTTGTTCGCCAAAACAATATGCGTCCATGCCCATCCCTCGAGGAGAGTCTAGGACGTCCTTACTCGTTTCTCCAAGATAAAACGAGGAGACTGTTCTAGCTGGCAGTGCGCAACAGGCTCACCAATCTGCCAGATCCAAAACGTCCGTTGTAGTCAAACGACGTCAACAATCCCAATTACTGCCCCTACCACCGAGTATTGGGCCATCCGATCGAAGATTGCTACGTCTTCAAAAACCGGGTTGAAGACCAATACCAACAAGGCAAGTTCACGTTATCGGAAAACTGGAAGGTGAGCCCACCACAACCTCACGCCCCTAAAAAAGTGGACGTGCCGGGGGCATCGTGCTCATTCATAAGGGAAGCCCCATGGGAGGTCTCTCTTTCAGCGAAAACTAAAAGAATGTTAAAGAATCTCCAAACATGCCCGGCAATCAGGTGGAAGAATCCGCTGGAACCCGAGATTATCGAGGGAATGCTGAAGCCGCGCCCAATTCCAAAAATTGGTGGTGATAGTCAAAGCGCTCACACCCAGCCGTCAAAGTCTTCAAAGAAGAAGAAGAAGAAGACCAAGAAGCCCGTGAAGAATGGTGACAAACGCACGGGCCTGCAAAAACATATTGACGCGCTGGAAGAATATAATCAGAAGGCGCGGACCCCAGTTACACTCCAAGAATTCCTCAGCCACGTCCTTGAGGACGGAGGTGATGATAATGGAGAAGACTCGTCGGATGAACCCGAGGATTATGTGGCAAGCTGCCATATGATCTCTCACTCGTTAATAAACGGTGAAGAAGCTCCTGACGCAAAGAAATTAGGGGAAGATCCTGAGCCGGAACTTCTAGGACCATCAGATGAAATGATTGATGCATTCCTAAACGAAACTCGTCTTAAAAGCAAAGCTGATTGAGAGCGTGAGATGGTCATATTTGAAAAGGCCAAATGCCGGCGACTGGATGAAAGGGTTAAAACACTTCCCCCAGGTCAAAGCACTTCATCTACCGCAAATAAAAGAAGGTTCAAGACGAGAAAAAGGTTTGCCAAAGCCATATCGATGGGAATGAAGCTGCCCTCTTTTAGAGAAAATTCTCCTGGCAATATACTCCTTAATGATGTGGATGCGCATCCTAATTACTGTTTATATCATCAAAGGATTGTGCACCCCACCGAAGAGTGCAACGCCTTTAAAAATTGGTGGCAAGGTTATGTCGCTCACAGGCAGCACTTCAAGAGGATGGAGCGTGAAATTCGTCGACAGCAGAAAAATGCGACAGACGAACGAGAAAGAGCTGCCGACAACTATCACATGGTTGATAGCAGGGGATTGCAAGTTCTCACCTTCGTGAGCAATTCTGAAGAAGAAATTACTCTCAGCCCTCTCTCCAAGGAATCCACCTCGGGAAAAGAGGAAGAAACGAAGAGCTGCGAGAACATTCCGCTACGCAATCGCACGCTACCTGAAAAGGATCTCAGACCCGCAAACAAGAGATCAAGAAGAAAGGATAAGGGGAAGGGAAAAGCGACCTTTGTCGCCAACGCTCAGCAACAGCCGAGTAACCCGAGACCGTCTGTTCGTCAAAGCAACAAGTCGTGATCCCTCGATGAGAAGTTGAAACGTCCTTACTCATTTCCCAGGGATAAAACAAGGAGACTGTTCGAACTGGCAGTGCGCAACGGGCTCATCACTCTGCCAGATCCAAAACATTCGTCGCAACCGGGTGACGTTAACCATCCTAACTATTGTCCCTACCACAGAGTAATGGGCCACCCACTCGAAGATTGCTACGTCTTCAAAGGCTGGATTGAGGATGAGTACCAACAGGGCAAATTCGCGTTGTCTGACAACTGGAAGGTAAACCCGCCACAACCACATCCTCAGAAAAGGATGGACACTCCGGGGGCATTATGCTCTTTTATAGGGGAAGCTCCATGAGAAATTGTTTTTTCGGCAAAAAACTAAAGGAGTGTTGAAAGATCTTCAAATATGTCCGACCTATGAACCAAAGACTGAAACGTCGTTAAACTAATAATGGACCACTATGTCCTAAAACTGGATATTGACCGAAACGTCGTTAAACTACTACCAACCCGCGGCATCCTCAGGCTGACGTGATAAAAAAAACAAAAAACGGTATGCTCATAAGCAAGACGGGCACGGATAAAAACCCGAAAGGGCTCCGTGAGTAAAAACAGCAGGGCTACCGGCGAGTTTTGTGAAAACCCGAAAGAGCGCAATTTCGTTAGAATAAAAAAGAGAGAAAAAAGAAAATGGTATGTCCATAAGCAAAAAGGGCACGGATGAAAACCCGAGAGGGCTCCGTGAGTAAAAACGGTAGGGCTACCGGCGAGTTTTGTGAAAACCCAAAATGGCGCAATCTCGTTAAAAGGCAGTTGCAAGGTCCTCTCGACCTTGTGAGGAGAAACCACATGCGTGAGATCCTTACGACTCACAAGGGAGCAATACACTTAGGGATCCCCACAATCCCTAAGGAGAAAACACACTTACGAGATCCTCATGACTCGTAAAGAGAACTCTCTTATGAGACCCTCACGGCTTATAAGATTCAAAAGTCTTAAGCTACAGGGATCTGAACATGTTCTTAAGCGGCCACCACAACCTCCAATGCTGCCCTACAAGCGGTTCAGTATCGACCCTTGTATACAATCCACGGGTGCGAATAAATATTTCCCTAACGAAGTCCCATCCGTGACTAGGGATATGTCTGTACGGTGAACAGCCCTTATAAGTCCTCTCGACTTAGAAGGGGAAAATACTCTTGTAAGATCCTTACGACTTATAAGAAACTATGCACTTAGGAATCCTCACGATTCCTAAGGAGAAAACACACCTACGAGATCCTCACGACTCGCAGGGAGAAATACCTTTATGAGACCCTTATGGCTCATGAAGTCAAAAATCTTAGTCAACAGGATCCTAACCCTGTTCGCTAAGCCACCTTTGTTCGACATCGACAGAGGCAAATGATGATTCGCTCCTGGCAATATTCCAGTTGTAGCGGTGTTGATGCCAAAATCGGTGTCTAATCCCAAGCTTGCAGCGAAAATCCAGCAAGCCACACATGCATACTAAATAGCCGAAATGATAGGGCAACTTGCAACAAAATCAGCAAGTAAAAAAAACATATATGCATGCAAAATAGCCGAAATGATTGGGCGACTCGCAATAAAAAGCAGCGAGTAAAAATAAAATAAATAGCCGAAATGATTGGGCGCCGCGAAAAATAGCCGAAATGATTGGGCAATCACGGCCTTCGCGATATAAAAGCTGAAATGATAGAGCATCGCGGAAAGAAATAAAAAAAATGAATGAAATTTATGCCCTACAGGCGATATCACATCAATCCCTGTATACAATCCAAGGGCACAAATGAAAAGGGATCCATACCTTCCCACCAGGTTCCATCCGAAAGAGAGCCAAGTCTCGACGGTTCACAGACAACCTAGAGAACATCTTAACATTCGTCTCGTTACAACAGACCCAATGTCAACAACGGCGTTCCTTTGCAATCCAGCAGGATGCAGATGCAACGTCAACAAAAGATCCCATAGTCGAGACAAAGCGGAGTGATGGCGAAATCTCAGCTCCACCTTAGCATTCGTCTCATCACACCAGATGCGATGTCACCCCAGCGTTCTTCCTCCAACAGGATTCGGACGCGCCAAAACAACGAAGCGAAGGCCAAATTCCTAGCTTCAGGGTCTTGACGGTAACTCATATAAAACCTGAAAGACCACCGGAGATCATCTCACGCCAGCAATGAGTGGTCACCACCTCGACGTTCGTCTCGATACAGCAGACGAAATGTCACCACAGCGTTCCTCCTCCAGCAGGATTCAGACGCGACAATTAAATTACGGAGCCATGGCAAAATCCCTAGTTCCAAACCTCGACGGTTCACCAGCAACCTAGAGAAAACCGCGACATTCATCTCGATACAGCAGACGCAATGCCAACAAATGAAGCAAAGGCTAAATTCCTAGCTTCAGGGTCTTGACAGCAACTCATATAAAACCTGAAAGACCATCGGAGATCATCTCACACCAGCGCGGAGTGGTCACCACCTCGACGTTCGTCTCGATACAGCAGACGATATGTCACTACATCGTCCTTCCTCCAACAGGATTCGGACACGCCAAAACAATGAAGCGAAGGAAAAATTCCTAGCTTCAGGGTCTTAATGGTAACTCATATAAAACCTGAAAGACCACCAGAGATCATCTCACACCAGCACGGAGTGGTCACCACCTAGATGTTCATCTCGATACAGCAAACGATATGTCACTACAGCGTCCTTCCTCCAGCAGGATTCGGACACGCCAAAACAACGAAGCGAAGGCCGAATTCCTAGCTTCAAGGTCTTGACGGTAACTCATATAAAACCTGAAAGAATACCGGAGATCATCCCACATGGAGTGGTCACCCCCTCGACGTTCATCTCGATACAGCAGACAAGATGTCACCACAACGTTCTTCCTCCAACAGGATTCCGACGCGACACCAACAATGGAGCTACGGAAAAGTCCCTAGTTCCAGGTCTTGACGGTTCACCAACAATCTAGAGACCACCTCGATGTTTGTCTTGATACAGCAGACGAGATGTCACTACAACGTCCTTCCTCCAACAGGATTCGGACACGCAAAAGCAAATGAAGCAAAGGCAATATTCCTAGCTTCAAGGTCTTGACGGCAACTGATATAAAACCTGAAAGACTATCGGAGATCATCCCATACCAGCGCGGAGTAGTCACCACCTCGACATTCGTCTCGATACAACAAACGCAAAGCCAAAAGCAAATGAAGCAAAGACAATATTCCTAGCTTCAATGTCTTGACGGTAACTCATATAAAACCTGAAAGACTACCGGGGATCATCCCACATGGAGTGGTCACCACCTGGACGTTCGTCTCGATACAGCAGACAAGATGTCACCACAGCGTTCTTCCTCCAGCAGGATTCCGACGCGACAATCAAACAACGGAGCCATGGCAAAATCCCTAGTTCCAAATCTCGACGGTTCACCAACAACCTAGAGACAACCGCGACATTCGTCTCGATACAGCAGACGCAATGCCAGCAAACGAAGCGAAGACCAAATTCCTACCTTCAGGGTCTTAACGGTAACTCATATAAAACATGAAAGACTACCGGAGATCATCCCATATGGAGTGGTCACCACCTCGACGTTCGTCTTGATACAGCAGACGAGATGTCACTATAGCGTCCTTCCTCCAACAGGATTCGAACACGTCAAAGCAAACGAAGCGAAGGACAAATTCTTAGCTTCAGGGTCTTGACGGTAACTCATATAAAACCTGAAAGACTACCGGGGATCATCCCACATAGAATGGTCACCGCCTCGGCGTTCGTCTCGATACAGCAAACGAGATGTCACCACAGCGTTCTTCCTCCAGCAAGATTCAGACACGACAAATCAAACAATGGAGCCACGGCAAAATCCCTAGTTCCAAATCTCGACGGTTCACCTGCAACCTAGAGACAACCGCGACATTCGTCTCGTTACAGCAGACGCAATGCCAGGAAACGAAGCAAAGGCCAAATTCCTAGCTTCAGTGTCTTGACGGCAAATCATAGAAAACCTGAAAGACTATCGGAGATCATCCCACACCAGCGCGGAGTGGTTATGACCCATCCGGGCTCCCTAAACTGAGCCTAACCTCAACTAAAAAACGGCATGGCAAAATTCCTAACGCTTGCTTTTCCGACGGTCAAACTGCCTAGGACGATTGCTTGAAGACGTCTTGTCCAGCCCCCGAAGGGATCAAAGACGCGACAGTCGCAAGGCTACTCGAACAGCAAGACAGCCTATCGAGGAATACAGCAGCCAACGCGACGGTATGACGGGCAAAACCCTAGTACCACAGACCCTAACGGGCCTCTGTTGTAAAGAGCAGATGTTAACTGTAACGTTAGGATATTCTTGCGAGAACTTCTCGATTCATCTCGACTCGTAAGGCAAAGCCTTAGGCAATGGGGATTTTAAAAAAAACTGTTTCCTAAGCACTGGGGCCCTGCAAGTCGGTCCAAAATGGACTCTTGCATACTATTCACGGACCACACTCTCCAAAATTGAATCTCGACAAGGAGGGAAACAACCACTTACGAGTCCTCTCGACTTGTAAGAGAGAAAATTCTCTTGTGAGATCCTTACGACTCCCAAGAGAAAACACACTTAGGAATCCTCACGATTCCTAAGGAGAAAAGACACCTACGAGATCCTCACGACTCGTAGGGAGAAAAGTCTTTATGAGACCTTCACGGCTCATAAAGTTGAAAAGTCTTAGGTGGCAGATCCTACCCCTGTCTCCTAAGCCATCACTACCTTATAAAGAGTTCAAGATGAACTGTTATCTACCATCTATGGGCCACACTTGCCAAAGCTACATGCCACTGAAATGGAGAAGTTACTTATGAGCATATAAACTACTTCACGCCAGAGTAAAACATAAAGAAATAGAAGGGTGTGGCTCATGGAGCTGAGAGTTTGGGACTATATCCCTTAAGAGTCGAGATTTGAGTCAATGATAAATGACGACGCTTGTGTCCGCTCGTTATCTTCTCAGATCAAGATTCTGAAAATTATATACCAACCCGACATTGGTCATACACTATGAATTACTCTGCACTACTTCACCCACGTATATACTTACGTGGGCAAAATAGTGGGGGACATTTGTTCCCGCCAAAAAATTCTGCGCAAAAGAGCCAAAGGCATCAAATGGCAGCGATACGCTTAAGAAAATATGAACCGGTATTTTCCGGGCTGTATTTTGACAAACTCCCGAATGAGAAACAGCTAAATTCTGATGGTATTGAAAGCATCTCGAAAAAACCTTCGATTTGATATATTATGGGCTTCATAATTCATCCGGGATCAAAAGTTATGAGCAAATGTGCTATGCACATGTGATCTAAGGAAGAAGATGCGAACCAGTATTTTCCGACCTGTATTTTGACAAACTCCGGAATGAGAAACAGCTAAATTCTGATGGTATCGAAAGTATCTCGAAAAATCCTTCGATTTGATATATTATGATCCTCATACTTCATCCGGGATCAAAAGTTATGAGCAAATGTGCTATGCACGGGTAATCTAAAGTAATGCTCTACTACATGGGGAATGCATTTTTAGTCCCACATCGGGAAAATGAGAGATCGCTTCTTTACCACTCCCATATAAATAAGAGGGGATACCTCTTAGAAAGGGTAGAGTTCAATTCTCAAACGATTCAATTCTCAAAGGAGCTTAGTTCTCTATAGGAGCTTAATTCTCCAAGATAGGAGCATGCTCCTCCCCATAATGTGTATATGCGCAAGCGCCATGTGCGCTACGTGCAGCGCACGTGTGCCCGCCATGCGCGCACCACGTGCAATGCACGTGCGCACCACATGAGAATATTCAATAATATTAAAAGGAGCTTAGTTTTCTATAGGAGCTTAGTTCTCCAAAATTGGAGCATGCTCCTCCCCATAATGCGCATATGCGCAAGGGCCATGTGCGCTACGTGCAACGCACGTATGCTCGCCATGCGCGCACTACGCGCAACGCACGTGCGCACTACATGAGAGCATTTAATAATATTAAAAGGAGATACGTTCTCCATAGGTGCTTGCTCCCCCCCTAATGCGCATATGCGCAAGCTCCATGTGCGCTACGTGCAAATATGTGCGCCCAACACGTGCGGCGCACGTGCGCCCAACACGTGCGGCGCACGTGTGCGAACGCAAAGCAGCCTTTTTCGGCAGCGAGAAGCTTAAGCTCCAGCCTGTTCTTTCCCCCTAATGAGTGGGACATGGTTCAAAGGGTACATCCCTCCACGCCTTCGATATATGGCGCTATAATCTCTCAGTGTCGTCGGAGAGGTGGTGGGTCCCAACGACCAATGATCCTTCTTTTTAATAAAAAAAAAGGAAAAGAAACAGATATACAGAAGCAAAAAGAGAAAATATAGAGAAAACCCTCTGCAAATTTTGAGAAAACTCAAAGAGAAAGAAAGGTAAAGAACTAGTTCTTGAACCACAGAGATGAAATCATCTCGTAAAAAGAAGAACCATCTTCTAAAAAGATCGTAGATCTACAAAAGACCAAGGTCTTTGATAAAAAGATCAAAAGTTCTAATTATAAAAAACTAAAAGAATTATTTTACTTCATTCATAGATCTTTGATCTATAAAGGCAGAGCCCTTTTATAAAACAAAAAAAACTTTTGTTCTTGAATCTTGAGGCGAAGCCTCCTTTAAGAAGAACATAAATTTATTCTTTGATCTTGAAAGTGCCTTGCACTCACGAATTGCGCTCTTGCGCTCATTGGACCGGCGCTCAGTGCCAAAACCTGCCACGTGTCAACCAAAGATACAATCTGCGCTTTGCGCTTCTGAAACAGCACACTGCGCTCATGGGCTGGCGCTCAGCGCCAAGCACGCCACGTGTCACTCACTGGCGCACCAACAGACTAGCGTAAAGCGCTCATAAATTAAAAGCGCAATGCGCTAATGAACTAGCGCTTAGCGCTAAATGCGACACGTGTCCTCTTCGTGTGCGCTACCTGATAGAAGCGCAATGCGCTCTTTAACTGGCACAAAGCGCCTGGCGCGCCACGTGGCGCATTGTCAGAACACAATTTAATCTGATGAAGACAAAAGATGTCAGAAACCAATACTTAGCATTATTAAAAGGGTCGAGCCCAAATAAAGGCTTAATAGCCAGAACAAAAAAATGTTTAACATTTTAATTGGATTTAGCCCAATTCTGGCCATAAGTCCTCAAACTATCTTGAACTGAGCGCATCTGCTCTTTCAACCAACTTATCCTAGTTCAAGGGTACATATCTTCACTCCTTTGATATTTGTCATTGTAATTCCTCAACGTCTTCAAAGAGGTGACGGGTCCCGACAACCACACATTTCACAGACTATGACGTCTTTAAACTGGACTGTGAGGTCCTTAAACTCATGGACTATGATGTCCCTAACCTTGACCATGATGTTTTTAAACTAACGCTGGACTGTGGGGTCCTTAAACTCATGGACTATGATGTCCTTAACCTCGACCGTGATGTCTTTAAACTAACGCTGGACTGTTGGTGTTAGATATGTATGCCCTAGAGGCCATTATTGTATAGTACTAGTTTGTATAATACATTTTGGAGGCTTGGGATATATTTACGGTTTTACGACAGTCTTGCTCGATATAGTAGTATGCTACTTGGTTTGTTTCTATCTTAATATGTGTATATGTTTCTTTTAACATATCGCTGATACATATTGAAAGAGCCCTTAGGATCTTTGCTTGACTACCGGCGTTGTGATGACGATCACACTAGTGGGGGATAGGTAGTCTATAACCACATCCTTATTTTGGTCCCTAGTCGTAAGATTATCGAGACAGGGCATTGATACTCCAGAGTAGATTGGTGCATACGCTTCTCTTCCCAGCAGGGGAGATGGTCTGTCCCACAGCCATCAGTACGTCGTATTGGAGATAGTATGCAGGTGCTCGTTAGGTTACGAGTACACTGGACAGGACTCGTCGGGAACTGTTGGTTGGTATTATACCTATCGTCAGTTAACAGTTCTCAGGTGACATGAGTACAATTTAGTCCGCTGACTTGACACTGTCACTTCGCCTCGAGTGTGTTCCCACTGTTTTTTGATTACTACCCTACCACGGCTCTACTGAGTCGTGCAAACAGGTAGTAGTTGGGTGCAGTCCCGAAGCACTTGGAGGCAGTGACGGTTAGACAGGATTCATCTCTCCCGGTATTGAGAGTTGATATCGCGCTGTGTCTAGGAGAGCCATTACACATAATCGTCCCTGTCCAGGGCAAGCGAGATATACTGGTGGGTTTCCAGTGTTATCTCAGGGTGTTCTGGGCTACACTCCGACACGACTTGTACCGCTATTAAGGGACTGACGTTTACCACCCCCTAGGCCCGCCATGCGATATTATCAGACGAATAGACCGGACTGTACGGAGATTGTCACATACAGGCTCAGTAGGAGTTCGGATGGGTTCACCTCATCAGTCTTCTTATCGGCATCTACCTGGGGACCGTTACGTACAGCTAGTGCCGCTTGCGGTCTGTGGTTAACCCCACTGCCAGCGTAGTGTCGAGTCTTTAGAGTCCCACACAGAGGGTTATTCGTCTTTGGGCAAAACAGAGTAGAGGTCGCATGGTTTTGCGACGGGGTTCGTTCACATCCACGCACTTGTGCACGTTTGGTGTCCGGACAGTTATTACTACCGGGTTTTGGTTTAAGCCAGATCCTAGTATATGTTTTGGGGTTAGTTTTATCTCATTGTATTCGTGTTCCTCGGAACATGGATGCGGGTGTGTATGCACAGTTGACTGAGGCAGAGGCAGAGGCAGAGGATTCTCATTAGAGTTTTGGAACGGGTGTGTA
Organism: Agapanthus africanus; assembly: GCA_030015575.1. NCBI lineage: Eukaryota > Viridiplantae > Streptophyta > Magnoliopsida > Asparagales > Amaryllidaceae > Agapanthus > Agapanthus africanus. The sequence goes on along the minus strand of CM057338.1, from coordinate 422,260,673 downwards.
TGCACAGTTGACAGTTGTCTTTTTCCAAACCCTAATGAATATGTGAAATATCAATTAAAGGAAATTGAGTTATGGTTAGGGTTGTTGACTTTTTGACCAAGGTTGACTTGTTGACCAAGGTTGACTTGTTGACCAAGGTTGAAACTTTGGCCATCATCATTTCACACTAAAGATGCTCTTTGATCTTAGCAAAATCATTAAATGTGAAATGATAATGGTCTTATCAAACCAACCATCACATTTTTCATTTTTGATTAATATTGTTAATTTGATAATTCACATATATTGGATATGGTTGCAAAACTCTTCTCACTCTCTCATATTCATTCTCTCTCATCCTTTGCTCTCCCTCTTTCTCTAGCTCAAGGAAAATTCCTCTCATGAGTTGAGAACCATTTCGTTTGAGATAAAACACCAAAGCCACTCTCTACTCATCCTAAGGTTGAAGGTCTAGCAAACCTAATATTTTAGTTACCTCAAGATCGAGGAAGGAGCTCAAGTTCGAGGCCCTCGGGTGGATCTATCTTCGGCAAAGAGGAGACGACGAGGAGGAGCCATTCAAGCAACTACAATGAGCTAGCAAGGATGAGAACAACAAGAAAAGAAGGAGTTCAAGACTAGGTATAACCCCCTAACCGAGTAGGTAAAGCTCGTAGTTGTTGCTAGTGTGTTGTTTAGCAAACATCCGGGTTTTCTAGTCCATGTTACCTAAACCCTAAAAATTGTTTTTCACCGTTTCCGCAACCCCGAAAGAACCGGGACAGGTAACGTGGACCTAACAGTGGGGTCCTTAAACCCATGGACTATGATGTCCTTAACCTCGACCGTGATGTCTTTAAACTAACAGGCGACTGTGAGGTCCTTAAACTCACGGACTATGATGTCCTTAACCTCGACCGCGATGTCTTTAAACTAACAATGGACCGAGATGTCCTTAAACTAACAATGGACCGTGATGTCTTTAAACTAATCAACCGCAATGTCCCTAAACTAAACAATAGAGCTCAATTGCTCTCTTGTTGGATCTAAACGATCCCGTTAAGTTGATCTTAGTCTAAAAATTAGACTAACGTATCATTAACAAACGTTTAAGTTGATCTTAGTCCCAAATGAGACTAACGTATGCTTAAACCCAACCCCCCAAACCCAAATCTAAGAAGATACGGATTTGGACTAATCCACGCCCTACGGACGACAACATAAATTAGTCTCCGTATACAATCCACGGGCAACCAAAAACAAAACAGACATACACGACACGAAGTGACCATCTGGAAAAGGAGAAAGTGGTTACCGCGATGCGGTAGCGTAATTAATTGCAGGGGCTTGCGCCTGCAGGGAAGAACGTCCCCACAATCAAAAACCTCTCAAATGAGGGGGAATCTGACGAAATCTGCTATATCGGCCGCATCCGTTTAAACCTTCGATACACGGTGCCATAAATCAACTTGGCATCTTCAGAGAGGTGGACGGATAGCACCAAATAGTATCTGCCCCCAGATTCAGGCAAAACAATCCGTCTTCCCGGCTTCCGGCGGTAAACAGAGAGCATTGTAGAACCCGGTGATATAGCCCTTGAAAGATTCTCTGTTCTCACTCTTGATGGTGAACAGGTTGTCGACCGACCTTTTCTGTCGTCGGTTTCCGATGAAGAAGCTGAGGAACTGAGTAGCTAACTCATCGAAAGTTGAGATAGAGCGTGGAGTCAGGCCGTAGAACTAGTGTCGCCCAGCCCGGATGAGAGTGGTGGGGAAGGCTCGGCACTGAGCCGCATCCGAGTTATCTTGAAAGCTCATGCCCGTAGTGAACGCGTCCAAGTGGTCTTTCGGGTCAGACTTCCCGTCGAAGAGAGCCATTTTGGATGGTTTGTTCCGAGATGAGACCCGCCCCCCAGTAACTGCTCAGTGAAGGGCTTCATAAGAGAGTCCGCGGAGTATTTGCCGACTCGCGGGGCGAACAGGTGGCGAGCCGCATGTCCTCGATCTTCTTCTCGAGGACTTCGATTCGCTACCGGTATCCCGAGGATTCTTAAGATTCTCCGTAATATCTGTATAACATTAAAAGCAAAGATTTAAGGGGCTATGTAGTAAAACACCATATTATAAATCCCTTCAGCCTCTAAAGTTACTTAGCTGACCATTTATGTCCCCCACCAATTGGGTTCTGCTTAGTTGATACCGATTTTCTCTCCAATATGAAAAGTCATAAGTTCAAACCTCGAAAAGAATCGATTTAAAAAAAAAGACTACGGAAGTCCCAGTTTAATTCAACCATGACCCTAGATTAGGGTTAAACACGGTCGGATGGACAATGTTGTATATCTTTGGGTTATTTCAGAAATCCCAGATCCTTAGGCTCTTATATCTAAAGAAACCTTGCACATAAACCTCCTCGGTATGTAATAGAAAAATATAAAACATGTTGATAAAAGAGTTTTATATTAGTTTCAACCATCAAAGAAAACTGAAGACGCATATGTTTTTCCTTTTTCCTGCTTTTTTTTTTGCCACCGGAAGAAGCATTTGTTTCTTGCATAGATTACTGTATAGCCCTTGGGCTAAAAATTTTCTAAATAAAGAGATTTATCCCAACACAATATTTCCATATGCCACAGTCAAAATTTTGTATTTCAATATTTCATCCTAAAACCTTCATGCCTTTTTAAAATCTTTAACTAAATCATGTACTATCTTAAGATTCTTAACTAAAAACGTTCATTGTTCATTAGTCTTCTGGAATAAATTTTTTTGTAAATAATTTACCGGTCAATTATAGAGCCAACTATGGTTCAACAAATTTGGTAGCTAATTGGGCCCACATAATATGGTGTTTTTCTACATAGCCCCTTAAATCTTTTGTGCTTAATTTGCTCCGTGAATCTTTGTGTTTATTAAAATTTCTCTGTAATCTTTGCTTTTAACCAAAATCCTCTCAACTCCGATAAGTTATCTCTTTACAAAAAAATTATTCCAGAAGACTAATGAACAATGAACGTTTTAGTTAAGAATCTTAAGATAGTACATGATTTAGTTAAAGATTTTAAAAAGGCTTGAAGGTTTTAGGATGAAATATTGAAATACAAAATTTTGACGGTGAAATATGGAAATATCGTGTTGGGAGAAATCTCTTAATTTAGAAAATTTAGCTCAGGGCCCAAGGGATGCAAAACATTTAAGGTTGGCCCATGTTTAGTCTGTACAGTAATCTATGCAAGAAACAAATGCTTCCTCCGGTAGCAAAAAAAAAAAGCAGGCAAAAGAAAAAGCACATGCGTCTTCAGTTTTCTTTGATGGTTGAAACTAATATAAAACTCTTCTATCAACATGTTTTATATTTCTCTATTACATATGGAGGAGGTTTATGTGCAAGGTTCTTTAGATATAGGAGCCTAAAGATCTGGGATTTCTGAATAACCCAAAGATATACAACTTTGTCCATCCGACCATATTTTAACCCTAATCTAGGGTCTTGGTTGAATTAAACCGGTACTTCCGTAGTCTTTTTTTTCTTAAATCGATTCTTTTCAAGGTTTGAACTTGTGACTTTTCATATTGGAGAGAAAATAGATACCAACTGAGCTGAACACAATTGGTGGAGGACCTACATGGTCAACTCAGTAACTTTAGAGGTTGGTTTTCAAAGTCGGTGATCTTTGTGGTTCCTATAAAAAGAAGTCCAAGATATGAACGGTTTAAGTTGAGTAGGATTGAAAAAGAAGCAATATAGAATTTGCTTCTCTCGTTGATGTCCACTTAAGCAAATCTAAGCTTAAACAGTAATTAATTAAAACTAAACAAACCTCAAGCAGTGACAAAAACACAAGGGCGGTGCCTTTAAACATTGTTGATCTGTTTAAACAAGTCCACTTCCTTACGTTATGGCATTATGCTATCTCCTTGCTCCAAGTTTAGTTATCCCAGCACCACACAATAAGACAGAATTATATCTAACCTTATCCCTTGGACCAAGTCAAGTTGCTTGAGGATCATCAAAATGAATACGCTCATTGTTTTCCATAATCGGTAAATTTTATAAAACGTTATTGAGCATTCAGGATTTTTGAGAATGCATCTTGAAACTTTAAAAATGCCATACATCATCTTTCAACTTGCAATACTAACATCATGCACATGCTATGCATGCGTAAGTTGAAGAAAAGTAAATTGCATGGATGCTCCACATTTTCCGAAAAAGGTTTGGTCAAAAGAAGAAAGAATTCATGAAGGGATGGTATTGAGCCACATCGACACGACTTATTGGATTATTAGGGGTCTGACGTTTTCCACCCCCTAAACCCAGTATGCGACACTCTCAGACGAAGAGACCGGACTGTATGTAGATTGTCACTTTCAGGCTCAGTAGAGATACATACGAGTTTGATTATCGACCTTCCTTTCGTTCAATACCTGGGCAGCCGTTACGTACAGCCAGTGCCGTTGACGTGCTTGTGGTTAAACCCACTGTCAACATATTGTCGAGTTTTTATAGTCCCACACAGAGGGTTTCTCAGTTTAGACGAAACGATATAGTGTACGTATTTTGATACGTACTTAGATTCGATTAAATACGTGTTTTTGGTACACGTACTTTAAATCGAACATTTTTTTAATACTAGCAGATTTGAAAAATAGCCAGATTATCACATTTGGATGAATGTGGGCTAATATTATATATCTCTTTTAATATCTTTTTTTTTGTATTTGTATTTTGACAGAATATGGTATTTAGACGAATACATGTATTTGTATAAATACGTGTATTTGTGTCTTGATATAAATACGGATATTTGTATCTTAATACAGATACGAGTATTCATATTTTATAGGAATACAAGTGTATATATTTATAGTATATACTTGTATTAGTGTATATGTATATATATTTATATATAAATATACATGTGTATATGTGTACAATGAGGTGGCTTCTCTTTTCTTCTCATCTCTTCTTGTTATGGAGAGAATGGTGTAGACTTGTGACTCACCATGGTGAGTCATAAGTCCACCCATTCTCACATTAAAAGAAAGGATGAAAAAGAAAAGAGTTGAGTTTTTCCTTTTTGAGCCATGCTTGATTTTTCCATCACCGTCACCATTATCTTCTTCTTCCTCTCAGTTTTAAGAAATGAGAAACTGTAACAACTCAAATTTCAGTGTATATAAATTTCAATTAAAGTTAATGTACAATTGGGGTATTTACAATTCCTCTGAAAGCTATAAGTATTTGTTTTGATTTAGAACAGCAAAAAAGAGCTTGTAGCTCACTGGTAAGGCCTTGCACTGTTGAACCATAGCACCAGAGTTCAAATCCAATCAGCCACATAATCTTTTTATTTTAAATTCTTTTAATATTTTAGAAGCCCAAGAGTTTGCACGTGCACTACATATAATAGGGTAAGTTACAGAATAATCAAACAGGTGAAATAGGCTAGTTAAAGTGTTGTGGACATGTGGCCCCAATCCAGACCCTATCCCCTCGGATCCGACCGGCGAGAATCCTTCCCAGACCGGTTCCGCCAGTTTTCCCTAGCCCAAACCCCATTTTTTTTGTAAACCCTAGACCCTTGGACTCCCCTCTTTAACCCCTATCTGTTTGTTTTCCCTGCATTTTCCAGAAAATTAAAAACCCCTTTAAATCCCATTTTTAATGCAAATTTAAATGCATTTTTCATCACCCCCTAAACCCTAATTTGTCCTATAAATACCCACTTTGTTTTGCATCCCTTCACACTGAAAATTCTATACAAAAACGCTCAAGAATTCCCAAGTCTCTATTTTTGTGCAAGTGAAGTCAGCAAAGGGCGGAACTCCGACGAAGTTCCGGCGACGATACGAGGAGTTTCCGGCAGCGAAACAAAGCACCAACGAATCCTAGACCTCCTCCTACCTCCCCCCTCTCATCAAAGCTAGTAAGTCTCAATTCTCTCTCTCATCTTTAACTTTAAAAAGTTCCATTTCTAAAACCCGACGGAAGCGGAGTTAGTCCGACTTCCGATTCGGTTTTCTTCAAAAACTATATTTTTCTTAATCAAGATAACTTCATTTTCTCACATATTGCTTAACAAATATTAACAAACTCAACAAAATAAGTTTCACATCAAAATAATCATTTTTGTGGCATTTATCGCATTTTTACATAAAAATACCACAAACTATTCATTTCGACATTATAACCTTTATTCCTTACTATACATTTAGATAGTTCACGGGGTAATGACCTACCTCATCACAACACACATCTCTATCATAGCACGATTGATTTTGGGACAATAAAATACGGCAAATACGACTTTACAAATAAACCCCTTTAACTTATAAAATTGTTTTCTTTAAAAGATGTATTAAAATATTTCCATGCAATTGCGTCTCTACAACTCACTTTTGGGGACCCGTTCGGGATAGTGTAGATTATCACACATTCTCGGGTTTAGTAGAGCGAGATGCAGACTTCCACAAGGAGCATTCGATTTTGATGGAATTTTTATATATTTTTCTTTAGAAAATGAGATTTTTACAAGAAAATAAATAAAATTATTTTCATTAAATACGTATATATAATTATTACCAAAATACTTATTTTAAATATATATATTATTCCATGTTTCCAAAATTCAAGAAAAGAATTCAAATATTACATGAAACTACCATGATAATTCAAAACAATATTCATATTACAAATAAATACCATATATTATGAAATTAGGTTTTATTCACTAGAAATGTCACATTTATAAAATATATATCAATGAAAACCCTAAAGACGATAATTAAATGCTTGAGGTGTATTTTGAGATTATACCAAAACTATTTTTACATAAAACCCCCTCAAGTTATACTAAATTACAATAAGCACCCTAGTAAACATAGGTTTAAGCAGGACCAGTCTCTTGAGCCTCAGGGAGCCGAAGATATGGGTGCTTGCCTATTTAAGGTAGACAACTTAACAAATGGTGTTATCAACACGGTAATTGTCTTAGAAAAAGACACAAATCTTGCCTTCCATGTGCAGCAGTTACCGATAACACCAAAACAATCAGAATTTCAAGTTCTTTTAAAAGTGTCTGACTCAGACTAAGTCTCAACCTAATCAATCTGATTTGAATGTGATTCAAGTACAAACTACAATACAACATGATACATTATGAATACATCTATTCAATCTATATCAATCTGTATTGACTGAACCGAACCATGGATATATTCCATTTAAATGTTCTTCCATTATATCCGTTCCATTACTGATATCATGGTTTCGGAAAGTCATCCGTCTATACAATTTACAAGACAATACAATACAATCAATACAATCAAGACATCGCGGGGTTTATAAGGGGTAGATTGGTACGGAAGGTGTTAAAAGTGGCACGAGACTGCAACCATAAGACACCTAACCTGAATCTTCATTGCCGTTGTACCGTGGCTAAACGGTTCCTTGTACTCCGTATACCTCAGTCTCTGGGATAGCAAGACTCCTTTCGTATACACTAGCATCTTCTGTACCAAGCTACAAACAACAGCGTTAACACTAAATAACAATATTAAACAACTATACTCTATTCTGTCTATTCTATTCTTATCTTTTATGGGACTTACCGAGCGACTTGTTCGCTGACGACATTCTCTTTCTTCTTCTTTGGAATGTCATCAGGTGTTTCGGACTCACTGGAGATTGAACCCAGCAGCAAAGACTTGGATCAGTTTACTGAAGACCTGGAGTTTTAGATTCACTTGTACATTACATTTCATTTTCATTCCTGTTATGCCATTGTTTAGGCATTGCTTTCATTCCATGTATTTTTATTTTAGTTGTATTGTAAAAAGAATGTTTAATAAATAAAGTTGTTGTTTATTTACATCTTGTATCTTATGTACATTTTATTTTATATTGCTTAGATACACTTAGCGTGTTTACTTCTGAGTAAATACGTAGCGGCCTCGTTGCGTTCTCTGCCCGTATACTGGGAAGCGGGGCGTGACAGGTTTTGTTGGTGGCCCATGTAGGTCCGCTCTGTATGGACATACAAGTCAGCTCTGTATGGATATACAGGTCTGCTCTACGTGGACAACTTAAGCAATATAACACAAGAATCAGCAACTGAAAACATTCCTTATGATACATATTCTTTGAATCTTATCATATCATATCTGTCCTAACCCAAATTTTTCTTTCAAGGTTATGGATTCCCCAAACAACACTTGCACTAACTTCAACAACACTCCACCTCCCCTACCGATTACACCAGCCGTAGCTGCTCTGATCAATGAGCAGACGGTTTTTCTTGAGGCGATCCGCAGCCTCCTGGAGGGACAGTAACAGAAGACTGCTATCTTGATGAATCGTCCCAAGGCAGAAGCACCTGGGGTGAAGCAATTCAGGGCCTTGCACTCTAAGCAATTCTCAGGAAAGGTGAGCCCCTTAGAATCTGAGGAATGGACTCAGAGTATTGAAGATGACCTGGCAGCAGCACAAGTGCCAGAGGTCGCTTGGGTTTGAGTTGCAAAGCTGCAGCTCACTGATAATGCATGGGTTTGGTGGAAGGCGGAGGAAAGCTGTCTCGCCCAACCGATCGAATGGAGGACTTTCCGCGATATGTTCGACGCAAAGTACTTCCCCGGGACTGCCAGATTTGAGATAGAACAGCAGTTCATCCACTTACAACAGGGTTCAATGTGGACCAAATCGGTAGATGAGTATGATTCCGAGTTTACCATGCTCAGTCGATAAAATACGTATTAATATTTCAATTTCAAAATATCACATACTACACAGCTAACACAATGCTTTAACAGATTTGCGCATACCTGATACCGACAGATGATATCAGAGCCCGACGATTCCAACAAGGGTTAGATCCGGAGATCCAGGCTGCATTAGCCACAGGAGATTTTCCGACTCACGAATCGGCTTTGAAAGCTGCCCGCCGATATGAGGCAGTGGTAAAGATGAGGGGCATACCTCGGTCTGCCGGGATGAAGCGCCCTGCCAACCAGATGGCAGGAGGAGCCTTTTCAAGGCCACCATTTGTGCCAAGGAGGCCGGGAGTACCAAACAACCGGCCCGGCCCAGCATTTTGCACATACTGTAGGAGAGATGGACATCTAATGAAAGACTGCCAGCGTGAAAATCGCATTTGCTTAGCCTGAGGCTCAGATACTCATGATATTGGGTCTTGTCCTCGTAGACACAACCCATATGCTGCACTCAGACCAGCAATCACTTACTCGCAGCGTCCAGCCATCCAGGCAACTGCTCCGAAACTTGCACTACCTGCTCCACCTCCTCTAGGACCGACTGCACCTCCTCCCCGTCAGTTCCATCAAGCTCAAAGGAACCCACCTCAAGGACCAAGGAACGGACAGAGGAATGCTCCTCCAGCAAGGAGGAATGTGCCAAGGCGACAGGCTTTCACTATGACCGTGGAAGAAGCTAAAGCCACCAGCCAAGTCATTACTGGTAACACTTCCCTTTCAAATTCTCTTTCAATTCATAAACATATCTATATATCTTTTCCCTATACCTAAAACATATCCCACATATAACTTAGGTACAATCTTAGTAGCCTCACTACCTGCACTCGCACTATTCGATACTGGAGCATCTCATTGCTTTATGTCGCAACGGTTCATCCGAACTCATGCGATTCTAGTCACACTGCTTGTATCCAGCTGGAATGTCAGTTCAGGGAATGGCGTTTTAAAGGCAACAATGGGATACAACTTGTGTTCAGTGGTCGTTTGCAGCAGAGAATTCTGTGCTGACTTCAAGGTGCTGGACATACCGAACTTCGATGTGGTTCTAGGTATGGATTGGCTCAGAACATTCTATGCTACCATTGACTGTCGTCAAAGGAGGATAGTATTCGAGATTCCAGAGCATCCGGTTTTCTATTTCAAAAGTGGAGACCGTACCTTGGAGCCAAGTACATACAATGCGAAACCAAAGAAAGCGGTGATTGCCGCAATTCAAGCGGAGGAAGGATCAAATCCAGAAGTGGTTAGAGAGTTCGACGATGTGTTTCCTGACGATATATCAGGTTTGCCTTCCGATCGAGCTCTTGAATTCAGCATTGATTTAATATTTAATACCAGGAGCACAACCGGTAATCAAAGCACCGTATCAAATAAGTCTGGAAGGTTTAAAGGAGGTTCGAACTTAGTTGGACGAATTATTGGCGAAAGGATGCGATTGGATAATTTCCTTGATTGGATATATGTATAAAGTATCGATTCAAATAGTCCCCGATTTCGGCACTATTTGATTGATCGTAAAATGCGAGACTGAGTAAGTAAATCAAATCGATAAGAGTCTCTTTGTGTCGGTAATTAGAAAATTGAATAAAGTTCACAATCAAAAAATTATATTTGACCGCAATCAACTACGGTGTCAGTTGTAGATCGTAAGCGAGTGCGGATCGTCCACAGGGATTGTGCGATTCGTTTTTATATTTGATTTGTTTGAATTGAAAAGTTAATTGAAAAGAAAACATGATTCAAGAATTTATCGATTGATTCAGGTGTCACGAGTTTAATCAAGAATCAAGAAACTGATAAACAATCAAGAATTGTGTTTCGATAATATTTCCAACCAAAATGTCAAGAATCTAAATGAGGCTCGTAGGAATCGATCGGATCTATAGACGTGATGTAATATCAAGATTTCGTGTTCTTGTCCTTCGAAGGATTGATACTAGATCGATGATGATCGACGAGAGCAAGGGTTAAATGATGAAACTAGGGTTTCATCATTTAACCCTTGTTCTTTCGTTGATTATCATTCACACTCTAGCCTCTAGCAATTTCAAGAAACGATCGTAACTCCCCAATCTCGAGCGATATCAATCAAGAAAGCATCGCAACGAATTGGGTCGTCGATTCTTGATCTTGCTAGGGTTTACAAAACTCGTAGGATTCAAGAATCGATTTAAGATATATTACATCATCATTCTATTGATCGTCTCGACTCCTCGACGAACGAAGTATTACTCAAACATCACAACAAGAATTATAACTAGAAATTTAGATTGACTCATGATGCAAGAATTTAAAGAAAACAAGATAAAAGAATATCACTTTTTATTTATATCAACAATTTGATTACAGTCGCTCAAGAACAACAAGAGGAAGAATTAAATTGTCGACTTGGCTTCGCTCGGCTCCGTGAGTCGCGGATCGGCTTGGACCACTTGCTCTGTTGAAGACCGGCTCGGCTCCTAAAAGGTTGCAAGGTTTCTTGCTGGAATGGGTACTCGGGATCTTGGCTTTTGATTGGAATTAGGGTTAGGGTTTCACACAAGTCCTCTCACTAGACTTGTGGAAGAAGAAGATGAAGAGAGAGATAGAATGGCTCTAAATTGGCTACTAAAATCAACTAATCAAAGATCAAGTCTCTCAATAATTGGATCCTTTTACAAGTGAGCCTAGGGTCTTATTTATAGATCACCCAAACCCTAAGCCATTGTGAGTTCGCTCCAAAAGTTTGTTGAAAGACTTCTAGAAAGAGTTTGTTAGGCTTAGCTTAGGGTTTAAGCTAGGGTTTAGGAAGAAGTTTCTAGAATGTTAGGCTAGTTTAGTGTTGATCCCAAAGCTTGCTGATCTGGCAGAAGTCTCTGGAGTCTTCTGGAATTTACATAGGTTTTCTGAAGTGTGGAAGATGTGGTAGACATTGTGCACTGAAATTGGAGTGGTGGCGTCGACAAGCCGACGCGGAACCGTGGCACAAGGCGGCTTAGGCCGCGGTTCCGCTGCCATTTGGGCTCCTTAGGGCTTCAACTTCCTTGTGTTGACTTTTGGTGTCTTCTACTGTATTTTGTGATATATTGAATTCATGAATTCTCTTTACATTAATACCAGATTCCAAATCATTGAGTTGGCGTCATGTTTGATCGGTACCATGTACATTTTGGCCGTTCTTCTGGATTTTCCTGCACAGATCTCAAAACAGGTGTTGCGCAATATAGGGAAGATGCGATGCCATGAAATGCAGTCAATTTCCTTTATAGTGTCGGTTTTAGAGTCTAATACATGCAATCTGATATTTTGCGACAGTTTTGCTAATATGTAAAATATGAATGCCGAACACTTCTATATGAATGCAAATGATGAGGAAATTGCCGGCTAAAATATGCAATATTTTCGACTAATCAAATTCCCCCAAACTTAATTTCGATCGTCTCAAGCGAACTGTTTTATTAAAAAGAGAAGGAGAAAATAAAGAAAGAGAAAAACTAACTAGCACACTTTCGTAGGCAACACGATTGCACTGAGCACGTGCAACAAGCCTTTAAACCTCTAGGTGTCCCTAGTAGGAGGAGTGTTGTCTCCTGAGGGTTTTCAGCGGATTGCACCCACAAAATCCAATAATAAAAGGAAGATTATGAATATTACATTTAAAGAAAAGAATTGTGAAAGAAAAGCTTTGAAAATTAGGGTTTCCAACTAAGCTAGCTTTTTCGGTTGTCATGAGCCCTATCTTAATGGTCATGAAAAGATGTTAGAAATCACGTCCTCCCTCAATAAAACATCGTCTTATTTTTCATACCTATCTTTCTTCCAAACATCGATCATATAACCCTGCGTGTGTGTAAAGACATCCCTACACCCGGAGAATTCAATTCAAGCTATCATACTCTTGCCCATCAGCCTCAGTACTTTTTAATTAATGAATATTTAGATGAGATTGCTCACACACTTTCATGCGACCGTTAATACTTCTTGAGGTACTAACCGACCGATTACTCCCGTGCTTGCTTACTTGGTGTATTTTCCTCGTCTTGCACCACCTCAGGCATAGCAGTGACTCCCAGACCAGTTGGCCTTAGGGCACTAGGTGAAGAAGCACCCTCGCTATATTTTTTTTTATTGCCCTTGGTGATAACAAAACCAGTGTCCATTTTTTTCACCACTTTATATATTTTTTTTTATTCACTTTTTCTTATTTCCTTCATACTTCGGCTTTAAGACAAGAGCATTTCAAGGCATCCTCTACTATCTCAGGCTTTAAGACGTGTGTAAGTGCGAATAGAAGGGTAGCAACGTTCAAAATGTTTGGCTTCCAGAATAGAAACTATTTTTCAGACTTATTTTTATCCTCAGATTAGTGACGTCTTTCATCTTACTAACCCTTGGGACAACGGCTCATAACTACTTATTACTAGTTCGTATAAAAAAACTTCTAATTTTCTTGGTTTTCTTAAATTTTTCTAATCTCATGGATGTAATTTTTCACTATCTAAACTTTCATTATCTTATTTATATACAAAAAAGTGTAAATATTAAAATTATTTTTATACTTGAAAATTTTTAAATTTTTATGGGTTTTGAAAATTTTAAATTTTTATAGATTTTTTTTTAAAAAGAAATGTTTTGTGCTTATGCCAATGATATGCAAATGATGTAAAAATAAGCACAAACCTCCCCCAAACTTGTTTTCAACAGTGTCCTCACTGTTGCCAATAGCTATATCTGAAAAACCTGTAAGTCTGGGAGGTTTTATTAGTGGGGGCAAAATATATAAGTGAAGAACTTCCCCCAAACTTATTCTTTTCTCTCACCTTCATTCAAAAGATGATGCAATGATATACAGGATATGAAGGTGAGACGGAGGAAGTTTAATCAAAATAAACTCGCTCTTGTAAGAACAAGAGCTCCTCCGTGGGGTCAGTGGAAAAATACGGCTTTAATCTATGTCCATTTACTTTGAAAAAGGTGCCGTTTTTAACATTTTCTACTTCTACTGCCCCGTGCGGGTATACAGACCGCACAACAAAAGGTCCCTTCCATCGAGATCAGAGCTTACCCGCGTGAAGGTGTAATCGTGAATCATAAAGAAGGACTTGTTGACCAGGTGAAAATGTTTTCCTCAAAATGTTTTTATCGTGAAAAACCTTAGTCCTGTTCTTTGTGATTACAGCGTTATCATAAGCTTCATCGCGGAGTTCGCTTAGCTCATTAAGTTGCAGCTTCCGAAAGTTGCAAGCAAGGTTTAAATCAAAATTTATTTCTTTAATATCCCACAATGCTTTATGCTCTATCTCGACGGGTAAATGACATGCTTTTCCAAACACTATCCTATATGGAGACATCCCTAGGTCGGTCTTATATGCAGTTCGGAATGCCCAAAGAGCATCCGTCAGTTTGGTCGACCAGTCTTTTCTATTTTTAGCAACAGTTTTCTCTAGGATAAGTTTGATTTGTCTGTTTGAGATTTCAGCCTGCCCGCTTGTTTGGGGGTGATAGGGTGTAGAAAGTCGGTGGTTGATTGAGTACTTCCGCATCAGAGTCTCGAAAGATCTGTTGCAGAAGTGTGTCCCATTATCACTAATAATAGCGCGTGGGTGTCCAAATCGCGAGAAGATATTCTCTTTTAAGAACTTAATGACAACTTTCCTGTCATTAGTGCGACATGGAATGGCTTCTACCCACTTTGAGACATAATCAACCGCCAGCAGTATGTACAAATTCCCAAAGGAGTTGGGAAATGGACCTATAAAATCTATACCCCAAACATCGAATATTTCAACAACCAGAATGGGTTGCTGAGGCATTTCATTCCTCTGGGATATTCTACCCGTGTACTGACATTGTGTACAGGTTTTGCAATGCTCAAATGCGTCCTTGAATAAGGTCGGCCAATAAAATCCACATTGCAAAACCTTCTCCGCTGTCTTTCTAGGACCAAAGTGACCCCCACAGGCCTGATCATGACAAAAAGAAAGAACACTCTTGAACTCTTCATTCGGGACACACCGGCGAATGATCTGATCAGGACAATATTTAAACAAATAGGGCTCGTCCTAGTAAAAGTGTTTTACTTGGGAAAGAAAACGATATTTGTCCTGTTTTGACCAATCGCTGGGTATCAGTCCCGTGGCATGATAGTTCACAATATCCCTGAACCATGGTTCATTGGATACGCTCAAGAGTTGCTCGTCAGGAAACGAGTCATTGATCGGCAGGGTCACAGGGGAAGAAATGATGCGTGAAAGATGGTCAGCTACTACGTTTTCACATCCTTTCTTATCTTTGATAACAAGATCAAATTCTTGTAACAGTAGGATCCAACGTATTAGTCGACCTTTTGCATCTTTCTTCGCCAGAAGATGTTTTAAAGCGGAATGGTCAGTGTACACAACTATAGGAGAGCCAATTAAGTAAGATCTGAATTTTTCTAATGCAAATACAACCGCTAAAAGTTCTTTTTCTGTGGTTCTATAATTGATTTGCGCATCATTCAGGGTCTTACTAGCATAGTAAATCACGTGTGGCATCTTTTCGATGTGCTGTCCTAAGACTGCACCTACTGCAAAATCAGATGCGTCACACATCAGCTCAAAGGGGTAGTCCCAGTTTGGTGATGATAAAACGGGGGCTGAAGTGAGTGAGTGTTTAAGTGAGTCGAAAGCTGTCTCGCAATCCGAGTCAAAATGGAAGGTCGTATCCTTGGCCAGGAGAAGAGTTAAAGGTCTAGCAATTTTGCTAAAGTCCTTAATGAATCTCCTATAAAAGCCCGCATGGCCAAGGAAAGAGCGAATATCTTTGACGCTTTTGGGATGAGGGAGGTTTTGAATGACATCTATCTTAGCTCTGTCAACCTCAATGCCTTTCTGTGAAATAACATGTCCAAGAACAATTCCTTCTTGGACCATAAAATGGCATTTTTCCCAGTTCAAAGTCAAGTTCTTCTCTTTGCAACGAGTAAGAACAGCGTCAAGATTCGCTAGGCAATCGGAAAAAGAGTCTCCAAAAATTGAAAAGTCGTCCATAAAGATCTCCAAAAACTTCTCTACCATATCAGAGAATATCCCCATCATACACCGCTGAAAGGTAGCGGGAGCATTGCATAACCCGAAGGGCATGCGACTGTAAGCAAAGGTACCAAAAGGATAAGTAAAAGTGGTTTTATCTTGATCCTTTTTGGCGATGGGGACCTGATTATAGCCTGAGTATCCGTCCATGAAACAATAATACTCTCGTCCCGCTAAGCGTTCCAGCATTTGATCAATGAATGGTAGAGGAAAGTGGTCTTTCCTCGTGGCAGTGTTGAGTTTTCTATAATCGATACATACACGCCACCCAGTTTGGGCGCGTGTCTGAATCAACTCATTCGCCTCATTGGTTATAACTGTGATGCCGGATTTCTTAGGAACGACATGTATAGGACTCACCCATTGGCTATCGGAGATGGGGTATATAATACCATTACGATCTCTTTCATGACAGCTTCCTTCATGACGGGATTCAACCATCTCTGTGGTTCTCGGGTTGGTCTGGCATCATCCATCACATGTATATGATGTTCAACTATCAAGGGACTAATCCCTTTGATGTCCGCCATACTCCAACCAAACGCCTCTTTGTTAGATCTCAATACCGATAAAAGTGCATTCTCTTGCTCTAATGCTAGAGAAGCGGAAATTATAACCGGTAAAGTCTCCTTCTCACCTAAATAAGCATATTTCAGATGAGACGGTAAAATTTTAAGATCTAATTCAGGCGGAGAAATGATAGAAGGAGAGATCATTGAATGATTTTTGGATTTACAAAGAAGCCCAGAGCCTGTGAAAGATACAGACTCGGGTGGAGAAAAGTCAGAAGTGCAGGACACAAGTGTAGGTAAAGTGTCTTCACTAAGATCTTGTGTGAAGTCAAACAGAGATGTGGTAATGTCATCGAGATCAGTAAAGCAAAGTTCCTCAGCTCCACAACTATCGGGAGCGATCTCATGGACAGAGCACACATCTAAAATATGAGCAGAGGGTTCTGATGGCTGACTTCCAACTTTGTAGATGTTTAGTTCAATGGTCATATTTCCAAATGATAAGTTCATTGAACCGTTTCTACAGTTTATAACAGCGTTGGAAGTGGCAAGGAAAGGACGACCTAGAATCACCGGAATTTGGCCCCGGGGTTTGCTACAGGATGTGTGTCGAGCACAATGAAGTCTACAGGGAAAACAAATTCCCCGACCTTTATCAACACATCCTCTAATTCACCCCTTGGTTTGGTGATAGATCGGTCTGCCATCTGGAGAGTGCAGTGAGCAGGTTTCAGCTCTCCAATCCCTAATTGCTCATAGACAGAATAAGAGAGTAGGTTAACACTTGCGCCAAGGTCTAAAAGAGCACGATTTATGTTTTTACCCCCAATAGAAATCGATATTGTAGGACATCCTGGGTCCTTTCGTTTCTTTGGTAGCTGGGGAATAAAAGCAGTGCTGATATTATTAGCCATAAAGACCTTCTTCGGCACTTGGGTCTTCCTCTTCCTAGTGCACAAGTCCTTAAGAATTTTCGCATAAGCGGGGACTTGTTGAATTGCATTTAGGAAAGGGATATTGATGTTAACCTGTTTGAACATTTCCATAATTTTCTCCATATGAGGACTCGTTCTATTACCCCTTAACCGATTCGGGTAAGGAGCTTTCGCAATAAGCGCTGGGTCCATCATAGGAGAAGGAAGAGGGGGTAGACGAGGTCCCAAAAAAGGTGTGGGGACCGTCTGTGGAGAACTATAAGGGTTGGGAGAAGGTGTCGAGCCTAATGGGAAATGGAGAATAGGCTCTCGA
This sequence comes from Agapanthus africanus, assembly GCA_030015575.1. Lineage (NCBI taxonomy): Eukaryota > Viridiplantae > Streptophyta > Magnoliopsida > Asparagales > Amaryllidaceae > Agapanthus > Agapanthus africanus. The sequence goes on along the minus strand of CM057338.1, from coordinate 422,243,111 downwards.
GAAGGTGGTATGGTAGAAGAAGAAGGATCAGAAGGAGAAGTGTGTGTGTGTAGAAAGGTCTCAGCCGGGGTGTTGATATGATTTTCAGTATCATCAATACCTTCCCCGACATGATTATTCAGCACTTTCCCCGATCTCAACGTTGTGATGGCATTTACATTGTAATGCCCAGGATTCTCTAGGGGTTGAGAGGGAAGTTTCCCTTTTTCTCTCGCACTCATTTCGGCTATTAGGCGTGCGATTTCAGCTTCCATCGATCTGATACTCTCAGCTTGGGACGCTGAGTTTTTCTTTATCTCACTGACGGAAGATCTAACCTCAGTCGAAACCTCTATGAAATTTGATAAAAGTGATTTCATGGTTTGAGTGAATTGAGAGAACTCGTCAGAACAGGACTGCATAGGATTAGACTGTGCAGGAGTGTTGCCTTGGTTTTGGAAATTTTGTGACTGATAGGGGTGCTAAGTGAGTTGAAGGGGTTGCTGTTGTGGTGGAGGAAAAGCCCTTTGAAATTGATTCGTGTTTGGAACCGTGTTTTGAGATTGGTTTTGGTTCCAAGCGAAATTCGGGTGATTCCTCCAACCCTGATTGTACGTGGAAGAATATGGATCGTTTCTAGGTCGTTGAAATGCGGCATTAGAATGCTCGTGACCTTGAAATGCAGAGTTTAATGGACATTCTTCCGTTAAATGAGACGGATCAGAACAGCACCCACAAACAGTTTTGGGGAGCGACATTGGGTTTAGGGAGGCTGCAGAAAATTTGTGTTCCATAGCGTCGAGCTTCTTTTGCATTGCTGCCATCTCAGCTCGAACACCTATGGATACATCTATTTGGTGTACGCCACCCCTATTCAATGGTTGGGTTCCACTCTCCCACTGTAGTGATTTTTCGGCGAACTCTTCTAAATACTTCCAAGCTTCCCCATCATCCTTAGTCATAAAAGTACCTTGACACATGTTTTCAAGGCTCTGTTTAGTGTTTAGGTTAATGCCCTCATAAATGATTCTGCAAAGCTCCCATTTCGGGATGCCGTGATGAGGACACTGAACCAATAGATCCTTGAAACGTTCAAAGCATTTTGAAAATGGTTCGGTAGGGAGCTGGGCAAATTGATTCAGTTCGCTATGGATTCGAGCCGTCTTTTGGATTGGGTAAAATTTCTTAAGGAATGCAGCGACGAATTCTTCCCAATTCGTAATAGAGTGTGCGGTAGTGTTATATAGCCACTTCTCGGCTATATCGCACAATGTAAATGGAAGAAGTCGTAGACGCATCGCATCCACTGAAAGTTGTGACGTACCCATCATTGCGCATACGTTTTCAAATTTGGTAATGAAAACGTAAGCGTCCTCAGTCTCGAGTCCGTGGAATTTGGGTAAAAGATTGATATACTGGGGCTTAATCTCAAAGTTATCCCCATTGGCTGGTGGTGTGGATAAGCAGGTCGAAAGAGGACCTCGAAATGGATAGCACCTCTCCTGGAGAGAGATGCGGGGTGGATTCTGCGCACCAACGGACGGCGGCAGATTAGGGTTAAAGAAGTTTGATGGAGTCGGATCCATCGATGTGGGTGTGGTAGTGGGTAAAGAAGAAGTAAATGGAGAAATATCGACTTCGGAGTCGATAAGGGGTACGCGGACTAAACGGGCACTAGAATCCCGTGTCCAGCCTATCTTGTACTAAAAAGGGTTAGTACAAGTGGCAGCGTTGACTTATAATTAGGGGTAAATGAATGCGGTGTTTGCTTTTGAAAAAGGGATGGATTTTTGAAAAAATGATGCGACATAACAAATGCAACACACAAACCCTAGAATCTAGTGGTCACCTAGGTCCGGCTCTAGACCGCTCCTAACTGCCAAAAGACAAGTCGCGGGATAGAATCCTCCACTGCCTCTTTGGTCCCCTGTGGCCAGGTAAGTGCCAGGTAAGTGGGAAGGTACTCTACTACGTAAGTAGTGGGCCTAATTAATAACCACTAGCCTTCGATACACTTTCCTAGGCACCACAAGAAAAAGCGGATAAGCAATGAATTACCCACGGCCTTCTCTTGTCCTAATTGAGCGCGACAGTCCTTAGAGTCATCTCTAGATATTTTTTAGTTAATGTGGGTCAATGCGGATTCAAGTTTTGTGGTTTTCGGGGCCTAGGAAGGTTAATGAACTCCCCACCTAATTTGGATTTGGCCGTGCCCCTTAATATCCGTATTTATAATGCAAATAACCAAGAAACAAAATCACGCACAAATTTAATTTTGCAATTTGCGAGCTGCGATTATTTGCAAAGAATCCTGCAGCAAAGTATTAGTTGGAGCTAAAAAGAGGAGAGAGGAGAAGGTAAGAAGTTTACAGAGAAAAACTGGTACAGTGATCCCTCAAGTAGACCGCGGTTCCGCCGCATATGGGTCCTATTGCAGCCCTTCCGCGGTCGACAAATTTGATCTCTTGAAAAGAAAAATTGCAGAATGCACCTGATCACTTCCCTAGTCCTCTGGAATTTTCCAAACAATTTTTTCAATTTCCAAACAGCTCCAGATCTCCTTGCAATGAAACACAACAAATTGTTTAGGGTTTGCACGAATTTTGATCTCAAAAATCACAATGAAATAATTCTTTCAATTCAAACTTTGATATAAAACGAATTAGCGCGCGATCCCCGGCAATGGCGCCATTTTGATTGGATAATTTCCTTGATTGGATATATGTAAAAAGTATCGATTCAAATAGTCCCCGATTTCGGCGCTATTTGATTGATCGTAAAATGCGAGACTGAGTAAGTAAATCAAATCGATAAGAGTCTCTTTGTGTCGGTAATTAGAAAATTGAATAAAGTTCACAATCAAAAAATTATATTTGACCGTAATCAACTACGGTGTCAGTTGTAGATCGTAAGCGAGTGCGGATCGTCCACAGGGATTGTGCGATTCGTTTTTATATTTGATTTGTTTGAATTGAAAAGTTAATTGAAAAGAAAACATGATTCAAGAATTTATCGATTGATTCAGGTGTCACGAGTTTAATCAAGAATCAAGAAACTGATAAACAATCAAGAATTGGGTTTCGATAATATTTCCAACCAAAATGTCAAGAATCTAAATGAGGCTCGTAGGAATCGATCGGATCTATAGACGTGATGTAATATCAAGATTTCGTGTTCTTGTCCTTCGAAGGATTGATACTAGATCGATGATGATTGACCAGAGTTAGGGCTTTCTTGATGAAACTAGGGCTTCATCATTTAACCCTTGTTCTTTCGTTGATTATCATTCACACTCTAGCCTCTACCAATTTCAAGAAACGATCGTAACTCCCCAATCTCGAGCGATATCAATCAAGAAAGCATCGCAACGAATTGGGTCGTCGATTCTTGATCTTGCTAGGGTTTATAAAACTCGTAGGATTCAAGAATCGATTTAAGATATATTACATCATCATTCTATTGATCGTCTCGACTCCTCGACGAACGGAGTATTACTCAAACATCACAACAAGAATTATAACTAGAAATTTAGATTGACTCATGATGCAAGAATTTAAAGAAAACAAGATAAAAGAATATCACCTTTTATTTATATCAACAATTTGATTACAGTCGCTCAAGAACTACAAGAGGAAGAATTAAATTGTCGACTTGGCTTCGCTCGGCTCCGTGAGTCGCGGATCGGCTTGGACCACTTGCTCTGTTGAAGACCGGCTCGGCTCCTAAAAGGTTGCAAGGCTTCTAGCTGGAATGGGTACTCGGGATCTTGGCTTTTGATTGGAATTAGGGTTAGGGTTTTACACATGTCCTCTCACTAGACTTGTGGAAGAAGAAGATGAAGAGAGAGATAGAATAGCTCTAAATTGGCTACTAAAATCAACTAATCAAAGATCAAGTCTCTCAATAATTGGATCCTTTTACAAGTGAGCCTAGGGTCTTATTTATAGATCACCCAAACCCTAAGCCTTTGTGAGTTCCCTCCAAAAGTTTGTTGAAAGACTTCTAGAAAGAGTTTGTTAGGCTTAGCTTAGGGTTTAAGCTAGGGTTTAGGAAGAAGTTTCTAGAATGTTAGGCTAGTTTAGTGTTGATCCCAAAGCTTGCTGATCTGGCAGAAGTCTCTGGAGTCTTCTGAAATTTGCATAGGTTTTCTGAAGTGTGGAAGATGTGGTAGACATTGTGCACTGAAATTGGAGTGGTGACGTCGACAAGCCGCCGCGGAACCGCGGCACAATGCGGCTTAGGCCGCGGTTCCACGGCCATTTGGGCTCAGGGCTTCAACTTCTTTGTGTTGACTTTTGGTGTCTTCTACTGTATTTTGTGATATATTGAATTCATGAATTCTCTTTACATTAATACCAGATTCCAAATCATTGAGTTGGCGTCATGTTTGATCGGTACCATGTACATTTTGGCCGTTCTTCTGGATTTTCCTGCACAGATCTCAAAACAGGTGTTGCGCAATATAGGGAAGATGCGATGCCATGAAATGCAGTCAATTTCCTTTATAGTGTCGGTTTTAGAGTCTAATACATGCAATCTGATATTTTGCGACAGTTTTGCTAATATGTAAAATATGAATGCCGAACACTTCTATATGAATGCAAATGATGAGGAAATTGCCGGCTAAAATATGCAATATTTTCGACTAATCAGGATGGATTCGTTCCAGCACTTCAAGTTGGGGATCTCCAGTTCTACTTGTAAAGAAGAATGAAGGTTCATACAGAATGTGCATTGATTATAGATCCTTGAACGAAGTAACGATAAAGAACAAGTATCCACTCCTGCGCATCGACGATCTGTTCGATCAGCTAAGTGGATCTTGCATTTTCTCCAAGTTAGATTTTCGTTCGGGTTATCATCAGGTGAAGGTCAAGGAATCTGATATCCATAAAACGGCATTCAGAACTTTCTATGGTCATTACGAATTTTTTGTGATGCCATTTGGAGTGACCAACGCACCAGCAATATTCATGAACCTGATGAATCAAGTTTTCCGGGAGTACCTAGACCGGTTTGTTGTCATTTTCATCGACGACGTCCTGGTATATTCTAAGAGTCGAAAGGAACACACCGAATACTTGAGAATTGTCCTGAAAACTCTACAGCAACATCAACTCTATGCCAAGTATAGCAAATGCGAATTTTGGCTAGATCAAGTTGGTTTTCTCGGACATATTGTATCGGGCGAAGGAATCTCTGTGGATCCAGCGAAAGTTTCCGCAGTAAGCGAATGGCCGACACCGAAGCAGTGAAGGACATTCGAAGTTTCTTGGGCCTAGCTGGATATTGCCGAAGCTTCATTGAAGGATTTTCGAAGATAGCAACACCCCTGACCAAGCTCACACGTAAATATAAAGAATTCCTGTGGTCATAAGAATGCGAACAAGCTTTCGTAGAACTCAAGTCAAGATTGACATCGGCGCCTATTTTCGTTATACCGGACCAATCTGGAGGTTTCGAAGTACATTGCGATGCATCCGGTAAGGGATTAGGATGTGTTCTACATCAGCACGGTAAAGTTGTGGCTTATGCTTCAAGACAGCTAAAGATTCATAAGCGCAATTACCCGACGCATGATTTGGAGTTGGCGGACGTAATCTTTGCTCTTAAGATTTGGCGCCATTATCTTCTTGGTGAGCAAGTGAACATATACACAGATCACAAGAGTCTGAAATATGTGTTTACTCAGAAGGAGCTTAATATGCGGCAAAGACGATGGTTAGAACTCATGGCGGATTTCGACATCAACCTGCAATATCACCCAGGAAAGGTGAATGTGGTACTTGATGCCCTTAGTCGCAAACCATTAGCAATAAATCTCGCCGCTCAGTGGAAGCGTCAACAAGACTTGCATTAGATGGAGATTGAAGTGGTCATGCCAAGTAACGCTTCAAGTTTGATGAACTTACAAGTTCAATCTATCATTGTTAATCAGATCAAAGCAGCTCAGGCAAGTGATGCTAAGTTGCAAAAGATCAGAGAACAAGTAGAGAATGGACTCAGAACAGACTTCATTATTCATGAAGACGGATCTTTAAGGTACGGCAGCAGACTGTGTGTACCAAAATGTTCTGTTTGGGAAGAGTTAATGAAAGAAGCTCACAACTCTCCCTACTCAGTACACCGTAGAGGTACAAAGATGTACAAAGATCTATGTTAAAATTACCGGTGGCATGGAATGAAGCGTGAAGTAGCTAGAAGCGTCGCTAAATGCTTGGTGTGTCAGCAAGTAAAGGCTGAACATCACAGGACTGCTGGATTACTTCAACCGTTACTTATCCCAAATGGAAGTGGCAACACATCACAATGGATTTTGTGACTGCACTCCCTCGCAGCACAAAGGGTAACGATGCGGTATGGGTTTTTGTGGATCAACTCACGAAGTCGGCTCACTTCATCCTATTTCGAGTTGGCCAATCAACTGAGACATTAGCAAAGAAGTACATGGAGATAAGAATCTAATTAAGATTTTAAACTATTCGAATATGTACTATCTCTGATACCCATGAACTCATACAGGAGATTGTGAGACTTCATGGAGTACCGGTCTGCATTGTCTCCGATCGTGAAACCAGGTTTCGATCACAATTTTGGCAAAATCTGCAAGCGATCTTGGGAACAAGTCTGAACTTCAGCACAGCTTATCTTCCACAAACAGATGGTCAGTTTGAGTGAACTATTCAGATCTTAGAAGATATGCTCAGAACATGTATGCTAGACTTCGGAGGATCATGGGAAGATCACATACATCTTGTGGAGTTTTCATACAACAACAACTATCAAGCAAGCATCGGAATGGTGCCTTTTGCAGCGCTTTATGGAAGAAAGTGTCGATCGCCATTAAGTTGGGACGACATCGGAGATAGAGAACTCCTTGGACTTGAGATGATAGTAGCAACTGTTGACGTAGTTCGTACTATCAGGGAAATAATGTCCATAGCCTAAGATCGACAGAAGCACTGAGCTGATGCAAAGCGCCGTCATTTGGAGTTCCAGCCGGGAGATCACGTATTTCTGAAGATATCTCCGAACCGCGGAGTGATTCGTTTTGGAAGACGGGGTAAGCTTAGTCCAAGGTACATTGGACCGTTCGACATACTCGAACGAGTCGGTAAAGTGGCTTATCGCTTGGCACTTCCACCTTCATTGGAAGGAGTGAACAATGTGTTCCACATATTCCAACTCAAAAGGTATGTGAGTGACCCCAGCCATGTTTTTGATCACTCCGAACTCACTATATAACCAGACTTATCTTGTGAGCAGCAACCTGTTGAGATCCTGGATAGAAAGGTGAAGTCACTACGGAACAAGGAAGTCAACTTGGTTCGAGTGATGTGGAGAAAATACACACCAGGAGAATCGACATGGGAAAGGGAAGATGAGATGCGTGCAAGATATCCTCACTTATTTGCAAACTGGTCCTTAAAATAAATTGTAAGTTTCAAGGACGGAATTTTTGTAAGGAGGGTAGACTGTAACAACTCCAATTTCAGTGTACATAAATTTCATTTAAAATTAATGTACAATTGGGGTATTTACAATTTCTGTGAAAGCTATAAGTATTTGTTTTGATTTAGAACAGTAAGAAAGAGCTTGTAGCTTACTGGTAAGGCCTTGCACTGCTGAACCATAGCACCAGAGTTCAAATCTCATCAGCCACATAATCTTTTTATTTTAAATTCTTTTAATCTTTTAGAAGCCTAAGAGTTTGCATGTGCACTACACGTAATAGGGTAAGTTACAGAATAATCAAACAGGTGAAATATGCTAGTTAAAGTGTCGTGGACACGTGGCCCCAATCCAGACCCTATCCCCTCGAATCCGACCGACGAGAATCCCTCCCAGTTCGGTGCCGCCGGTTTTCCCTAGCCCAAACCCCATTTTTTTTGTAAACCCTAGACCCTTGGACTCCCCTCTTTAATCCCTATCTGTTTGTTTTCCCTGCATTTTCCAGAGATTTAAAACCCCCTTTAAATCCCATTTTTAATGCAAATTTAAATGCATTTTTCATCACCCCCTAAACCCTAATTTGTCCTATAAATACCCACTCCATTTTGCATCCCTTCACACTGAAAATTCTATACAAAAACTCTTAAGAATTCCCAAGTCTCTATTTGTGTGCAAGTGAAGTCAGCAAAGGGCGAAACTCCGACGAAGTTCCGGCGACGATACGCGGAGTTTCCGGCAGCGAAACGAAGCACCGACGAATCCTGGACCTCCTCCTACCTCCCCCCTCTCATCAAAGCCAGTAAGTCCCAATTCTCTCTCTCATCTTTAACTTTAAAAAGTTCCATTTCTAAAACCCGACGGAAGCAGAGTTAGTCCGACTTCCGATTCGGTTTTCTTTAAAAACTATATTTTTCTTAATCAAGATAACTTCATATTCTTACATATTGCTTAACAAACATTAACAAACTCAACAAAACAAGTTTCATATCAAAATAATCATTTTTGTGACATTTATCGCATTTTAAAATAAAAATACCACAAACTATTCATTTAGACATTATAACATTTATTCCTTACTATACTTTTAGATAGTTCACGAGGTAATGATCTACCTTATCACAACACACATCTCTATCATAACACGATTGATTTTGGGACAATAGAATACGGGAAATACGACTTTACAAATAAATCTCTTTAACTTATAAAACTGTTTTCTTTAAAACATGTATTAAAATATTTCCATGCAATTGGGCCTCTACAACTCACTTTTGGGGACCCGTTCGGGATGGTGCGGATTATCGCACATCCTCGGGCTTAGTAGAGCGAGATGCAGACCTCCGTAAGGAGCATTCGATCTCGATGGATTTTTTATACATTTTTCTTTAGAAAAATGAGATTTTTACAAGAAAATAAATAAAACTATTTTCATTAAATACGTATATATAATTATTATCAAAATACTTATTTTAAATATATATATTATTCCATGTTTCCAAAACTCAAGAAAAGAATTCAAATATTACATGAAATTACCATGATAATTCAAAACAATATTCATATTACAAATAAATACCATATATTATGAAATTAAGTTTTATTCGCTAAAAATTCCACATTTATAAAATATATATTAATGAAAACCCTAAAGACGATAATTAAATGCTTGAGGTGTATTTTGAAATTATACCAAAACTATTTTTATATAAAACCCCCTCAAGTTATACTAAATTACAATAAGGACCCTAGTAAACATAGGTTTAAGCGGGACCAGTCTCTTGAGCCTCAGAGAGCCGGAGATATTGGTGCTTGCCTATTTAAGGTAGACAACTTAACAAACGGTGTTCTCAACACGGTAATTGTCTTGGAAAAGGACACAAAACCTAGTCCTTTCCTCTAAGCTTTGGGACTGCATAACAGAATCTCCCTAATGAGAATTAAATTCTCAACTTGTGGGGAGATCTGCTTCAGCAGATCTCAGCCAGAGGAAGAGCTAAGTTCTTTTTTGAAAGAGTTAAACTCTTGTAAAAGGAGATATAATGATATCTAAGCATTTTCCTCACGTAGGGTTTCTTTTTCTCTAAAGGGAACTCCTATTCTCTTTTTGTTTTCTCCAATCTTATAGGGGGTCTCCTCTTTTTCTCTATATATCCCTCTCTCTTCAGTCTCGAGTCCTTTATATAGCAGAGGCAAGTTTGTTGATTTTTGTTAAGGAAATCTCTCATTGAGAGATTTTTTATTAATTCGGGGATTTTATCCACCGTTAGATCTTTGATCCAGGGACTCCTATTTTACAGAAGACATTTTTCTTATTTTCTAATAAGATTGGGAAAATATTTTCCCGTATAGAGCTTATTCTGTATCTCGGTGATTTTTAATCACCATTGGATTTTTAATCCAACGGTACTCTGATTTACAGAGCACAATCTTTCTTGTTTAGAAAGATTAGGAAAATATTTTCCCATACAGAGGTTATTATGTATCTTGGTGATTTTTAATCACCATTGGATCTTTAATCCAACGGTGCTCTAATTTACAAAGCACAATCTTTCTTGTTTAGAAGGATTGGGAAAATATTTTTCCATACAGAGCTTATTCTGTATCTCGGTGATTTTTAATCACCATTGGATCTTTAATCCGACGGTGCTCTGATTTACAGAGTACAACCTTTCTTGTTAAGAATGATTGGGGGAAATATTTCCAAAATAGGGTTCTGATCCCTCTTATTTAGAATTTAATTCTATCGGGTCAGAAGGTATTTAGGAATCCTCACGTGTAGCACGTGACCCAATGGCACTAGACCGGTTTGCTTATATGCAGCAGTCCCAGAGAAGAGCATCACGTGTTGGCACATGATGCCTTCTGGCCTGTTATTTGTTTTATTTGTTTTATGAAGGCGCCTATATACTTTGTATATAGATGCTCACGTGAGGCTCAACTTCAGCCTTATTTGTTAAGCGTAATGCTTATAATTTTTGCTCCAAGGCGCATCACGTGTGGGCACGTGATGCTCCTTTTGGGGAATTCTTTCATCGCTTTTTGGTTCATTATTTATTTATTATTATTATTATATATTTTTTTATAAGGAAACAAATGCCCCCACAGCGTTGTTCTCATGTGGCTTGCACGTGAGTGCAACGCTGTCACCCTTATAGCCGTTGGATTGCTTATGGGAAGGGGAAGGTGAACCGCCCTTGTCACGTCTTATAAATACAAGGGTATGGCCTTTGGTAAGCCACTGTTCTTTCATCTTCTTCCTTGCTTGTCTCTTTCGAGAATTTAATTCTCCTCCTAAGAGCTTAGTTCTCTGTCCATTGCAATTCCAGAGTTGAACTCTGTTAGAAAAAGAAACCTTTTCTAGGTAAAGATCTTGAACATCAGAGAACCCTTTTCTTAAAGAAAACCTCTGGCTTTTAAATCCATCACGAGAGCTTTTCTCTCCTCTGAAACCCATCTCTTAGAGATCCAAAGACGTGATCTTTGAGTAGTAACCCTCAGTGCCTTGGGCATTCCTCCTCTGGCCTTTAAGGATTCATGGACTTTGATTTTTCATTTCCTCTTCATGGGGGTTTCTAGAATATAATTCCATTGCATAAAAAGAATTTAATTCCTCATCAAAGAGCACTACTCTGAAGATCAAAAGGGCCCTTCAGGAATTTCATTCCTTGATGGTCTTGAGCACATTTTCACAGGGTTTTTCCTTACTTGCATAAATTTAAATTTGTTGGGTATTTTAACAGAACTTGCTTTCTCTATGAGGATGTCAAGAGTTGTTTAAACCCCCATGTCTGTTTAATGAGAATCTTTTGGGATTCTTATAATAAGCATTTCATCGTCTCGATCGTTAAACTCTTGCTGATTTTTCTATTCAGATACTATGGCCGTTTATTTGTATGATCTTGACGAAATCATATCGTATGAAGACATTCGCGTCCAAGGCCGCTGTCAAAACCAGAAGTTTACGGATGCTCAATGCGCTGAGGTTATGCGTCGCTTTGATGAATACAACGGTCGGCTACTCTCCCGCCGTTCCGCTTTATTGAAGATCATCGTGGGAGCGATTTGGGAAGCCCTTCCTGGATTATACGAAGCCATGCCGCTGGAAGCGCTTGATGATGCCGAAAACAAGGTGCACTCAGTATATCTGATGGGCTTGATCTCAAAGAGGCAGAGAGATGGTCTTATTGATAGCTTGCATCAAGTTTTCCAACAGACGACGATAATCTCTGCCTATCAGAGGACGGATGATATTAGCGAGAATCCTGACGCTTGAGCACATGAGAAGATGCACAAGAAAATGGTCAGAGAAGCCAGAAACATTTTACTCAGGCTTGCTTCTGAATTCCTCAATCCATGTCCGACATCAAGTGTTTTACCATTGTAAACATTTTCTTTTGTTTTTATGCCATGTATAAGTTCTTGGAGTATGAATGACAAAACTTCCCATTTCTCCCTTTATTTTTGCTCACGGGTATTCTGCATGAAGTGTTGTTATACTGTTATTGATGTTCACGTGTTTTGCGCATGAGGTGCTGCTGGGGAGTTTAATCTTGCACTAGCGCTTGCGCTCACTTGTTATGCACGTGCGGTGCCGCTTTAGTTTTCAAAAGGGATCAATGTGGGTGCTCACGTGCCATGCACGTGAGGCTCCACTGATGAGGTCATTTCACCTCCCTACTCTAATTCCAATGAGTTACCCTTTTCTTTTCCCATGCCCCCTTTTTCCGGCCTTGGGAATAGCTCCACCATGCACGAAGTTTTCTGTGAATGCGTCTCTTTATAACCCGAGACTACATCCTCCTTCTTCTCTTCAAAGAGAAACCCATCTTTTATTAACAGAACTCAAACAAACCAAGAGCTATGGCCTGCAATCGCCCTCACGCTTGTCGGCAACCATAGGAGGTGCCCATCGAGGAAACGATTCCTTGCTTTGCTTCACGGCTAGCAGATCCCCTTCTCACCGACGCTCAATATGACGTGCTCATGTATGAGCTCCCGACTCGTAGAGGCTCTCCTCTTCCTATAGGCTCTATTTGGTTTCGGATGATCTTTCTATCCATGCTCGCCAACACCCCCCTCATCCGACAGAGATGACCCCGGCGATTCTCGATGCGGCGGAGGACAAAATTGAGTGTTTCCACGAGGCACGCTTAATTACCCAGGCTCTGAAGGATCGCTCGGTTCATTTACTGAGTCAGATAAGAGCCCGGCGGACTATCATGTCTGCTTTCGCTGATGAGCATGGCGCTAATCGGTGGGGAGCAACTCCTCGCGAAGACCATCGCTTCGATATGGTGGAGAGGGCAGAGAGGTAATTGGAGAACTTTGTATTTTGTTTTGTTAACCCCTGTATCTCTGATCCCATATTTGGTGATCTTTTCCCTGTAGAGTAGTATATTTATATCAATATATTTTTCTTATCATTGACTGTTGAATGTTTTCTGTTGAATGTTTTATGTTCATCATATATTCGTACGTGTATTGCACCTTTTTACATGAGCTTTATACTTTACACTTAGGAATTTTCTTTTAGTGCGAGCACTATTATAGTGTCGTACATAAATCAGCATGCTTTGGACACCATTTCTATTTAAGCACATACACAGTTGTACTGTCGTGTCTCTTTAGCAAAATATGTCTTGTATATAGTCTATCTTGATCTCCTTGTAGGGCAGCGATGGCTTAGGAAACAGGTTTGGATCTTCCGCCTAAGACTTTTCAACTTCATGAGCCGTGAGGGTCTCATAAAAACTTTTCTCCCTATGTGTCAAGAGGATCCCGTAGGTGTATTTTCTCCTTAGGAGTCGTGAGGACTCCTAAGTGCGTTTTCTCTTAAGAGTCGTAAGGATCTCACAAGAGAATTTTCTCCCTTACAAGTCGAGAGGACTCGTAAGTGGTTGTTCCCCTCCTTGTCGATATTTGACTTTGGAGAGTGTGGCCCGTGAATAGTATGCAATAGTCCATCTTGGACTGACTTGTAGGGCCCCAGTGCTTAGGAAACAGGTCCTTATCCCCATAACCTAAGGCTTTTCCCAACGAGTCGAGACGAATCGAGAATTTCTCGCAAGGACACTAATTTTCTCACGAGTCGAGCCGAATCGAGAAGTTCTCGCAAGGGTTTCCTAACGTCACAGTTAACTCCTGCTAATAGAAGTCCGTTAGGGTCTGTCGTACTAGGGTTTTTAACCCGTCGCACCGTCGCGTTGGCCGATATATTCCCCGATATGCAGTCTTGCTATTCGGGTAGCCCCGCGACTGTCGTGTCTCTGATCCCTTCGGGGGCTGGACAAGACGTCTTCAGGTAATATTACCGTCGAAAGAGCAAGCGTTAGGGATATTCCATGGCGCTTCTTACTTGAGATTAGGCTCAGTTTGGGAGCCCCGATAAGTCATGACCACTCCACGCTGGTGTGGGATGATCTCCGATAGTCTTTTCAGGTCTCATTTGAGTTGCCGTCAAGACCCTGAATCTAGGGATCTTCCTTTTCTTTGTTGGTTAACATTGTGTTTGCAATATTACGATGAATGTCGAGGTTGTCTCTGGGTTGTCTATGAACCGTCGAGGTTTGGAACTAGGAGACTTTTGCTATGGCTCCGTTTTGTTGATGTTGTAAGTCCACGGTAGCACCCCGGCCGTCTAACAGACGCCAATATGCAGAACAAAACTTTTATAAACTGGCGCTATCGCGTACTATAACCCGGATCTGCCATTAAAACTAAACTAACATATTGTAAAGAGGGTAGAATTGTTATACCGAACGATCCGAGTCTTTCGGTCTTTAACCATCATCCCACGCTTTGTTGCGGTGGCTTCGATCTTCTGAAACTCCAGTCTCGTCGTCCAGGTAGCACCACGTCGACGGATCTTTAAACGGGCTCCCACCTCTGAACCGAGGCAACTCGGTCGTCAAGTTTGCCAAAAAAGACGACCAAGATGTTGTAGAGAATGAGTAGAACACTTTGTCTCGTTACGTCCAAAGGTATGGACGAACGGTTAGTGAAGTTGTCTTTTGGATCGGGTGGAAATGTGAAATGAGTATCTATCAAATTTCCATACACTTAAACTCTCATCTTTTTCTCTCAAGCAACCATAACCCTCACCATAGGGTGGCCGGCCATATATAGAGAGGAAGGGGGTGGGTGTAGGAACAAGGGAGGGTGACCATAAGCTATCATACTTATCACTTCATTAAAGAAAGAATGACTCACAAATGACACCAAGTATGAACACAATAAATGAATCAATTAATGCTTAATGAGTCATGAAAACCTAGTCACCACAAAATCAATGCAAAAGAATGAGTCGCTAATCTTGAAGCTTCCACACATAATGACTCACCCTTAAGACGAAAAGATAAATCCGTATTTAACCGAATGTTAAATACGGGTGATAGAAAACAGGAAACTGGCAACTTCCAAAAGTGATCCTGAAACGAATTTCAGGATAACCCCGTAACAGTATAAACATACCTGCATTTGTATTACGACCGAATACAAATGCCATTGAGACAAAGATATTATATCTACACAGTATAATACTGGGATCCGGCTTAAACCAAAGCCTACCAGTATTATCTGCCCGAAAAATAACACGTGCGAAAAACGCACGTGTATTTTCCGAACCTTGCCATAAAACCATACTGCATCTACAACGTTTCGCCCGAACTTGGGAAAGTGTCTGTGGGGGACTCTAATGACACATCAATACACTGGCACTGGGTATAACCACTAGCACGTCAGAGGTACAAGCTGTACGTAACGGTTTGCCAATGTATTGATTGGAAGGGAAGCTGACGAGCGAACTCATCTATAAACCCTACTGAGCCTGACAGTGATAATATCCGTACAGTCCGGTCCATTCGTCTATGAGTATCGCATATTAGGCCTAGAGGGCCGGTAAATGTCAGACCCCCAATATCTGCATAAGTCATGTCAGAGAGCAACCCAGAACACCCTGAGATACTACTGGAATACCTTCCAGTAAATCTCGATTACCCTGGCCAGGGATTTCGTTTAATGGCTCTCCTAAACACAGCGCGATCTCATCCCCAATACCGGGAGAGACGAATCCCCGACGATCTGCTCACTGCCTCCATGTGGCTCGGGACTGTACCCAAAATATACCTGTTTGCACGACTCCTTTGACCCGTGGTAGGGTATAAATCAAAGTACAGTGGGAACTCACACGAGACAAATGACGACCTCCGGTCGATGAACTAACATGTACACATGTCACCAGGGAACTGCTATCTGACGATATGTATAATACCAACTAGCATGTTCCCGGCGAGTCCTGTCCGGTGTACTCATAACCCAATGAGCACCTGTATACATCTTAGGTGATCCAACTGACACCAGTGGCTTGTGAGACCGGCCACCGCCCCTCGTCGGGGTCTCGAATGTATACACTAGTCTACTCTGGAGTATCGATGCCCTGTCTCGAAACTCCCACGACTAGGGACACTTTAAGGATGTGCTTATAGACCCCAGCTCCCACATATATGATAGCCATCATACTGCTAGTAGTCAAGCAAGAATCCTATGGGCTCTATCAACATCTACATGATGATAAAGATAAACCAGATAGCATACTATCATCTCGAGTAAGACTGTTATATCGGTATAGGTCCTCCCTCAATCATTGCAATTACGTACCTGCGATCCAATAATTGACTTAGAGGGCACTATATCCAACAATCTCCCACTTGCACTTAAGGCTAATTATTGCGATGTCGCGTACTCACAGCTCGTGTGATACCGAGCATCCAACTCCTCTACTAATCAGTTTCACAAAGCTCGTTTGCAAAATTATTGTGTTCGAGAAATAGCCTCAGTGAGTGGATCCGCTTTGGTATTTCTTTCTGTATCTCTCTATATCTCAACCTCGCGGAGAAAACCATCTCCCGAATTGAGTAATACCTGTCTTAACATATGTCTGGATATCTGATGGGACCTAGTTCATAAATGAACTACAAATCCAAACTTCTTAGACTGTATTGATAACTGAACCTAATCAGTATCCAGCACCATGCCTCCTACAGTATCCTCTTGGACCACCTGTCCATAATACTGTCCCTCGTCGGGGGGAAAAACTATAACTCTGACAATCACTCTGTCATCCATGTCACCTTTGAAGCCTAGAATGATAACTGTCTCCCGAAGGAGGTTGCCGTCATCAAATCCGTAGAACATGCACTTATGTTCTAAAACTGCTTCCGTATGTTTCTTCAGGATTGGATTAATATAAACTTATCGCATCTAGTGCAAAAGCGACATCTGGTGTGGTACTTGACATCTCACGGTTGACTAAATTGCCTAAGCAAGTGATCTGTCAATCATGTACGTCCCTCTCCCCTTTAGTCTGTAAGACACCTTTAGAGAGGGTGACTCCATCACCTGCAGGTACACCACCATGCCAGGAGTCATCTATTCTAAAATACTATTAGAATACTGTCAAAGTACCCACATTGGGAAACTACCCAAATCTAGATCTAAAACCATAGATCTAGTAACCAGAATGTCAGATATTATATCCATATCCTTTGTGGAGAAACAACTGTGTGACGACCACAGTACAACCGATCGTAGTATAGGAATTTTACTTCCTACTCTGTGTATGTCATCCAAATACCAAGACATCACACCCTACTACCTTCTTAACAGATCCATCCCCTATTCTGATGAAGTCAAACCCATGACTGTCACATCAAAAATTAGATGATCTTATCTCTGCTATATGTGCTTAAGTCTATAAATAGACATAAGCTACTTGCCCACTATGCTTCCGCTGCTCCCACTGACTACGACAACCCTCTGGCAGAATAATATATACGTACACTTCTAAAACTAGTTTAGAACGACGCTATATATATCCTCCTGCCGGGTCTCATAGTCTGAAACAACAGTAGTATCAAGTCTGGGTAAACAAGAACCTCCCTGTCACCGTCCTTGAGGCTACCGGGGTACCTCTCGGGTGTCTGAGGTTACCCACCATATCTGCGGAGTGGCTATTGGAATGTCAAACCTGATTGAATATATAGGTTCTATTAAATTTTCCGTAATCGTTTGCGGTTCTGGAATCACTTCCAGTTCTACCATACTCCCACTACTTTTTTCTGAAAAAATACATTTTAATAAAACTGTGGCGAGTCAAGAACAATATCACTATTGATCTTCCAGATGGTAGAAAATCAACCCTCGTCAAAGCTAGGGTCAACCTACAAACTGCCATTACAGAAACGTGCCTTGAGTTTTCCAGTGTCTGTTTTTAAGCATAAGCTGGACAACTCCCCTTACCTTAACATCGTTAAGATATGAAGCAATCTATATCCAATATAGAAACATAGACACTTATTTAATTGGAACCAGATTCAAATCCTGCAGCTGTCTCTAGTGCATATCAACTTAATGGAGAGAGGCTAATCAGCATTACTCAACTTAGGAATGCATCCAATTATGAGTAACCTGAAAGAGAAACAAGTTTCTTAAAACCATTACTATCAACTGAATACCAATCACAAGAATCTACATCTTCGATTTCTTTGAAGAATCCCGATACTTGCGATACATGGTTCTCTACTTTATTCCTATACCCACAACTTCTCAATACTTAGACATTGTATTTCTACGAAACACTTGTCTATAAACTAGAGAAGTCACAAGTAAATAGAATATAGTATGAGGACCAACCCCTTTGTCCTGATGGACACTGGACAACATATAATACTCTGTATAAGTCCGCTGAGTTGAATAACTCAAAACCTGTGTATCGTAGGTTGAAAACTGTGCCCAGGCGATTTCCTCAAATATCACCAATTACAACGAATTCCGATATAATAAGGATGATCACCTAATTCCCAATAACTTACTCCCACTCATTATCTGTAAAACTATACATATGTGAGAATGAAACCTGGTAAATACATACCCTGGAGTAAGTATCTAATCGGGAAATCAGTTTTCTATTAACAATGCACAGTGAAACTGAAACATGAAAATGTTTCGTAGGGGTATCCTGGTATTCTTAGTAATGCCTCTTCCATAATCCAAATCATGACTTTAACCGTATATTTCCCTGCCATCTTTCCAATTCCCTTTATTTGTCTTTAGTCGTTACCTTCTGTACACCATCATTAGGCTAAATGGTTTTCTTTCTTCCCTACCGATTGGCACCAGCCTATGGTTTGGAAGAAGACTATCCAGTAAGCATAATAGGTGTACCCTCCTAAACCAAGGAGTACTCGCAACTTGAGAGAAGGTGATGATAAAAGACAACTGAATAAACCTTATTCCTATATCTTATGAACCAAAATCCATCCTCGAAAAAATATCCTTCGAGTTCGTATATAACCATACGATGGATTTATCCAATGGAATTGGATGTTCGTAGTGATACGGGTTGTTCTGGAGAAATCAAAGGTGAAGTAGGAGTGGCGATGAAATACGTGGTTTGGTCGTGAATGTTAGTAGTCGCAATTTACTTTGCCCTCTTTCTAATTCCTTTATTTATCTTTACATATTACCTTCTGCACACCCTACTTAGGCTAATTGGTTTTCTTCATTCCCTACCTTTCGGCACCAGCCTATGGTTTGGAATAAGACTATCCAATAAGCGTAATAGGTGTACTCTCCTAAACCAAGGAGCCCTCGCAACCTGAGAGAAGGTGATAATAAAAGACAACTGAATAAACCAATTCTATTTCTCCTGAGCCTGGATCCATCCTCGAAGAAATCCCTCCGAGTTCGTATATAACCATACGATGGATCTATCCAATGGAAGTGGATGTCCGTAGTAATATGGGTGTGTTCTGAGAAATACAAAGGGTAAAAGAAAGAGCGGCAATAACTTATGCAACTTTAGACAATCCAAAAGCCAATATATTAAGAAGGTTCGGTCAACTTTGGTCACTGAGTTATAGTCTAGGGTCGGTCAAAGGTCGCTGCCAAAAGAGAGAGAGAGAAAAGAAACACTCTGCGTGCACTCAAAACTAGATCAGAACGGTTATCATTTTATCTAATTTAGGAAACCTCCCACTGTAATCTCAAATTCTCCTTCAAACCTGAAAGAAGAATTTGTCGGGATCACCCGAAGAGTAAACTAACTCATTAGTGGGAATCAGGATCCAACTCTCATCGCATGATAACGTGACGGTATCCACTCACGTTATTATACTCCAGAAGGTATGCCCAAGTTTGGCAAGTTTCCTGTATGTTTGAAACTCCCGATATAAATTTTATCCCATACTCTTATGACCTTGACGTAGGCCAACAAATCATAAGTCACATATCAATGTTCTACCCGTCGTTGTCCTGATTAATTTAGGTCATCGTACATGCCCTTGACGTAGGCCAACAAGGCTGTACGTCTGTCCTAAACTAATGCATCTATCTATGCAACAAATGAATACCCCAGCAGCTACCAAACACTATGCCTTGACGTAGGCCAACAAACATAGCTTGAATACTACTGACCATCCATAAGAAATGACGGAGGATTACGACTGGTTTTTGGCGAAAAACCTTTAACGTAATGAACTTGATCTCGTCGAAGGAACCTGATAGCATAAAAATATAGTGGCGAAAACGTTTTGCTAAAGAAGTCACTCCCGGTGAAGGGATCTTGGCTCTTTCCTCGTGGAATGAGGTGCAGGATATTCTAACTGAATACCGCTATGCAAAGCAACTTGTGATCGACTATATTTAAGTTATTACCCTGACGTAAACTTCTGCCCAAGGGGTCACTCCTGGTGAAGGGATCTCGGGCCTTGCCTCGTCGAATGAGGTGCAGGATATTCTAACTGAATATCACTGTGCAAAACAAAAGGAAACATCTTTGTAATTTGTTCCAACAACATCAAATATAGGTTTGTTTTATCTTGCATTGATAAGAATCAACGCATTCCCATCATTTAATCACACCAGAAAAGAACGAAAATAAAATGTACGTATATGCCATCCGCATTCGTCACTAGGTCCCATCATCACCCGTTAGGTTACTTAACTCACGACAGAGCGGGGATTGGACTAGCGCGGGTGTAAAACATATACAACATCTAATAGTATATATACCAATATACAATAATCGTTCCAGGCATGATAATATGCAATATTACAGAAAAGTAATAAGCATCACAGAACAATACAGATAATCTGGGATCCCCGGGATTCATAGAGCCGCTGCTGAAACCCGACGTTCCCCTGGTCGTGTGGATAGCCTGTGCAATGAAACCTAGACCCCTACGGGTGCGGCAAGTTACCCGCCAAAACCTGAAGCGAGGTAGTCCCCACAACATAGTCAATGGAACACCCGGCACTTCACGGAATCCGGTAAATTGAGCACCCCTCCTTGGGTCAACTTGTACCCCCTACGAGTGCGGCGAATAGTCTGCCAATTCTAGAGTGAGGTCCCTTTATCTCTCAAAGCCATGAGATACGGACCCATTGCCCTCCAGAACCCGGCTATCTGTGCACTCCTTCGCGGGATAAACCTAGTATAGAAATAAAAATATGTACAACGGGTACATCGACCTCAACCCGGTCGTGCCCCAAAAGAATATTATACAACAGGCAGTGACGGCAGTCCACAAGTCGGACGCTCGCCCCACAATATCAAAAGTACAAATAAATCCAAACTGCACTATCATTGCACCCTACTATCCACCACGATAAATCCGCAACATCACAGCACAACACAGAACATCAACGCGAATGTCACGTTTGCAAACCCGTCTAAAAGAACTATAGCAATCAGACGCGGTTTACTGATCGAATGACATTCCCGGTCAGAGATATAAAGTAAGTACTGTAAACTAACACGTTTAAATTTCGATCGACAAAATTTCCCGAAGTGGGCCCCACAAACATCTGCTGTACAGTAACAAAATATGGGCCCAAAAGAAATATACCAAAAACCACATTTTCCTATATAGAAGCTACTGTTAAAATTTGGTCACGTGTTCCTACAGAATGGCCGCGGATGCGCGGTCAAACCCTAGGTTTGACCGCGGATCCGCGGTGCTTCTGTAAGAACACTGCTCCAAATTTTAACAGTGTGCTTCAAAAAGCCTGCTCTATTTTCTGAAGTGCTCAAAATAATTTTTAGACTTGATTTAAAATCGACAGAAACTTCGTACAGAAAAAATGTAGTTTTCGATAATCCGTTCGATCGATATTTTAAACGCGTTAGCACAAGTTAGTATAGCTTAATGGTGGGGCTTTGATACCACTGTAAGTCCACGGTAGCGCCCCGGCTGTCTAACAGACGCCAATATGCGGAACAAAACTTTTATAAACTGGCGCTATCGCGTACTATAACCCGGATCTGCCATTAAAGCTAAACTAACATATTGTAAAGAGGGTAGAATTGTTATACCGAACGATCTGAGTCCTTCGGTCTTTAACCATCATCCCACGCTTTGTTGCGGCGGCTTCGATCTTCTGAAACTCCAGTCTCGTCGTCCAGGTAGCACCACGTCGACGGATCTTTAAACGGGCTCCCGCCTCTGAACCGAGGCAACTCGGTCGTCAAGTTTGCCAAAAGAGATGACCAAGATGTTGTAGAGAATGAGTAGAACACTTTGTCTCATTACGTCCAAAGGTATGGAAGAACGGTTAATGAAGTTGCCTTTTGGATCGGGTGGAAATGTGAAATGAGTATCTATCAAATTTCCATACACTTAAACTCTCATCTTTTTCTCTCAAGCAACCATAACCCTCACCATAGGATGGCCGGCCATATATAGAGAGGAAGGGGGTGAGTGTAGGAACAAGGGAGGGTGACCATAAGCTATTATACTTATCACTTCTTTAAAGAAAGAATGACTCACAAATGACACCAAGTATGAATACAATAAATGAATCAATTAATGCTTAATGAGTCATGAAAACCTAGTCACCACAAAATCAATGCAAAAGAATGAGTCACTAATCTTGAAGCTTCCACACACAATGACTCACCCTTAAGACAAAAAGATAAATCCGTATTTAACCGAATATTAAATACGGGTGATAGAAAACAGGAAACTGACAACTTCCAAAAGTGATCATGAAACGAATTTCAGGATAACCCCGTAACAGTATAAACATACCCGCATTTGTATTACGACCGAATACAAATGCAACTGAGACAAAGATATTATATCTACACAGTATAATACTGGGATCCGGCTTAAACCAAAGCCTACCAGTATTATCTGCCCGAAAAATAACACGTACGAAAGACACACGTGCATTTTCCGAACCCTACCATAAAACTATACGGCATCTACAACGTTTCGCCCGAACTTGGGAAAGTGTCTGTGGGGGACTCTAATGACACATCAATACACTGGCACTGGGTATAACAACTAGCACGTCAGAGGTACAAGCTGTACGTAACGGTTTGCCTATGTATTGATTGGAAGGGAAGCTGACGAGCGAACTCATCTATAAACCTTACTGAGCCTGACAGTGACAATATCCGTACAGTCCGGTCCATTCGTCTATGAGTATCGCATATTAGGCCTAGGGGGCCGGTAAACGTCAGACCCCTAATAGCTGCATAAGTCGTGTCAGAGAGCATCCCAGAACACCCTGAGATATTACTGAAATACCTTCCAGTAAATCTCGATTACCCTGGCCAGGGATTTCGTGTAATGGCTCTCCTAAACACAGCGCGATCTCACCCCCAATACCGGGAGAGACGAATCCCCAACGATCTGCTCACTGCCTCCATGTGGCTCGGGACTGTACCCAAAATATACCTGTTTGCACGACTCCTTTAACCCGTGGTAGGGTATAAATCAAAGTACAGTAGGAACTCACACGAGACAAATGACAACCTAAGGTCGATGAACTAACCTGTACACATGTCACCAGGGAACTGCTATCTGACGATATGTATAATACCAACAAGCATATTCCCGGGGAGTCATGTCCGGTGTACTCATAACCCAATGAGCACCTGTATACATCTTAGGTGATCCAACTGACATCAGTGGCTTGTGAGGCCGGCCATCGCCCCTCGTCGGGGTCTCGAATGTATACACTAGTCTACTCTGGAGTATCGATGCCCTGTCTCGAAACTCCCACGGCTAGGGACACTTTAAGGATGTGCTTATAGACCCCATCTCCCACATATATGATCGCCATCATACTGCTAGTAGTCAAGCAAGAATCCTATGGGCTCTATCAACATCTACATGATGATAAAGACAAACCAGATAGCATACTATCATCTCGAGTAAGACTGTTCTATCGGTATAGGTCCTCCCTCAATCATTATAATCACGTACCTGCGATCCAATAATTGACTTAGAGGGCACTATATCCAACAGATGTTGTGCCTGTATCCTGCTGGAGGGAGGAAGAACGTTGTTGGTTGATCTCTAGGCCGTGGATGACGCCGTCGAGACTAGGAACTAGGGTCTCTGTCATGGTTCCGAGATAGTCTCTAGGCTGTCTGAGAACCGTCGAGATCTAGAACTAGGGGACTTTTCCATGGCTCCGTTTTGCTGACGTCGTATCTGCTTCTGGTTGGAATGAGAAGAAGAACGATGTTGTTGATTTCTAGGCTTGTAGATATAGCCATCGAGACGAAGCCTGGTGGGACAATATGGTTCCCTTTTCGTTTGTGCCTATGGATTGTATACAGGGGTCAATGTGACCTCACCTGCAAGGCAAAAGTTTCAATTTTTTTGTTTATTTCCGCGATGCTCTATCATTTCAGCTTTTTATATCGCAAAAGTCGCGATTGCCCAATCATTTCGGCTATTTTTTCGCGGTGCCCAATCATTTCGGCTATTTTTCTTTTTCTTTACTCGCTGCTTTTTATTGCGAGTTGCCCAATCATTTCGGGTATTTTTGTATGCATGTATTTTACTTGCTGATTTTTGTTGCAAGTTTCTCTATCATTTCGGCTATTTGATATGCATTTTTGGCTCGTTAATTTTCGTTGCGAGTATGGAACTTGAGGTCTGATACCAATCTTAGCATCAGCATCGCTACGACTGGAATATTGCAAGGAGCGAATCATCATTTGTCGTGAAAGAACTTGGAATTTGATACCAATTTAGGCATCAGCATCGCTACAACTGGGTTATGGCCAGGAGCGAATCATCATTTGCCTTTGTCGATTCGAACAAAGGTGTCTTAGCAAACAAGGTTAGGATCATGTCGACTAAGCGTTTTAACTTCATGAGCCGTAAGGGTCCCATAAAGGTGTTTCTCCCTACGAGTCGTGAGGATCTCGTAGGTGTGTTTTCTCCTTAGGAATCGTGAGGATTCTTAAGTGTATGTTCTCTTTCAAGTCGTAAGGATCTTCAAAAAGTGTTTTCTCCTTATATATCGAGAGGTGATGAAGCTCGATAACGGTGATCTCCCAGATCACGGCACGTGGCAGATGACGTGTCCCAGAGCATGAAAGAAAGGACCTACAGGGGCTGACCAGACCGCTCCTATGCTCGTCCTACCGACGAGGCTGGCTCACCTCCGAGCCCCAGCACAAATTGGCCTCCTCGGCCTCACAACTCATTCCCGAGCTACCGCGGAAACAAGATACCTCGGCTCTCCCGCTTGTCCGCAAGCTCTCCCGCCGAGGTTATCTTCCCCGGTCCATCGACCGACCAACAGCACCGCTTGCAGGCGTAACCACCATCCCGCGAATCTCGCCATGCGTGAGATCCCCTCCGGCCACATCCCATATTCCACGCCACCACGATCCCCCATTAACGAGCATGTCTCGCTATTAATGGGAGGTCCCGCTCATTACGCGGACGTGACGTCGGGAGTGTAATGGCCGGCGTGATTCTCGCACTTGCTGCACCTGCTGCCACCACTATTTAAACCCCTCTTTCAGACAGTCAAGGTATGTCATTTCTAATCCACTAAGCCGTTACTCGGCTCGGAATACTCCACTAACTTGATCGTCGGAGGGTCCTCGGTGGTCCAACCACCCCAGGACTTCCTTGCAGGTAGCACGGCTTGACAACTTCAAACCCATTGAGATCCACACACTTCAGGAGTCTGCCTCCAGATCCAATCTCAGCCACTCATCGCCACCATCAGTAGGTCAACGAGAAGCAACATCTGAAGGAGATTCCACCCTCCATCAGCTGGCGCCGTCTGTGGGAAACCTAGATTCCATAAAAACAAAAGTTCGCCTCCCGATCTCACTCCAAATGGCGAGCGATCATCAAGACGATCCAAGCGCCAACCGCCGCCTCCCTCTCAACGGAGGCACAGACGAGCCTCCTCCACCGACGTACTCGAAAACCCGGTGGGCACAGCTGAGTTTGGCTCCGAGGTCTTACGCCAGAGAGTTTCGCCCAGAGTCCCGTCGCACCCCTATCTCTTATGAGGCGGTGGTGGTCAGCTCGCCTGTTCGCAAGCATGACCGACACCCCTCCCTCGACGGGGTCGCGCACGCGAGACTCCCCACGGCATCTTAAAAACAACCCCGACAGGGGACGTAAAGAACCCCACCGAAAAGAGCCGAGGTTCGTCCAGAATCATGGTCGCGACGGCGGGGGGTACATCGAGTGCCTACGAAGCTTAGCACCCCACGCCAGCCCCGGGGGTCGACGGCTGGCCAAGGATGAAGTTTAGGGAGACCGAGCCAATCACTTTTGACGACGGGGACTTTCACGGCATATCTCTGCCCTACAACGACCCTCTGGTGATTACGGCTCGGGTCCATCAATACAAGGTGCACAGGATCCTGGTCGACTCGGGAAGCTCGGCCGACATTCTCTTCTACGACTGTTTTCTGCACATGGGGCTCACTACGGCAGACCTAAGGCCGACCTCCCACATCCTTTCAGGATTCACTAACCACTCCATCCCGGCGGAAGGAGTAGTCACTCTACAGTTCAACGTCGGGGAGGCCGGCCATACGCGGACAGTGCCGGTGGAATTCATCGTAGCAAGAATCCCATCGGCCTACAACATCCTCCTCGGCCGTCCGATGCTGAACTCCCTCCGGGCCCAGATATCGACCTACCACCTGGCGTTGAAGTTCTCTATCGAGCAGGGCGGGATAGGTTGGGTCTACGGAGACCAGCGAGTTGCGAAGGTTTGCTTCACCGCAACATCTTCGTCGGAAGAGTCGGCCGACGATGTCGAGGGCGGGGTTGACATCAGGGGTTCCCTGGATACTCGAGACGAGCAAAAAGAGATCCGAGGGACCCCGGTGGAGCCTCTGACAATGGCCCCCCTTATAGAAAGGGACGACGAAAGACTCGTTCAGATCGGGTCGCTTCTGACAGGTCCTCAGTGAGACGACCTGGTTCATTTCCTCAGAAACAACTCCGACGTGTTTTACTGGGCACCTGCTGACATGCCGGGGATCGACCCCAAAATTATATCCCACAAACTCGGGGTAGATCCTACGGCCCGACCCGTCAGACAGAAGAAGCGAAGCTTCGCCTCGGCCAAACAGAAGGCTATCAAGAACGAGGTAGATCGGCTCCTCGCCGCCAACTTCATTCAGAATGTTCCCTATTCAGAATGGCTAGCGAACGTCGTCCTGGTCAAGAAGTCAAGCGGGAAGTGGCGCATGTGCGTCGACTTCACCGACATCAACAAGGCCTTCCCCAAAGACAACTATCCCTACCCCGGATAGATCAGCTCGTCGACGGCACGACAGGCCACGAGCTATTGAGCTTCATGGATGCCTTCTCCGGCTACAATCAGATCTGCATGAATCCGGCAGACGAAGATCTCACCGCATTCACGAGGGACCGGGGGGTATACTGCTATAAGGTGATGCCTTTCGGACTCAAAAATGCCGGGGCTACGTACCGATGGTTGGTCAACCGCATGTTCAAGCCACAAATCGAAAGGAACATGGAGGTCTACGTCGACGATATGCTAGTCAAATCAGTATTGTCGACCGACCATGCTAAGGACCTGGGTGAGACCTTCGAGATACTCCGCAAGTTCAAGATGAAGCTGAACCTGGCCAAGTGCGCATTCGGGGTCACCGGGGGAAAGTTCCTCGGCTTCATGGTCTCCCACCGTGGGATCGAGGCTAACTCGGAGAAAATCGATGCTTTCCTCAACATGACCGCGCCCAAGACCAACGTCGAGATCATGCGACTGACAGGGCGGGTAGCCGCTCTGAGCTGCTTCATATCGAGGTCTGGGGGAAAATGCCTCCCATTCTTCAAAGCTCTAAGGAAAATCCCGAGGTTCGAGTGGTCAGAAGAGTGTTAGACCGCCTTCGACCAGTTAAAAAGGCATCTTGCGACGCTACCGCTGCTCACCCGACCAGTTTAGGGAGATGAGCTATCTCTGTACTTGGCGGTATCCGACCAAGCAGTAGGCTCAGTGCTCGTGCGAGAGGTCGATGGAGCGCAAAAACCGGTGTACTACGTGAGCCACGTCTTCAAAGACGCAGAGACGAGATACCCAGCCATAGAGAAGATTGTCTTGGCACTCGTTGTGGCCTCAAGGAAGCTGCAACACTACTTCCAGGCGCATGCTATCCGCGTTCTCACCGAGCGCCCGCTGGGGTCTATCCTCACCTCACCCGAATCCTTGGGTCGATTAGAGAAGTGGAGGTGGAAGCTGTCCCAGTTCGACATAAAATACCGCCCAAGGCAGGCCATCAAAGCACAAGCTTTAGTCGATTTTATCGTCGAATGCACCATCCCCAGCAAGAGGTCGAGGTCCACGCCGGCCCTCGCAGCTCAGCACCCAATCGTGGGGAGACCCGAATTGGTCCCAGAGTGGGTCATTTACGTCGACGGGTCCTCAACCGAGGAAGGCTGCGGCGCCGGCCTCATCATTCGGGGCCCGAACGAGGCGGAAATGGAGTACTCCCTAACGCTCGGATTCAAGGCCTCAAACAACGCGGCAGAGTACAAGGACCTACTGGCCGGGCTGTGCATGGCCTCCGGGCTGGGGTTGAAAACAATTCGAATCTGCAGCGACTCAGCCCTAGTTGTTGGCCAAGTGACCGGTCACTTCGAGGCCCGGGAACCTCTAATGGTAAAGTACCTGGCCGAGGTAAGAAAACTTCGGAAGAACTTCGACGAGGTCCAGGTAGAGGAAATACCCAGGCAGCTAAACGCCCAAGCCAACGCCCTGAGCAAATTGGCTCCATCCTACTCGGCCAACAACAAGCGATTTATCCTCTTCAAGACCTTGTCACGGCCCAGCGTGGAAGACGGGGCGATGATGCTTTATGTATATGCAGTGAAGGAGGGCGACCAAGACTGGAGGAAGCCCCTCGTGGAATTCCTACGGGATGGCACGCTCCCAGAAGATCGGGAAGCAGCCCGCCGTCTCCGAGCCAAAGCCCGTCACTTCGTCTGGAGCAATGGGGACCTTTACAAGAAATCCTTCACTTAGCCCCTGCTCTGGTGCGTCGACCCCTACGAAGCTGACTACGTCCTTCGTGAAATCCATGAAGGGGTCGGCGGCTCACACCAAGGGGCCCGAACCTTAATCCAGAAGGCGTTGCTCCAGGGGTACAACTGACCCACTATTCACAAGGACGCCCGGAAGCTCGTCCGGAGATGCAAAAGCTGCCAACTCCACGGAAGCATACCTTGCCCCCCGGCCACCGAGCTAACCGCGTTGACCTCACCATGGCCATTCGCCCAGTGGGGATTGGACATGATAGGCCAGTTCCCTACCGACACGAGCGGGCACAAATATGTTCTCGTCGCGGTGGATTACTTCACAACATGGATCGAGGCCGTCCCCATCAGAAAACCGGACGCTGCCACGACCATCAAGTTCCTGCAAAACAACCTGATATTCCGGTTCGGCCTCCCGAGGTGTATCATTACCGACCACTGGACGAACTTCGAGAACGAGAAGGTGAATGATTTCTGCAACGAATATCATATCCTCATGAAATTCGCCGCGGTCGCACACCTCCAATGCAACGGGCATGCCGAAGTCGCCAACTGGGATGTCCTCCGGGGTCTCCGGACCCGCTTGGAGGGACGCCAAAGCAGTTGGGTCAAGGAATTTCCCCGGGACTTATGGGCCCTGAGCACGTCGAAGAAGACCCCCACCGGGGAAATCCCTTTCAGCCTCTGCTACGGGACCGAGGCGATGGTCCCGATGGAGATCGGGATACCCAGTCACCAGGTCAAACACTTCGACGACGAAGCGAACACCACGGCACATCGGACTAACCTGGACATATTGCTAGAGAAACGGGACCGGGCTCAGATCAGGGCTGCCGCCTACCAGCAGCAAACTGCCCGATACTACAACGCGCGGGTCAAGCCTCGTTCCTTCAAGATCGGAGACCTGGTCCTACGGCGGAACGAGTTCGGCGATCAAGGCAGGCTGCATAAGTTCTCCCCGAAATGGGACGGTCCTTTCCTCGTCGCTGAGGTACTTCCCGGCGGGGCCTACCGTTTACAGGAGGCAGACGGGCGCAAGTTTCCGCGGTCTTACAACGCCGGGAAGCTCAAGCTGTACCAGTGAACTCACTACCTACAAGTGTACACCCCTCCTGTCACAAAGACAATGTAAATTTTTTCTAAGAAGTCCTTTTCATCCGAATAATAAGAAGGGAATGTAAGAACACTGCAAAAAAGAAAAGTTCTCTCTTTGTGGTCTAAGCCCTCACCTAGAGGCAGCCAAGTGGCTACCCGGCTCGGCTATCCTTAGTTGGCCAATTACGGCCCCGCCAATCAAAACCCTCAACAAGAGGCAGCCGAGTGGCTACCTGTAAGTCGATGTACAACACCCCACGACTAGCGGGGAGGCGGAAATATGAAAAACGATCTTGTTCTTTGCATAAACATCGACTAACCGCATGAATCGAAGCTAAACGATAACTAACATCAAACATAGAAGTTCTAAACTACTATGTGAAGTGATTATACCTAAAGAACCGTGTCCTTCGTCTTTACGAACTCCACCTCCTCCTCGGCCTTCTCCAAGTAGTAGACGATCCACCACGAGAGCTAAACTCCAAGCTTTGCCTCTAAACTTGAAGCAACTAGGTATCTTTAAGTGCTAATCAAAGTACCTAGATGAAATAGAGTATGGTTATGGATTAAGTAGTCTAACTAATCCTTCTACTCAACACATGAGAGGGGAGGATTAAGGTTTGAAGAGAGAGAGCTTGAGGAGAGAGAAGATGAACATAATAATAAAATGAGAAAATGAGCTATCATAATATATATCAAGCATTATTGTTTTTTCAAGAAAAGAAAAGAAAATGATTTACAACCATGCTTGATAAATATCTTATGGTGATTCATCTCCATGAGTCATTAAGCAATTATGAAGCATTAATGACATGGATGAATCATCCATATGACTCACTAATCTCATTCAATGTATATGCCACCTAAACCTCCTTAGCCACCATCTTCTAGAAGCTTCTCGCGCAATTACGAGAACGCGCCTCCTATCCGTGAAAACACGGAAAATCTTTAGACTGTATAAATCCAATAACTGGATACTAGTAACTGGCTCAAACCAAAGCCGACTAGTAAAAACTGTCCGAAAGTCGTACGTGCGTAAACACACGTATGCGCCCGAACCCTTGTCGTAAAACCATACGACCTCTATATCGTTTCGCCTGGAGTAGGGAAACTCTCTGCGTGGGACTCTAGAGACTCGACTACTACGTTGGCAGTGAGTTTAACCACAGACCGCAAGCGGCACTAGCTGTACGTAACGGTCCCCAGGTAGATGTCGATAAGAAGGCCGATGAGGAAACCCATCCGAACTCCTACTGAGTCTGATGTGACAATCTCCGTACAGTCTGGTCTGTTCGTCTAAGACTATCGCATATCGGGCCTAGGGGGGCGGCAAGCGTCAGTCCCCTAATAGCGGTATAAGTCGTGTCAGAGCGAAGCCCATTACACCCTGAGAAACTACTGGAACCTACCAGCAAATCTCGCTTGCCCTGGCCAGGGACTTTGCGTAATGGCTCTCTGACACAGCGCGATATCAACCCCCAATACCGGGAGAGACGAATCCTGTCTAACCGCCACTGCCTCCAAGTGCTCGGGACTGCATCCAACTGCTACCTGTTTGCACGACTCCTTTGAGCCGTGGTAGGGTAGCAATCTAAGAACAGTAGGACACACTCGAGGCGAAGTAGCAGTGTCAAGTCTGCGGACTATGCTGTACTCATGTCACCTGGGAACTGTTCACTGACGACTGGTATAAAACCAACCAACAGTTCCCTGTGAGTCATGTCCGGTGTACCCATAACCTAACGAGCACCTGCATACTATCTCCAGTACGACGTACTGACGGCTGTGGGACAGACCGTCTCCCCAACTGGGATGAGAAGCGTACACACTAGTCTACTCCGGAGTATCGATGCCCTGTCTCCATAATCCAACGACTAGGGACCTGAATAAGGATGTGCTTGTAGACTACCCAACCCCCACTAGTATGACTGCCATCACAACGCTGGTAGTCAAGCAAGATCCTAAGAGCACTATCAATACGTATACTCACATATTAAGATAGAAAAACCAAGTAGCATACTACCATGTTTAGCAAGACTGTTATATACATGTGAATATTCCAAGCTTCAATTAAGTAATATACAAACTAGTATGATACAATAATGGCCCCTAGGGCATATACACTAACAATCTCCCACTTGCACTAGGGCCATGTACTGGCATATCGAAGACCGATGATCTCGTGTAGCCTCTCGAACTGAATCTGAGGTAGGTCCTTTGTGAATGGATCAGCAATGTTCTCTTCAGAAGCAACTCTCCGAACCTCGATCTCCTGATGATCAATGATCTCCCTGATCAGGTGATACCGCCTTAAGATGTGTCTGGATTTCTGATGGGACCTTGGTTCCTTCGCTAAAGCTATAGCTCCGTTGTTGTCGCAATACAGAGGTATTGGATCAACTATGGTAGGAACCACCTGAAGTTCTGTAAGGAACTTCTTCATCCAGACTGCTTCTTTTGCGGCATCGCAAGCAGCTATATACCCCGCTTCCATAGTCGAGTCAGCAACGGTGTCCTGCTTGGAACTCTTCCAGCACACCGCCCCTCCATTGAGGGTAAAGACATAACCCAACATGGACTTGTAATCGTCCTTATCACTCTGGAAGCCGGAATCAGCAAAGGCCTCCAACCTGAGGTCTTTTCCGCTGTAAACCAAGAACATCTCCTTAGTCCTCCTCAGGTACTTGAGAATGTTCTTTACTGCTATCCAGTGCTTCTCCCCTGGGTCTGACTGATACCGGCTTACCACACTCAGTGCGTAAGCTACATCTGGTCTGGTGCACAACATTGCATACATTATAGAGCCTACCGCAGAAGCGTATGGTATAATAGACATGCGTTCCCTTTCCAAATTAGTCTTGGGAGACATCTCTTTGGAGAGGGTGATTCCATGACAAACCGGTAGATTACCGCGCTTAGAATCTTCCATACTGAATCTTTTCAGTACAGTGTCGATATACCTGGACTGCGAAAGTCCCAACATCCTCTTGAATCTATCACGATAGATCCGGATCCCCAGAATGTAAGAGGCATCACCCAGGTCTTTCATGGAGAACCTGTGTGACAAGAATCCTTTGACAGATTGTAGCATAGGAATGTCATTTCCTATCAATAGAATGTCATCCACGTACAAGACGACGAATACGACACTTCTGGCTACAACTTTACTATATATGCACGGTTCATCTGGATTTTTGATAAAGTCATATTCTTTGACTGTTTCATCAAAACAGATGTTCCAACTCCGCGATGCTTGCTTTAATCCATAAATGGATTTAAGCAACTTGCATACTTTCCCGCTGCTCCCACTCTGATTGAAACCCTCTGGCTGATCCATATAGACGCACTCTTCTAAATTTCCATTTAGAAAAGCCGTCTTTACGTCCATCTGCCAGATTTCATAATCATGGAAGGCAGCAATAGTAAGAAGGACCCGAATGGATTTGAGCATAGCCACTGGAGAAAAAGTTTCGTCATAGTCCAAACCAGGTCTTTGACGAAAACCCTTTGCAACAAGTCTAGCCTTATAGGTTTCCACCTGTCCATCTACACCAATCTTTTTCTTGAAGATCCATTTGCATCCTATGGGTTTTACCCCATCTGGAGCAAATTCCAAAGTCCATACTTTGTTGGTGTACATGGACTCCATTTCGGTCCGCATTGCATCTAGCCATCGTACCGAGTCGCCGCTCTGGATGGCCTGCTGGAAGTCAGTAGGTTCATCATCATCTATGATGCAATCCTCTCTATCCCCATCTATGAGAAAACCGTAGTATCTCTCAGGCGGATGAGACGGTCTACTACTCCTGCGGAGGGGTGCGGGAATGTCCTGTTCTTCTTGAACTACCGGTTCTACCAAACTTTCAGTAGCAGTTTGTGGTTCTGGAATTTCTTCCAGTTCTATTTCGCTCCCACTTATTTCCTTTTCTAAAAACTGATGTTCCAGAAAATGGGCATTACGAGAAACAAAAACCTTTTGTTCCTCTGCGTAATAGAAATAATATCCCTTGGAGTTCTTTGGATATCCCACAAACTTACATTTTACTGATCATGCCTCGAGCTTGTCCACATGCTACTTTTTAACAAAAGCTGGACATCCCCAAATCTTCATATGCTGAAGATGGGGTTTCTTCCCACTCCACATCTCATATGGGGTGGTAGGCACAGTTTTGGTAGGAGCCCTGTTCAGAAGATATAGCGCATAACCCCAAAAAGATCGCGGTAACTCAGCATTACTCATCATGGATCGTACCATATCCAATAGGGTTCGATTCGGTCTCTCCGATACACCGTTATGCTGTGGTGTGTATGGAGGAGTAAGCTGAGAGAGAATTCCTTTCTCTTTTAGGTAACCTAGGAACTCGACACTCAAGTATTCACCACCTCGATCAGATCTCAATGTCTTGATACTTTTGCCGGTTCGGTTTTCTACTTCATTCTTATACTCTTGGAATTTCTCAAAAGCCTCGGATTTATGTTTCATCAGATAAATGAATCCGTATCTTGAGTAATCATCCGTGAAAGTAATGAAATAGGAAAAACCGCCTCTTGCATGCGTAGACATTGGACCACATACATCGCTGTGTATGAGTCCTAAGAGCTCGCTCGCTCTTACTCCATGTCCAGTAAATGGAGTCTTTGTCATCTTTCCTTTGAGACAAGATTGACAAGTGTCATAAGTTTGATATTCGAACGAGTCCAAATATCCTCCTCTATGCAACTTAGTCAACATTCTCTCATTGATGTGACCCAGTCTACAATGCCATAAGAAAGCTTTATTTAAATCTGGAGACTTTCTTTTTAGTGTGTTCTAGACATTGAATGTCACGACCCAAAGTTTGGCCCGTGACCGGCACTTAACCACGTAACGCCTACAGGCGTAACGCGACTAAGTAAGCCGAAAACCCAGAAATCTAAAACCCTTTTTAAGAATAAATAAGGAAACTGGTTTAAAGAGGTGAAGAAAAACATGTTGAAATCAAGGATTTTAAATAACTAAGCCGAATATGCATTTTAAAAACAATAAGTCTTTTCTAAAAATTTCGGCAGAGTCTCTTTTGTAAAAACGGCCCCGAATGGGGTACAACAAAGACAACAATATATATGCAATGATAAAGGCATCCCCAAGCGGGAGCTAGCTCTTCGTCAATCGACGGTCACAACCACACAATGATATAATATACAATGCCAAGTGGCGAGGATCAAATCCAAAAGAAAGCTCAAAGCAACAAGAAATCCGCAATACTACTAAGCGCGACTCTAAGGTCGAATAATACATCACTAAAATCTAGGTCTGAAATAATATACAGTTTTTGGTTGATGGAAATTCTAGATACAATGAAATAAAAAGGTACAATGGTGGTTCTTGATACGAAAGAATCCACCTACCAAAAGCAAACCACCCGCAAGAAAGTAGTGTGCCAGAAATGCCGCAACGAAACCTGTACGGCAAAACCTGCAAGAACTGTGGCACAACGGGGGTGAGTTGCCAACTCGTGAATAGAAATATCTACAAGAATAAATCGAATGCAAGACATAATCCTAAGTCAACAATCAGTAATAAACCTCAAAGAATAAGCATGATACATGATAAGGTGGCAAATCAACATCTAAACAGGTATGTGGTGCCAAGTGCTCAGGTAATAACATGTCATCAGTATAAGGTATGTCTGCATGAAGTAAATATGATGAAGTATCAATGATATCAATACATATATATTAGCGTCCCATACCACTAATATTGGTGTAAGGGTATATATAACAGCGCCCTCATACCCTGTTATATATACGAATGAAGTATGATAAGTGTAAATCCAGTCTGTATATGATCCATGTCTGTACATGATCCATGTCTGTACATGATCTAAGTCTGTATGTACGTGGAACCTGTCCACCGTCAACCAATGACAATAAACGTGGAATCCGTCCACCCGTCAACCAATGACAATAAGCATCATATATGCAATATGAGGATATAAGCAAGTCATGGAAAAACATCATGAAACCCGTGCCTAGCATCGACACGTAAATCCTCGTATCTATATGGGGCTCCGTCTGCGGTATCGGCCCTCGGCCCCGGCAGTACGAATCAACCCATATCCATCTCTCAACTCCGGACGGTATCCTCCAGATATCCGCCGAGCTCAAATACAATCACCGGTAGGTAGTAGTCCTTCTGCCGGGCTCACCGTCTATCACACAGCGAAACCGTTCTTGTCCCGGGGTACCATACCGGGTCCACCATGTACCCGTAATCGGCCTCAACCGCCTCCTCGATTCGGGTTTTTATATATATAACTCTAGCACCGAGAAAACACATGGTGGACGCACCGAAATATCATATCAAGGGAACCGGGTTTTTAAACGATTACATATTTGAAATAGCCACGGTTCCCAAATCCAGAAATCACATATAATCCAAACCAAAATGTAAGTCACTAATCTGATATGATATGTGCGTCAAACATAAATATCATGTCCAGTCATATATAGATGAGCTACGATATAATGATCAGGTGTGATATAAGCATCAAATGTGAGTATCAAGTCATGTCACATATAAATGAGCTACAATGTGATGATCAGATGTGATATAAGCATCAATGTGAGTATCAAGTCATGTCACATATAAATGAGCTACAATGTGATGATCAGATGTGATATAAGCATCAAATGTGAGTATCAAGTCATGTCACATATAAATGAGCTACAATGTGATGATCAGAAGTGATATAAGCATCAATGTGAGTATCAAGTCATGTCACATATAAATGAGCTATAATATAATGATCAGGTGTGACATATGTATCAGGTATGATGTATGCATCAAATGTGAGTATCAAGTCATGTCACATATGAATGAACTATAATATAATGATCAGGTGTGACATATGTATCAGGTATGAATATCAAGTCAAAATCGTATATATTTGTGTACAGGTCTATGTGTACAATATGCTATGCGGGAATCATACCATGAATGCAGCAGTACTACAGTGTAGTGGCATAGCAATTATCGATGATGAAGTGTGTGAGCGGCAATCAGTGTACGTGGAACATACGCATCATCGATAATGGTGCTGGTGTCCTAACAGCATGATGGCAATATAACAAGAAGCACAAGTAATGCCATGCAAATAGTATGAACAGGTGCAATCGAATAATCAACGCAATAGTGAAGAATCTAACTCAAAAGCTATATCATGCAACCTTTCCTTTTGAAATAAGACGAATCGGGGTCTTTGGTAAAACAAGGGCTACGGTGTTTAGAAAATAGACACTACACATTTGAAAATATCCGTAGAATCCCCTTTTTCCCTATCTTGCAATATTCCCGATTCGTTAGTTTGAAAATAGGTATGACTCTGGTCTAATCTAACATCTACTATGCAACTACTGATCTAAGTATCAAGCAAGTCTAGAGGGGTATGGAAACCGCCTAAATCTGAGTCGATACATATATAAAGGTATATAGTCGGTGATCTCGCCTCAATGACATATCATAAGATATCCTCGAGTTATGAGTGCGGATCTATCATCAATATCGGCTCGTACGGTAATCATCGTACGGCATCCCAATAGCTGGGTACGGGTCAACATCTCACTATCTCATCACATAACAGGTATCACTATCATCAGATCACATAGCCTGGGGTACTACTCTATGTCTAGCACCAAACGATACCATCAATGAAGTATGCATGCGGGGTAAACACATATCCCAAGCCCGCACGAAATCACAAGTCATATCCCACAATGAATCGTATCCAATCACCGATCTCACATCATCAAGCCCACATCATCGACTCATCTCCAAAGTCATCTCATATCATCAAACACCGTGTAAATACAAGTAATATGCAAGGGTGTGTGTGTAGGTGCAATTCTATCCTAGGGTTCGCGACTATAAACTACACTAGTCACTTCTACCCTACACTATCCATAATGCTTCTAACACAAAGCAACAACACACTAAAACTATCACACATCTACTATATATAGTACACTAACTACGGACTGCGGGGGTGCTATACGCCATCCACCCGACTTCCCCCTGTAGATATAATCTACTCACCTTGCATCATCATTTTCGGACATCACCATGCATTTGCTTGTCGTCCCGAAGCCTTCATGGGTACCTACACATCAACATATCGTATATGCGTATTAAAACCAAATCCAAGCTAAAACGGCGCATGAAATCCAAAGCGATACGATAAGGGGGCCTATAGGTGAGAACCTATGGCACACCTTCAAAACCATCAATAAATCCTCTATATCGTCGTATAAACGCCAAATAGTCGAGGTAAAACGAAACACACCAATGCAGAAATGAAAATACGGAATACGGAAACTAAAGTTCAAAACAGCAACTCATGAAATGTGTTCCAGATTTTACCCCAGGTCACTTTATACAAATCTATACATACCAGGGGCCTAAACTAACAATGTAGGAGCTACAGAACCAATACGAGCCAAGGAGGTGGGACCCAGGCCGCAATTGGCGGCCAAAAGAGGGAATTTGGCGGCCGGAATAGGGAGTTGGGGGCTAGGGTCTTGGGTGTTGCCTCTATGGTGCCTGCTCATCTCAATTTCCACTCAATATTATTTTAGGGGTCTCGGGGTGATAGCAGATTCCATTTAACCCTCACAGATTTCACATTTTCCCCGATATCGGTTTCTAAAATCCGTATTCTGTGGTTTGGTTCACAGATTTGGGTCTCAATTCATACACTAGGGTGTTTACAAGTCCTCTACTGAGCTCAATTTCACATTACAACTCAAGTTCCCTCAAACCCTAACTAGGTTTTCATCAAGTCCTCAAAAATCCACAATATCGATACTAAACTAAACATGGGGTATAGGAAATGCTAAAACTAAGACAATGGTTCAGAAATTACCTCAATTGGCAACTCAAGAATTTTCTTGAGTTGCCCCAAGTGGCCACAATCCAAGCTTTCTTGGTCCATCTTGTAGATCTCGAGCTCGTGCACAATTTTAATGAAACCGATATATGGTTTTGGTGTTGTTTTAGAGATGAAAAGAGGGATTGAAGAGGGGGAGAATGATGAGGAAGGGCAGCAGCAGCAACACAAGGATGAGGAGGAAGGAATGAGAGAAGAACAAGGGAATGGCTAAGTCAAAAGGTCAAGGGTGCCCCATGCCTCTCTCACCTACCCTCATTCTCATTTTCTTTTTCCCTTTTCTCTTTTAATCCTTAAACCTTCTCACACTTATAGTAAACCCAAATGATAAATCATGGCAAGAAAAATACACAAGTGTAGGAAAAAGTGATATGTGCAAGTTTTGCACAAAATTGCCAAAAAACCCGATTAGCGATTTTAATCGCGATTAGCACTAATTTAGTGTCAAATTAATCACAAAAACTTAAAAATGTCATAAATCACTAATTTACCCTATTTTAGAATTTTCCATAATTTTTCATAATTTTTCTAACATTTTTCCTATTTATTTGCATTTAATATTAAAATAATCAATAAAATAATATTAAATTATAAAAATTCCCAAAATTAATATTTTATATTTTTGAAAATGTTACAATCTACCCCCCTTAAAGAAATTCGGTCCCCGAATTTAAATTTAAACCCCCACTACTAAAACAATTTCAGTAATAATCCATTTGTCGGGGCTCCGAAAACATCAACACATAGAGAATATCAAAAAAAAAATGTACTACTCTACTAGAAATCAATCCCCAAAAATGCATATATAAGAATATCCTATGCGTCTGGTGCGCAAGGAATCAAAATCCATATATGTGTCAAACAGGTGTAGAAAACAACATCTAAGTGCAACGGGTGTGCACGAAACATCTGTCGTAGGCAACGTGTGTACCTGGCAGAAAAATCAAGTGCATATGAAATGCACGAAGAATTCCGATTTAGTGCATCTGGCGTGCACCAGAATCGTATGTCAAAACACTAAAGATGCATGAAAACTACGCTGGAAGTGCAAATCAAATCACTGAATACGATGGGCATGAAATCTCAATCAATATCTCAAATGTAATAACTCAGCGCAAAATATATAAATATCCAGTGGGTGCATGAAACCAATATCATGAAACTCAGTCATCAAAACTAAATCATGTAAACAGAACGCCCAAAATGCCGAAATCCAAAATGACGGATACGTGATAATCGAATCACAAAATCACAAATCATAAATACCGTCGTCGGTAGTTCCTCCTTCAAGGTCGAGAAGGAGTCAGTGCATCCACTGCTAGCAGCGCAGGATATCTACTTGCTTCTTGCTCGCGGTCTGGCGTCCTCTGACTCTGGGTCCTTATCTTCTCTGCGGATTTCCTATCTCGCAGTCAATCGGCTCATCGGCCCTGTCAGATGTGCTAACGGGGACGATTCCGTCCTGGCACTTCTCTGGTCATTTCTCGGTCAAACCTCACGACCACTCGTAAGGCAGCATATCACTGGCGTCGGCCTTTGGCTCTCTGAATGCATGTCACACATCTGATCCTGGGTGCAAACATCATTGCGGCAACGTCCTGGAAGGAATCCTGCTCAAGGTCTTCCGATCATGTCTATGCCGATCTGCACCGAGGCTGGCTTTCTTGTACTACCTCTTCTCGCTTGATAGACATCTGTGTCCTCAGCACAACCTTTTCTCGGAAATTGATCACATTCCAACGTCTCTGTAAGCATATCGGTCTCTAGTCTCGACGGGAAGTAATGACAGCTCGTCAGTGTCTCACACGAACACCTTGTTCCACATGTCTCTATCATCGTCCACTATGACGTCACGCCAAGCCACCTTGCACTGCACTGTTCTCGGCCACGGCCAATCTGAAGTCTCTCGCACAGACTCGAAATCGCGTACTCTGTAGCTTCACCATTCTGTAGAAGATGTCAGGCCGAACAGATCCTCGGGAACACGTCCCAACCATCTGAGGAATACTCGTCACTCGTCCGCCCTTGATCAATTCGCAACGCATCTGGTTAAGTTCATTTATCCGCACCTGGTCAACTACCTCGTTGACAATGCCGAACTCTGTCTTGCTGGGTGTGCGCAATACGACCACTCCTGGTCTAGGTCTTCTCATATCGTACTCCAGAGAGGTCCTGTCGAGGTTCTTTTCTCAAATCTCAATCCTGCCGAAAAGCCCGGACGTCATCCAATGCTAAAGCAAATTCTTATTCCGGAATGGCTGCATACCCATCGCGCTTCTTTCTGGAAGATATATCCATATACCACGCCTCTGGGTGCGTATAACATCTCTGATGTCAGCGGAGTGGGACGTCATCTCATCGAAATCTCGTACGAACCCTTTTCTTCACTCTGCTCAAATGTCGACTGATTCGGACATAACTCATCCTGGCTGCATGTACTGTGCTCCAACGGCTATGCTCGCATCTGGAGTCTCCCAAGCAGTGTCCCATCACGATATCCGAAAGATGTCGAACCATCCAATCGACTCGTCAGATCCTCAAAATCCCCCAAGAGCTCACATCTCGGGTACAGTTTAATAGTATCGAGTACATGCCACAGCGTCGGTGGTCCAGCCGTAGAAGGGCAAACCCAAGCCTCACTAATGGCGCCGCGGAACCGCCGTAAACCCTAAGGTTCAAAGGCTGTCACACGGTCATTAAGTCGAGTTAGGGTTTCATTCTTCTAGAGGGTCCATAGAATCACCTGCATGTCTTTCCGTATACTTTAAACTTGGAAAATGGGCTCCTGACATTCGATCGTCTCAATCGACTCTCAACGAACCTGCGTGAAATCGTCTCTAGCTGGAAACGATCTATCTGATGACCTCGCATCGGTAACGAACGAACCACATGTCCTAGTCATTCATCCTCAGGTGACTAGCGACTCGCTATCATCTCTCTGAGTATATGCTCAAGCTGCAACAGCTCCAATCATCTGGGCGATATCTCATCATTTACAGCAACAACTGGTTCATACGCCTATACGTCGAACAATGCCTCAATCCTCCAGGAAGGGCAATACATAGGCGGTCATCTCTGAATCGGTCTGCTCTAGATCTGAGTAAGATTCTCCACACTGGAATTCTTCAACTCATCTGGGCCCGCTCTGGCGCAAAATCGGACGAATGACCTTCGTCTCTCAATCGGGTAGACTAGCTATCATCTGTCTCATATCTGCCTGAAAGCTCCGGCAATCTCAGCTCGTAAGCTCCGAAAGCAACATTTTGTCAATCTCAGCCACAGCTGGTCCATCTGTCTGCACGGTAGGCGACATCACAATCTCTGAGGTATGCTGTACATCAACAGTCCTCTCTCAACTGGCAGCTCTAACAATGACCCGATCATCCGGTGCAAATCCAAGCACTCGCCTCCACTAGAGGTCACAATCCACAACACTAACTCGAGACGTTCCCATGTCACCAGAAAACACAATGGTCGGCTCTCGTACCACACGAGCTCACACCGGCCGTAACCCTAGCAGCAGCCCAAACTGCGCTCAAACATGGTGACAGGAACCTCGATCGAGTATCAAAAAGAGCACATCAGTGGCAAGAAGGGAAACAACAGATCCAAAGTGGATACATGATCATAGGAAGGAACAGTATCAATGAAGGTATGATCATGGAACTAATAGAATCGGGGATCTCAAATGGATGTATAATCCAGGATATGAAAATAATCATTGATCTCAAGAAATATGCACATCCAAAGGTTCCTTAAGTGTCACGACCCGAAAGAGCACGTGACTGGCACTTGAACCATATGAAGTCTATAGGACCCCATCTGATCCAAGTAAGCCAAAAGCCCAGAAATCTAAAACCATTTTTTAGAATAAGTAAAGAAACTGGTTTAAGAAGTGAAGAAAAACATGTTTGAAATCAAGGTTTTTAAATAACTAAGCCGAAGGTACGTTTTGAAAACAATAAAGTCTTTTCTAAAAATTTCGGCAGAGTTTCTTTTGTAAAACTGGCCCCGAATGGGGTACAACAAGGATAACAATACATATATGCAATGATAAAGGCATCCCCAAGCGGGAGCTAGCTCTTCGTCAATCGACGGTCACAACCACACAAGATATAATATACAACGCCAAATGGCGAGGATCAAATCCAAAGAAACTCAAAAGCAATAAGAAAACTGCAATACTACTAACGCGACTCTAAGGTCGAAATAATACAACACTGGTCTAAGTCTGAAACAATATACAAGTTTTGGTTGATGGACAATTCTAGATTCAATAAAAATACAAGAACAATGGCGGTTCTGATACAAAGAACCCACCTAACCAAGCAAGTCACCCAAATGAAGCAATGTGCCCGAAATGCCGCTATGGAATCTGTACGGCAAAAACCTGCAAGAACTGGGGCACAACGGGGGTGAGTTGCCAACTCGTGAATAGAAAGATATCTACAAGCAGGAATCGAATGCATGACCTATCCTAGGTCAATACGATCAGATATAAATAAACCTCAAAATGAATAAAGCTGAAACATGCTAAACTGGCAATGTAATCTCTATACATGAGTGTAATGCCAAGTAATTGTGTCAGTGCCTCAGGTAATAGCATGTCATGAATATGAGGTATAATCAATGTAATCACATCTGCACATACGTGGATCCCGTCCACTCGTCACCCACTGACGATAAACATCATGCAAGTAAATATCACAAGCCTGTGCATGGAAATATAATATGAGGATATAACCACCCGTGTCCCTCGCGACACATCAGATCATGGAACCAGGGTGCCCAGCATCGACACCCGAAAACATCATGAAAACCGTGCCCAGCATCGGCACGTAAATCCTCATATATCGGGCTCCGTCAGTCCGGATCGGCCCGCGGCCCCCGGCAGTACGCCCATCTCTCGGCTCCAGGCGGTATCCCCCAGATATCCGCCGAGCTCAAATACAATCACCGGTAGGTACTCGCCCGCCTCCAGGCTCAATCGGCATAACCCATCGATCATCTCGCCGAGGGGAACCATACCGGGTCCACCATGTACCCGCAATCGGCTCATCCGCGCCTCGATTCGGGTGTCACATGTCGCTCTCAGCACCGAGAAAACACATGGTGGACGCACTGAAATATCATATCAAGGGAACCGGGTTTTAAAGTAATGTTATATTCTCTTTTTAAAACATCCTCGGTTCCCAAATCCAGAAATATCATAGAAACCACATATCTCAATGCGTATAATCAAGCATGAAGTATGCCACATGTAAAGGAAGGTATGTACATCATCA
The DNA here is from genome assembly GCA_030015575.1 of Agapanthus africanus. NCBI lineage: Eukaryota > Viridiplantae > Streptophyta > Magnoliopsida > Asparagales > Amaryllidaceae > Agapanthus > Agapanthus africanus. The sequence continues at coordinate 422,199,035 of CM057338.1, read as the reverse complement.
TGTCATGCAAGGATCATATACTTAATGCAATAGTACTACAGTGTAGTGACATGGCAATTATCGATGATGAGTGTGTGAGCCGGCAACAAGTGTACGTGGAACATATGCATCATCGATAATGGTGCTGGTGTCCTAGCAGCATGACTGAAAATCACAACAATACAAGCGATGCAATGCGGATAGCAGGAATAATGCGGAAACAATGATCAACGCTACAGCACAGAACCTGTCCCAATAGGTATGTCATATAACCTTGCCTTTTGAAATAAGACGAATCAGGGCTTTTGGTAAAGTAAGGGCTACGGTGTTTTAAGAAAAGATGCATCATTTGAAAATATCCGTATTACCCTTTTTCTTATCTTTAAAATATTCCCGATTCGTTAGTTTTGAAAAAGGTATGACTCGGTCTAGTCCAATGTCTACTGAGAAATCTAGACAGGAGGGGTATGAAACCACCTAATCTGAGTCAATATACATAAGTATAGATATGGTAGTCGGTGATCTCGCCTCAATACCATATCTTAAGATATCCTCAAGTATGAATGCGGGTAAAGCACATGTCCAAAGGCCCGCTAAACTATCATATCGCACCTCAAGGGCAACTATGTCACATCGCCGATCTCACGGCCTCACATCAAGTGTCATCACAAATCCACGTATCATCCTCAATCCCGTATATAAACACATAGTCCCATGCCCATGTGTAGATATACACACCATCATATGAAAGAATGAATGCAAGAATGTGTATAGGTATATGTGTAAGTGTAGGTATAAGTGCAATCGCTACCCTAGGGTTCGCACTATACTACACCAATATAATCTGAGCATCAAAGCTACCAATATCAATATCAATGATCCTAACAACATATAATAATTATACGTGTGTATACGTATTCGTATACAACACCACGGACTGCGGGGGTGCTATACGCCATCCACCCGACTTCTCCCCGTAGATATAAATCTACTCACCTGTATCCTGCGTGTCGGTGTCGATATCACCGTCATCTTCCGCATCGCCTCGGATCGTCGCGGTGTACCTACACATATCACACGTATCGCATAGCATCAAAACCAAAACAACACTTGAAACGATACGCTAAAACCAATACGATACACGAAAAGGCCTATAGGTTAGAACCTACGGCTAGCCTTCGCAAAACAACCCGGAATCACTCGATATAGACGTACAAACGTCACACGATCGAGATAACACACAAATATCAAAATCACCAAATCAAAATACGCAAAACCAAATCCCAATTCAAAGCTGCAACATGAGAAAATGCTCCCAGATTTCGTCTCAGGCCAAAACAGGGCAAATCAACAACTCTAGGGTGCTATGCAGGGTATATATATGATACAGAACCAACCCCGACGCAAACCACCACAACTTGGCCGGCCACATCCCCCTAAATCCCGGCCTCGCCGGCCCCATGAAGGAATTGGGGGCTCGTTTGGTCAGGGTAGCCTCCTATGGTCTCAATTGGGTCCCTGGTGTTGCTACTTTTTCCTGAAAAAGTCTCAGTGTGTTCCAGATTTTCCTGCAAGTTCCAGGTTCACAAAAACCGACATGAAAAGTCCCGTAATTCCGTATTTTTGGGTTCAGGTTGGATTGGGTCAGGGAATTGGTCAAAATAGGGTCTAAGGTCCCTTTCTAAGTTCAATTGTAAAGTCAAAACTCACCATTACTCTAATCCTCTCTAGTTTTGCCCAAATATCCACAAATCACCCGATATCGATATGAAACTTGAATTAAACCTTAAATACAATAATTAACAATCTAATTGAGAAGAAATTACCTCACATGAACCTCATGAATCCTCAACAGCACCAAACACCACTCTTCTTAGTCCATTGCATAGATCTTGGGCTTGTGGGCAATTTTTGTGAAATGAGGGTAGGGTTTTGGAATAGTTTTCTTGATGGATCTAGGGTTTCAAGAAGAGGGTGAGTGAGGGAGAGGGAGGGCAGCAGCTCTAGAGGAAGAGGGGAGAGAGAAAAGAGATGGGGAAATGATGGAGGCATGGTTTCAAAAGGTGGGGTTGACCTTGCCCCTCTCTCTCTCATCATTACCTACTTTTCCCTTTTCATTTCTTTTTCATTTTCCACATCCAAATCCTTCTCACACCAATAGTATCCCCAAAGTAACATGGTAGAAAAAATGTAACACAAGTCCAAAAAATGATATGTGCACATTTTGCACAAAAAGCCGAAAATCCGATTAGCGATTTTTAATCGCGATTAGCGCTAAATTAGCATATAAATGATCACAAACACTTAAAAATGGCATAATTACAATAAATAACCCATTTTAGAATTTTCCATAATTTTTCATAATTTTTCTCCATTTATTTGCATATAAATATTAATTTAATATTAAAATAATCAATAAAATAATATTAAATTATAAAAATTCCTAAAGATAATATTTTATTATTTTGGAATGTTACAATCTACCCCCCTTAAAAAAATTCGGTCTCCGAATTTAAATTTAAAACCCCCGAGTACTAAAACATTTCGATACAAATCCCAAGTCGTCGGGGCTCCGAAATCATCAATACATAAAACGTCACAGCGCAAAGGTACTGAGTAGATAACTCAAAATCAAAACTCCGTCAAGCATCCCGCAATCATCGGAGTCAAGGTAAAAACACAATGTCAAATCCAATACAAAACCGATATGATATGGATCAGAACTACACCTGTAGACATCCAATCTAAACATGTGAATAGCTGATGTAAAAGCATGCCAAATCTTTTTAAGTCGCTGTGCGATGCGCCCAACACTGCACAGTGGCGGACGTTTTTCATAAGAAAAACTACATATGTATATATATATATATATATATATATATATATATATATATCCTTTGTTTACCAAACACGTTCCGCCGTTTTGAAAACGATTTAGAAGGGTTTTCTTGTTTTAAAACATTTCGTGTCATGTCGGACACGTAAGTATATAAATATCGAGACTATAGCTCACTCCTTAGAAATCCCTTCAAACTATCAATGCATGCAAAAGTATATCCAGGTACCGTCCACTGACTAGTCCTGCTCAGTATGAAAGCAAAATCCAACATCATAAAAGTACTGCTCCAAAAAGGAATAAATCCCAAAAATGCACATAGCACAATCCTGTGCGTCTGGTGCGCACGGAAATCAAAAATCCACATATGTGCTAAACAGGTGCACAAAACAGCATCTAGGTGCAACGGGTGTGCACGAAGCATCTGTCGTAGGCAACGTATGTGCCGGACAGCCACAAATCCGGTGCATCTGACATGCACGAAGAAATATCGATTTAGTGCATCGGGTGTGCACCCAAATCGTATCTCAAAACATGCGCCCAACATGCGCAAAAATCCAAATCGGTGCATCCATCGTGCACGAATGAAAATCTAAACCCTGCGCACTCAACATGCACGGAATCACGAAATCCAACAGCAAACGCCGAACATGCGTAAGTCACATCAAAAGCACGGAGTGCAAAAGCCAACCATCAATATCAGGGTCAAAATCAACGATATAATGCGGCTCAAACCAAAATCAAGGGTACCGCAAGGGAAAATCCCACAACCGTGTGCATCAGCGTGCACAAATCCAATCATAACACTAAAGTGCGTGAAAACTATGCTGGAAGCATAAATCAAATCACCGGCATATAACAGGCACGAAATCACAATCAATACCTCAAGAATAATAATGATGCGCCGGGTATAAATGCCCAATAAGTGCAACCATGGTGCACGAAAACAGAACTCATAGAACTCAGCCATCAAAACCAATCATGCAAATAGATCGCCAAAATACCGAAAACCCAAACTGACAGATACGTGATAATCGAATCACAAAATCATAAAGCATAAATACTGTCGTCGGTATATCCTGCCTCGAAGTCGAGAAGGTGTCGGTACATCAAACTCTCGCGGTGCAAGATCTCCACTTGCCTTTTGCTCGCGGCTGGCGTCCTCTGCCTCTGGTTCCTGATCTTTCCTGTAGATTACCAATCTCGCAATCCATCGGCTCACCGGCCCGGTCAGGAGTGCTGATAGGAACGATTCCGTTCAGGCACTTCCTTGTCACCTCTCGGTCAATCCACACGACAGCTCGTAAAGCAATATGTCACTGGCATCGGCCTCCGGCTCTCTGAATGCACATCACATATCTGATCCTGGGTGCAAACGTCATTGCAGTGGTGTCCTGGAAGGAATCCTGCTCAAGGTTTCTGCTGATCTTGCCTATGCCAATCTGTACGGAGGCTGGTACTCTCGCATAGTCTCTTCTCGTCCAATGGACATCTGTGTCCTCAGCACAGCATTTCCTCGGGAATTGGTCGCATCCCAGCGCCTCTGTAAGCATATCAGGTCTCTAGTCTCGACGGAAAGTAATGACAGCTCAACAGCGTCTCGCACGAACCTCTTGTTCCGCTTGTCTGTATCGTCGTCCACTATGACGTCACGCCTAGCTACTATGCACTGCACTGTTCTTGGCCACAGTCAATCTGGAGTCTCTCACACGGACTCGAAATCGCGTATTCTGTAGCTTCATCATTCTGTAGCAGATGTCAGGCCGAACTGGTCCTCGGGAACACGTCCCAACCATCGGAGGAATACCCATCACTCGTCCGTCCTTGATCAATTCGCAATGCATCTGGGTAAGTTCCTTTATCCGATCCTGGTCAACTACCTCGTCGACAATGCCGAACTCTGGCCTGCTGGGTGTGCGCAACACGACCACTCCTGGTCTAGGTCTTCTCGTATCGTACTCCAGAAAGGTCCTGTCGAGGTTCCTTTCACAAATCTCAATCCTGCCGAAATACCCGGAAGTCATCATCTAAAGCTGAAACTAAAGCTTATTCCGGAACGGCTGCATACCTATCGCGCTTCCTTCTGGAAGATATATCCATATACCACGCCTCGGGGTGCATATCACATCTCTAATATCAGCGGAGTGGGACGTCGTCTCGTCGAAATCTCATACGAACTCTTTTATTCACTCTGCTCAAATGTCGACTGATTCGGACTCGTCTCATTGTGGCTACACGAACTGCGCTCCGACGGCTACGCTCGCATCTGGAGTCTCCCAAGCAGTGTCCCATCACGATATCCGAAAGATGTCGAACCATCCGATCGACTCGTCAGATCCTCATAATCCCCCAAGAGCTCACATCTCGGGTACAGTTTAATAGTATCGAGTACATGCCACAGCGTCGGTGGTCCAGCCGTAGAAGGGCAAACCCAAGCCTCACTAATGGCGCCGCGGAACCGCCGTAAACCCTAAGGTTCAAAGGCTGTCACACGGTCATTAAGTCGAGTTAGGGTTTCATTCTTCTAGAGGGTCCATAGAATCACCTGCATGTCTTTCCGTATACTTTAAACTTGGAAAATAGGCTCCTGACATTCGATCGTCTCAATCGACTCTCAACGAACCTGCGTGAAGTCGTCTCTAGCTGAAATCAATCCACCTGATGACCTCGCATCGGGGTAAGCGAATTCACCACACGTTCTAGTCATTTATCCTCAGGTGACTAGCGACTCGCTATCATCTCTCTAAGAACATGCTCACGCTGCAGTAGCTCCAACCATCTGGGCGATATCTCATCATTTGCAGCAGCAACTGGCTCATACGCCTGTACGCCGAACAATGCCTCAATCCTCCAGGAAAGGCAACACATTGGCGGTCATCTCTGAATCGGTCTGCTCTAGATCTGAGTAAGACTCTCCACACTGGAAATCTTCAACTCACTGGGCCCGCTCTGGCGCAAAATCGGACGAATCACCTTCGTCTCTCAAATCGGGTAGACTAGCTATCATCTGTCGCATATCTGCCTGAAGGCTACGGCAATCTCAGCTCGTAAGCGACATCCTGTCAATCTCAGCAACAGCTGGTCCATCTGTCTGCACGGTAGGCGACATCACAATCTCTGAGGTATGCTGTACATCAACAGTCCTCTCTCAACTGGCAGCTCTAACAATGGCCCGATCACCCGGTGCAAAACCAAGCACTCGCCTCCACTAGGGGTCACAATCACCAACACTAACTCGAGATGTTCCCATGTCACCAGAAAACACAATGGTCGGCCCTCGTAACAAACAAGCTCACACCGGCCGTAACCCTAGCAGCAGCCCAAACTGCGCTCAAACACGGTGACAGGAATCTCAATCGAGTATCAAAGAGAGCACATCAATGGGAAGAAAGGAAACAACAGATCCAGAGTGGATGCATGATCATAGGAAGGAACAGCATCAATGAGGGTATGATCATGAAACTAATAGAATCGGGGATCTCAAATGGATGTATAATCCAGGATATGAAGAGAATCACTGATCTCAAAAATATGTACATCCTAAGGTTCCTTAAGCGGAGTGGCGTGTCGTAAGTATGCCGCGGAACATACCAACGGTACGTCACTCTACTTTAGTCACCTAATCCATCAACCAAGGGTCATCCTAATACGACGAAAGTTCGGGTCGAATACCCCCTCGACCCAGTCTAAGTTCCGTAAGGTCAAGCCTAAGTCCCGTATATAAACAACGCCCTAGGCTCCACATAGTCAAACTTAGACTCGAACCAAGGTCAACCTAGCGCTCTGATACCAACTTTGTCACGACCCGAAAGAGCACGTGACTGGCACTTGAACCATATGAAGTCTATAGGACCCCATCTGATCCAAGTAAGCCAAAAGCCCAGAAATCTAAAACCATTTTTTAGAATAAGTAAAGAAACTGGTTTAAGAAGTGAAGAAAAACATGTTTGAAATCAAGGATTTTAAATAACTAAGCCGAAGGTACGTTTTGAAAACAATAAAGTCTTTTCTAAAAATTTCGGCAGAGTTTCTTTTGTAAAACTGGCCCCGAATGGGGTACAACAAGGATAACAATACATATATGCAATGATAAAGGCATCCCCAAGCGGGAGCTAGCTCTTCGTCAATCGACGGTCACAACCACACAAGATATAATATACAACGCCAAATGGCGAGGATCAAATCCAAAGAAACTCAAAAGCAATAAGAAAACTGCAATACTACTAACGCGACTCTAAGGTCGAAATAATACAACACTGGTCTAAGTCTGAAACAATATACAAGTTTTGGTTGATGGACAATTCTAGATACAATAAAAATACAAGAACAATGGCGGTTCTGATACAAAGAACCCACCTAACCAAGCAAGTCACCCAAATGAAGCAATGTGCCCGAAATGCCGCTATGGAATCTGTACGGCAAAAACCTGCAAGAACTGGGGCACAACGGGGGTGAGTTGCCAACTCGTGAATAGAAAGATATCTACAAGCAGGAATCGAATGAATGACCCATCCTAGGTCAATACGATCAGATATAAATAAACCTCAAAATGAATAAAGCTGAAACATGCTAAACTGGCAATGTAATCTCTATACATGAGTGTAATGCCAAGTAATTGTGTCAGTGCCTCAGGTAATAGCATGTCATGAATATGAGGTATAATCAATGTAATCACATCTGCACATACGTGGATCCCGTCCACTCGTCACCCACTGACGATAAACATCATGCAAGTAAATATCACAAGCCTGTGCATGGAAATATAATATGAGGATATAACTACCCGTGTCCCTCGCGACACATCAGATCATGGAACCAGGGTGCCCAGCATCGACACCCGAAAACATCATGAAAACCGTGCCCAGCATCGGCACGTAAATCCTCATATATCGGGCTCCGTCAGTCCGGATCGGCCCGCGGCCCCCGGCAGTACGCCCATCTCTCGGCTCCAGGCGGTATCCCCCGGATATCCGCCGAGCTCAAATACAATCACCGGTAGGTACTCGCCCGCCTCCAGGCTCAATCGGCATAACCCATCGATCATCTCGCCGAGGGGAACCATATCGGGTCCACCATGTACCCGCAATCGGCTCATCCGCGCCTCGATTCGGGTGTCACATGTCACTCTCAGCACCGAGAAAACACATGGTGGACGCACTGAAATATCATATCAAGGGAACCGGGTTTTAAAGTAATGTTATATTCTCTTTTTAAAACATCCTCGGTTCCCAAATCCAGAAATATCATAGAAACCACATATCTCAATGCGTATAATCAAGCATGAAGTATGCCACATGTAAAGGAAGGTATGTACATCATCATGTCATGCAAGGATCATATACTTAATGCAATAGTACTACAGTGTAGTGACATGGCAATTATCGATGATGAGTGTGTGAGCCGGCAACAAGTGTACGTGGAACATATGCATCATCGATAATGGTGCTGGTGTCCTAGCAGCATGACTGAATATCACAACAATACAAGCGATGCAATGCGGATAGCAGGAATAATGCGGAAACAATGATCAACGCTACAGCACAGAACCTGTCCCAATAGGTATGTCATATAACCTTGCCTTTTGAAATAAGACGAATCAGGGCTTTTGGTAAAGTAAGGGCTACGGTGTTTTAAGAAAAGATGCATCATTTGAAAATATCCGTATTACCCTTTTTCTTATCTTTAAAATATTCCCGATTCGTTAGTTTTGAAAAAGGTATGACTCGGTCAAGTCCAATGTCTACTGAGAAATCTAGACAGGAGGGGTATGAAACCACCTAATCTGAGTCAATATACATAAGTATAGATATGGTAGTCGGTGATCTCGCCTCAATACCATATCTTAAGATATCCTCAAGTATGAATGCGGGTAAAGCACATGTCCAAAGGCCCGCTAAACTATCATATCGCACCTCAAGGGCAACTATGTCACATCGCCGATCTCACGGCCTCACATCAAGTGTCATCACAAATCCACGTATCATCCTCAATCCCGTATATAAACACATAGTCCCATACCCATGTGTAGATATACACACCATCATATGAAAGAATGAATGCAAGAATGTGTATAGGTATATGTGTAAGTGTAGGTATAAGTGCAATCGCTACCCTAGGGTTCGCACTATACTACACCAATATAATCTGAGCATCAAAGCTACCAATATCAATATCAATGATCCTAACAACATATAATAATTATACGTGTGTATACGTATTCGTATACAACACCACGGACTGCGGGGGTGATATACGCCATCCACCCGACTTCTCCCCGTAGATATAAATCTACTCACCTGTATCCTGCGTGTCGGTGTCGATATCACCGTCATCTTCCGCATCGCCTCGGATCGTCGTGGTGTACCTACACATATCACACGTATCGCATCGCATCAAAACCAAAACAACACTTGAAACGATACGCTAAAACCAATACGATACACGAAAAGGCCGATAGGTTAGAACCTACGGCTAGCCTTCGCAAAACAACCCGGAATCACTCGATATAGACGTACAAACGTCACACGATCGAGATAACACACAAATATCAAAATCACCAAATCAAAATACGCAAAACCAAATCCCAATTCAAAGCTGCAACATGAGAAAATGCTCCCAGATTTCGTCTCAGGCCAAAACAGGGCAAATCAACAACTCTAGGGTGCTATGCAGGGTATATATATGATACAGAACCAACCCCGACGCAAACCACCACAACTTGGCCGGCCACATCCCCCTAAATCCCGGCCTCGCCGGCCCCATGAAGGAATTGGGGGCTCGTTTGGTCAGGGTAGCCTTCTATGGTCTTAATTGGGTCCCCGGTGTTGCTACTTTTTCCTGAAAAAGTCTCAGTGTGTTCCAGATTTTCCTGCAAGTTCCAGGTTCACAAAAACCGACATGAAAAGTCCCGTAATTCCGTATTTTTGGGTTCAGGTTGGATTGGGTCAGGGAATTGGTCAAAATAGGGTCTAAGGTCCCTTTCTAAGTTCAATTGCAAAGTCAAAACTCACCATTACTCTAATCCTCTCTAGTTTTGCCCAAATATCCACAAATCACCCGATATCGATATGAAACTTGAATTAAACCTTAAATACAACAATTAACAATCTAATTGAGAAGAAATTACCTCACATGAACCTCATGAATCCTCAACAGCACCAAACACCACTCTTCTTAGTCCATTGCATAGATCTTGGGCTTGTGGGCAATTTTTGTGAAATGAGGGTAGGGTTTTGGAATAGTTTTCTTGATGGATCTAGGGTTTCAAGAAGAGGGTGAGTGAGGGAGAGGGAGGGCAGCAGCTCTAGAGGAAGAGGGGAGAGAGAAAAGAGATGGGGAAATGATGGAGGCATGGTTTCAAAAGGTGGGGTTGACCTTGCCCCTCTCTCTCTCATCATTACCTACTTTTCCCTTTTCATTTCTTTTTCATTTTCCACATCCAAATCCTTCTCACACCAATAGTATCCCCAAAGTAACATGGTAGAAAAAATGTAACACAAGTCCAAAAAATGATATGTGCACATTTTGCACAAAAAGCCGAAAATCCGATTAGCGATTTTTAATCGCGATTAGCGCTAAATTAGCATATAAATGATCACAAACACTTAAAAATGGCATAATTACAATAAATAACCCATTTTAGAATTTTCCATAATTTTTCATAATTTTTCTCCATTTATTTGCATATAAATATTAATTTAATATTAAAATAATCAATAAAATAATATTAAATTATAAAAATTCCTAAAAATAATATTTTATTATTTTGGAATGTTACATTAAGCGGAGTGGCGTGTCGTAAGTATGCCGCGGAACATACCAACGGTACGTCACTCTACTTTAGTCACCTATTCCATCAACCAAGGGTCATCCTACGCGACGAAAGTTCGGGTCTAATACCCCCTCGACCAAGTCTAAGTTCCGTAAGGTCAAGCCTAAGTTCCGTGTAAATATAAACGCCCTAGGCTCTACATAGTCAAACTTAGACTCGAACCAAGGTCAACCTAGCGCTCTAATACCAACTTTGTCACGACCCAAAGTTTGGCCCGTGACCGGCACTTAACCACGTAACGCCTACAGGCGTAACGCGACTAAGTAAGCCGAAAACCCAGAAATCTAAAACCCTTTTTAAGAATAAATAAGGAAACTGGTTTAAAGAGGTGAAGAAAAACATGTTGAAATCAAGGATTTTAAATAACTAAGCCGAATATGCATTTTAAAAACAATAAGTCTTTTCTAAAAATTTCGGCAGAGTCTCTTTTGTAAAAACGGCCCCGAATGGGGTACAACAAAGACAACAATATATATGCAATGATAAAGGCATCCCCAAGCGGGAGCTAGCTCTTCGTCAATCGACGGTCACAACCACACAATGATATAATATACAACGCCAAGTGGCGAGGATCAAATCCAAAAGAAAGCTCAAAGCAACAAGAAATCCGCAATACTACTAAGCGCGACTCTAAGGTCGAATAATACATCACTAAAATCTAGGTCTGAAATAATATACAGTTTTTGGTTGATGGAAATTCTAGATACAATGAAATAAAAAGGTACAATGGTGGTTCTTGATACGAAAGAATCCACCTACCAAAAGCAAACCACCCGCAAGAAAGTAGTGTGCCAGAAATGCCGCAACGAAACCTGTACGGCAAAACCTGCAAGAACTGTGGCACAACGGGGGTGAGTTGCCAACTCATGAATAGAAATATCTACAAGAATAAATCGAATGCAAGACATAATCCTAAGTCAACAATCAGTAATAAACCTCAAAGAATAAGCCTGATACATGATAAGGTGGCAAATCAACATCTAAACAGGTATGTGGTGCCAAGTGCTCAGGTAATAACATGTCATCAGTATAAGGTATGTCTGCATGAAGTAAATATGATGAAGTATCAATGATATCAATACACATATATTAGCGTCCCATACCACTAATATTGGTGTAAGGGTATATATAGCAGCGCCCTCATACCCTGTTATATATACGAATGAAGTATGATAAGTGTAAATCCAGTCTGTATATGATCCATGTCTGTACATGATCCATGTCTGTACATGATCTAAGTCTGTATGTACGTGGAACCTGTCCACCGTCAACCAATGACAATAAACGTGGAATCCGTCCACCCGTCAACCAATGACAATAAGCATCATATATGCAATATGAGGATATAAGCAAGTCATGGAAAAACATCATGAAACCCGTGCCTAGCATCGACACGTAAATCCTCGTATCTATATGGGGCTCCGTCTGCGGTATCGGCCCTCGGCCCCGGCAGTACGAATCAACCCATATCCATCTCTCAACTCCGGACGGTATCCTCCAGATATCCGCCGAGCTCAAATACAATCACCGGTAGGTAGTAGTCCTTCTGCCGGGCTCACCGTCTATCACACAGCGAAACCGTTCTCGCCCCGGGGTACCATACCGGGTCCACCATGTACCCGTAATCGGCCTCAACCGCCTCCTCGATTCGGGTTTTTATATATATAACTCTAGCACCGAGAAAACACATGGTGGACGCACCGAAATATCATATCAAGGGAACCGGGTTTTTAAACGATTACATATTTGAAATAGCCACGGTTCCCAAATCCAGAAATCACATATAATCCAAACCAAAATGTAAGTCACTAATCTGATATGATATGTGCGTCAAACATAAATATCATGTCCAGTCACATATAGATAAGCTACGATATAATGATCAGGTGTGATATAAGCATCAAATGTGAGTATCAAGTCATGTCACATATAAATGAGCTACAATGTGATGATCAGATGTGATATAAGCATCAATGTGAGTATCAAGTCATGTCACATATAAATGAGCTACAATGTGATGATCAGATGTGATATAAGCATCAAATGTGAGTATCAAGTCATGTCACATATAAATGAGCTACAATGTGATAATCAGATGTGATATAAGCATCAATGTGAGTATCAAGTCATGTCACATATAAATGAGCTATAATATAATGATCAGGTGTGACATATGTATCAGGTATGATGTATGCATCAAATGTGAGTATCAAGTCATGTCACATATGAATGAACTATAATATAATGATCAGGTGTGACATATGTATCAGGTATGAATATCAAGTCAAAATCGTATATATTTGTGTACAGGTTTATGTGTACAATATGCTATGCGGGAATCATACCATGAATGCAGCAGTACTACAGTGTAGTGGCATAGCAATTATCGATGATGAAGTGTGTGAGCGGCAATCAGTGTACGTGGAACATACGCATCATCGATAATGGTGCTGGTGTCCTAACAGCATGATGGCAATATAACAAGAAGCACAAGTAATGCCATGCAAATAGTATGAACAGGTGCAATCGAATAATCAACGCAATAGTGAAGAATCTAACTCAAAAGCTATATCATGCAACCTTGCCTTTTGAAATAAGACGAATCGGGGTCTTTGGTAAAACAAGGGCTACGGTGTTTAGAAAATAGACACTACACATTTGAAAATATCCGTAGAATCCCCTTTTTCCCTATCTTGCAATATTCCCGATTCGTTAGTTTGAAAATAGGTATGACTCTGGTCTAATCTAACATCTACTATGCAACTACTGATCTAAGTATCAAGCAAGTCTGGAGGGGTATGGAAACCGCCTAAATCTGAGTCGATACATATATAAAGGTATATAGTCGGTGATCTCGCCTCAATGACATATCATAAGATATCCTCGAGTTATGAGTGCGGATCTATCATCAATATCGGCTCGTACGGTAATCATCGTACGACATCCCAATAGCTGGGTACGGGTCAACATCTCACTATCTCATCACATAACAGGTATCACTATCATCAGATCACATAGCCTGGGGTACTACTCTATGTCTAGCACCAAACGATACCATCAATGAAGTATGCATGCGGGGTAAACACATATCCCAAGCCCGCACGAAATCACAAGTCATATCCCACAATGAATCGTATCCAATCACCGATCTCACATCATCAAGCCCACATCATCGACTCATCTCCAAAGTCATCTCATATCATCAAACACCGTGTAAATACAAGTAATATGCAAGGGTGTGTGTGTAGGTGCAATTCTATCCTAGGGTTCGCGACTATAAACTACACTAGTCACTTCTACCCTACACTATCCATAATGCTTCTAACACAAAGCAACAACACACTAAAACTATCACACATCTACTATATATAGTACACTAACTACGGACTGCGGGAGTGCTATACGCCATCCACCCGACTTCCCCCTGTAGATATAATCTACTCACCTTGCATCATCATTTGCGGACATCACCATGCATTTGCTTGTCGTCCCGAAGCCTTCATGGGTACCTACACATCAACATATCGTATATGCGTATTAAAACCAAATCCAAGCTAAAACGGCGCATGAAATCCAAAACGATACGATAAGGGGGCCTATAGGTGAGAACCTATGGCACACCTTCAAAACCATCAATAAATCCTCTATATCGTCGTATAAACGCCAAATAGTCGAGGTAAAACGAAACACACCAATGCAGAAATGAAAATACGGAATACGGAAACTAAAGTTCAAAATAGCAACTCATGAAATGTGTTCCAGATTTTACCCCAGGTCACTTTATACAAATCTATACATACCAGGGGCCTAAACTAACAATGTAGGAGCTACAGAACCAATACGAGCCAAGGAGGTGGGACCCAGGCCGCAATTGGCGGCCAAAAGAGGGAATTTGGCGGCCGGAATAGGGAGTTAGGGGCTAGGGTCTTGGGTGTTGCCTCTATGGTGCCTGCTCATCTCAATTTCCACTCAATATTATTTTAGGGGTCTCGGGGTGATAGCAGATTCCATTTAACCCTCACAGATTTCACATTTTCCCCGATATCGGTTTCTAAAATCCGTATTCTGTGGTTTGGTTCATAGATTTGGGTCTCAATTCATACACTAGGGTGTTTACAAGTCCTCTACTGATCTCAATTTCACATTACAACTCAAGTTCCCTCAAACCCTAACTAGGTTTTCATCAAGTCCTCAAAAATCCACAATATCGATACTAAACTAAACATGGGGTATAGGAAATGCTAAAACTAAGACAATGGTTCAGAAATTACCTCAATTGGCAACTCAAGAATTTTCTTGAGTTGCCCCAAGTGGCCACAATCCAAGCTTTCTTGGTCCATCTTGTAGATCTCGAGCTCGTGCACAATTTTAATGAAACCGATATATGGTTTTGGTGTTGTTTTAGAGATGAAAAGAGGGATTGAAGAGGGGGAGAATGATGAGGAAGGGCAGCAGCAGCAACACAAGGATGAGGAGGAAGGAATGAGAGAAGAACAAGGGAATGGCTAAGTCAAAAGGTCAAGGGTGCCCCATGCCTCTCTCACCTACCCTCATTCTCATTTTCTTTTCTTTTTCCCTTTTCTCTTTTAATCCTTAAACCTTCTCACACCAATAGTAAACCCAAATGATAAATCATGGCAAGAAAAATACACAAGTGTAGGAAAAAGTGATATGTGCAAGTTTTGCACAAAATTGCCAAAAAACCCGATTAGCGATTTTAATCGCGATTAGCACTAATTTAGTGTCAAATTAATCACAAAAACTTAAAAATGTCATAAATCACTAATTTACCCTATTTTAGAATTTTCCATAATTTTTCATAATTTTTCTAACATTTTTCCTATTTATTTGCATTTAATATTAAAATAATCAATAAAATAATATTAAATTATAAAAATTCCCAAAATTAATATTTTATATTTTTGAAAATGTTACATTGAAAATTTGGAGTTGGTTTAAAACATATATACCGTTATTTACTGTACCGGACCCAATCAAACCATGATTAAGGTGGATGTTAACAACATCTCTTACAAACGTGAAATCATAACCTTTATTTGATAACAAGGAAACTGATATGATATTACACGTTAAGCTTGGTACAAAAAAAACAGTTATGTAAAACCAAAATGTGTCCACTCGTCAATCCCAGGTGATAATCCCCGACGGACGCAGCTCCCACGCTAGCTCCGTTAGCAACCTTTAGGGTCATATCACCTTCCTTCAGCACTCTACGGTTTCTCAGTGCCTGCAATGAATTGCAAATATGAGATCCTGATCCAGTATCCAATACCCAGGAAGTAGAGTTAATTGACAGACAATTCTCAATTACAAACACACCTGAAGTCGAAGCCACAGCTTGCTTCGGTTCCTGGTTCTTGGCGTTCCACGCCTTGCAATCTTTCTTCCAGTGCCCTTTCCTGTGACAATGGAAGCACTCATCCTGGCCCACTACCGGTACCGCAAACTTTTTCTTTCCCTTCCCTCCCACCTTACTAACACCTCCTCTAGGTTTGGTGGCGGCCTTCTTCTTCCTTTGGCCCTAGCCTTGGACCCGGAAGAAGATGCACCGCTAACAAACATAGCGGGTGTTTCCCTTGCTTTCTGCAAGGTGCTCTCTGCACTCCTTAACATGTTCAGGAGTTCCGGAAGTTCAACTTCTTTTCTTTGAATGTTGAAGTTCAGGATAAACTGGGCGTAGGTGGAAGGAAGGGACTGGAGAATAAGGTCTGTATAGATCTCATTATCCAAAGTCGTCCCAAGGTCTGCGAACTCTTCTATATAGCCGATCATCTTTAGGACATGTTCTCCTACCGATGACCCGACAGCCAACCTCGCTCGAAACAAGTTCTTAGAGGTCTCGTATCTTGCTATACGAGATTGCTCTCCATAAAGTTCCTTTGTATGGAGAAATATGGCATCTAGTTCCATATCCTCGTGCCTCCTCTGATGTTCATTGTTCATAGAGGCAAGCACGATGCACTTGGCTTTCACGCAATCGAAATCCTAGGTTTTGCGGATTTCCTTATCCGCATTACTGGATTTGGAACCAGGGACAGCAGGTGCCATAGCGGTGAGGACGTACCCCAATTTGTCATAGGTCAAAACCATTTTGACATTCCGCAGCCAATCTTTATAGTTTGGCCCTGTCAGTATATTTTTCTCTAAAAGTAACTTAAGTCCAGTCATTTTCAGGGTCGCTGCAATTAGGGGAGAGAGAAGAAAACTCTTTAGCATGATACTCTTGCAAGTTTAGAGTGGTTTTTAGTTTATCTAAACTGGATAGCTCCCACTGTTTCTCGAATCCTTCCTCAAACCATAAAAGAAGAATTAGCCAGGACTATTCTCACTGTACAATTCTTGCTTAACCGTTCAGCCAGGCTAGTGTCGATACTTCGAGGGAGGTTTTCCAACGCTTTCGCGAAGTTCCTTAATTAAAGAACCTCTTTTCTCTGGGGGCGTAACCCCGCTGACACCTTTCTTGACACCTACTTGGTTTATAGCATTGATCGTTAAGTGACGAATATCCTGATAAGTAGCATATACTCACAGTAGGATCGGGATCCAAATATCATCGTATGATAATATTGAAGGAATGCTACCAACATTCATCAAACTCCAAATGGTATGCATCTCTTTGCAAACTTCAGTTTCTTTAGAAATTCCCGATATAAGTTTTTGCCCCATGCTCTTATGACCTTGGCTTTGGTCAAAATGTCATAAGTCACATGTCAAGTTCTACCCGTCATTATCTTGTCAATTTGAACCCATCCGTATATACCCCTGACTTTGGTCAAATGATAATACGACTGTCCCAAACCAACTCATCTATCTTATGCAACAAATGAAAACCCAGCAGCTACCAAACACTATGCCTTGACTTTGGCCAAAATGCATAGCTTGAATACTACTGAATACCCAAATGAAATGACGGAGGGCTACGAATGGTTTTGGCGAAACCGTGAACGTAGTGAACTTGATATAACCGAAGGAACCTGATAGCTTTTAAAAGGAGTGGTTAAAGCTCCGCATTTAAAAATATCTGTTTTTAAAATTAACCGAGTGGTTTCTTTTAAATTGTTCCAACAATTAAACTTTTGGTTTATTTTCTTTGCATTATAAATAATGCGTCCCATCATTAACCTATCATTGCAGAAACAACGAAAATACAACGTCCTCTTATGCCATCCGCATTCGCCACGGGGTCCCGTCATCACCCGTTAGGTTACTTAACTAACGGCAGAGCGGGGGCTGGGCTAGCACGGGTGTAAAACATAAGTGACGTCTAAATAGCTATCATATATAGATATTGTACATTCGTCAGACGCAATAATAGGCATTCCAGATCTCATATGAACTTTATTGGATTTGCAAGCAATCCGCGTTTGTTTAGAGCCTGCAACAAAAGACGGATTACACAGTTGTGATGAATAGCCATTACCCTACCCAAGACCCCTACGTGTACGGCAAACTACCCGCCCTGCAGTTTGTGCACCCCACCTTGGGTCTGTCCTAGGAGCAAAAACAGTAAAATGAAATAATACAACGGTGGCTACAACCGCAACCTGGATGTGCCCCGCAAAAATAATATTACAAAAAATTACATTTACATCAAATGAATCAAATAATAACCCATCACATAACCCCGGCTAATCATCACAACAGTCCAATACAGTTCACATCCACAAACAGTAAAAACCATTACAGAAATGTGCAACCCCCTGCCAACCGACATACTAGCAGTTAGGGGAGGTTTACGAGCACATTAAACAAACACAGATATAATCCAACAAGCAAATACCGTATAATTTCGATCGATTAAACACATTTAATTTTGCTCCAATACTTCTCTGTAAATCTGAAACCTGAGCAAAAATTAAAAAATTCCAGAAAATACCAAATATCACAGAGAACCAACACAGGAAAATTGGGCTGATGAATCGGCAACTCGGCGGCGGAATCGCGGCGGATCGGTGGGATCCACCGCGGTTCCGCGGCGCTTTAGTCGATTCATGAGCCCAGTTTTCTTGGGTGTTCTAATACTATCATTTTGAGCTTTCTGAAGGTCCCTGAAAAATTTTTGGACCACATTTAAAAATCGACAGAATACCATGATATCGGGGTTTTCCGGTTTTGTTTTTTTTTCGTTCGAAATTCATACAATTTTGCAAGTGAGTTATTTATTGTTTAGCGAGGCTCTGATACCACTGTAAGTCGATGTACAACACCCCACGACTAGCGGGGAGGCGGAAATATGAAAAACGATCTTGTTCTTTGCATAAACATCGACTAACCGCATGAATCGAAGCTAAACGATAACTAACATCAAACATAGAAGTTCTAAACTACTATGTGAAGTGATTATACCTAAAGAACCGTGTCCTTTGTCTTTACGAACTCCACCTCCTCCTCGGCCTTCTCCAAGTAGTAGACGATCCACCACGAGAGCTAAACTCCAAGCTTTGCCTCTAAACTTGAGGCAACTAGGTATCTTTAAGTGCTAATCAAAGTACCTAGATGAAATAGAGTATGGTTATGGATTAAGTAGTCTAACTAATCCTTCTACTCAACACATGAGAGGGGAGGATTAGGGTTTGAAGAGAGAGAGTTTGAGGAGAGAGAAGATGAACATAATAATAAAATGAGAAAATGAGCTATCATAATATATATCAAGCATTATTGTTTTTTCAAGAAAAGAAAAGAAAATGATTTACAACCATGCTTGATAAATATCTTATGGTGATTCATCTCCATGAGTCATTAAGCAATTATGAAGCATTAATGACATGGATGAATCATCCATATGACTCACTAATCTCATTCAATGTATATGCCACCTAAACCTCCTTAGTCACCATCTTCTAGAAGCTTCTCGCGCAATTACGAGAACGCCCCTCCTATCCGTGAAAACACGGAAAATCTTTAGACTGTATAAATCCAATAACCGGATACTAGTAACTGGCTTAAACCAAAGCCGACTAGTAAAAACTGTCCGAAAGTCGTACGTGCGTAAACACACGTATGCGCCCGAACCCTTGTCGTAAAACCATACGACCTCTATATCGTTTCGCCTGGAGTATGGAAACTCTCTGCGTGGGACTCTAGAGACTCGACTACTATGCTGGCAGTGGGTTTAACCACAGACCGCAAGCGGCACTAGCTGTACGTAATGGTCCCCAGGTAGATGTCGATAAGAAGGCCGATGAGAAAACCTATCCGAACTCCTACTGAGTCTGATGTGACAATCTCCGTACAGTCCGGTCTGTTCATCTAAGACTATCGCATATCGGGCCTAGGGGGGCAGCAAGCGTCAGTCCCCTAATAGCGGTATAAGTCGTGTCGGAGCGAAGCCCATTACACCCTGAGAAACTACTGGAACCTACCAGCAAATCTCGCTTGCCCTGGTCAGGGACTTTGCGTAATGGCTCTCTGACACAGCGCGATATCAACCCCCAATACCGGGAGAGACGAATCCTGTCTAACCGCCACTGCCTCCAAGTGCTCGGGACTGCACCCAACTGCTACCTGTTTGCACGACTCCTTTGAGCCGTGGTAGGGTAGCAATGTAAGAACAGTGGGACACACTCGAGGCGAAGTAGCAGTGTCAAGTCTGCGGACTATGCTGTACTCATGTCACCTGGGAACTGTTCACTGACGACTGGTATAAAACCAACCAACAGTTCCCTGTGAGTCCTGTCCGGTGTATCCGTAACCTAACGAGCACCTGCATACTATCTCCAGTACGACGTACTGACGGCTGTGGGACAGACCATCTCCCTAACTGGGATGAGAAGTGTACACACTAGTCGACTCCGGAGTATCGATGCCCTGTCTCGATAATCCAACGACTAGGGACCTGAATAAGGATGTGCTTGTAGACTATCCAGCCCCCACTAGTGTGACTGCCATCACAACGCTGGAAGTCAAGCAAGATCCTAAAAGCTCTATCAATACGTATACTCACATATTAAGATAGAAAAACCAAGTAGCATACTACCATGTTTAGCAAGACTGTTATATACATGTGAATATCCCAAGCTTCCATTAAGTAATATACAAACTAGTATGATACAATAATGGCCCCTAGGGCATATACACTAACACTACCCTGCTCGGTTATCCCCGGCTGGTAGCTTCCCTACCCACAACGCCAGGGATCAAAGCCCTCAACAAGAGACAGCCGAGCGGCTACCCTGCTCGGCTATCCCTGGCTGGTAGCTTCCCTACCCACAACGCCAGGGATCAAAACCCTCAACAAAAGGCAGCCGAGCGGCTACCCTGCTCGGCTATCCCTGGCTGGTAGCTTCCCTTCCCACAACGCCAGCGATCAAAGCCCTCACAAAGAGGTAGCCCGGTAGCTACCCTACCCGGCTATCCCTGGCCGGTAGCTTCCCTACCCACGACGCCAGGGATCTAAGCCCTCACCTAGAGGCAGTCGAGCGGCTACCCTGCTCGGCTATCCCTGGCCGGTAGCTTCCCTACCCATAACGCCAGGGATCTAAGCCCTCACCTAGAGGCAGCCGAGCAGCTACCCTGCTCGGCTATCCCTGGCCGGTAGCTTCCCTACCCACAACGCCAGGGATCAAAACCCTCGACAAGAGGCGGTCATGCAGCAACCCTGCTCGGCCATCCTTAAGGACCCAAAAGCCCTCGAAAGAGGCAACCGCTTAGCACAACCATGCTCGGTTATCCCTGGCACACCACCTGGGATCAAAGCCCTTGCCATGAGGCACCAGGCAGCAACCCCTCCAGGACATCCTTAGTAGGCCTCCTACGCCCCTCCCGCGCTAAGGATGAAAAGCCCTCGAAAGAGGCAACCGCTTAGCACGACATGTGCTCGGTTATCCCTGGCAGAACGCCAGGGATCAAAGCCCTCGCCAAGAGGCACCGAGCAGCAACCCCGTTCGGGCATCCTTAAGGATCAAAGCCCTCGCCAAGAGGCACCGAGCAGCTACCCTGCTCGGCACCATCCTCAGCATGCCAATCACGGCCCCTCCTGCACTGAGGATCAAAGCCCTCGCCAAGAGGCACCGAGCAGCTACCCCGCTCGGCCATCCTCAGCAGGCCTCTCACGGCCCCTCCCACGCTAAGGATCAAAGCCCTTGCCAAGAGGCACCGAGCAGCTACCCTGCTCGGCACCATCCTCAGTTGGCCAATTACGGCCCCTCCAACAACTAAGGAACGTGGACTCAATAAAAGGCATCCAGTATATCAATGTCTTAGAGATCTACACTTCGACTTCGGGGCCATGGAGACACCGTCTTCCCGCCGGTCCCCGTCGGCTCGGCAAATGATCAGAGCCAAGTTGACGAGTAATCGCTAGACGGGGAACATGCCGACCATAAAGCAGTATTGTACTGATACAAGTGTCTACCAACAAAAGGAAGCACAAACACTACTGCAAAAACAAAAAGTTTTTATTCACAAGAGCCAAAAGTCTTTATAAGGGTATTGTAAGCTCCCCTGCCTTATCAAATTACCCGAAGGCTTACAAGAGAGGAGGAAAAACCAAAAAAAAAGGGATCGGGCAGCAAGCCCCGCCTAGACCTGGCTCCCCTCATCGCTATCGGCCGGAGGCGGGACCACCGAGAGTGGGACCCGAGCACGGAGCTCACCGTCGGCGAACTCCAGAAGCAGCTCCTTGACGGCATCAAGAGCTTTGTTCCATGCAAGGGCAGAGGCGAGGTCGACATAAAACTGGTCCGACTCCTTGTAATCCGTTACCGCCTTCCTAGCCCGAGCTTCGGCGGCCTCCGCCGCCTGACGTGAAGCGTCGGCATCCCGCCTGCTGGCATCCTTCGCCCTCCTTAGGGCTGCAAAATGATCGGCCAGTTCCACCAACTTCGCCTCCACGACTCGGTGGGACTCACTTAGGCGGCGGTAGGGCTCCCGGCACTTCGAAACGGTGAGGTCCGCAACTTCCAACCGAGCCTTGAGGGCGAGCAATCTCTCCCTCTCCAGACGTAGCTCGAGTCACAGACCTTCGACCTCCGAGGAAAACTCTTCTACTGACCCCGCAGCCCGAATAGCCCCCCCGGCTTCAATACGAGTGATAAGGGCGCAGTGCTGAAGGACCTGGCGAAAATGGCAGAAAAACCTAAGGACACCCGAACTAAGAAAAGGTCGCCCAAACCAACACATGAGGGAGTGCATACCTGAACCGCCTCCTGTGCGATAGCAGCCATTTGGGCCCTCAAGGTCCCCCACGGCATCCGGCCCTCGGCCGACTCTTCCATACCAGCGAGAAGACTGGCCGCGACGGAGAGCCCCGACGGGACCACGAGCTGGGCGTCCCCTCCAGAGTGTCCACCGGCGGTGCGTGAGAGACCGTCCTCTTCCGCTTGAGAGGAACCTCGTCTTCGCTCTCTCCTTCATCCCTCGTCTGAGAATCGAGAACCCGTGTACGCCTTTGGCCGTCACCGGAACAATCACCAAGAGCCCGTAGCAGGGCAGGTAGCCCCGCTGTTGGGGGCACATCCAGCGCAGAGCTCGAGTCAGCCAGAGGCAAGGCCGCACCGCGGTCCCCCCTTCGGGACTGAGCACCGAAGGCACCAAGAGTCTGGGATCGGACCATCCGTCCTGCCAAAAGGGAGAAGAGGCTCGACTTAGAGGGAGAAGAAGCAGAAGGAAGAATAAGAAGACATCTAATCTGATTGAGAAGCCTTTGGGAAAGCAAAAGATCCGACCTAAGATGAGAGCGCCAAGCTTACGAGATGAAAGACGAGGAAAATACGAGGAGAGATGGGCCCTGAAGAGGGCCCCACCTCTATCTATAGCCTCCGGCGCCCTCATCCAACGGCGACCGTTGGCTCCCTCCAAAAACAACCCTTCACATTCGATGACCCAGATCGCCCCACCAGGCACGTGCGCATTAGACAACATCCCATCAGACGCTAGAGGCCTACGGCCCGTCGCGTCCGCCAACCAACGCTCGACACGTGGGCCGCCGCTTCGTCAAAAGTGCGCACGATCCGGCGCCCCTCTTTAATACAGAAGATCTCACCCTGATTCGCTGGCGTCATCCAGAAAAAGACAATGGACTGCCCGGGGACACGCCTGACGATATTTTCGGAAGAGAGCTTACCTCAGGTGACCCGGTAGACCACTCTCGACCCGACCCGTCAGCTGGTCAGGACGAGAGTAGGGGGCTAATGATGAAGCTCGATATCGGTGATCTCCCAGATCATGGCACGTGGCAGATGATGTGTCCCAGAGCATGTAAGAAAGGACCTACAGGGGCCGACTATACCGCTCCTATACCCGTCCAACCGACGAGGCTGGCTCGCCTCCGAGCCCCAGCACAAATTGGCCTCCTCGGCCTCACAGGTCGTTCCCGAGCTACCGCGGAAACAAGATACCTCGGCTCTCCCACTCGTCCGTAAGCTCTCCCATCGAGGTCATTGTTCCCCTCCGAAGGACGGCGCGACTGGGCGTCTCGCCTGAAATTCGGGGCAGATGCAAATTGGCGCTATCCGTCCACCTCTCCGAAGATGCCAAGTTGATTTATAGCACCATGTATCGAAGGTTTGAACGGATGCGTCCGATGTAGCAGACTTCGTCAGATTCCCCCTCGCTTGAGGGGTTTTTGATTGTGGGGACGCTCTTCCCTGCAGGCGCAAGCCCCTGCAGTTAATTACGCTACCGCATTGCGGTAACCACTTTCTCCTTCTCCAGATGGTCACTTAGTGTCGTGGGTGTTTGTTTTGTGTTTTGTTGCTCGCGGATTGTATACGGAGACTGAGTTATGTCGTCGCCCGTAAGGCATGGACTAGTCCAAATCCGTATCATCTTAGATTTGGGTTAGGGGTTTGGGTTTAAGGATACGTTAGCCTCATTTGAGCCTAAGATCGACTTAAACGTTTGTTAAGGATACGTTAGTCTAGTTTTTAGACTAAGATTAACTTAACGGGATCGTTCAGATCCAACAAGAGAGTAAAAAAAAGGGGGCTCTGTTGTTTAGTTTAGTGACGTTGCGGTCGGTAGGTAGTTTAAGGACATTGCGGTCCGTGGATAGTTTAAGGACATTGCGGTCCATGGATAGTTTAAGGACATTACGGTCCATGGGTAGTTTAAGGACTTGCGATCCAATGTTAGTTTTAAGACATTGCGGTCAAGGTTAAGGACCTCATAGTCCATGGGTTTAAGGACCCCACAGTCCGTTGTTAGTTTTAAGACATCTCAGTCAAAGTTAAGGACCTCATAGTCCATGGGTTTAAGGACCCCACAGTCCGTTGTTAGTTTTAAGACATCTTGGTCAAGGTTAAGGACCTCATAGTCCATGGATTTAAGGACCCCACAGTCCGTATCAGTATGTGGTCATCGGGACTCGTCACCTCTTTGAAGACGTTGAGGAATTACAACACCGAGTATCAAAGGAGTGAAGAGATGTACCCTTCAATCGAGGTGGATTAAATAGTCTTCGGCCCAGTTTGGGATCAAGACCAATTAATTATGTTATGAGCCCATTAGCCCAGTTAAGTCTGAATTGAGGACTTATGGCCATCTTAGGCTAAGTCCCATCATGTTTGGAATATTGGCTTCCTGTTGGTCCATTGAAGAAGAGGCTTTGCCTCTGGCCATTTAGCCAATTGGGCTAACGTTAATTCAACAACGTTAAACACTGGGATCAAGTTATTGTTTCAACACTAAAAGACAGTTGGTGTTAAACACCAGCAACAGGGATTCCAAATTAGTGTTAAACACTAGAGCGAATCGGTGTCAAACACTAGCAACAGAGGCTTCAAATTAGTGTTGAACACTAAGAAATTCAGTGTTAAACACTGCAAATAAAGTTCTTTGATTAGTGTTGAACACTAAGGCCAAACAATGTTTTAACACTGGATTCAGGGGTTCCAATTTAGCGTTAAACACTAAGGCAAGAGGGGTCACGTGGTAACACGTGAGGGCGCCCTCCCTTCATTTGTTCTGCTGAGGATATCGCATCTTTTGGAGCATCACGTACCATCACGTGATGGGTATTTAAATGCTTGTATGTTAAAGCCTCTACCAAGGGTCACGTGGGTCACGTGAGGCACTGCCTCAAAGGGGCTTTTCTGTAGATCTTTTTGGGGGTCACGTGGTGACACGTGACCTTACCTCTATGTATGTTCTTCAGAAGATCTGTTAATCCCTTTCAAGAATTAAATTCCTCGTAGGGTTGAACCCTAACAATAATTTCAGAGGAATTAAATTCCTATAGTTCTTTTTGAAGATTTATGTTCTGGGATAGAGTTGAACTCTAAATTTCCAGCAGGAATTAAATCCCTCATATACGTGAGGAACTGAATTCTGTCATAGGGTTAAACCCTAATAAAAGCTTTAAGGAATTAAATTCCCATTCTCTGTTAAAGAATTATTCTGAGAAATGAGATTCTGTCATAGGGTGAAACCCTAATCTCTTCTTTCTTAAGGGAATTAAATTCCTGTTATTTTAACAGAACTAAGTTCTTAACTAGGGTTAAACCCTAATTCTATTTATTCTGAAGGAATTAAATTCCCATAACATAGGGTTAAACCCTAATTTTATTTTAAAGGAATTAAATTCCTATAATTCTGTGAGAATTAAATTCTCAGGCTTCCATTCTCTCTCTATGCTTTGGATCTGCATGGCAGGATCTCAACCCATTGAGAATTAAATTCTCAACTCAAGGGGAGATGTGCACTTTACAGATCCTCCACCAAAGAGAGAACTATGTTCTTCTATTTTTATATCAGAGTTAAACTCTGTTGAGAATTAAATTCTCTTTTCCTTTTAAAAAAAGCCTTCCCTTTCTTACCTAGGGTTTTCTTTTGCAGAAGATCCAAATTTCTCCAGAGTATCAAGACTCCCCTCTTTTTTTATGTCTCGATTCCTTTCTGCCTCTCTCTATATCCCTCTCTTTATGTCTCTTGACTCCTATTTATAGGAGAAGCAGCCGAGTCAATTAGTTTTTGATGAATTTTTCATTGAGAGATTTGATTTGTATTCACCATTCGTTTTGGACCCTTGGATTATTAGGTGAATTTTATTCACCATTGGATTTTAAATCCAGAGATTCTCCTTTGTTATTTCGGTTAGATTTTAAGGGGAAATCTTTCCAAATTCGAGATTTTCCCATAGATAGATGATATTTAATCACCTTTAAATCTTTAATTCAATCGATTCCTTTGGAAAGATTTGAGAGGTCTTTTCTCAGAATTTAATTCTGTTAACAGATAGGTTTTGAAAGCCGGTCACGTGTGGCCACGTGACCCTTGGTCACGTGTGGGCACGTGACCCCCTTGGAACGAGCCCTCTTCTTTCTTTTTGCGCTCTGCCTTCTGGTTGCTGCTTAACCGTCACGTGCCACCACGTGACCCCTGGTCACGTGTGAGCACGTGACCCTCGTCTGGAGCCTTTTTCTTGATTTAATCAGAGAACTGTTGTGCCTTTGCCGCTGCTTTTAAATGTCACGTGCCGACACGTGACCCTGGTCATGTGGGAACACGTGAACCTTTCTAAAGCCCTTTTCTTTGATGTAGTCGGGAAACTGAATCTGCCATACCGATGCTTTTAGATGTCCCGTGCCAACACGTGACTGCTGGTCACGTGTGTGCACGTGACCCTTTTCTGAAGCCTCTTCCGTAGGCTTTCCTGATTTTAAATCAGGAAACAAATGCCCCCACAGCGTTGTTCTCACGTGTCCGCACGTGAGTGCAACGCTGTCACTTTTTCTGACCGTTGGATTCCTCTAAGGATTTGGGGAGATGAAACGTTTCTATCACCTCCTATAAATATTGGGGTCATTTCAGAGACGCCTCCACTTTGTTCATCTTCTGCCTTGCAAACTCTCTTCTTTTGAGAATTTAATTCTCTTCTTCCAGAGCTTAGCTCTCTGCCTTGAAAATCTTGCAGAGTTTAACTCTGTTCGAAGAGGCTTTTTCTTTTGGTAATGCTCTCGAATGAACGATGAACTTTCACACTCCTCTGGATTTTAAATCCAAAACAAGGGTTTTTACCCTTTTTTAACAAAGAACCCATTTTTCTTCAAGCTTTTTAACCGAAGTATGAAACCATTTTAGCCTTCAAAAGTAGATCTCTTAGGGTTTAGATGATCTTTAGGGAAATAATGGTGATAATCCATGGAGCTTAACCCCGTTCATAGAAAAAATGCTTTTGGGGAATTTAATTCCTTTTTTCCTTTCTTAAAAAGGAATTTAATTCCTATGAAGAACTCGGTTTCTTCCCATGGAGGCTTCTTGGGGTCTCTTGACCCGAGGTTGTCCTTCTGCAATTAATGAAACAGGAGCTTTGTAATGATGTCTTCTGTGGGAATTTAATTCCTTTGATCCTGTTGGATCCGTTGTAGAGCTCGAGACAGATTTGTCTTCTAGGGGGAATGTGTAGGGTTACTTGAAACCCATTCTTTATTTAATGAGGATATTCCCTCTGTTTTATTATAACTGCTTGGTCTCATTATTAATGAGCCGCATCCTGATTCTGTGGGGCCCATGTGTTTTGTAGCCAATGATCCCAGAAAAATCTACTGTTACTTTCTTTAACTAGTCTTCATGTTCATGCATGGATATATATAGCTGACTTTGCTTTTAACGGTCTTTTTTTTATTGGATTTCAGGTGCGATGGCTTCTGTTCCATGCTTTCCCTTTTCTCGCTCGGAGGCTGCTTTTCCTCAGTCACCATCTGATGAGGAAGCGATGGCGATGATCCGGGCCCATGACCCGAACTGCGCCTGTTAGTGTTTATGCCCTAGAAGGCCATTACTGTATCATACTAGCTTGTATATTACTTAATGGAAGCTTGGGATATTCACATGTATATAACAGTCTTGCTAAACATGGTAGTATGCTACTTGGTTTTTCTATCTTAATATGTGAGTATACGTATTGATAGAGCTCTTAGGATCTTGCTTGTCTACCAGCGTTGTGATGGCAGTCACACTAGTGGGGGCTGGGTAGACTACAAGCACATCCTTATTCAGGTCCCTGGTCGTTGGATTATCGAGACAGAGCATCGATACTCCGGAGTAGACTAGTGTGTACGCTTCTCATCCCAGTTGGGGAGATGGTCTGTCCCACAGCCATCAGTACGTCGTACTGGAGATAGTATGCAGGTGCTCGTTAGGTTACGGGTACACCGGACAGGACTCACAGGGAACTGTTGGTTGGTTTGATACCAGTCGTCAGTGAACAGTTCCCAGGTGACATGAGTACAGCGTAGTCCGCAGACTTGACACTACTACTTCGCCTCGAGTGTGTCCCACTGTTCTTAGATTGCTACCCTACCACGGCTCAAAGGAGTCGTGCAAACAGGTAGCAGTTGGGTGCAGTCCCGAGCACTTGGAGGCAGTGGCGGTTAGACAGGATTCGTCCCTCCCGGTATTGGGAGTAGATATCGTGCTGTGTCAGAGAGCCATTACGCAAAGTCCCTGGCCAGGGCAAGCGAGATTTGCTGGTAGGTTCCAGCAGTTTCTCAGGGTGTAATGGGCTTCACTCCGACACGACTTATACCGCTATTAGGGGACTGACGCTTGCCGCCCCCTAGGCCCGATATGCGATAGTCATGGACGAACGGACCGGACTGTATGGAGATTGTCACATCAGACTCAGTAGGAGTTCGGATGGGTTTACTCATCGGCCTTCTTATCGACAACTACCTGGGGACCGTTACGTACAGCTAGTGCCGCTTGCGGTCTGTGGTTAAACCCACTGCCAGCGTAGTAGTCGAGTCTCTAGAGTCCCACACAGAGAGTTTCCTACTCCAGGCGAAACGATATAGAGGTTGCATGGTTTTGCGACAAAGGGTTCGGACGCATACGTGCGTTTACGCGCGTACGACTTTCGGACAGATTTTACCAGTCGGCTTTGGTTTAAGCCAGTTACTGGTATCCGGTTATTGGATTTTTACAGTCTAAAGTTTTTCCGTATTTTTACGGATCGGAGGGGCGTTCTCGTAATTACTCGAGAAGCTTCTAGAAGATGTGACTAAGGAGGTTTGTTTTGGAAAGAGAGTGAGTCATAGTGGTGATTCATTCACTTCATTAATGCTCATTTATTGCTTAATGACTCATGTTAATGAATCATCACAAGATATTTTGTGAAGCATGCTTATTCATTTCCTTTATTGATTTATTGAAAATAAGAATGCTTCATAATAATATGATACACTCTCTCTCTTCTTTCATTATCATATCACACATTCTCTCTCCTCAAGCTCTCATCTTCTAACCCTAATCCTTAATCCTCATGTGTTGAGATCAAAGGATTAGTTAGACTAAACAATCCATAACCTTCACTCTTTATCATTCTATCATCTTTGATTAGCAATCAAAGTTGATTAGTTACCTCAAGTTAGAGGTTTAGCTTGGAGTTTCGCTCTCGGGTGGATCGTCTACTACCTAGAGAAGGCCGAGGAGAACGAAGGAGGACGTAAAGAAGAAGGACCGGTTCATTAGGTATAATCCCTAATCTCTTTTGAAAAGAAACTCAAAGAATACGGTTTTTTAGAGTTTAGCTTCGATTCAAGCGGTTAGTCGATGTTTGTTGTTTAAACTTGATAAGTTTTTGTAAATTCCGCCTCCCCATAAATACTGGGGTGTACTACATCGACTTACAGTGGTATCAGAGCCTCGCTAAACACTAAATAACTTAATCGCAAATTTGTACGAATTTCGAACGAAAAAACGATCCCGGAAAACCCTAGTTCTGTTAAGTTTCTGTCGAAGTGAAAATGAAGTCCTAAAATTTTTCTGGTGTGTTCAGAGAGCTTGACATGACCACAGGAGAACACCCAAAAAATTCGAGCCCATGATTCGACTGTAGCGCCGCGGAAGCGCCGCGGATCCCACCGATCCGCCGCGCTTCCGCGGCCGAGTTGCCGAGTTATGAGCTCAATTTTTTTAGGTGGGTCCCCTGTGATATTTGGGGTGTTCTGGAATATTTAATTATTGCTCAGGTTACTGTTTAACAGAGCAGATTTTGGAGCAATTTTGAAGTTGTTTATTCGATCGAAAAATACAGTATTTGCGTATTGGATTATATCTGTGATTGTTTGATGTGTTCGTAAACCTTCCCCAACTGCTAGTATGTCGGTTGGCAGGGGGTTGCACATTTCTGAAATGGTTATATCTGTTTGTGCATATAAACTGTATTGGACTGTTGTGGTGTATAGCCGGGGTTAACAATGGTTTATTGATTTATTCATTTGTTGTAAATGTAATTTGTTGTAATATTATTTTCGCGGGGCACTTCCAGGTTGCGGTTGTAGCCACCGTTGTATTATTTCATTTTACTGTTTTTGCTCCTAGGACTGACCCAAGGTGGGGTACACAGACTGCCGGGTGGGTAGTTTGCCGTACCCGTAGGGGTCGAGGGTGGGGTAAACGGCTATTCATCACAACTATGTAATCTGTCTTTTCTTGCAGGCTCAAAAGAAATACAGATTGCTTGCAAATCCAATATTGTTTATCTGTGTTCTGGAATGAATATCATTGCGTCAGACGAATATAAAATATCTATATTTATTATAGCTATTTAGACGTCACTTATGTTTTACACCCGCGCTAGCCCAGCCCCCGCTCTGTCGTTAGTTAAGTAACCTAACGGGTGATGACGGGACCCCGTGGCGAATGCGGATGGCATAAGAGGACGTTATATTTTCGTTGTTTTCTGCAATGATAGGTTAATGATGGGACGCATTATCTATAATGCAAAGTAAAACAAACCAAAGTTTAAATCGTTGGAACAATTTAAAAGAAACCACTCGGTTATTTTTAAAAACAGATATTTTTAAATGCGGAGATTTAACCACTCCTTTTAAAAGCTATCAGGTTCCTTCGATTATATCAAGTTCACTACGTTCACGGTTTCGCCAAAACCAGTCGTAGCCCTCCGTCATTTCTTATGGATGGTCAGTAGTATTCAAGCTATGCTTGTTGGCATACGTCAAGGCATAGTGTTTGGTAGCTGCTGGGGTATTCATTTGTTGCATAGATAGATGTGTTGGTTTGGGACAGTCGCATTACCTTGTTGGCATACGTCAAGGGTATATACGGGTGGGTTCAAATTAACAAGATAATGATGGGCAGAACTTGACATGTGACTTATGATTTGTTGGCATACGTCAAGGTCATAAGAGCATGGGGCAAAAACTTATATCGGGAATTTCTAAAGAAACTGAAATTTGCAAAGAGATGCATACCATTTGGAGTTTGATGAATGTTGGTAGGATTCCTTCAACATTATCATACGATGATATTTGGATCCCGATCCTACTGTGAGTATATGCTACTTATCAGGATATTCGTCGCTTAACGATCAATGCTATAAACCTAGTAGGTGTCCAGAAAAGTGTCAGCGGGGTTACGCCCCCAGAGAAAAGAGGTTCTTTAATTAAGGAACTTCGCGAAAGCGTTGGAAAACCTCCCTCGAAGTATCGACACCAGCCTGGCTGAACGGTTAAGCAAGTATTGTACGGTGAGAATAGTCTTGGCTAATTCTTCTTTTATGGTTTGAGGAAGGATTCGAGAAACAGTGGGAGCCATCCAGTTTAGATAAACTAAAAACCACTCTAAACTTGCAAGAGCATCATGCTAAAGAGTTTTCTTCTCTCTCTCCTAATTGCAGCGACCCTGAAAATGACTGGACTTAAGTTACTTTTAGAGAAAAATATACTGACAGGGCCAAACTATAAAGATTGGCTGCGGAATGTCAAGATGGCTTTGACCTATGACAAACTGGGGTACGTCCTCACCGCTACGGCACCTGCTGTCCCTGGTCCCAAATCCAGCAATGCGGATAAGGAAATCCGCAAAACCTGGGATTTAGATTGCGCGAGAGCCAAGTGCATCGTGCTTGCCTCGATGAATAATGAACATCAGAGGAGGCACGAGGATATGTCCTTAGATGGCATATTTCTCCATACAAAGGAACTTTATGGAGAGCAATCTCGTATAGCAAGATACGAGACCTCAAAGAAATTGTTTCGAGCGAGGTTGGCTGTCGGGTCATCGGTAGGTGAACATGTCCTACAGATGATTGGCTATATAGAAGAGCTCGCAGACCTTGGGACGACTTTGGATAATGAGCTCTATACAGACCTTGTTCTCCAGTCCCTTCCTCCCACCTACGCCCAGTTTATCCTCAACTTCAATCTTCAAGGAAAAGAAGTTGAACTTGCGGAACTCCTGAACATGTTAAGGAGTGCAGAGGGCACCTTGCAGAAGGCAAGGGAAACACCCGCTATGTTTGTTGGCGGTTCATCTTCTTCCGGGTCCAAGGCTAGGGCCAAAGGAAGGAAGAAGAAGGCCGCACCCAGACCTAGAGGAGGTGTTAGTAAGGTGGGAAAGAAGGGAAAGAAAAAGATTGCAGCACCGGTAGTTGGCCTGGATGAGTGCTTCCATTGTCACAGGAAAGGGCACTGGAAGAAGGATTGCAAGGCGTGGAACGCCAAGAACCAGGAACCGAAGCAAGCTGTGGCTTCGACTTCAGGTGTGTTTGTAATTGAGAATTGTCTGTCGATCAACTCTACTTCCTGGGTATTGGATACCGGGTCAGGATCTCATATTTGCAATTCATTGCAGGCACTGAGAAACCGTAGAGTGCTGAAGGAAGGTGATATGATCCTCAGGGTTGCTAACGGAGCTAGCGTGGGAGCTGCGTCCGTCGGGGATTATCACCTAGGATTGACAAGTGGACACATTTTGGTTTTACATAACTGTTATTTTGTACCCAGCTTAACGTGTAATATCATATCAGTTTCCTTGTTATCAAATAAAGGTTATGATTTCACGTTTGTAAGAGATGTTGTCAACATCCACCTTAATCATGGTTTGATTGGGTCCGGTACTCTAAATAACGGCATATATGTGTTAAACCAACTCCAAATTTTCAATGTCCAGAACACACTAAAAAGAAAGTCTCCAGATTTAAATAAAGCTTTCTTATGGCATTGTAGACTGGGTCACATCAATGAGAGAAGGTTGACTAAGTTGCATAGAGAAGGATATTTGGACACGTTCGAATATCAAACTTATGACACTTGTCAATCTTGTCTCAAAGGAAAGATGACAAAGACTCCATTTACTGGACAAGGAGTAAGAGCGAGCGAGCTCTTAGGACTCATACACAGTGATGTATGCGGTCCAATGTCTACACATGCAAGAGGTGGTTTTTCCTATTTCATTACTTTCACGGATGATTTCTCTAGGTTTGGACATGTCTTCTTAATGAAGCATAAATCCGAAGCCTTTGAGAAATTCCTGGAATACAAGAGTGAAGCGGAAAACCAAACAGGCAAAAGTATTAAGACACTGAGATCTGATCGAGGTGGAGAATACTTAAGTGCCGAGTTCCTAGGTTACCTAAAAGAGAAAGGAATTCTCTCTCAGCTTACTCCTCCATACACTCCACAGCACAACGGTGTATCGGAGAGACGGAATCGAACCCTATTGGATATGGTACGATCCATGATGAGTAATGCTGAGTTGCCGCGATCTTTCTGGGGGTATGCGCTAGAATCAGCGATACATCTTTTGAACAGAGTTCCAACCAAAACTGTGCCTACCACACCATATCAGATGTGGAGTGGGAAGAAACCCTATCTTCAGTACCTGAAGACGTGGGGATGTCCAGCTTTTGTAAAAAAGCAGCATCCGGACAAGCTCGAGGCACGCTCAGTAGAGTGTAAGTTTGTGGGATATCCAAAGAACTCTACAGGATATTGCTTCTATTACGCAGAGGAACAAAAGGTTTTTGTTTCTCGTCATGCCCGCTTCTTAGAAACTGAATTTTTGGAAAATCAGAAGAGTGGGAGCGAAATAGAACTGGAAGAAATTCCAGAACCACAAACTGCTACTGAAAGTTTGGTAGAACCAGAGGTTCAAGAAGAACAGGACATTCCCGCACCCCTCCGCAGGAGTAGTAGGCCGTCTCGTCCGCCTGAGAGATACTACGGTTTTCTCATAGATGGGGATAGAGAGGATTGCATCATAGATGATGATGAACCTACTGACTTCAGGCAGGCCATCCAGAGCGGCGACTCGGTACGATGGCTAGATGCAATGCGGACCGAAATGGAGTCCATGTACACCAACAAAGTATGGACTTTGGACTTTGCTCCAGATGGGGTAAAACCCATAGGATGCAAATGGATCTTCAAGAAAAAGATTGGTGTAGATGGACAGGTGGAAACCTATAAGGCTAGACTTGTTGCAAAGGGTTTTCGTCAAAGACCTGGTTTGGACTATGACGAAACTTTTTCTCCAGTGGCTATGCTCAAATCCATTCGGGTCCTTCTTGCTATTGCTGCCTTCCATGATTATGAAATCTGGCAGATGGACGTAAAGACGGCTTTTTTGAATGGAAATTTAGAAGAGAGCGTCTATATGGATCAGCCAGAGGGTTTCAATCAGAGTGGGAGCAGCGGGAAAGTATGCAAGCTGCTTAAGTCCATTTACGGACTAAAGCAGGCATCGCGGAGTTGGAACATCTGTTTTGATGAGACAGTCAAAGAATATGACTTTATCAAAAATCCAGATGAACCGTGCATATATAGTAAAGTTGTGGCCAGAAGTGTCGTATTCCTCGTCTTGTACGTGGATGACATTCTATTGATAGGAAATGACATTCCTATGCTACAATCTGTCAAAGGATTCTTGTCACACAGGTTCTCCATGAAAGACCTGGGTGATGCCTCTTACATTCTGGGGATCCGGATCTATCGTGATAGATCCAAGAGGATGTTGGGACTTTCGCAGTCCAGGTATATCGACACTGTACTGAAAAGATTTAGTATGGAAGATTCTAAGCGCGGTAATCTACCGGCTTGTCACGGAATCACCCTCTCCAAAGAGATGTCTCCCAAGACTGATTTGGAAAGGGAACGCATGTCTATTATACCCTACGCTTCTGCGGTAGGCTCTATAATGTATGCGATGTTGTGTACCAGACCAGATGTAGCTTACGCACTAAGCGTGGTAAGCCGGTATCAGTCAGACCCAGGGGAGAAACACTGGATAGCAGTAAAGAACATTCTCAAGTACCTGAGGAGGACTAAGGAGATGTTCTTGGTTTACGGCGGAAAAGACCTCAGGTTGGAGGCCTTTGCTGATTCCGGCTTCCAGAGTGATAAGGACGATTCTAAGTCCATGTCGGGTTATGTCTTTACCCTCAATGGAGGGGCGGTGTGCTGGAAGAGCTCCAAGCAGGACACCGTTGCTGACTCGACAATGGAAGCGGAGTATATAGCTGCTTGCGATGCCGCAAAAGAAGCAGTCTGGATGAAGAAGTTCCTAACAGAACTTCAGGTGGTTCCTACCATAGTTGATCCAATACCTCTGTATTGCGACAACAACGGAGCTATAGCTTTAGCGAAGGAACCAAGGTCCCATCAGAAGTCCAGACACATCTTAAGGCGGTATCACCTGATCAGGGAGATCATTGATCGTCAGGAGATCGAGGTTCGGAGAGTTGCTTCAGAAGAGAACATTGCTGATCCATTCACGAAGGCCCTTCCTCAGATTCAGTTCGAGAGGCTACTCGAGATCATTGGTCTACGATATGCCAGTACATGGCCCTAGTGCAAGTGGGAGATTGTTAGTGTTTATGCCCTAGAAGGCCATTACTGTATCATACTAGCTTGTATATTACTTAATGGAAGCTTGGGATATTCACATGTATATAACAGTCTTGCTAAACATGGTAGTATGCTACTTGGTTTTTCTATCTTAATATGTGAGTATACGTATTGATAGAGCTCTTAGGATCTTGCTTGTCTACCAGCGTTGTGATGGCAGTCACACTAGTGGGGGCTGGGTAGACTACAAGCACATCCTTATTCAGGTCCCTGGTCGTTGGATTATCGAGACAGAGCATCGATACTCCGGAGTAGACTAGTGTGTACGCTTCTCATCCCAGTTGGGGAGATGGTCTGTCCCACAGCCATCAGTACGTCGTACTGGAGATAGTATGCAGGTGCTCGTTAGGTTACGGGTACACCGGACAGGACTCACAGGGAACTGTTGGTTGGTTTGATACCAGTCGTCAGTGAACAGTTCCCAGGTGACATGAGTACAGCGTAGTCCGCAGACTTGACACTGCTACTTCGCCTCGAGTGTGTCCCACTGTTCTTAGATTGCTACCCTACCACGGCTCAAAGGAGTCGTGCAAACAGGTAGCAGTTGGGTGCAGTCCCGAGCACTTGGAGGCAGTGGCGGTTAGACAGGATTCGTCCCTCCCGGTATTGGGAGTAGATATCGTGCTGTGTCAGAGAGCCATTACGCAAAGTCCCTGGCCAGGGCAAGCGAGATTTGCTGGTAGGTTCCAGCAGTTTCTCAGGGTGTAATGGGCTTCACTCCGACACGACTTATACCGCTATTAGGGGACTGACGCTTGCCGCCCCCTAGGCCCGATATGCGATAGTCATGGACGAACGGACCGGACTGTATGGAGATTGTCACATCAGACTCAGTAGGAGTTCGGATGGGTTTACTCATCGGCCTTCTTATCGACAACTACCTGGGGACCGTTACGTACAGCTAGTGCCGCTTGCGGTCTGTGGTTAAACCCACTGCCAGCGTAGTAGTCGAGTCTCTAGAGTCCCACACAGAGAGTTTCCTACTCCAGGCGAAACGATATAGAGGTTGCATGGTTTTGCGACAAAGGGTTCGGACGCATACGTGCGTTTACGCGCGTACGACTTTCGGACAGATTTTACCAGTCGGCTTTGGTTTAAGCCAGTTACTGGTATCCGGTTATTGGATTTTTACAGTCTAAAGTTTTTCCGTATTTTTACGGATCGGAGGGGCGTTCTCGTAATTACTCGAGAAGCTTCTAGAAGATGTGACTAAGGAGGTTTGTTTTGGAAAGAGAGTGAGTCATAGTGGTGATTCATTCACTTCATTAATGCTCATTTATTGCTTAATGACTCATGTTAATGAATCATCACAAGATATTTTGTGAAGCATGCTTATTCATTTCCTTTATTGATTTATTGAAAATAAGAATGCTTCATAATAATATGATACACTCTCTCTCTTCTTTCATTATCATATCACACATTCTCTCTCCTCAAGCTCTCATCTTCTAACCCTAATCCTTAATCCTCATGTGTTGAGATCAAAGGATTAGTTAGACTAAACAATCCATAACCTTCACTCTTTATCATTCTATCATCTTTGATTAGCAATCAAAGTTGATTAGTTACCTCAAGTTAGAGGTTTAGCTTGGAGTTTCGCTCTCGGGTGGATCGTCTACTACCTAGAGAAGGCCGAGGAGAACGAAGGAGGACGTAAAGAAGAAGGACCGGTTCATTAGGTATAATCCCTAATCTCTTTTGAAAAGAAACTCAAAGAATACGGTTTTTTAGAGTTTAGCTTCGATTCAAGCGGTTAGTCGATGTTTGTTGTTTAAACTTGATAAGTTTTTGTAAATTCCGCCTCCCCATAAATACTGGGGTGTACTACATCGACTTACAGCGCCAACCTACTTCAATGGGGATCTTGGTATAGTCATATTATTCAGGGTCACCGGAGTTTTCTTTGCGCGGTACCGACGGAGCCCACTTTCCCATTCTTACCGATGGACCCTCCGAGAACGGTTTTTGCTGTGGAAATGCCCAACTGGACTCCAACGGGGAGGCTCGAGCCTTCGACGACCGGTATTCCGAACCATCCGATCCCGGCCATAGACATCTTGGGGCGGCGTAATTGCCAGGGTGAGGCCCACCCGTGGGGGCAAATTTATAAGATAGGGCTTACTCCTCGACACCCTACGGGCTACCTTCTCTGGGCTCGCTACATCCTTTCTACCCATCGTGCGCGGCTGCAGAAAGTCGGGCTTTATCAGGCAATATATGCGTCACTCTTCCATTATAAGTCCCCGCATGTCTGGTGGGTTAAGGCGTTTTTGAACCAATGGAATCTTCCCACCAACACTTTCATTCTAGGAGATCGCGAGGTCTCGATCTCTCTGGCAGAATTCTATGACATCTCGGGGTTGCCAATCAGGGGTAGTCTGTATGAGGAGTTGCTGCCTTCTGACAAGTACATTTTTGAACCCGAGCCCGCCCCAGTTGACGGCCTGTCTGCTGAGAATGCCGTCCGCCACAAGCGTCCCAGTTTAATCAAGGCGCTAGGTATCTTCGACCGATTATTCACCGAATCCAAAGAGCAGGGTGTTACTTTCAAGAGCTTCATTACTCGTTTCCTTCGCAAGGATGCCTTATCGAAGACAGCTCCGAAGTTTGCCAACATTGGAGACCCCTTTGGGTTCGGTCCGAAGAAGCTGCCGACCACTGAATCGGATTTACCTCAGTAGTACATCCCTATTATGTCGCCGACATCTTTTGAATCCATTGCTGTTCCCGGCATGGACGAGGAGACGTTCTTCATGGGGTTTGTTAGTGTCTGGCTCAGTTGGTTCATTATCCCCATGCATCGCCGCTTCATGAGAGCCTCGGTCATCTACCCGGCTCATCGTATTGCTGAGGGGACGCGGTTGGCCATC
Source organism: Agapanthus africanus (assembly GCA_030015575.1). NCBI lineage: Eukaryota > Viridiplantae > Streptophyta > Magnoliopsida > Asparagales > Amaryllidaceae > Agapanthus > Agapanthus africanus. Next base: position 422,159,909 of record CM057338.1, on the reverse strand, counting down.
GGCATCCCGGCCTTGGCGCACCTTTATCATGGATTGGGCACCGCAGCTAATATTTCTACACCCGGCGTGGATGTAGTGAACTTTTCGCTTCATTATTTCACGTCCTGGGTCGAAATGCATGTGCTGGGGGCTTTCGCTATGCATCAGAGGCCCGCGTTTTACGACGCCTATCGCTTCCTGCGACTTATGCGATTGGTGGGTGCTTATGCCGCTGACCCGACTCAATTCGGGGCTATTCGGGTGCTGATTTCTCCTCACGCCGCCGCTGGCGGGCTGGTTTTTAATAATCGGGTCTTGTCTACTCCCTTGGGTCCAGTTCAATAACTCTGGGACCAGTCGAAAGACAACGCACCTTCTTTGAAGCCCCGGGAGGCCGCGCATTTGTATACAATTAGACCGGGCTACTTGGTGTTTCGCCAGGACAGTGCAGCTCTTTTCATGCGGTACAATCCGCATCGATTCGCCCGACAGCTTGGATACGACCAGGGTGTTCCTTTCGAGGCTTTTATAGTCGCCCCGATCCCTTCGCTCAATGCCGTTCGCGATGCCGCTCATCATTTCATGAGGCTAAACACCGGCTCCCGTTTCATGGTCCCTGAAGCTGAGTACATGCCCCGGTGCGTGGGTGCGTTTATGGGTTGGTATCTTCATCGGATCAGCCCAATTATTCTTGAAGAAAGAAGGGTGCTTCTTGGTCACGAAGCCCCTCCTCAGGTTCCGGGGGCTAAGCTGCGACCGAGGGTTCCGGTCCGCTTCCCTCTGAGGGAGATTGGCACCACGCTCATTCCGGGGGAGTCAGGGGTAGACCTTACTCCAACAGCTGGTATGCCCTTGGGTTCCCGATCGCGGGGTAGACAGGCCCCAGTAGTAGCACCACTACCGGTGGCGGCACCGCCCCCCGTGGCGTCGACAATGGCGATGTCATCCTCGGTTGTGGCACTGAGCGAGAGTAATAGGGATGAGGGCGTCGAGGGCAATGTGGGCCGGCGCCGTCCTAAGGCTTCGCGAGGGAGGAAGCGGTCATCCTCAGCGACCGGCTCTGGGTCTAAGCGGCGGAGGAAAGCGGCCACCAACCTGCTCGATTCTTTGGCGGAGTCTGAGCCTATTCCTGAAGACGAACCATTGGCCCTACAAGAGTCAGACGCTGGACTTCTCTTCCCGAGTTCGGCCGATGAGGAGGCCGCACAGTTGGCTGAGGCCATAGGGCGTTCTAAAGACGTGTCTCATAACGCCAAGGTTCCGAAGAAGTCCTATTCCACTGTAATTTTTTACGAAGACCCTTCATGGATTCGGCGACGATTTATCGGTCCTTTGGAGGAATGGGGGGAAAGGGCTCTGAAGCAGGCCGCTTCAGAAGACGCAGCGGACGCACTTTCTTTATGGACCGGCGGTCATGAGTCTACCCTTGAACCCCGGCGAGCCCACCTCCTTGAGAAGGAGCAGCGGCTTGAAGAAGCCATATTGAGGGCTTCTTTGTGTATCGGTACGTTGTGGTTCTTTTGTAGTTTTTCCGATTATTTATGCCCGTGCATATGTATCATTATTCTTATTCGAATCGTGCAGAATCTTCGACGCTGGGGGAGCTCCCTACGGGCCCATTAAAGCTAAAGCCCGCCAAAATTCTCAATGAAGCCTTGCTTGATGTGGAGGGGGCTGGTGAGGCTGCTCCTCTCATGGTAGAGCCTCCAGCGGCGGTTCTCGATCAGGGAGCGCTTGCCCCTTTGGGGGAAGCTCCTTTGGAGGTCACCGCCCCAATGACCCTTACCGAGGGCGGCTCAGAGGCTGGAAGAGAGGTAGTCGGGACTACTCTTCCTTTGTTGAAGCCTGATGTTACGGCGGAGACCGTTGAAGCTGCTATCCCCCGGGCTCAGAATGGGAGGAGCGTTGAAGGTAACCCTCTGCGTTTTAATTTAACAACCCTTTCATAGTCTAAACTCTTTTATCTTTCCCAGAATTGAGTGGTTTGGCGGCCACTATCGCTGATCTGTCGCCTCGATAGTCATTTCAGCGTTTATTGGAGATGGCAGCTCCGCAAGCGATCTCCCCTCAGCGTATTGTCCTTTCCTCCGGGCAAGGTTAGTGTCATTCGCCATTTTTTCTTTTACCATAGCATTGTTACTATTTTGCGAAATGACGTTGATGTCTTTTATAGTTTTGGAAGCTGACGATGAGGTCGAGGTCGTTGAAGGGCCACGGGAACCTTCAGCTCCTACTTGCATGACTGTCGGTGAGTGACATTTTATTATAATCCCGTTCGTTCTGTGCTTAAGAATTTTACTAACATTTGTCAAATTTGAACAGCTCTGCCAGTCTCCATGGTGTTGGGATCGCGCATCATGATGCCGCCCGGCCCTTATGCTTTGCGGGCTTCAGAACGCTTGGCCCAATTGAGCCTTGTCTCCCTATCATCTTTCGTCGAGGAGCTCCGTGCTGGTAGCGCAACCACAGCCGAAGCGTTTGCCGCTGAAGCTAACGGCTCTCTTCCTTTTCTCGCCACCTATCATAGCGAGGAGGTGGTGCGGGTCTGGGTGGAGGCTTGTTTGCACGCTCTTGAATGTTCTCGCCTTTCCTCGGAAGCCATAGCTGCAAAAGCGGAGTTGCGGGGTCTGATAGCACGATGTGCGCCCAACATGACGTCATGCGAGAAGAGGCTTGGCCGCAAATTCTCGGAGAGGGAGTTGGCTTCTAAGGCGCTGAGCGAGCTTCAGGCCAGCCTCACAGCCAAAGCCAACAAAGCATACGAACTCTGGCGGGTGCTTCAGGAGTCCATAAAAGAGGTGGTGGCTCTCGATAAAGCTGCCACGTTCACTCATGAGAGGGTCGAGGCTCATAAAGCCACCGAGAAAGAGCTCGAATCTCGGCTTGCTTCGTATCAGGCTCAGCAAGCTCAGGCGGAGGCTTGTCTTCTGGAGATCTTGCGTCATGAAGCCGTGGCTCAGCAACAAAACGATGAGCTGGTAAAATTACTACACCGCCCGCCGGCTTGAGGACTTGTATCTTTTCCCCTTTTTTGTACATACTCATGGATGAGAGTATCTTTCTTTTTGTTTCTTTCATGAATTGTACTTTGTATCCATTTTGGTTTATGAATAAAAGATACATTTTTCTTCTCAATGGTGTGTCCCCTTTTCATTGAATGCGTTTGCGGACAATTTATCTTGATCTCCTTGCAGGACAGCGATGGCTTAGGATTCAGGGTTAAGGTATGCTTCCTAAGACTTTTGCATTTTATGAGCCACGAGGGTCTCATAAAGAGTTTTTCTCCCTACAGGTCGAGAGGATCCCATAGGTGTAAGTTCTTCTTAAGAATCGTGAGGATTCTTAAGTGGGTTTTCCCTTGAGAGTCGTAAGGATCTCACAAGAGAGTTTTTCTTCCTTACAGGTCGTAAGGGCTTGTAAGTGCTGGATGTGGTCACCCTTATCCGTGTTTCACAGGGTCAGGGGCTGCTCCAGGTATCGTAGTTTAAAGACGTCGCGGTCAAGGTTAAGGACCTCATAGTCCGTGGATTTAAGGACTCCACAGTCCGATGTTAGTTTTAAGACATCACGGTCAAGGTTAAGGACCTCATAGTCCGTGGATTTAGGGACTCCACAGTCCGGTATTAGTTTTAAGACATCACGGTCAAGGTTAAGGACCTCATAGTCCGTGGATTTAAGGACTCCACAGTCCGATGTTAGTTTTAAGACATCACGGTCAAGGTTAATGACCTCATAGTCCGTGGATTTAGGGACTCCACAGTCCGATGTTAGTTTTAAGACATCTCGGTCAAGGTTATGGACCTCATAGTCCGTGGATTTAGGGACTCCACAGTCCGATGTTTGGTTGCAGGGACCCGTCACCTCTTTGAAGACGTTGAGGAATTACAACGTCAGGCATCAAAGGAGTGAAGAGATGTACCCTTAAACCAAAGTAGACTCAGTACAGAATCAGGGTGGTTGATTGTTAGTTTTAAGACATTGCGGTCGAGGTTAAGGACATCATAGTCCGTGGATTTTAAGAACTCCACAGTCCGGTATTTGCTCTGGGTGCTTCACACGGGTTCACTGCCGTGCTTGGCGAGGACCAGGCTCCGCTCTGGGCGTTTTCCGCGGGGTCAAAGAGTGACGTTATCCGCGTTCCACGTAACCAGGAATTTTGCACTAGATGCTTCACATGGGTTCACTGCCGTGTTCGGCGAGGACTAGGCTCCGCTCTGGATGCTTCACACAGGTTCACTGCCGTGTTCCGTGAGGACCAGGATCCGCTCTGGATGCTTCACACGGGGTCAAAGAGTGACGTTATCCGCATTCCACATAACCAGGAATTTTGCACTAGATGCTTCACACGGGTTCACTGCCGTGTTTGGCGAAGACTAGGCTCCGCTCTGGATGCTTCATACGGGTTCACTGCCGTGCTCCGCGAGGACCAGGATCCGCTCTGGACATTTTCCATGGGGTCAGAGAGTGACGTTATCCGCGTTCCACGTAACCAGGAATTTTGCACTAGATGCTTCACACGGGTTCACTGCCGTGCTCGGCGAGGACTAGGCTCCGCTCTGGATGCTTCACACGGGTTCACTGCAGTGCTCCGCGAGGACCAGGATCTGCTCTGGATGTTTTCCGCGGGGTCAGAGAGTGACGTTATCCGCGTTCCACGTAACCAAGAATTTTGTACTAGATGCTTCGCACGGGTTCACTGCCGTGCTCGGCGAGGACTAGGCTCCGCTCTGGACGCTTCACACGGGTTCACTGCCGTGCTCCGCGAGGACCAGGATCCGCTCTGGACGTTTTCCACGGGGTCAAAGAGTGACGTTATCTGCATTCCACGTAACCAGGAATTTTGCTGATTGTATCCGTATCTCACGGGATGGAGGTTTGACTGTTGGCGATATGTATACCACCGAGCCATGGAACTGGGAGTTGCCGCTGTTCCGCTTAGCTTAGAGTTGTATCCGTTGTTACGAGACGAGTGTTGAAACGATCTCCAGGTTTCCTTTGGCCCGTCTAGACTTGGCTTCTTCTTCTGATGAAAACTGGGGGAGAAGTATGATCCCTTTTTTGTTTACGCCCTTGGATTGTGTACAGGGTGTGATGGAACATCACCTGTAGGGCATAAATTGAAACCCTTTTTTTTATTTATATTTTATTTCTTTTTCCGCGATGCTCTATCATTTCAGCTTTTATATCGCGGAGGTCGCGATTGCCCTATCATTTCGGCGATTTTTCGCGGTGCCCAATCATTTCGGCTATTTATTTCATTTTCACTCGCTGTTTTTTATTGCGAGTTGCCCCATCATTTCGGCTATTTTTCATGCATACATTTTTACTTGCTGCTTTTCATTGCAAGTTGCCCCATCGTTTCGGCTATTTCGTATGCATGTGTGACTTGTTAGCTTTTTCGCCGCAAGCTTGGATTTTAGACACCGATTTCGGCATCAGCACCGCTGCAACTGGGATATTGCCAGGAGCGAATCATCATTTGCCTCTGTCGATGTTGAACAAAGGTGGCTTAGTAAACAGGGTTAAGGGTCCTGTCGACCAAGGCTTTTGACTTCATGAGCCGTAAGGGTCTCACAAAGGTATTTCTCCCTACAAGTCATGAGGATCTTGTAGGTGTATTTTCTCCCTAGGGATCATGAGGATTCCTAAGTGTATGTTCCTCTGTAAGTCGTAAGGATCCTACAAGAGGGTTTTCTCCTTATAAGTCGAGAGGAATTATAAGGGTTGTTCACCATATGGACATGTCCCTAGTCACGGGTGTGACTTTGCTGGGGAAATGTTTATTCGCGCCCGTGGATTGTATACAAGGGTCAGTATTGAGCCACTTGTAGGGCAATATCGAAGGTTGTGGGGGATTTGCTTAAGAACAGGTTTAGGTTTCTGTAACTTAAGACTTTCAAATCTCATGAGCTGTGAGGGTCCCATAAAAGAATTCTCCTTACGAGTCGTATGGATCTCGCAAGTGTATTTTCTCCTTAGGAATCGTGAGGATCCCTAAGTGTGTTGCTCCTTTGTGAGTCGTAAGGATCTCACGCGGGTGGTTTCTCCTTACAAGGTCGAGAGGACCCTGTAAGTGTCCTTTAACGAGGTTGCGCCCTTTCAGGTTTTCACAAACACTCGCCGGTAGTCCTGCTGTTTTTACTCACGGAGCCCTTTCGGGTTTTCATCCGTGCCCCATTTTGCTTATGGACATACCGTTTTTTTATTCTTTTTCTCTTTTTTTTTTACAAGGCCGCGCCCTTTCGGGTTTTCACGAACACTCGCCGGTAGCCCTGCTGTTTTTACTCACGGAGCCCTTTCGGGTTTTCATCCGTGCCCATTTTGGTTATGGACATACCGTTTTTATTTTTTATTATTTTTTTCTTTTTCTCTCTTCTTTTTTTTTATTCATCTCGTCAGCCTAAGGATGCTGCGGTAGTAGTTTAGGGACGTTTCGGTCCGTCGCTAGTTTAAGGACATTTCGGTCCGTCGTTAGTTTAAGGACGTTTCGGTCCGTCGTTAGTTTAAGGACGTTTCGGTCCGTTATTAGTTTAAGGACATTTCGGTCCGTCGAGGAGAGGGTCAGCTATTACTCATAGAGCTTTGAGCTTTAGGAAGATAGCGAGCGGACATAGTCGTCGTCATCTATCATTGACCTAGGCGGTGGCTCATTAAGCGTAGTATTTCTTTAGGAAGCGGCCGTTTATTGGCCTGAAAGACCTTTCACCGTGCATGTCCATGAGTAGATAGGCTCCACCCTGGTAGACCTTATCTATGATGTACGGGCCTTCATAGTTTGGCTCAAATTTTCCCCGCTTGGCAGGATTGGGGATCATAGGTCTTTTGACCACTAGTACGATTTCGCCTTGGCGGAATGTCCTCGGCCTGGTCAATCTTTCATACGAGCGCGTCATCTTTGCTTTGTAGGACTCTAGATTTTGTTGCGCTATGAGCCGGGTTTCATCGAGGGCATCAAGCTCCTCAAGCCGAAGGTGAGCATTTTCTTCGTCTGTCAGCTCGTAGTGAACTGCCACTCGTAGAGAGGGCAACTCTATCTCGAGGGGGAGCACTGCTTCCGTCCCAAATACCAACGCGTACGGCGTTGTGTTCGTGGCCGTCTTGAACGTAGTTCGATAGGCCCAAAGGGCCTCTTGCAGCCTCTCATGCCAGTCCTTCTTATTTCGGGACACCGTCTTTTTTATGATCATTGTCAAGGTCTTATTGAAGGCCTCGGCCAGACCGTTAGCTCGTGGATTGTAAACTGAGGAGTATCTCCAGTCTATATTATGCTGTTGCGTGAAACGGCTAAGCTTATGGCTTCTGTAGGCTGGCCCGTTATCGAAGATAATTCGCCGTGGGGTTCCAAACCGATAGATGACGTGCGTCTTGAAGAAGTGGAGGATATTCTCCGTCTTCACTTCCCTCAACGGTACTGCTTCCACCCATTTGGAGAAGTAATCAGTCATCGCAAGGATGAAACGATGTCCCCTGGACGATGCTGGTTCAATGGGGCCGACTATGTCAGTCCCCCACATTTCGAATGGCCAGCTAGCCACCGTCGGATGTAGTGGATTCGGATGCTGGTGGATGAAATCCCCATAGATTTGGCACAAGTGGCACTGCTTCGCATATTCGAGGCAGTCCTGGATCATCGTGGGCCAGTAGTAACCCATCCGTTTGATTTTTAACTTCATCTTTGGACCTGCTTGATGAGAACCACAGATTCCGTCATGAACCTCTTGAACGACTCTTTCTGCTTCATCAGGTCCTAAACATCTCAGCCACAGAGAATCAAACGACCTCTTATACAGAGTATTATTGACGAAAGCGAAAGATAGAGCTCGTTTCATGGGTTGATATCTTGAGGATGCTTCTTCGGGGATTCGGTGGGACTTAAAGTAGTCTATGAAGACCTCCCTCCAGTCCTCAGCCTTCTTACGGTATTTTATTTGTAGGGTCGTCTGCTCAGTCGCTCCCTTTTCTTCGTATGATTCCGGAGATATTTCTGCCGGGGTGAGCACTCGACGGCTTTGCACCATGATTTTGACGTCATCGAGGTTCTCGTCAGCCAGTTCTTTAGCGAGCTTAGCTAGCGCGTCTGCTTTGCTATTTTCCGCACGTGGTATACTTTCCAAAGTGTAGGAGGGAATTTGGGTCAATAGTTGTTGCACCTTTTCGCCGTACTTCACCAACTCCGGTTTGCACGTTTGGTAGTCACCATTTACTTGACTAACGACCAGTTGAGAATCCCCGTATATAAGGAGGTCTTCAATTCCCATGTCAATGGCGATCTCGAGGCCCGCTATCAAAGCTTCGTATTCGGCTTCATTGTTCGTCCTCGATTCCGTTAAGGAGAAAGCAAAGCGCATTATCCCTCCTTGTGGGGTTACGAAGATAAGGCCTACTCCCGATTTGATTATGGGGGTACATTGTTTGCGCTTCTTCATGGAAGATGCCCCGTCAAAATATATTTCCCATCGGGTATCACCGCCGCCGATCGCATCAAATGCATGTTCGTCCGGCAAATCGCAGTTCAGAGGAGAACCGGCAGGTACTGGATGCTCAGCAAGGAAGTCGGCAATGGCCTGGCCTTTCACCGCCTTAAGAGGTCGATACGTTATTGAGAACTCCATCAGGAGTAGAGCCCATTTAGCAAGTCGACCCGTCAATATAGCCTTTGACTTCAAATATTTAAGAGGGTCCGCCTTCGAGATGAGACGGACTTCGTGCGCCAACGCATAGTGCTTGAGTTTTGTTATCGCGAAGATTAACGCCAAGCAGTGTTTTTCAATGGGAGAGTAGTTGCTTTCTGCCCCCAGCAGAACTCGACTTAAGTAGTAGAGTGCTCTCTCTTTTCCTTGATCGTTCTCTTGTGCCCATAATGCGCCTAAGGAACCTTCGAGGGCGGTTGTATAAAGAATGAGGGGTTTTCCCTTGACCGGCGCAGCCAACACCGGAGGGTTCTGCAGGTACTGCTTGATCTCGTCTAGTGCACCTTGGCATTTGTGATCCCAAACGAATGGAGTTCCCTTCTTCATCAGGTGGCTGTAAGGACGGCACTTGCCTGAAAGATTGGCGATAAATCGCCGGATGTATGCGAGCTTCCTTTGGAGAGACCGCAACTGTTTGAGAGTTCTTAGCGGAGGCATTTCCATGATCGCCTTGATCTTAGATGGATCCACTTCGATACCTCGGTGTCGGATGATGAATCCCAGGAATTTACCCGAGGAGACTCCAAACGCGCATTTGAGGGGATTCATCTTCAAATTATATTGCCGAAGGCGTTGAAATACAGTCTCCAGATACTTTAAATGCTCTTCGTATGACATGCTCTTTACTATAAGGTCATCGATATAGCACTCGACGATGTCATGTATGAGGTCGTCGAAGATCTTTGTCATGGCCCTTTGATAGGTAGCGCCGGCGTTCTTTAGACCAAAGGGCATAACCCTGTAGCAGAATATACCCAAAGGGGTCCGGAAAGCGGTGTGCTTCTGGTCTTCGGGATGCATCTTTATCTGATTGTATCCTGATGAACCGTCCATAAAGGAGAAAACCTCGTGAGTGGACGTGTTATCTATCATTAGCTCGGTTACCGGTACTGGGAAATCGTCCTTCGGACAGGCTTTATTGAGGTCCCTGAAATCCATGCATATGCGTACCGTCCCATTTTTCTTCATTACCGGGACGATATTGGCGATCTAGTCGGGATATTGGACTTCTTGGATAAATCCAGAATCGATCAACTTCTTGACTTCGGTGTTGATGCTCATTTCAAGCTCGAGTCGCATCCTTCTCGGCTCCTGCTTGACTGGCTTGATATCTGGGGATATTGCTAATTTATGCACAGCAATCTCCAGATCCAATCCTGGCATCTCGGAATAGTTCCACGCGAAGCAGTCTTTATGCTGTAGAAGCACGTTCTTTAACGCAGCCACCCTTTCTTCAGATAGCAGCTCGCTGACAAATGTCGGTCGCGGATCATCTGCCGATCCCAACTCAATCTTCTTGAGGTTATCTGCAGTAGTATGTATGCCATCTTCCAGTTCTTTCGGAGCTGGCGGAAATTCTGAGATCACCTCATCATTGCTGTTCTCAAAGCACCAGGGAAGGTCATCCATGTTCTTGGGCTCTTCTTTTAATATCGTAATCATGTAACATGTGCGAATCCGCTTCCAGGACTGAGGTGGATCCGGTTCTGCTCTTGCGGCTTTGGGTTCGTGCTTTTGTGGCGGCGTTACCCTCCAGCCGTTGGATAAAGCGAATCTGCCCTGTTGGTACTGGTCCTCAACCCAGTTCTTGAAGGTGAAGCAGTCTTCGGTAGGATGTCCTATGGCTCGGTGATAAGAGCAATAGCTCAAATGAGAAGCCTTGCTAGCTTGCTCAGGGTGTTTAGATTCTGGAAGCGCAATCATTTGATGTTTTATAGCGAGCTCGAGTAACCTCTCCGTCTTGTCTCGGGGGAAGGAATACGCTCGACTCATCTTCTTCACGAGGGACAAATCCGGACCACGCAACGCTCGATCACACGACTCTCTAATCCTGGGTCGTTGTTGTCGGCTCCTCTTTCCGCTTCTTGATTTATTTCTGCCTCTGCGTTGGGCCTTTCGTACAACGGGTTGACAGGGATGAGCATATTTGTCTTTTGCAGCCCGTTGAAATAGACGTTGCGTCTTGGCCTTCTCGTAGATGACCATCTCGCGGTTGTGGTCTTCCCGAGCTTTTTGACCCGCTTTCCTGATAAGCTTGTCCATTCGTTCTTCAAACGACGGACTCGGCACTTCAATCGCGGGATCTAGTTTTGATGAGGGGTTGGCATTTCCCGACAGGGCGTCCTCTTCTTCATCAAAGGTATATATGGCGTAGTTACTGTGGGCCCGTTCCCGTTTTCCGGTTCTCGCGTATCCAATCCCAAGTGTTTCCATTTTCCCGTTGGGCAATTTGCGTTGGGTCCCAGGGACATCCCAAATCCTGTTGTAGAACCGAGCTTGTCGAACAGTTTGTTTTAAGGGTACCCCTTGGCGCTTCAATAGCCTCTTTAGTCCATTTGTGTAGTATCTGGGCAAACGGATGGGTTGGAACCTGTCGAGTGTAGCATCCGCGCCATGCCAGATCTCTTTCTCTACTTTCGACTCTGAGGATCGGTAGAATAGGATCACCTTCTCACCCCTTTGCCTGGGAGGGACGTAAAATGTTTGCAGGTCCTGCACATTGTACGCTTGAAGTGTGTCGAGATCCTTGTAGTGTTCTCGCGGCACCATGGTGATTTGCAAACTCTGATCATCGCTAGGGGTGCTTGTATTGACGGCCGATTGGAGAACACGGCATTAACCTCATCTTTCGAGTCACTTCCGAAGACCAACATGGGGGCGGACGTCCCCGGGTTGTTGCGTTAAGATGGCCCAGCATAAACTATCTCTTCTTCTCCTTCGGTATCGCTCCCGAAAACAGGGATGGTGGCGGCGGCTTTGTTCTCCGGCTTGCGACACCTTTCTGTATCCTCGAAATCTGGCAAAAAGTACTTCGCATCTTCGTATTTGCGGACTTCGTTCACGGAAAATGGGTTCAGCTCACCTGTTACGGTATACTCGAAACCATCCTTAAAGTACTTCATACACTGATGTTGTGTAGAAGGGATGATGTTGTACTCGTTTAACCAAGGACGACCGAGCAAGGCGTTGTAGCAGGTCTTGGCGTCAATGACATAGAATTTGATGTCTGTGACGAGTAGTCCAAAGCGTAATGTTAATATCACGGATCCGAGAGTCCGTGACGATTGTGAATCGAAACCGGAGATGGTAATTTTGTCACGAGCAAGGTGTTGCACACTCATGCAGATTTCCTTTAACACCCTAACGTTAAGGAGATTGACGGAGGATCCATTATCCACTAGGATCTTTCTTATCTTGATATCATGGCAGTATCCAGAGACATATAGGGGACGGTTGTGGTCGCACGTCCCGAGAAGGAGGTCTTCGTCCCCGAAAGTGATGTCGGCCGTATGCACTTCCTCCAGTTCATCCTTCATCCTTTCAGTGGCGAGGAAGGCTTGGAATTGCTCAGGTTCTTGTAACGCCTTAATTAATGAATCTCGCGCTTCTTTTGATAATAGGAGGGCATCGAGAATGCTAAGTTGAGAAGGTAGCTTCCTTAGGTGCGCTAGGATGTTGTAGTCCACCTTACCCTTCCTGGGAGGGTCTTTGGCAGCCAGCTCTTTCATGACTTGGTCATCTAAAGTGATATCCTCAGTGACCTTTTCCTTTCCCTTATCTTTTCTATTTGCGGACCCGAGATTCTTTTCTGGGAGTGTGCGATTGCGCAGCTGAATGTTCTCGCAGGCCTCTGATTCCTCCTCTTTCCCTAAAACGGATTCTTTAAAGAGAGGGCCCAGAGCCATTTCTTCATCAGAGTCGCTCCCAAAGGTAAGAACTTGTGACCCTCCGGCATTAAACATGTAACAGTTTCCAGTAGTTCTGTTGTGCCCGACGAGTCTTGCGTTTCATGCGCTTAAAATGTTGCCGATGAGCAACATATCCTTGCCACCATATCCTAAAGGCGTCGCACTCCTCCGTGGGGTGTGAAATTTTCCGATGATATGCGCAATAATCAGGGTGCCTCTCCGCCCCATTGAGCGTGTTTTCTTCCGAGGGTGGTAGCTTCATTCCCATTGACATGGCTTTGGCAAACCTTTTCCTCGTCTTGAATATCTTCTTGTCTGCCTCGGATGCCTTTCGATCTGGCGGGAGTACTTCAACTCTTTCGTTCAGTCGCCTGCATTTGGCTCCTTCCGATGCGGCCACCTCACGCTCCTGATCCGCTTTACTCTTTAGACGAATCTCGTCCAGAAAGGCGTCGATCATTTCATTTGTTGGCCACATACGCTCTGGTTCAGGCTCTATCCCCAGTTTCTTAGTGCCAGGAATTTTCTCATCGTCGGTAAACGAGTGGAAGATTACGTTACAACTCGCCACATATCCCTCGGATCCATCCGACGAGCTCTCTCCATCATCTTCCTCTTGAAAGATGTGGCTGAGGAACTCTTGCAGCGTGACAGGAGTTCGCGCCTTTTGATTGTACTCTTCCAGAGCGTCGATTTGCTTTTGCAAGTTCGTGTGCTCGTCTCCAGGCTTCACGGGCTTCTTGGGTTTCTTCTTCTTTTTCTTCGAAGATTTTGACGGTTGGGCGTGAGTATTTGGGCCATCACCACGAGTCTTCGTAGTTGGGCGCGGCTTCAACATCCCTTCGATAATTTGAGGTTCAAGCGGGTCCTTCCATTCAACCGCAGGGCACGCATGAAGGTCCCTCAGCATTCTTTTGGTTTTAGTTGACAGCACGACCTCCCATGGAGCTTCTTCAATAAAGGAACAGGTTGCCCCCGGTGTATCTGCTTTCTTAGGAGTATGCGGCTGTGGTGGGTTCACCTTCCACTTTTCGGACAGTGCAAACTTCCCCTGGAGGTATTGATCTTCAATCCATCCTTTGAAGATGAAGCAATCCTCAATCGGATGACTTACCGTTTGATGATAAGGGCAATAGTTAGGGTTATTCACCTCAGTGGGTTGTGGCGGTCGCCTTGGATTTGGTAGGTTTATGAGTCTGTTGCGTACTGCCAGCTCGAATAACCGTTTCGTCTTGTCCCGTGGGAACGAGTAGGGACGCTTCATCTTCTCATTATAATACCGGCGTCTTTCTTCCAATTGATCCGCCAGCTTCGGGGCGTTGGGTTGCTGCTGGGCATTCGCGACGAAGGTTGCCCTTCCTTTACCCTTGTCATTCCGAGGTTCCGACTTCGGGGGAGGTGGTCTATGACCCATCTGGTCCATGACCCATCTGGTCCATCTGAGCCAACTTGTCGATTAAAGTCTGGAATGTGGTTGGCTTAAAGAACATCATAAACTGGGAGATAGTTGCGTGAGGGTCTAGGTTCCCACGAACATGCCCACTGCGGGCGCTTCCTCAATGCGTTGCTCGCATTTCGACCACAAATTCCGCCAACGTATAGCATACTGGACCCAAGTTTCGCCTGGTTTTACCCTGGCGTTAATCAATGCCGTTTGGAGTGCGTTCGCTGGCGCTTGCGAATCGCTGAGTGAATAGCAACTCCATTTCAGCGAACGTCTTGATAGAATCGTTCGGGAGTTCCGAATACCATTCGAACGTTGTTTCTGATAAGCTGCCCACGAACTGGCGAAGCAATAGTTTATCATCACCGCCGGTGTTACCGCAAAGGGCCCTGAACTGGGCGACATGTTGGTGGGGATTGCCGGTCCCCTTGTAAACATGGAACTTGGGAATTGTGTAACCCGGAGGGTACTTGATTTGGTCGTACCAGCTTGGATATGGCCGCCCCGTTTTTACGATTTGACCAGCTGCCTCAGTCGCATGATGAACCCAGATTTGCCGGGCTATATAGTCGACCAAATCAGCCTTAGAGATTGTCTCCTCCTTGGCCTTTGAGAGGGCCGGTGGTGGATTTGACGTTTCTCCCCTGCCGTCTTCAAGGACAATCGGGGGATCCTCAGCGGGTGGGTCCTGTTGGATCATCATTCCTATCATATCTTGGAAGAGGAGGCCCATATGCTGTATGTTGGCTGCTTGTTCAGCAGCCTCTTTGTCTTTCTTCTCCAATATCCGGCGAAGGAATTCGGCGTCGGTTTCTTCCTCCTGGCGTTCGTCCGAGGACGTTTCTGGGTTTTCTTTTGGCCCGGTAAGTGCGGCCATAGCATTCATCATTTCCTGAAGCTTTTGCTGTTGCTCCTGAGCTATGGTCATCGACCGTGTAAGCGGTCTATGACCTGTAGACGCACGGCTGTCTTCCTTTCCTGACGCCATGTATACGGTATGGACCATCATGCCCCCAGACTTAGGGCGTCTGGGCTTAGTGCCTTTAGCTGTCATTGCAGGCTGGGGGATCTTCTCTGGCCTCCTCCTTTTATGAGCAATGGAAGTTGAGGGGGCCGTTGAGGTGGGCACCCAAATAGCCTTTCGTGGTTTAGCCTGGTGACTGGTTTCCTGTTGGATTTTTAGCTTCTTGGGCTGGCGGGAGAAGTTTGGATCGATCATCGAGTCTCGGGCCTGCCGCCAAACCTTATAGATTTTGGAAGACAGCTGTTGAGGGGATCGGGGCTGTTCTGGCTTTATTTCCGCAACCTTTTTTAGTGGAGGAGGAGACCTCTTTAGCACCGCAGTAGGAGAATTCCTTCGCACCTTATTTAGCATCTCGAAGCTGTTCCCAGTTGGAACGGCGGCATTAACTTCCACCGTTGGGGTTGGTGGAGTTAGCCCAGAGGGGGAGTTGCCCCCAGCCTTCCTTACTCGGCGCCGGTGGCGACGTCGAGCGTGTCGAGCGGACGGCGCTGGTTCAGCGGTGAGGATGGCTTCGTCTTGCCCCCTGTGTAGGTGGGGGGTCGCTGCTGGAGTTAGCCTGTCAAAGACCGATGTCCTTTGGGTAGCAGGAGCGGGAGCTGGAGCCGTCAATCTTGTAAAGACCGACTTTTTAGCAGGGGAAGCCGCTTTGACGACTTCAGGAGCAGGGCCTGGTCACTTTCTTAGAAGCAGCCTTCTCTGGGATTGTAAGCCCCATTGTGGGTCCACAAGAGTTCTGGCCCAATCTAGAGAAGACCGAGGCGCTGATGTTGGGAGACCCGTTGAGAAGGGCCACGGCAGGGGTAAGACGATCAAAGACCGACTTCTTGGGAGCTTCCTCTGTCAGCACCGGCGCGGTGAAGCTTGTCGGTGGGAGCATAGTCCCAAAGAACAATCCTGTGGTGGCTCGAGTGACCTGTTCCACGGGCATTGTGAATAGCAAGTAGTAGCTTGGGATCCGTAGGCTATACCTCCTGGCGAGGCAGAGCGTTGGTTGCAATTGCAGTCCGAGCAGTTGGAGCATTTCGCAGAAGTAGAAGCCATCGATTCTTTGCTTTCTGCAATGAGCAAGACGCCAAGTCTTAGTATCTTGAAACCCAAGGGCAACCATTAGCGAACCGCGATTGGTTCGCGAATCACGACACACGAAGTGTGGAGTGGAAAGAGGAAAAGGTCCCACCGGGCGTGCCAGAATCTGTTCCCCTCCGAAGGACGGCGCGTCTAGGCGTCTCGCCTGAAATTCGGGGCAGATGCTAATTGGCGCTATCCGTCCACTTCTCCGAAGATGCCAAGTTGATTTATGGCACCATGTATCGAAGGTTTGAACGGATGCGTCCGATGTAGCAGACTTCGTCAGATTCCCCCTCGCTTGAGGGGTTTTTGATTGTGGGGACGCTCTTCCCTGCAGGCGCAAGCCCCTGCAGTTAATTACGCTACCGCATTGTGGTAACCACTTTCTCGTTCTCCAGATGGTCACTTCGTGTCGTGTGTGTTTGTTTTGTGTTTTGTTGCTCGTGGATTGTATACGGAGACTGAGTTATGTCGTCACCCGTAGGGCGTGGACTAGTCCAAATCCGTATCATCTTAGATTTGGGTTGGGGTTTTGGGTTTAAGGATACGTTAGCCTCATTTGAGCCTAAGATCGACTTAAACGTTTGTTAAGGATACGTTAGTCTAGTTTTTAGACTAAGATCAACTTAACGGGATCGTTCAGATCCAACAAGAGAGCAATAAAAAGGGGGCTCTGTTGTTTAGTTTAGTGACGTTGCGGTCGGTGGGTAGTTTAAGGACATTGCGGTCCGTGGATAGTTTAAGGACATTACGGTCCATGGGTAGTTTAAGGACATTGCGGTCCAATGTTAGTTTTAAGACATTGCGGTCAAGGTTAAGGACCTCATAGTCCATGGGTTTAAGGACCCCACAGTCCGTTGTTAGTTTTAAGACATCTCGGTCAAGGTTAAGGACCTCATAGTCCATGGGTTTAAGGACCCCACAGTCCGTTGTAAGTTTTAAGACATCTCGGTCAAGGTTAAGGACCTCATAGTCCATGGGTTTAAGGACCCCACAGTCCGTATCAGTATGTGGTCATTGGGACCCATCACCTCTTTGAAGACGTTGAGGAATTATAACGCCGAGTATCAAAGGAGTGAATAGATGTACCCTTCAACCGAGGTGGATTAAATAGTATTCGGCCCAGTTTGGGATCAAGACCAATTAATTATGTTATGAGCCCATTAGCTCAGTTAAGTCTGAATTGAGGACTTATGGCCATCTTGGGCTAAGTCCCATCATGTTTGGAATATTGGCTTCCTGTTGGTCCATTGAAGAAGAGGCTTTGCCTCTGGCCATTTAGCCAATTGGGCTAACGTTAATTCAACAATGTTGAACACTGGGATCAAGTTATTGTTTCAACACTAAAAGACAGTTGGTGTTAAACACCAGCAACAGGGATTCCAAATTAGTGTTAAACACTAGAGCGAATCGGTGTCAAACACTAGCAACAGAGGCTTCAAATTAGTGTTGAACACTAAGAAATTCAGTGTTAAACACTGCAAATAAAGTTCTTTGATTAGTGTTGAACACTAAGGCCAAACAGTGTTTTAACACTGGATTCAGGGGTTCCAATTTAGTGTTAAACACTAAGGCAAGAGGGGTCACGTGGTAACACGTGAGGGCGCCCTCCCTTCATTTGTTCTGCTGAGAATATCACATCTTTTGGAGCATCACGTACCATCACGTGATGGGTATTTAAATGCTTGTATGTTAAAGCCTCTGCTAAGGGTCACGTGGGTCACGTGAGGCACTGCCTCAAAGGGGGTTTTCTGTAGATCTTTTTGGGGGTCACGTGGTGACACGTGACCTTGCCTCTATGTATGTTCTTCAGAAAATCTGTTAATCCCTTTCAAGAATTAAATTCCTCGTAGGGTTGAACCCTAACAATAATTTCAGAGGAATTAAATTCCTATAGTTCTTTTTGAAGATTTATGTTCTGGGATAGAGTTGAACTCTAAATTTCCAGCATGAATTAAATCCCTCATATAAGTGAGGAACTGAATTCTGTCATAGGGTTAAACCCTAATAAAAGCTTTAAGGAATTAAATTCCCACTCTCTGTTAAAGAATTATTCTGAGGAATGAGATTCTGTCATAGGGTGAAACCCTAATCTCTTCTTTCTTAAGGGAATTAAATTCCTGTTATTTTAACAGAACTAAGTTCTTAACTAGGGTTAAACCCTAATTCTATTTATTCTGAAGGAATTAAATTCCCATAATATAGGGTTAAACCCTAATTTTATTTTAAAAGAATTAAATTCCTATAATTCTGTGAGAATTAAATTCTCAGGCTTCCATTCTCTCTCTATGCTTTGGATCTGCATGGCAGGATCTCAACCCATTGAGAATTAAATTCTCAACTCAAGGGGAGATGTGCACTTTACAGATCCTCCACCAAAGAGAGAACTATGTTCTTCTGTTTTTATATCAGAGTTAAACTCTGTTGAGAATTAAATTCTCTTTTCCTTTCAAAAAAAGCCTTCCCTTTCTTACATAGGGTTTTCTTTTGCAGAAGATCCAAATTTCTCCAGAGTATCAAGACTCCCCTCTTTTTTTATGTCTCGATTCCTTTCTGCCTCTCTCTATATCCCTCTCTGTGTGTCTCTTGGCTCCTATTTATAGGACAAGCAGCCGAGTCAATTAGTTTTTGATGAATCTTTCATTGAGAGATTTGATTTGTATTCACCATTCGTTTTGGACCCTTGGATTATTAGGTGAATTTTATTCACCATTGGATTTTAAATCCAGAGATTCTCCTTTGTTATTTCGGTTAGATTTTAAGGGGAAATCTTTCTAAATTCAAGATTTTCCCATAAATAGATGATATTTAATCACCTTTAAATCTTTAATTCAATCGGTTCCTTTGGAAAGATTTGAGAGGTCTTTTCTCAGAATTTAATTCTGTTAACAGATAGGCTTTGAAAGCCGGTCACGTGTGGCCACGTGACCCTTGGTCACGTGTGGGCACGTGACCCACTTGGAACGAGCCCTTTTCTTTCTTTTTGCGCTCTGCCTTCTGGTTGCTGCTTAACCGTCACGTGACCCCTGGTCACGTGTGAGCACGTGACCCTCGTCTGGAGCCTTTTTCTTGATTTAATCAGAGAACTGTTGTTCCTTTGCCACTGCTTTTAAATGTCACGTGCCGACCCATGACCCTGGTCACGTGGGAACACGTGACCCTTTCTGAAGCCTTTTTCTTTGATGTAGTCGGGAAACTGAATCTGCCCTGCCAATGCTTTTAGATGTCCCGTGCCAACACGTGACTGCTAGTCACGTGTGAGCACGTGACCCTTTTCTGAAGCCTCTTCCGTAGGCTTTCCTGATTTTAAATCAGGAAACAGTCATCTTCCCTGGTCCATCGACCGGCCAACAACACCACTTGCAGGCGTAACGGCCATCCCGCGAATCTCTCCATGCGCGAGATCCCCACCGGCCACATCCCACATTCCACGCCACCACGATCGCCTATTAACGAGCCTGTCTCGCCAATGGGAGGTCCCGCTCATTATGCGGGCGTGACGTCTGGAGCGTAACGGCCGGCGTGATTCTTGCGCCTGCTGCACCTGCTGCCACCACTATTTAAACCCCTCTTTCAGACAGTCAAGGTATGCCATTTCTAATCCACTAAGCCGTTACTCTGCTCGGATTACTCCACTAACTTGATCTTCGGAGGTTCCTCGGTGGTCCAACCACCCTGGGACTTCCTTGCACGTAGCACAGCTCAACAAATTCAAATGCATTGAGATCCACACGCTTCTGGAGTCTGCCTCCAGATCAAATCTCAGCCACTCATCGCTGCCATCAGTAGATCAACGGGAAGCAACATCTGAAGGAGATTTCACCCTCCATCAAGAGGACTTACAAGTGTCGTTCACCATATGAGGACATTCCGCGCCATTGGTGGAACTTGGTGGGGGAGACGTTTATTTGTGCCTGTGGATTGTATACAAGGGTCATTATTGAACCGCTTTGTAGGGCAACTTGGGGAAATGTGACGGCTTAAGAACAGGCTTAAATCCCTGTAGCTTAAGGCTTTCGAATCCTATAAGCCGTGAGGGTCTCATAGGGGGATTCTCTTTACGAGTCGTGAGGATCTCCTAAGTGTAATTTCTCCTTAGGAATCGAGGGGATCCCTAAGTTTGTTGCTCCCTTGTGAGTCGTAAGGATCTCACGTAGGTGTTTTCTCCTCACAAGGTCAAGAGGACCTTGCAGGTGTCTTTATTTTAACGAGATTGCGCCATTTCGGGTTTTCATAAACTCGCCGGTAGTCCTGTTTTTTTACTCACGGCGCCCTTTCGGTTTTACAACCGTGCCCATTTCGCTTTTGGACATACCCTTTTTTTGGCGAGGAAACTCTCGAGAATAGTTTCGACGCATGTGGCCTATTTGTTCAACGGCGGGATTTGAATTGCAGTCCTCACCGCCGAGGCTTGTGTACTTGCACTCCACTATTGCCGTGTTTGAGGCTACGTTGTTAGTTTAGGGACATCTCAGTCCGTTGTTAGTTTAAAGACATCTCGGTCCACAGCTAGTCTAGGGACATCTCGGTCCGTAGATAGTTTAAGTACGTTGCGGTCCATAGTTAGTTTAAGGACGTTGTGGTCCGTTGTTAGTTTCAGGACATTACAGTCCATAGCTAGTTTAAGGACATCTCGGTCCGTAGGGATTTTGAGGCGGGGTTTCGCCGGATACTACTTATAGAGTTTGGACTCAGGAAGATAGCAAGCGGACACGAGCATCGTTATCCATCATTAACCTGAGCCATGACTTTTCAACCGTAGTATTTCTTAAGGAACCGGCCGTTTATTGGCCGTAAGGGTCTTTCACCGTGCATATCCATGAGCAAATAGGCCCCACCTTGGTAGACCTTGTCTATGACGTACGGGCCCTCATAGTTCGGCTTGAATTTCCTCCGTTTAGCACAGTTGGGGATCATAGGTCTTTTTACGACAAGCACAAGTTCGCCTTGGCGGAATGTTCTCGGCCTAGTCAATTTTTCGTATAAGCGCGTCATCCTTGCTTTGTAAGCTTCTAGGTTTTGCTGCGACATGAGACGAGTTTCATCGAGGGCATCGAGCTCCTCTCGTCGAAGATGGGCATTCTCTTCGTCCGTCGGTTCGTACCGAACTGCCACTCGTGGAGAGGGTAGCTCTATCTCTAAGGGAAGTACCGCTTCCGTGCCAAATACCAATGCGAATGGTGTTGTATTCGTGGCCGTCTTGAACGTAGTCCGATAGGCCCAGAGAGCTTCATGCAATCTCTCATGCCAGTCCTTTTTATTTCTGGACACCATTTTCTTTATGATCTTCGTCAAGGTCTTGTTGAAAGCCTCAGCTAGACAGTTAGCTCGGGGATAATAAACTGAAGAATACTTCCAATCTATTTTATGCTGCTGTGCGAAGCGGCTGATCTTATGGCTTCTGTAGGCCGGCCTATTATCCAAGATGATCCATCGCGGAGTGCCATACCGGTAGACGACATGTGTCTTGAAGAAATGGAGGATGTTCTCCGTCTTCGCCTCTCTTAGCGGTATTGCTTCTTCCCACTTGGAGAAGTAATCGGTTGTTGCCAGTATGAATCGATGTCCCTTGGATGATGCTGGCTCGATAGGACCGATTATATCGGTTCCCCACATTTCGAATGGCTAGCTAGCCAGTGTTGGGTGTAGCGGATTTAGATGCTGGTGGATGAAGTCCCCGTGAATTTGGCACGAGTGACACCGCTTCGCATATTCGAGGTAGTCCTCAACCATTGTGGGCCAATAGTAGCCCATTCTTTTGATCTTCAGCTTCATCTTTGGCCAGCTTGATGGGAACCACAAAGTACATCATGACTTTCTCGAATGACCCTTTTTGCTTCTTCTGGTCCCAGGCATCTCATCCATAGACAATCGAATGATCTCTTATAAAGAGTACCATTGACGAAGGCGAAAGACTGGGCTCTCTTCATGAGCTGATGTCTTGACGATGCGTCTTCGTGCGTTTGATGGGATTTGAAGTAGTCTATGAAGACTTCTCTCCAATCCTTCGCCCTTTCTTCATCCTCCAATTAGAAGGCCTCTTGTTCGGTTGCTTCCTCTACTTTAGACGTTTCCAGAGATATTTCTGCTGGTGTAAGAATCCGGTGACTTTGCATAATGATCTTTACGTCATCGAGGTTTTCGTCGACCAGTTCTTTAGCGAGCTTGGCTAACGCATCCTCTTTGTTATTTTCCGCACGCGGTATGCTTTCCAGGGTGTGGGGGGGATTTGCGTCAGCAATTGCTGCACTCTTTCACCATACCTAATCAGTTCTGGCTTGCACGTCTGGTAGTCGCCATTTACTTGGCTAACGACCAGCTGGAAATCTCCATATATGAGGAGGTTTTCAACGCCCATGTCGACAGCAATCTCAAGACCTGCTATCAAAGCTTCATATTCAGCTTCATTGTTTGTTCTTGGCTCCGTTAAGGAAAGGGCAAAACGCATAATCCCTCATTATGGAGTCATGAAGATAAGGCCCACCCCGGCTTTAATCATGGGGGCGTTTTGTTTTTGCTTCTTCAAGGAGGACGCTCCATCGAAGTAGAGTTCCCATTGGGTATCATTTCCTTCTTTCTCCCTGTCAATTGTGTCAAACGCATGTTCGTCCAGCAACTCGCAGTTTAAGGGAGAGTCGGCAGGTACCGGATGTTCAGCGAAGAAGTCGGCGATGACCTGGCCTTTTATTGCCTTGAGGGGTTTATATACTATCGAGAGCTTCATCAAGAGGAAGGCCCATTTGGAAATCCTTCCTGTTAGCATGGCTCTTGACATCAAATACTTGAAAGGATCCGCCTTTGATATGAGTTGAACCTCATGTGCCAAGGCGTAATGTCGGGGCTCTGTTATTGCGAAGATCAGTGCCAGGAAATGCTTTTCGATGGGGGAGTAGTTGTTTTCTGAACTCGACTCAAATAATAGAGAGCTCTCTCATTCCCCTAGTCGTTCTCCTATGCCCATAACGCGCCTAAAGAACCTTCAAGGGCTGTTGTGTACAGGATGATGGGCTTTCTCTTGACTGGAGTGGTCAGTACCGGCGGGTTCTGCAGATATTGCTTGATTTCGTCCAGTGCGCTTTGGCATTTGCGATCCCAAACGAACGGGATCCCTTTCTTCATTAGATGACTGTAGGAGCGGCATTTGCCGGAGAGGTTAGCTATGAACCGTTGGATATATGTGAGATTTCCTTGGAGAGACCGCAATTGCTTGAGAGTTCTTGGCGAAGGCATTTCTATAATCGCCTTGATCTTTGACGGGTCTATTTCGATGCCCCGGTGTCATACGATGAATCCTAGGAATTTTCCTGAGGAAACTCCAAACGCGCATTTCAAAGGGTTCATCTTCAGATTATATTTCCGAAGACGTTTGAACACTATCTTCAGATGCTCCCAGTGCTCCTCATACGATTTGCTTTTCACCACGAGGTCGTCAATATAACATTCGACAATCTCGTGTATGAGGTCATCAAAGATCTTTGTCATGGCCCTCTGGTAGGTGGCGCCAGCGTTCTTCATACCGAAGGGCGTCACTTTGTAGCAGAATATGCCCAGCGGAGTCCGAAAAGCAGTGTGCTTTTGGTCTTCAAAATTCATCTTGATTTGGTTGTACCCTGAGGACCCGTCCATAAAGGATAAGACTTCATGGGTGGATATGTTATCGATCATCAACTCGGTGACAGGCACTGGGAAGTCGTCTTTCGGACAAGCTTTTTTGAGATCTCGAAAATCTACGCAGACGCGTACTGTCCTATTTTTCTTCATTATCGGAATGATATTAGCGGTCCAGTCAGGGTATTGGACTTCTTGGATGAAGCCGGAGTCAATTAGCTTCTTGACTTCGGCATTGATAACAATCTCAAGCTCGAGCCGCATTCTTCTTGGTGCCTGTTTGACTGGCTTGACGTCCGGTGATATTGCCAGTTTATGCACAGCTATCTCTGGATCTAATCCTGGCATCTCGGAATAGTTCCATGCGAAACAGTCTTTATACTGCATAAGCATGTCTTTTAACGTGGCTACCTGTTTCTCAGACAGCAGCTCACTGACGAATGTTGGCCTTGGCTCGTTTGCCGTTCCAAGTTGATTTTTCTCTGGTTATCTGTTGTGGTATGTATTCCATCTTCCAGCTCTTTTGGCGTCGGTGGAAATTCTGAAATCAGCTCGTTCTCATTTTCATTTGCGAAGCACTGAGGAAGGTCGTTCGTATTCTTGTGCTCACCTTCCTCTGGGAAAACGAGGTTTACATTAATTAGGTCCGTGCGAAAGCACGGGGCACCTCCCTCAAAGTACCGACACTGGCCTGGCTGAAAGATCGACGAAGTTGTAAGGTGTAATTAATCCCGGCTAGTCTTTCCTTTTAGGGTTTGAAGGAAGATTTGATAAAAACAGTGGAAGCCATCCTGATTAGATAAAATAATAACCAATCTATTCTTGCAAGAGCGCACGCTGAGTGTTTTCTTCTCTCTCTCTCCAGGTAGCGACCATATCACGCCTTAATCAAGATAATAATACGGATTATTGACCGAACCCGTTTGTTATACTGAGCTGGGGAACGTTGGTCCCGCTCCAACTTATAATTGTTATAAGACAGAGCAGGAATGAGGGGAATACCAGAATTCCTATGCCGCCCAAACGAAGAAAGTGCATATGATGCATCTCCTTCGGGTGTGTTCATTACAAAGAACTGTTTCTCAGTATCCTCTGAATCCTGGGTATTTGATACTGGATCAGGATCCCAGATATGTAATCTGTTACATAGGGCTACAAAAGGGTAGAAAACTGAGAACGGGTGATAAGTTTCATGAGACAGAAAACGGGGCAAGTGTTGCAGCCAAGTCTGTTGGTCACTGTCACCCTGTATTACCAATACATTGATTCTGAACGAATGTTGTTAGATACCGAACCTGATATACAAAATCATATCACTCTCTTTATTAATAAAGAAATGATAAAATTTTGTATTGTTGGATAATGTTTTGAACATTTCCTATATCAAAAGTTGATCGGTTCAGGCACGTTATCTAAAAGCATTGATGTTCTAAATCAAACTACAGTTTTTAAGTATAAAGAACACACACAAGAGGAAGAGTTCAGTATCGAACAATTCCTTCTTGAGGTTTTGTAGACTAGGTCATATCAATGCGACCCGACTAGCTAAGTTTCATTTAGATGCATATTTAAATTAGTTTGAATTTACATCTTATGAAACTTGCCAGTCATGTCACAGAGATAAGATGACCATAGCTCTGTTTATTGGAAACAGAGAAAGAGTTAGTGAACTCTTGGGATGATACATGTTGATGTATGTAGGTCCCCTGTCTACACATGCCAAGACTGGTTCTTTGTACTTCATTACATTCTCTGATAATCTCTCGAGATTCAGACATATATTCCTGTTGAAACACAAGTCCGAACCTTTTGAGATATTCACAGAATATAAATAAGAAGTAGAGAACCAAAATAAGGGTATAAGTATTATGTCCTTTGATGTGATCGAGGAGGAGAATACTTGTGCATGGAATTCCTGGACTATTCTAAAGGAGAATGAGATTCTCTCTCAGCATCACTCCTCCGTATACACCATAGCACGATGGTATATCGGGGCGGAGCAATCACACCCTATATGATAAGGTGTGCTCTATGATGAGTACTACTGAGTTACCTATTTCCTTTTGGGAGTTATGCACTTGAGAAGCTGCATACCTTTTGAATAGGGTTCCGATCAAATCAGTTGCCTACCGCTTCATATGTGATATGGAAAGGGAAGAGCCCATATCTTAAGTTAGTTAAGATTTGGGGTTGTCCGGCCTATGTCTGGAAAGCAAAATCCGGACAAGCTCGAGGCAAGGTCTGTTATGTACAACTGGAAATGTTCCAGCTATACAAAATGCAGATGATAATTTGACAGAACCAAAGGATTCAGTAGATTCCAACGAACCTCAGCCTCTCCGCCGATCTAGTAAGGTTCCTCACCCACCTGAGAGTTACTACGGATTCTCTATGACAGTGGGAGCGAGGATTGCATCATGAGATGATGACCCAACTAGTTTCGAGCTGGCCATCAGGAGTGAGACTCTGTAAGAATGGCTGGATGCTTAGTTATCTGAGATAGAATCCATATACACCAACAAAGTATGGACTTTGGTTGCTATATCTGAAGGGTTAAATCCCCATCAGGAGCAAGTATATCTTGAGAAGATTACTTGGTGTACATGGAAAAGTTGAGACTTTCAAAGCTAGACTTGTTAAAGATTTGTATCATTGACCAGGTATGGATTATGATGAAACCTTTTCTAAGAAGCTATGCTTAAGTCCATCCAGATCCTACTTGCCACGGCTACATACCATGACTACGATATCTGGTGGTTGGGTGTCATGACTGCTTTTCTAAATGATATTTTGGAAGAGAGCGTCTATAAGTACACAGCCAGAGGGCTTCGTATACAATGGGAGCAGCGGAAATGTGTGCAAGATGCTTTATAGGATAAAGCAGGTATCGCGGAGTTGGAACGTCTGTTTTGATGTAGTAGTCAAAGAGTTTGACTTCATCAAAATGGTAGATGAACCTTATATATACGAAAAGGTAGTAGGGTGTATGGTAGTGATCCTCGTAGAGTACGTGGATGACATACTCTTGATAGGGAAGGAGTTTCCTATGCTACGCTCGATCAATCTCCGCTTATCACAAAGATTCTCCATATAGGATCACAGTGATACCTACTAAATCCTGGATTTTGGATCTATGAAATAGATCAAATTAAATGTTAGGATACTCACTAGTTGTAGTGAGATGGTATCAATTGGTCCTGGGGAGAATCATTGGAAGTGTTCCAGGGTGATGAGAACGACTGAAAGTCAGTCACAGGCATTGTCTTTACCCTCAGTAAAGGGACGGTATGTTGGAAGAGTTCCAAGTCAGATACCGTGGCATACTAGAAGATAAAGGCTGGATACATCGCTATTTAAGATGCTACCAAAGAGGCAGTTTGGGTGTATATTGGTTCATGAGATGAACTAGGTTCCTGCCATTGTGTGACAATGGAAGTGTGGCTTTGGCCAAGGAACCCTCATCCCATCAGTGATCCAGACGTATTCTAAGGCAGCATCACCTAATCATGGAGATAGTTGATCTCCAGGGTGATCGAGGTTAGGAGAGTAGACTCAGAGGACAACACGGCGGATCCACTCACGAAGGCCTTTTCCCAGAGAGAGACTGTTATGGGATGGTTGAGTATGAGATACTACAACCACTGCTATCAGATGGCCCTAGTGCAAGTGGGAGATTGTTAGTTATATGTATGCCCTATAGGCCATTACTGTACATTGGATGTATATTGTAGTGGATGCTGGGACATATATAGGGAGGACTTTCTTGCTCGACATGATAGTATGCTATCTGGTTGATCTTTACCTTAACGTGTACACTGATTGTCTCTCTGTTACATGTTGGTAAAGCCCTTAGGATGTGTACTTGACTACCTAGACTATGATGCGGATCATACTAGTGGGGACATGGTAGTCCATAAGTACATCCTTCAAGGTCCCTAGTCGTGGGTGTATCGAGACGGGGCATCGATATACCAGAGTAGACCAGCGTATACCTTCTCGACCCATACAGATGGGCGATGGATGATCCCATATCCATTGGTGTTTGACATCAGAGATGATATACGGGTGCTCAGTGGAGACTGGGTACACTGGACGGACTCGCCGAGAACTCCCAGATGGTATTATACCTTACGTCAGATGGCAGTTCTCTGGTAACACTAGTACAGAGTAGTCTGTTGACCCGAGATCGTCATAGAGTCTTGTGTGGTTCCCACTGTGCTTTGATTTCCACCTTACCACGTCCAAGAGGGCATGCAAAACGGTGGCTTTTGGGTACAGTCCCGAATCATATGGAGGCAATGAGCGATAGGAGGGGATTCGTCTCTCCCGGTATAGGGAGTTGATGTTGCGCTGTGTTCGATTGGCTATAACCGGAAATCCCTGGCCAGGGTTGCTGAGATTTACTGGTAAGTGTTACCAGTAGTTTCTCGAACTGTTATAGACCTCATATTGACACGACTTATCGAGCTATTGGGGTCTGACGTTTACCACCCCTAGGCGAGATATGCGACATATCAGACGACGAGACCGGACTGTACGGTAAGTGTTACTGGTTGGATTCACTGGAGTGTGAGCGGGATTGCTCGTCGATCTTCTGATCGCTCAATACCCGGGTGGCCGTTACGTTTAGCAGACCGCTTGCGGCTTGTGGGTGTTTGATATGATCATCATCTGCTACCGGCGTATTGACGAGTCTTTAGAGTCCTACACAGAGGTTTCCTGGCTCAAGCGAAACGAAATAGGAGCGCATATGAGATATGCGCGGGACCGAGAATAATGCATGTATGTGATACCGTATTCTATTCTCGGGATGAATGTATCGATTGGTTGTATGCGATATAACCTAGTTATCGATTCAAGCGTTGATTCGATAAGTCGATACATTGAATACTAGTCGGTTATGTTCGACATGACCGGATCATTGAATCAAGTGTTGATTTAATGATTTAATTTATAATTATATATTTGATATATTACTTTGCATTAACTAGTATTGGTTCATTTTAAATGAATTTTCTCACTTGATGTGCACATTGTATATGTGATATACTTTTGTGCATTTGATTGTATCATGTTTGATGATACATGATAGTTTGGTGTATGGTTTAAACCATGGTTGATCAATGGTTAGGGTTTCTTTTGATTTTATTTACTTATTTATTTATTTATTATTCATTTTGGCAAAAGAAAATAAAATGGTGGCTTGATTTGTTTTCTAGTTGAAGCTTCATGAAGCTTTGACTAAGTGACCATTTTGTCTTCATGCCTAACCCTAACCATTCACACTAACCATGGTATATTCTCTACACCTAACTATGGTTGAGATTATGATAAGTATCTTATTATTTTCTATTTTGAAAATAACTCAAAAAAAAAAACTTATCATAATATTGATCTTCTTCTTCTTCTTCACATGAAGAAAACCTTGCATCATCAATGGTGATTTGATGAAAAGAGTGAGAAATCCAATTCTAAAGTGAACCCACCTCCTATTTCTTCATCCTCTACCTCTTGCCAAGTAGTATAGGGTGTTTTCTTCACAAGTTTCATGACTTGGTGAAGTGGGAGCTTGATCTTGTGATGCCTCGACGTAGATCATCTTCGGCATCGAAGTCGACGACCGAGCCCGCCCATATTTCCGATGAAGCCGACGCTAGAGCCCGAGATTCGATTTGGACAGCGAGGAGACTTCATTGCGGAGTTATGGAGGTGGAGGACCGGATCTACAAAGGTTGTATTTCCGTTCTTTTAGTTAAATTGTTAACTAGTTGCTTTTGTCGCCTAAAATTCTAGTTAACGATCCGTATTAGGGTTTCTCGGCACTTGTAAAATTTGAAATTGGCATGGTTGATACCTTGTAAGACCTCTTGAATGTGCCTAGGAACATTGCAGTGGTATCAGAGCCTAGCTAGAGCCTTAGGCGATGTGTAGACGATGTTTGAAACCCGATCGAACCCGAAACCCTAACCCGAGAATGCTCTCTGGAAATTTTCTGAAAATTTGGATTTTTGTGAATTAAAAATTGCTAAAAAATTCAGCAGGGTCTTATTTGAATTACTGTGAAATTCATGGGGCTAATTCGTCTATAGTGCGGCGGAACCGCGGCAGAAGCCTGGCTTCTGCGGCGGT
Organism: Agapanthus africanus; assembly: GCA_030015575.1. NCBI lineage: Eukaryota > Viridiplantae > Streptophyta > Magnoliopsida > Asparagales > Amaryllidaceae > Agapanthus > Agapanthus africanus. Next base: position 422,130,278 of record CM057338.1, on the reverse strand, counting down.
TCCGCGGCCATCTGATGATGTCACCTTTCCATTTTTGCACAGTAATTCCTATTTCACAGTGCTGATGTTTCTGGGAATTTTTAATTTGACTCAAGAGTTGAGTTTTCTGGGGTTGCATTGGGAATCGTAGATTCGATCGGATTATTAAACTTCGTCTATATGATTTTCCGGATAACTTTAGAATATGTTAAAAAGTTCGACCGGATATAAATACCCACCTTTTCCCCTGTCAGGAAATTTCCAAGTGTTGGATCTTTCCGTTGTTTAATCACGTTCTAAGTAGTGCAAGTAACGCGATGGTCCCTCTAGAAGACAACAAAGCTTAACTCGATTACGTGACCGTCTTGAACTGCCCTTTGAACCTTCGGGTTTGGGGCGGTACGGCGTGCCACATGTGAGGCGTTGGCTTGACCCTTCTACGGATGGACCGTTGGTACTGAGGCACGAACTGAATGTTGTTAGACTTATTTCATGTATTGATCTGTATCGGGAAAACTTGGGTGTTCGATTGTTCGATCGGAAAGTTTAACATTTTCTATTTATCTGGAATATGATACAATAATTGGAATTCACAAGCAGTTATGTGATAACTGATTTGAATGTTATAAACACAGCACTTTAGTCTCACTTGATCGGTTGCCACGGAATTTTGATGTGATCAAAAGTCCGTCGCAATCACGTAGCGCACGCGGATACTCGCCGGGTAAACTTAATAGACAGCCTCACTCCATAGCCCCGACCAAGTGACTGTAGGAGAACCCCGTCGCCGAAAGCATCTGTTCGGGTGCTCACGGTAGCGATGTTCCGCCTTGGTGCACTTCGTCGACAGTATCGGGGGTGCGGCCGTCTACTAAAGTTTGCGACGAGTATTCGATCAGGATGTCGGGAATCCTGTTGAACTGCCCGACTTGAAATTGAAAAGTGTTTTCGATAATGAGACTAAAATGCGGGGTTTATAATTGTTAGGCATGCGATGTCTAAGTAATTCATTTGGTCAGGCATGCGATGTCTGAGGAGGTTGCGGATTCCAACTGTTGTAGTTTTACACTTTCTTTTCTGTGACCGTAAGTTTAATATGTGATATCGCCGGTTTCGTTGCTATATGTCAACGACAATTAGGATGTGCATATTTACTTACGTTGATGACATGTGATGTTATGTGTTGTTGGATATGTTATATTGGATCGTCGTGTTCGAATAGCCGGGGGTTTTATGTGAGATGAGTGTTTTTCATTTTCATTCATGTAAAAACTTGTATGTAATATTCTTTTATTGGGGCGCTTCCAGGTTGCGGAAGTTGTCACCGTTTGTATATTATTTACTTTTCCACACTAGGATAGACCCAAGGAGGAGGGCGCAAGTAACCGGGTTCTGGAGTCCAGTGGGAGACCAACTCGAGGAGTCGAGTCCGGGTCTCCTAACTCTAGAATTGGTAGGGTTGCTTGCCGCTCTCGTAGGGGTCTAGGGGTGTGGGTTTGGCTATTCATCGCGACCGTGGAATCCGTGTTTTATACTGGCTCGTATTGAAAACACGGACGTCCTAGTATATCCAATATTTCATATGTTTCTTCTGCTGCGATATCTGTGATGTGATCATGTGATGTTCTGTGATGGATACTGTATATAGTATATATGATATATTATATAGTCGTTACTTATGTTTTACACCCGTGCTAGCCCTGCCCTGCTCTGCCGTTAGTTACCTAACCTAACGGTGCACGAGAGGACATAGAGGCGAATGCGGATGGCATAAGTGTACGTCGTATTTATCTGTGATGTTTAGGTGCTTAAATGATGGGACTTCATTAATGTGATTAATGAAATAAAAGAAACCTAAAGATGTTGTAGAATCGAATTTCAAAATAAAACAGGTAGCTACAGTTCTTGCTTTGCACAGCGGTATATGTGATATATCCTGCACCTTAGTCGATAAGGAAAGGACCGAGATCCCTTCACCGGGAGTGACTCCTTTAGCAATAACTGGCAGATGCTACACACTCGGTTTGTCTTTTGATTGCTTCTATAGTTTCTGCTTTGCACAGTGATATATATGATATATCCTGCACCTTATTCGATGAGGAAAGGACCGACGATCCCTTCACCGGGAGTGACTCCTTTAGCAAAACTAGAAAAGCCTCAAAAACACTCCATTTCAAAATTCATTCGATCCTACAACGATATCAAGTTCATTACGCAATAGGTTTTCAGAAAAACCTGTCGTAGCCCTCCGTCATTTCAGATAAGTAGTAGTTAGTATTCGTGCTACGTTTGTTGGCCTGCGTCAAGGCGTAGTGTGCGGTAGCTAACTAGTATTTATCTGCTTATGCATATGATGCAGATTGGATTAGGGTAGTCGTGCGACTTTGTTGGCCTGCGTCAAGGGTCGTGCGGGTGGGTTTAATTCAATCAAGAAATGACGGGTTGAACTTGACTTGCGGTCTATGGTTTGTTGACCTTGTCAAGCTCATAGATCGTTCGGGGCAAAATATTATCGGGAATTTCAAGTGTTGAAATTTGCAATGAGATTACATACCTTCTATGAGATAGTTGGATCCCGATACCCACTGCGAGTAATTGTTACTCCTGGGAGAGTTTTACACATTACAATTAGCCGATCAAGTAGGTGTCTAGAAAGGTGTTAACGAGGTTACGCCTCTGGGAAAATGAGGTTTACATTAATTAGGTCCGTGCGAAAGCACGGGGCACCTCCCTCAAAGTACCGACACTGGCCTGGCTGAAAGATCGACGAAGTTGTAAGGTGTAATTAATCCCGGCTAGTCTTTCCTTTTAGGGTTTGAAGGAAGATTTGATAAAAACAGTGGGAGCCATCCTGATTAGATAAAATAATAACCAATCTGTTCTTGCAAGAGCGCACACCGAGTGTTTTCTTCTCTCTCTCTCCAGGTAGCGACCATATCACGCCTTAATCAAGATAATAATACGGATTATTGACCGAACCCGCTTGTTATACTGAGCTGGGGAACGTTGGTCCCGCTCCAACTTATAATTGTTATAAGACAGAGCAGGAATGAGGGGAATACCAGAATTCCTATGCCGCCCAAACGAAGAAAGTGCATATGATGCATCTCCTTCGGGTGTGTTCATTACAAAGAACTGTTTTTCAGTATCCTTTGAATCCTGGGTATTTGATACTGGATCAGGATCCCAGATATGTAATCTGTTACATAGGGCTACAAAAGGGTAGAAAACTGAGAACGGGTGATAAGTTTCATGAGACAGAAAACGGGGCAAGTGTTGCAGCCAAGTCTGTTGGTCACTGTCACCCTGTATTACCAATACATTGATTCTGAACGAATGTTGTTAGATACCAAACCTGATATACAAAATCATATCACTCTCTTTATTAGTAAAGAAATGATAAAATTTTGTATTGTTGGATAATGTTTTGAACATTTCCTATATCAAAAGTTGATCGGTTCAGGCACGTTATCTAAAAGCATTGATGTTCTAAATCAAACTACAGTTTTTAAGTATAAAGAACACACACAAGAGGAAGAGTTCAGTATCGAACAATTCCTTCTTGAGGTTTTGTAGACTAGGTCATATCAATGCGACCCGACTAGCTAAGTTTCATTTAGATGCATATTTAAATTAGTTTGAATTTACATCTTATGAAACTTGCCAGTCATGTCATAGAGATAAGATGACCATAGCTCTGTTTATTGGAAACAGAGAAAGAGTTAGTGAACTCTTGGGATGATACATGTTGATGTATGTAGGTCCCCTGTCTACACATGCCAAGACTGGTTCTTTGTACTTCATTACATTCTCTGATAATCTCTCGAGATTCAGACATATATTCCTGTTGAAACACAAGTCCGAACCTTTTGAGATATTCACAGAATATAAATAAGAAGTAGAGAACCAAAATAAGGGTATAAGTATTATGTCCTTTGATGTGATCGAGGAGGAGAATACTTGTGCATGGAATTCCTGGACTATTCTAAAGGAGAATGAGATTCTCTCTCAGCATCACTCCTCCGTATACACCATAGCACGATGGTATATCGGGACGGAGCAATCACACCCTATATGATAAGGTGTGCTCTATGATGAGTACTACTGAGTTACCTATTTCCTTTTGGGAGTTATGCACTTGAGAAGCTGCATACCTTTTGAATAGGGTTCCGATCAAATCAGTTGCCTACCGCTTCATATGTGATATGGAAAGGGAAGAGCCCATATCTTAAGTTAGTTAAGATTTGGGGTTGTCCGGCCTATGTATGGAAAGCAAAATCCGGACAAGCTCGAGGCAAGGTCTGTTATGTACAACTGGAAATGTTCCAGCTATACAAAATGCAGATGATAATTTGACAGAACCAAAGGATTCAGTAGATTCCAACGAACCTCAGCCTCTCCGCCGATCTAGTAAGGTTCCTCACCCACCTGAGAGTTACTACGGATTCTCTATGATAGTGGGAGCGAGGATTGCATCATGAGATGATGACCCAACTAGTTTCGAGCTGGCCATCAGGAGTGAGACTCTGTAAGAATGGCTGGATGCTTAGTTATCTGAGATAGAATCCATATACACCAACAAAGTATGGACTTTGGTTGCTATATCTGAAGGGTTAAATCCCCATCAGGAGCAAGTATATCTTGAGAAGATTACTTGGTGTACATGGAAAAGTTGAGACTTTCAAAGCTAGACTTGTTAAAGATTTGTATCATTGACCAGGTATGGATTATGATGAAACCTTTTCTAAGAAGCTATGCTTAAGTCCATCCAGATCCTACTTGCCACGGCTACATACCATGACTACGATATCTGGTGGTTGGGTGTCATGACTGCTTTTCTAAATGATATTTTGGAAGAGAGCGTCTATAAGTACACAGCCAGAGGGCTTCGTATACAATGGGAGAAGCGGAAATGTGTGCAAGATGCTTTATAGGATAAAGCAGGTATCGCGGAGTTGGAACGTCTGTTTTGATGTAGTAGTCAAAGAGTTTGACTTCATCAAAATGGTAGATGAACCTTATATATACGAAAAGGTAGTAGGGTGTATGGTAGTGATCCTCGTAGAGTACGTGGATGACATACTCTTGATAGGGAAGGAGTTTCCTATGCTACGCTCGATCAATCTCCGCTTATCACAAAGATTCTCCATATAGGATCACAGTGATACCTACTAAATCATGGATTTTGGATCTATGAGATAGATCTAATTAAATGTTAGGATACTCACTAGTTGTAGTGAGATGGTATCAATTGGTCCTGGGGAGAATCATTGGAAGTGTTCCAGGGTGATGAGAACGACTGAAAGTCAGTCACAGGCATTGTCTTTACCCTCAGTAAAGGGACGGTATGTTGGAAGAGTTCCAAGTCAGATACCGTGGCATACTAGAAGATAAAGGCCGGATACATCGCTACTTAAGATGCTACCAAAGAGGCAGTTTGGGTGTATATTGGTTCATGAGATGAACTAGGTTCCTGCCATTGTGTGACAATGGAAGTGTGGCTTTGGCCAAGGAACCCTCGTCCCATCAGTGATCCAGACGTATTCTAAGGCAGCATCACCTGATCATGGAGATAGTTGATCTCCAGGGTGATCGAGGTTAGGAGAGTAGACTCAGAGGACAACACGGCGGATCCACTCACGAAGGCCTTTTCCCAGAGAGAGACTGTTATGGGATGGTTGAGTATGAGATACTACAACCACTGCTATCAGATGGCCCTAGTGCAAGTGGGAGATTGTTAGTTATATGTATGCCCTAGAGGCCATTACTGTACATTGGATGTATATTGTAGTGGATGCTGGGACATATATAGGGAGGACTTTCTTGCTCGACATGATAGTATGCTATCTGGTTGATCTTTACCTTAACGTGTACACTGATTGTCTCTCTGTTACATGTTGGTAAAGCCCTTAGGATGTGTACTTGACTACCTAGACTATGATGCGGATCATACTAGTGGGGACATGGTAGTCCATAAGTACATCCTTCAAGGTCCCTAGTCGTGGGTGTATCGAGACGGGGCATCGATATACCAGAGTAGACCAGCGTATACCTTCTCGACCCATACAGATGGGCGATGGATGATCCCATATCCATTGGTGTTTGACATCAGAGATGATATACGGGTGCTCAGTGGAGACTGGGTACACTGGACGGACTCGCCGAGAACTCCCAGATGGTATTATACCTTACGTCAGATGCAGTTCTCTGGTGACACTAGTACAGAGTAGTCTGTTGACCCGAGATCGTCATAGAGTCTTGTGTGGTTCCCACTGTACTTTGATTTCCACCTTACCACGTCCAAGAGGGCGTGCAAAACGGTGGCTTTTGGGTACAGTCCCGAATCATATGGAGGCAATGAGCGATAGGAGGGGATTCGTCTCTCCCGGTATAGGGAGTTGATGTTGCGCTGTGTTCGATTGGCTATAACCGGAAATCCCTGGCCAGGGTTGCTGAGATTTACTGGTAAGTGTTACCAGTAGTTTCTCGAACTGTTATAGACCTCATATTGACACGACTTATCGAGCTATTGGGGTCTGACGTTTACCACCCCTAGGCGAGATATGCGACATATCAGACGACGAGACCGGACTGTACGGTAAGTGTTACTGGTTGGATTCACTGGAGTGTGAGCGGGCTTGCTCGTCGATCTTCTGATCGCTCAATACCCAGGTGGCCGTTACGTTTAGCAGACCGCTTGCGGCTTGTGGGTGTTTGATATGATCATCATCTGCTACCGGCGTATTGACGAGTCTTTAGAGTCCTACACAGAGGTTTCCTGGCTCAAGCGAAACGAAATAGGAGCGCATATGAGATATGCGCGGGACCGAGAATAATGCATGTATGTGATACCGTATTCTATTCTCGGGATGAATGTATCGATTGGTTGTATGCGATATAACCTAGTTATCGATTCAAGCGTTGATTCGATAAGTTGATACATTGAATACTAGTCGGTTATGTTCGACATGACCGGATCATTGAATCAAGTGTTGATTTAATGATTTAATGTATAATTATATATTTGATATATTACTTTGCATTAATTAGTATTGGTTCATTTTAAATGGATTTTCTCACTTGATGTGCACATTGTATATGTGATATACTTTTGTGCATTTGATTGTATCATGTTTGATGATACATGATAGTTTGGTGTATGGTTTAAACCATGGTTGATCAATGGTTAGGGTTTCTTTTGATTTTATTTACTTATTTATTTATTTATTATTCATTTTGGCAAAAGAAAATAAAATGGTGGCTTGATTTGTTTTCTAGTTGAATCTTTGACTAAGTGACCATTTTGTCTTCATGCCTAACCCTAACCATTCACACTAACCATGGTATATTCTCTACACCTAACTATGGTTGAGATTATGATAAGTATCTTATTATTTTCTATTTTGAAAATAACTCAAAAAAAAAACTTATCATAATATTGATCTTCTTCTTCTTCTTCTTCACATGAAGAAAACCTTGCATCATCAATGGTGATTTGATGAAAAGAGTGAGAAATCCAATTCTAAAGTGAACCCACCTCCTATTTCTTTATCCTCTACCTCTTGCCAAGTAGTATAGGGTGTTTTCTTCACAAGTTTCATGACTTGGTGAAGTGGGAGCTTGATCTTATGATGCCTCGACGTAGATCATCTTCGGCATCGAAGTCGACGACCTAGCCCGCCCATATTTCCGATGAAGCCGACGCTAGAGCCCGGGATTCGATTTGGACGGCGAGGAGACTTCATTGCGGAGCTATGGAGGTGGAGGACCGGATCTACAAAGGTTGTATTTCCGTTCTTTTAGTTAAATTGTTAACTAGTTGCTTTTGTCGCCTAAAATTCTAGTTAACGATCCGTATTAGGGTTTCTCGGCACTTGTAAAATTTGAAATTGGCATAGTTGATGCCTTGTGAGACCTCTTGAGTGTGCCTAAGAACCCTGCATGGTCATCCCGAACCTTTTGACCCGCTTCTCTTATCAGCTTGTCAATCTGTTCTTCGAATGACGGGCTTGGTATTCTCATGGCTAAGTCTCGCTCTGGTTCGACATCGACGCTATATGAAGATGCATTCGTTTCTCTACCGGAGTCATTTATGACATGGCAGCCATAGAACCACTCCCTTTTCTTGGACCGAACGTATCCAAGGTCAGTCGTCTCCATTCTCCCGTTGGGCCTCTTTCGCTGAGTCCCTGGAACATCCCAAATCTTGTTATAGAACTGGGCTTGTCGAGCAGTCTGTTTGAAGGGTACACCTTGGCATTTCAATAACCTTTTCAGTCCCTCTGTGTAGTATATGGGCAGACGGATTGGTTGAAGCCTATCGAGCGCAGGTTTGGCACCATGTCATACTTCTTTCTCCATTTTAGTCTCCGTGGATTGGTAGAAAAGGATCGCCTTCTCGCTTCTTTGCTTAGGAAGGACATAGAAGGTCTGAGGCTCTTGCACGCTGTACGTACCAAGTGCATCAAGTTCTTTGTAATGCCGCTGCGGGACCAGGGTAATTTGTAAACTTTGGTCAGCTTCAGCAAAGGTCTGCATTGACGGGCGGACGGAGAACACTGTGTTGGCCTCGTCCTCGGAGTCACTGCCAAAGACCAAAATAGGAGTATATGGTCCTAGCCTGTTGTCTTGGGGTTGTCCCGCGTAGACTATATCTTCATCTTCTTCGGTATCGCTCCCGAATATCGGGATAATGGCGATGGCTTTTTGTTTATTCTCCGATTTGCGACATCTTTCCACGTCTTCGAAGTCTGGTAAGAAGTATTTGGCGACTTCATATTTTTGAACTTCATTCATGGAGAATGGGTTCAGCTCCCCTGTAACTGTGTACTCGAGACCGTCTTTGAAGTACTTCATACACTGATGTTGTGTAGAAGGGATGATGTTGTACTCATGTAACCAAGGCCTACCTAGCAAAGCGTTGTAGTAAGTCTTGGCGTCAATAACATGGAACTTGATGTCAGGGATGAGCAGCCCGAAGCGTAATGTCAGTATTACAGACCCGAGCGTTTGTGATGATTGGGAGTCAAAACCAGAGATGGTAATTTTATCCCGAGCCAGGTGTTGCACGTTCATGCAAATTTTCTTCAACACCCTTATGTTAAGAAGGTTGACGGAGGACCCGTTGTCGACTAGGATCTTCCCTATCTTGATATCGTGACAATACCCAGTTACATACAGCGGACGGTTGTGCTCACACGTTCCCAGAAGGAGGTCTTCATCGCTGAAGGTGATATCAGCCGTGTGAACTTCTTCCAGCTCGTCTTTCATCTTTTCGTCCGCCAGGAAGGCTTGAAACTGGTCGGGCTCTTGTAACGCCTTGATTAGGGAATCTCGTGCTTCTTTAGACAGGAGAAGGGCATCCAAGATACTCAATTGCGAGGGTGTCTTTCTCAGATGTGCCAGGATGTTGTAATCCACCTTGTTCTTCTTGGGCGGGTCCTTGGCTGTGAGCTCTTCAACGACTCTATCATCGAGGGCAATCTCCCCAGGGACTTTTTCCTTCCCTTTGTCCCTTTTGTTCGAACCTTTGTTTGAAGGTTCGAGATTCTTTTCAGACAACGTGCGGTTACGCAGTTGAATGTTCTCACAGTTCTTCATCTCCTCTTCTTTTTCAGAGGTGGATTCCTTGAAGAGAGGGCCGAGGGCTATTTCTTCGTCAGAATAGCTCCCGAAGGTAAGAACTTGAGGTTTTGCTCTGGTCGGGATGGCATCAACCATATGACAGTTACAGACTATTCCTTCATGCTTATGTCGCGCTTATCTATTCCCGACGGGCTTTGCGCTTCATTCGCTTGAATTGTTGTTGGTGAGCAACGTATCCCTGCCACCACTTCTTGAAGGCATTGCACTCTTCAGTAGGGTGAGTAACCCTCCGATGATACAAGCAGTATTTCATATGGACATTCGGTTCGTCGGGGCATGTATCCCCGGAAGTATTTTCTTTGGAAGGTGGCAGCTTCATTCCTATTGACAGAGCTTTGGCGAACTGCTTCCTTATCTTGATTCTGCTCTTGCTGGTGGCAATAGCACTTTGATCCGGTTGAGGTACTTCATGGCTTCTCATCACCGGAGCTTTTTCAGCTTGATGCCGACGCTTGGCCTTTTTGTATATGGCCGCTTCATGTTCTCGATCAGCTTTGCTCTTTTGAAGAGCTTCGTTCAGCAGCTTATCGATGAGGTCATCTGACGGTTTCATGGGTTTTGGTTCTGGATCTGCCCCCAGTTTCTCTACATCAGGAGCTTCTTTGCCGTTTATCGACGAGTGAGAGATTGTGTGGCAGCTTTCCACATACTCCTCGGGTTCTTTTGACGAATCGTCCCCTTCATCAATGTCATTGTTTCCGTCCTTAAGAACATGCTTGAAGAACTCTTCCAGTGTGACTGGGATCCGTGCCTCTTGGTTGTATTCCTCCAGTGCGTCGATTTACCTTTGCAGACCCGTACGATTGCCGTCGAGCTGGACGGGCTTCTTAGCCTTCTTCTTCTTCTTTGAAGACTTCGAAGGCTTGACCTGGAGGTTTTGTCCATCGCTACCAACTTTTGGCGTTGGGCGCGGCTTCAGCATTCCGTCGATAATTTCGGGCTCCAGCGGGTTTTTTCACCTAATCGACAGACATGCTTGGAGATCTTTCAGCATTCTTTTAGTTTTAGCTGAAAGGACCACTTCCCATAGGGCTTCTTCTATAAATGAGCACGATGCCCCCGGCGTATCCACCATTATAGGAGCGTGCTACTGCGGCGGGTTCACCTTCCAGTTTTCGGACAGCGTGAACTTGCCCTGCTGGTACTGATCTTCAACCCAGTTTTTAAACATGTAGCAATCTTCGATTGGGTGGCCCACTATTCGGTGGTCGGGGCAGTAATTGGGATTATTGACGTCGCCCGATTGCTGCGGGCGTCTTGGATCCAGCAGGGTGATGAGTCTGTTGCGCATTGCTAACTTGAATAGTCTCCTTGTTTTATCCCGGGGGAACGAGTAAGGACGTCTCAACTTCTCTTTGAAGGCTCGCGGTCTGCTATTTTGGCGAATAACCGGCTTCGGGTCGCTCGATTGTTGTTGAGAGTTGGCGACGAAGGTCGCTTTCTCGTTCCCCTTTTCATTCCAAAGATTTGTCTTTGAAGATGACGGCCTATGGCCCATCTGGTCCATTTGGGCTAATTTTTCAGTCAGGGCCTGGAAGATGGTCGACTTGAAGAACATCATAAACTGGGATATAGTTGCCTGAGGATCAAGGGTCCCCATGAACATGCCCACAGCAGGAGCTTCTTCTATGCGCTGTTCACACTTTGACCATAGGTTACACCACCGAATTGCATATTGAACCCAGGTCTCTCCCAGTTTCACCCTGGCGTTGATTAATGCCGTGATTGGGGTGCGCTCGCTTGCGCTTGTGAACCGCTGTGTAAACAGTGGCTCCATTTCTGCAAATGTCTTGATGGAATCATTCGAAAGCTCCGAGTACCATTCAAATGCCGTCTCCGCCAAGCTGTCAATAAATTGACAAAGCAATAATTTGTCATCGCCCCCGGTGTTACCGCACAAAGCTCTGAATTGAGCAACGTGTTGGTGCGGATTGCCTGTCCCCTTATACACATGGAATTTGGGGATCGTATATCCTGGCGGGTATTTAATTTGGTCGTACCAGCCTGGGTAAGGTCGCCCAGTTCAAACGACCTGGCCTGCCGCTTCATTCGCTTGATGAGCTCGTATTTGTTGAGCTATGTAGTCATCAAGGGCAGCTTTGGAGATCGTCTCCTCCCTGGCTGTTGATAAAGCTGGAGGAGGGTTCGATGTCTCCCCTCTGTCATCTTCAAAGATTACTGGAGGGTCTTTAGCTGGAGGATCCGGCTGGATCATCATCTCAACCATGTCTTGGAACATAAGCGCCATCTGTTTTATATTGGCCGCTTGTTCCGCGGCCTCTTTATCTTTCTTTTCGAGCACCCTTCGTAGGAATTCGGTGTCGGTCTCTTGCTCTTGGCGTTGTTCCGATGATGCTTCCTATCTTTCTTTCTGCCCAGTAAGTGCGGCCATCTTTGTCAACATCTCCTGGAGCTTTTGTTGTTGCCCCTGAGCTTTTGTCACAGACCGTGTAAGTGGTCGATGACCCGTGGAAGTACGGCTATCCTCTTTTCCGGATACCATCTAGACGGTATGCACAACCATGCCCCCAGACTTAGGGCGTTTGGACCCATCTGTAGGGTTGCTATGCACGCCCACAAGGGTCCACAGGGCATCAACCATGCCCGATTGAAAATTTAGCCGTGCCGAACAACTCGAATACAGATCTTTAAACTAGAGATTAGGCGAAAACTAACATGTTAAACACTTTAACACTAAGTGAGAGGGATTACAACCTTTGTAGATCCGGTCCTTCACTTCATATGCTCCGTGTTGAGGTCCCTTCGCTGCGATCATCGTGCCCCGGACTCTCGAGAGGTTCCACGAAGAGAAAGATGCAGTCTTGCTTCCGATCTTCGATACAAAGATGATCTACCTTGAAGTTTCATTAACACAAGCTAACACTCACTAAAATTGAGTGAACACTCTCATCTAAAGGGCAAGGGAAGATGAGGATGATGAAGTAGGATTTTTGCTCTCTTTATTTATCTTTTTCTCATATTTATTCATCACTTGGAAAAAGCTAGTAAGCTTTTTCCATGAAGAAAGATGAAGGAAGAAGATGAAGAATTATCATATTTTCTTTTGTGATGAATAGAAAAAGAATTAATATGATGAATAATGCAACCATGGTCAAGCAAACTCATGTAGAGAATTAACTAGGGTTAGGGTTTGGGTTAGGTTAAAGATGAGTCACACACAAATATCTTTATCATGACAAAATGAAAAGCTTCTAGAATCAACTAGAAGACTTAACCCTAATCCAAACCCTAATCATGTTTAAACTCCACAAAACATGTTGCATTAGTTATCATATCATGTTACAATATTATATATCACATATATAATATTTATTGTAACCAATAAAATAATACAATTAACATATATCGCAAATATATCAATGTATTACCCGAGTGAGAAAAAGAATCTTTTAGTGAGCAAATATTAGATAATGTAATTTAATATATCATATATATTATTATACATTAAATTATCGAATCAACACTTGATCCGACAATCCGGCTATATCGCATATAACCGACTAATATTTATCCGTACCGATTCATCGAATCAACACTTGATCCGATGACCCGGCTGATATCAAATATCGCAAGAATATAATACGGTATCACATATCGCATTATCCTCGGTCCCGCACATATCACATATGTGCTCCTACTCCGTTTTGCCTGAGCCAAGAAACCTCTGTGTAGGACTCTAAAGAATCGTCAATACGCCGGCAGTAGGTGATGATCATATCAAACACCCACAAGCTGCAAGCGGTCAGCTAAACGTAACAGCTACCCAGGTATTGAGCGCTCAGAAGATCAACAAGAAAGCCTGTACATTCTCCTGTGAATCCAAACAGTAACACTCCCGTACAGTCCGGTCTCGTCGTCTAATATGTTGCATATCTCGCCTAGGGGTGGTAAACGTTAGACCCCAGTAGCTCGATAAGTCGTGTCGATATGAGGTCTATAACAGTTCGAGAAACTACTGATAACACTTACCAGTAAATCTCAGCAACCCTGGCCAGGGATTTCTGGTTATAGCCAATCGAACACAGCACAACATCAACTCCCTATACCGGGAGAGACGAATCCCCTCCTATCGCTCATTGCCTCCATGTGATTCGGGACTGTACCCAAAAGCCACCTTTTTGCACGCCCTCTTGGACGTGGTATGATGGAAATCAAAGCACAGTGGGAATCACACAAGACTCTATGACGATCTCGGGTCAACAGACTACTCTGTACCAGTGTCACCGGAGAACTGCCATCTGACGTGAGGTATAATACCATCTGGGAGTTCTCGGCGAGTCCGTCCAGTGTACCCAGTCTCCACTGAGCACCCGTACACCATCCTTGATGTCAAACAACGATGGATATGGGATCATCCATCGCCCATCATATGGGTCAAGATGCGTATACGCTAGTCTACTCTGGTGTATCGATGCCCTGTCTCGATACACCCTCGACTAGGAACAGTTATAGGATGTACCCGTCGACTACCGCGGCCCCACTAGTATGATCTCATCATAGTCCCAGTAGTCGAGTACATATCCTAAAGGCTTTATCAACATGTAATATAGAGACAATCAGAGTACATGTTAAGATAAAGTACAACCAGATAGCATACTATCATGTCGAGCAAGAAAGTCCTCCCTATATATGTCCAAGCATCCACTACAATATACATCCTATGTACAGTAATGGCCTCTAGGGCATACATATAACTAACAATCTCCCACTTGCACTAGGGTCATCTGTTGTGGTATCCCATACCCAACAATTAGCTGCGGTTGAAGTATCTCATACTCAACCATCCCATAAAAGTCTCTATTGGGAAAAAGCCCTTTGTGAGTGGATCCGCGCTGTTGTCCTCTGTGTCTACTCTCCTAACCTCGATCTCCCTGGAGATCAACCATCTCTATGATCAGGTGATACTGCCTAAGAATTATATCTGGATTTCGGATGGGACGGTAGTTCCTTGGCTAAAGCCACAACTCCATTGTCACACAATGGTAGGAACGAAGTTTATCTCATGAACTTATATATATCCAGACTGCCTCTTTGGTAGTATCCTTGGTAACGATGTATCTTGCCTTTAATCATCTAGTATGTCTCGGTATCTAGCTTGGAACTCTTCCAACATACCGTCCCTCCTCTGAGGGTAAAGACAATGCCTGCGACTGACATTCAGTCGTCCTTATCACCCTGGAACCTTTCCAGTGATTCTCCTCAGGATTGATTGATACCATCTCACTCAACTAGTGAGTATCCTAACATCCAATTAGAACTATCTCATAGATCCAAAACACAGGATTTAGGAGGTATCACTTTGATCCTATATGGAGAATCCTTGTGATAAGCGGAGATTGACCGATCGTAGCATAGGAAACTCCTTCCCTATCAAGAGTAAGTCATCCGCGTACTCTACGAGGATCAACACCATACTCTCTACTACCTTTTCGTATATACAAGGTTCATTTACCATTTTGATGAAGTCAAACTCTTTGACTACCACATCAAAACAGATGTTCCAACTCCGCAATGCCTGTTTTATCATATAAAACATCTTGCACACGTTTCCGCTGCTCCCACTGTCTACGAAGCCCTCTGGCTGTGTACTTATAGACGCTCTTTTCTAAAACATCATTTAGAAAAGCAGTCATGACACCCAACCGCCTAATATCGTAGTCATGGTATGTAGCCGTGGCAAGTAGGATCTGGACGGACTTAAGCATAGCTTTGAAAGTCTCAACTTTTCCATGCACACCAAGTAATCTTCTCAAGATATACTCACTCCTGATGGGGATTTAACCCTTCAGATAAAGCAACCAAAGTCCATACTTCATTGGTGTATAAGGATTCCATCTCAGATCGATAAGCATCCAGCCATTCTTACAGAGTCTCACTCCTGATGGCCAGCTCGAAACTAGTTGGGTCATCATCTCATGATGCAATCCTCACTCCCACTGTCATAGAGAAACCAAAGTATTTCTCAGGTGGGTGAGGAACCCTACTAGATCGGCAGAGAGGCTGAGGTTCGTTGGAAACTATTGAATCCTTTGGTTCTACCAAATTATCAGCTGTAGTTTGTATAGCTGGAACATTTCCAGTTCTACATAACAGACCTTACCTCGAGCTTGTCCGGATTTTGCCTTTTAGACATAGGCCGGACAACCCCAAATCTTAACTAACTTAAGATATGGGCTATTCCCTTTCCATATCACATATGAAGTGGTAGGTAACTGATTTGATTTGAACCCTATTCAATAGGTATGCAGCTTCACAAGTGCATAACTCCCAAAAGGAAATAGGAAACTCAGTAGTACTCATCATAGAGCACACCATATCAAATATGGTGCTATTGCTCCTCCCCGATACACCGACGTGATGTGGTGTATACAGAGGAGTAATGCGGAGAGAGAATCTCATTCTGCTTTAGAATAGTCCAGGAATTCCGTGCTCAAGTATTCTCCTCCTTGATCATATCAAAGGACATAATACTTATACCCGTATTTTGGTTCTCTACTTCTAACTTATATTCTGTGAATATCTCAAAAGCTTCGGACTTGTGTTTCTACAAGAACATATGTCTGAATCTTGAGAGATCATCAGAGAATATAATGAAGTACAAAGAACCGGTCTTGGCATTTGTAGACAGGGGACCTTCATACATCAGCATGTATCAATCCCAAGAGCTCACTAACTCTTTTTCTGTTTCCAATAAACAGATCTGTGGTCATCTTATCTTTGTGACATGACTGGCAAGTTTCACAAGATGTAAATTCAAACTAATTTAAATATGCATCTAAATGTAACTTCAGCCAGTCGGGTCGCATTGATATGACCTAGTCTACAATGCCTCAAGAAGGATTCGTTCATTTCTAAACTCTTCATCTTGTGTGTGTTCCGTATACTAAGAACTGTAGTTTGATTTAGAACGTCAATACTTTTAGATAACGTGCCTGAACCGATCAACTCTTGATATAGGAAATGTTCAAAACATTATCCAACAATACAAAATTATATCCTTCTTTACTAATAAAGAGACTGATATGATTTTGTATATCAGGTTCGGTATCTAATAACATTCGTTTAAAATCAATGTATTCTGGTAATACAGGGTGATAATGACCAACAGACTTGGCTGCAACACTTGCACCGTTTTCTGCCTCATGAAACTTATCACCCGTTCTCAGTTTTCTACCTTTCTGTAGCCCTATGTAACAGATTACATATCTGGGATCCTGATCCGGTATCAAATACCCAGGACGTAAAGGATACTGAGAAACAGTTCTCTGTAATGAACACACCCGAAGATGATGCATCAGCATGCACTTTCTTCGTTTGGGCGGCACGGGAATTCTGGTAATCCCCAATTTCCTGCTCTGTCTTATAACAATTATAAGTTGGAGCGGGACCAACGTTCCCCGGCTCAGTATAATAAGCGGGTTCGGTCAATATATCCGTATTATTATCTTGATTAAGGCGTGATATGGTCGCTACCTGGAGAGAGAGAGAAGAAAACACTCAGCGTATGCTCTTGCAAGATTAGATTGGTTATCTAATATATCTAATCAGGATGTCTCCCACTGTTTTAATCAAATCTTCCTTCAAACCCTAAAAGGAAAGACTAGCCGGGATTAATTACACGCTACAAGTTCGCCAATATTTCAGCCAGGCCAGTGTCGGTACTTTGAGGGAGGTCCCCTGTGCTTTCGCACGAACCTAATTAAAGTAAACCTCGTTTTCCCAGAGGCGTAACCCCGTTAACACCTTTCTAGACACCTACTTGATCGGCTAATTGTAATGTGTAAAACTCTCCCAGGAGTAACTCTTACTCGCGGTGGGTATCGGGATCCAACTATCTCATAGAAGGTATGCAATCTCATTGCAAATTTCAACACTTGAAATTCCCGATAATATTTTGCCCCTAGCATCTTATGACCTTGGCTAAGGTCAACAAATCATAAGTGCTAGCCAAGTTCAACCCGTCATTTCCCGATTGAATTAAACCCACCCGCACGACCCTTGGCTAAGGTCAACAAAGTCGCACGACTACCCTAACTCAATCGCATCATATGCTTATACAGATAAGCACTATTCAGCTACCGCACACTACGCCTTGGCTAAGGTCAACAAACGTAGCACGAATACTAACCAGTACTTATCTGAAATGACGGAGGGCTACGACGGGTTTTTCAGAAAACCCTTTGCGTAATGAACTTGATATCGTTGTAGAATCGAGTGATTTTAAATGGAGTGTTTTTGAGGCTTTTCTAGTTTTGCTAAAGGGGTCACTCCCGGTGAAGGGATCGTCGGCCCTTTCCTCATCGAATAAGGTGCAGGATATTTCACAAATATCACTATGCAAAGCAGAAACTATAGAAGCAATCAAAAGACAAACCGAGTTTGTAGCATCTGCCAGTTATCGCTAAAGGAGTCACTCCCGGTGAAGGGATCTCGGTCCTTTCCTTATCGAATAAGGTGCTGGATGTTCTACAAGGAACACCGCTATGCAAAGCAAGAACTAGAGCTACCAGTTTTTAAACAAGTTTCTACAACATCATAGGTTTCTTTTAATTCATTAATCTCATTAATGAATTCCCATTTTATTATACTTCACAAGCATCACATTTGAAACGAAATCTGCAATATAACATATATCTCATATATATATAGTATAAACATTCGTCTCAGGCAGTAATATGATCTCATCACAGAACATTGCAGCAGAAGAACATATATAAAATATTGGATATACTAAGACGTCCGTGCTTTCAATACGAGCCAGTATAAAACACGGATTCCACGGTCGCGATGAATAGCCAAACCCACATCCCTAGACCCCTACGAGAGCGGCAAGCAACACAGCCAATTCTAGGGTTAGGAGACCCGGTCCCGACTCCTCGAGATGGTCTCCCACTGGACCCTAGAACCCGGTTACTTGTGCTCCCCACCTTGGGTCTACCTAATGCGGAAAAGTAAATAATATACAACGGTGACATTATCCGCAACCTGGAAGTGCCCCAATAAAAGAATATTACATACAAATGAATTTTACATGAATGAAAAAGAAAAACTCTCATCTCACATAAAACCCCCGGCTATTCAAAACACGACGATCCAATATAACATATCACAGCAATACATAATATCTCATATCATCAACGTAAACAGTATGCGTATCCCGATTGTCGTTGATGTATAGCAACGAAGCCGGCGATACACCACATACTACGCTTACGGTCACAGAAAAGAAAGTGTAAAACTACAACAGTTGGAATCCGCAATCTCTTTAGACATCGCATGCCTAACCAAATGAATTCCTTAGACATCGCATGCCTAACATTTATAAAACCCGCATTTTAGTCTCATTATCGAAAACTCTTTTCAATATCAAGTCGGGCAATTCAGCAAGATTCCCGACAACCCGATCGAATGCTCGTCGCAAACTTTAGAAGACGGCCGCACCCCCAGATGCCGTCGACGAAGTGCACTAAGGCGGAACATCGCTGCCGCGAGCACCCGAACGGATGCTTTCGGCGACGGAGTTCTCCTACAGTCACTTGGTCGGGGCTATGGGGCGTGGCTGTCTATTAAGTTTACCCGGCGAGTATCCGCGTACGCTACGTGATTGCGACGGACTTTTGATCACATCAAAATTCCGTAGCAACCGATCAACTGAGACTAAACCGCTAGATTTATAACATTCAAATTAGTTATCTCATAACTACCTGTGGATTCCAAATATTATATCACATTCCAGATAAATAGACAAAGTTAAACTTTCCGATCGAATCATCAAACACCCAAGATTTCCCCAATATATCTCAACACTTGAAATCAGTTTAAAAACATCCATCACATGCCACAGTACCAATGGTCCAGCCATAGAAGGGTCAAGCCAACGCCTCACATGTGGCACGCCGTACTGCCCCAAACCCAAAGGTTCAAAAGGCAGTTCAAGACGGTCACATAATCGAGTTAAGGTTTGTTGTCTTCTAGAGGGTCCACCGCGTTACTTGCACGACTTAGAACGTTCTTAAACACGAGGAAAAATCCAACTTTTGAAAAATTTTCCGACAGGGGAAAAAGTGAGTTATAGATATCCGTTCGAACTTTTTAACAGTTTCTAAAATTATCCGGACAAACTAAACAAAGTTATAATATCCGATCGAAACAACGAGTCCCCAATACAACCCAGAAAACACAACACTGGAGTGAAAATAAAAAATTCCCAGAAGAATCAGGAATTAGCTACGGAGGTTACTGTGCAAACCCTATCCCTCAATCCTTCCTTCTTGCCGCGGAACCGCCGCCAATACCTAGGTTTGGCCGCGGTTCCGCGGTGCTTTGGGGGATTTAGGCGGTCGGGTTTCACAGTAATTCCTATAATTCCCTGCTGATTTTTTTGAGTATTTTTAATTCACAAAAAATCACATTTTAGAAAAATTTCCAGAAACTAGGGTATATCGGGTTTTCCGGGTTCGATCGGACTTTAAACTTCGTCTAGACTTCGCCTAAAGCTCTAGCTTGGCTCTGATACAACTGTAGGGTTGCTATGCACGCTCACAAGGGTCCACATGGCATCAACCATGCCCGATTGAAAATTTAGCCGTGCCGAACAACTCGAATACGGATCTTTAAACTAGAGATTAGGCGAAAACTAACATGTTAAACACTTTAACACTAAGTGAGAGGGATTACAACCTTTGTAGATCCGGTCCTTCACTTCATATGCTCCGTGTTGAGGTCCCTTCACTGCGATCATCGTGCCCCGGACTCTCGAGAGGTTCCACGAAGAGAAAGATGCAGTCTTGCTTCCGATCTTCGATACAAAGATGATCTACCTTGAAGTTTCATTAACACAAGCTAACACTCACTAAAATTGAGTGAACACTCTCATCTAAAGTGCAAGGAAAGATGAGGATGATGAAGTAGGATTTTTGCTCTCTTTATTTATCTTTTTCTCATATTTATTCATCACTTGGAAAAAGCTAGTAAGCTTTTTCCATGAAGAAAGATGAAGGAAGAAGATGAAGAATTATCATATTTTCTTTTGTGATGAATAGAAAAAGAATTAATATGATGAATAATGCAACCATGGTCAAGCAAACTCATGTAGATAATTAACTAGGGTTAGGGTTTGGGTTAGGTTAAAGATGAGTCACACACAAATATCTTTATCATGACAAAATGAAAAGCTTCTAGAATCAACTAGAAGACTTAACCCTAATCCAAACCCTAATCATGTTTAAACTCCACAAAACATGTTGCATTAGTTATCATATCATGTTACAATATTATATATCACATATATAATATTTATTGTAACCAAATAAAATAATACAATTAACATATATCGCATATATATCAATATATTACCCGAGTGAGAAAAAGAATCTTTTAGTGAGCAAATATTAGATAATGTAATTTAATATATCATATATATTATTATACATTAAATTATCGAATCAACACTTGATCCGACAATCCGGCTATATCGCATATAACCGACTAATATTGATCCGTACCGATTCATCAAATCAACACTTGATCCGATGACCCGGCTGATATCAAATATCGCGAGAATATAATACGGTATCACATATCGCATTATCCTCGGTCCCGCACATATCATATATGTGCTCCTACTCCGTTTTGCCTGAGCCAAGAAACCTCTGTGTAGGACTCTAAAGAATCGTCAATACGCTGGCAGTAGGTGATGATCATATCAAACACCCACAAGCTGCAAGCGGTCAGCTAAACGTAACAGCTACCCAGGTATTGAGCGCTCAGAAGATCAACAAGCAAGTCTGTACATTCTTCTGTGAATCCAAACAGTAACACTCCCGTACAGTCCGGTCTCGTCGTCTGATATGTTGCATATCTCTCCTAGGGGTGGTAAACGTCAGACCCCAGTAGCTCGATAAGTCGTGTCGATATGAGGTCTATAACAGTTCGAGAAACTACTGATAACACTTACCAGTAAATCTCAGCAACCCTGGCCAGGGATTTCTGGTTATAGCCAATCGAACACAGCACAACATCAACTCCCTATACCGGGAGAGACGAATCCCCTCCTATCGCTCATTGCCTCCATGTGATTCGGGACTGTACCCAAAAGCCACCTTTTTGCACACCCTCTTGGACGTGGTATGATGGAAATCAAAGCACAGTGGGAATCACACAAGACTCTATGACGATCTCGGGTCAACAGACTACTCTGTACCAGTGTCACCGGAGAACTGCCATCTGACGTGAGGTATAATACCATCTGGGAGTTCTCGGCGAGTCCGTCCAGTGTACCCAGTCTCCACTGAGCACCCGTACACCATCCTTGATGTCAAACACCGATGGATATGGGATCATCCATCGCCCATCATATGGGTCAAGATGCGTATACGCTAGTCTACTCTGGTGTATCGATGCCCTGTCTCGATACACCCTCGACTAGGAACAGTTATAGGATGTACTCGTCGACTACCGCGGCCCCACTAGTATGATCTCATCATAGTCCCAGTAGTCGAGTACATATCCTAAGGGCTTTATCAACATGTAATATAGAGACAATCAGAGTACATGTTAAGATAAAGTACAACCAGATAGCATACTATCATGTCGAGCAAGAAAGTCCTCCCTATATATGTCCAAGCATCCACTACAATATACATCCTATGTACAGTAATGGCCTCTAGGGCATACATATAACTAACACCATCACGCTCAGAATTTCTCTGCGGTGGTGGTTGATTCTCCGGCCTTCTCTTTTTATATGAGGTCGAAGTCGAGGGGGCCGTTGCGGCAGGCACCCATGCAGACGAAGCCTTTCGTGGTATGGCAGAGGGATGGTCCTCCTCTTGCTGAACCCTCGTCTTCTTCAGTCGGCGAGAGTAATCTTTGTCAATTACAGAGTCTTGAACTTTCTACCAGACTCTGTGGATCTTGGAGGACAACCGCTGAGGAGGTTGTTCTGGCTTCACCTGTATTGTGTTTTCAACAGGCGGGGAGACTTCTTTAATATGGCGGTTGGAGAGTTTTTGCGTACCCTTCTGAGCAGCTAGAAGCTGTTCCCAGTTGGAACAGCAGCATCAACTTCCACCGTTGGAGCTGGTGGAGTAAGTCCAGAGGGAGAACTGCCCCCGGCCTTCCTTACTCGGCGCCAGAGGCGACGTCGATCATGTCGTGCAGATGGGAATAGTTCAGTTACGGGAGTGGATTCATCATGCCCCCTACTCTGATGGGGTGTTGTTGGTGTCAGCCTGTCGAAGACCGACGCCCGCTGAGAGGGAACGGTCAATCTTGCAAAGGCTGACTTTCTGGCATGGGAAGCCCCTTTGATGACTTTGTCTACCGGAGCTGGAATGGCTATCCGCTTCCGGATAAGTCCTTCAGGTATCGCGGGCTTCTTTGCGGGCCCGCTTGAGCTTTGGCTTAGCCTGTCGAAGACTGAAACGGTAGACTTAGGCGACCCATTGAGAGGGACCGTGGTAGTTGCAAGCCGATCGAAGACCGACTTCTTCAGAGCTTCTTGTGATAGCGTTGAGGTATTGAAGCTCATTGGCGGGAGCATGGTCCCGAAGAACAATCCAGTGGTGGCCAGAGTCACCTGTTCCACTGGCATCACAAAAATGGAGGCCGCTTAGGGCCCATAAGTCACTCCTCCAGCAGGGACGAAGTGGTAGTTGCTATTGCAATTAGTGCGGTTGGAAGCCATCGATAAACCCACCGTTGCCGGTCCCAAGTCTAGATGAGAAAGGGTGAGGGTTGTGGTAGGATTGTGACAGCCAATGTAAAACTTTGTCACATTCTATGACATGAACCATAATAAGAATATCGTTGGGGCGTTCCCTACTCAGCGACGCGCTACATCGGATCCCGGGTGTAGTATTAAGTATGCAAGGGCTTCTAGGTCGTCGTCCAGAAACGGCGCGCTACATCGAACCCCGGGTGTAGTGACAAATAAGCAAGGGTCGTCGTCTATAAATGGTGCGCTACATCGGACCCTGGGTGTAGTGACAAATAAGCAAGGGTTTCATAGGATCCGTATAGCTTCCTGGAACATAGGATCCCTTATGGGTAGACTAATAGAATTAGTGGAGGTGATAATTAGGAGGAGAGTTGGTATTATGTGTTTGCAAGAAACTAAGTGGGTAGGTGAAAAGAGTAGAGTCATAGAGCCTTGGGGTTATAAGATTTGGTATACAGGTAGAGATAAAAATCGTAATGGGGTAGGCATAATCATAGATAGATGGTTGCTTGAGGATGTAGTTGAGATTAAAAGAAAAGGTGATAGAATTTTACTGGTTAAGTTTATTCTAGGTGGAGAGATCCTTAATGTTATTAGTGCTTATGCACCACAGATAGGTCTTGATGACGCTAGTAAGCGTCTATTCTGGGAGGATTTAGACGAGATGGTGCAAAGTATACATAGTGGAGAGAAGTTATTTATTGGTGGTGATCTTAATGGACATGTAGGTACTAGTCATAGTGGGTTTGATACTATCCATGGAGGTTTTGGTTTTGGACAAAGGAATGAAGTAGATGACTCGATTCTAGATTTTTCCTTATCTTATGACTTGATCTTAGCAAACACCTGGTTTAAGAAAAGAGAGTCCCACCTTATCACTTTTAGGAGCGGATCAAGTGCTAGTCAGATAGACTTTTTTCTGACGAGAAGAATAGATAGAGGTTGTTGTATCTACTATAAGGTAGTTCCAGGTGAGAGTGTAACCACTCAACATAGACTTTTAGTTCTAGACTTTCGATTTAGAAGAGAACTTAGGAAGATTAGAAGTAAGGTAGAGCCTAAAATTAAATGGTGGCGATTGAAAGAAGGTAACCAAAAGGCTTTTATAGATCGTGTAGTCCAAGAAGCGGATTGGCAGTCGGAAGATGATTCAGACAGAACATGGAACTGTCACGACCCAAAGTTCGAACCGTGACCGGCACTTAACCACGTAACGTCTACAGGCGTAACGCGGCTAAGTAAGCCGAAACCCAGAAATCAAAACCATTAAAAGTAGTGAGTGTTAAAACATTTGATGAAAACATTTGTTAAAACATTTAGGAAACCTTGAGTAATTTAGTAAAAATCTTTAAAGTTTAAGTTGTTTTATTAAAAATTTTCGGCAGCATCTCCTTTGTAAAAACTAGCCCCGAATCGGGTGCGAGACAAGGTATAAGTGAAAATGACATATAATAAGAACAAAGCATCCCAAAATGGGAGCAATCACGCCCAACGACGGAACAATCACCACAAATATAATATACGACGCTGTAGCGAAGAAATGAGCAGTAAAAGTGAAAACAAATATCATGAAAGATAAAATTGCATAAATAAAGTCGGCTCACAACGAGCTCGACACCAGAGTACAAAATAATATATATCGTCCTCACAACTGTCTCTAAGTCAATACATGAAGGTAGATGGAGAATACTAGATATAACAATGTACAACTGAAAAGTAAACAGATACCGCACAAAACCCACCTGATAGCAAAATGGCTAGCACGCCAAAGTAGTGGTATCTGTGTCAAAAGATATGGTAAACAGCCAACCGCGACTACTCCCCAGGGCAACCTGCAAGCACTGTGGCACAACGGGGGTGAGTTGCCAACTCGTGAATAGTAGATAACATATAAAAGTAATCGCGAGTATGCACGTACTGCCATACTCTAACCTATGCTAACATATAACATCTATATGATGAACTGGATGCTCAAGACATGCAACAAATGCGATATAATAACATCCCTAAGTTATGAGCAGGGTGTGCAATAGTCGTGCATGTCATATGTACTCTATCAGGTACTACAGGTACAGGATGAGATGTGTAGTACTAAATGCTGAGCATGGGAATAAATAATATCTACACGGAATGTCACGTGGAAAAATACTGGTGTCCATCAATACACCCAAATCCTAATAAAACTCAGGCGTCTTCATCCTCACCGGCCCTCAAATCCTGTAAATCTCATAGAATCGCGAGTGCCCAACATCGGCACTCTAAATATCAAGAAATACTCGTGTCCAGCATCGACACGCAAATCCCCATATATCGGGCATCCGTCAGTCCGGGTCAGCCCACGGGCTCCGTCTGCGGTATCGGCCTTCGGCCCCGGCAGTACGAGTCGTCCCGTATCCATCTATCGACTCTGGTCAGTATCCTCCAGATAACCGCCAGGTCCAACCAATCACCGGTAGGTACTCGCCCACCTCCAAGCTCAATCGGCAAGGTCCATCGATCATCTTGCCGAGGGGAACCATACCGGGTCCACCATGAACCCGCAAACGGATCATCCAACTCCTCGAATCGGTTTTCAAGCACACGTTTCAACACTGAGAAAACGCGTGGTGGACGCACCAAAATATCATATCACGAGAAACCGAGTTTTCAAATAGTGCATCATTTCTTAAATAACCCCACGGTCCTCAAAACCAAAAATCACATGAAATCCAACATCAATGAGTAAATCAAATGCGATGTGCTATGTACATCAAGCCATAATATAGGAAAAAGGGAGGAACCGCTTTTTAAAATAGTTTCAGTTTTTCAAAGACCTCATGCGGCTCCCAATGTCTATGAAAATCATATCGAATCATATGTGAAAGGAACTACAGTATAATGATCATGGCAATTCTGCAGTGAGTGTGTCATGGCAATTACTAACGGTGTGTGTGTAACATGTAGATTAGTGCTCGTGCAACATGAACCGTTAGTAATAGTGCGGTGTTCTATCAATTCTAAGTTTACATACATATAGCAGGGGATGCAGTATGCAATAATAGTATCCATGAACAGTCAATGTAGGTAAATGCAATATGTAGCTATAAGGTCCTATCAACCCTTACGCATAACGCCATGCGGGCAATATCCCCGTAGATGTTAAATCTACTCACCGA
Source organism: Agapanthus africanus (assembly GCA_030015575.1). NCBI lineage: Eukaryota > Viridiplantae > Streptophyta > Magnoliopsida > Asparagales > Amaryllidaceae > Agapanthus > Agapanthus africanus. The sequence goes on along the minus strand of CM057338.1, from coordinate 422,103,758 downwards.
AATCTCGCGCTAAGTGTAGCCGACTTGCTTCCCCTTCTTCGCAGCGTCCGTCGCACTCGCCTACGAACCTAGAATTTACACAATATATCACACATAAGCTCAAATCTACAAAAATGCGATATTAAGGTCAAACTAGAAACCCGCGTCGCAAACCAAGCGTGCGTGTGCGCGATACGCTAAAACGTGTGATTACGCGCCTGAAGCTACCCCGACGCGTCGCGATACGCAGAAACCCCAAACCCACACACGTATCACGTGTGTCGCGAAGATTTAAAATACGAGAAACAGGTATTTAGCTCCAGATTTTTATACAGCAAGAATTAAATAAATTTTGCATCAAACAGAAATCTGGTGGTATTTTAGTGAAATTGGGCTAAGCTAGGTTAACATGGCCTTAACAATACTTAATTAACTTAGTCTAACCAATATTAACCTCACATAACCAAAGTTCACACTACTCACCACATTTAGCACTAAAACACATAATTAATCACTAATCGAAGCTATAACACACCAACTAAGAAAACTAGGATGTAGGGTTAAGAAGTATACCCCACTCTTGACCCTAGGGAGCAAGAGGAAGGAGAAGGAGTAGAGGGAAGGAGCTGCTGTGCTGCGCTGCTGCTGCTGTGCCGCGCTGCTGCTGTGCCGCGCTGTTGCTGCTGTGCCGCGCTGCTTGTTGCTGCTGCTGCTTGGAGCTGATGCTGATGCTGGAGCTGCTGAAGCTGCTGGTGTAGCTGCTGTGGCTGCTGCTGTGACAGTTGCTGCTGCTGGTGTGTGTGAGGGAGTGTAAGAGTGAGAGAGAGAAGTGAGAAAGAGTTAGCACAACACAAGAAATGAGAGAACAAAGGTCAACACCCTCTCTCTCCCATTTAATGCAAGCATGGGCTCATGCCATGATGCCCATCATGCACTCTCTCTCTCTCTCACCAAGTCAAACCCAAAGCAATAATTCATTTTCCATTTAAAAAAATACCCTTAATTAAAATTAATTTAACTTAATAAGAAAGGGTTAGTCTACCATGGTTGCTAAACATGGTTTAACCCTAATTTAACCCTAGTTTATATGCACAAGTGTGTGCAAGTCTAGGAAAATTCTAAAAAAAATATTTATAATTCTTGACAAAATATTTGAAAACTAATTTGGTAAGCTTTTTATTAAAAAATCATTTATTAACATATAATTAGCCTATAAACATATTCTAAAGTGTTACAGGAACAAAATGGCTAGGTGTATCAAGAAGGTAGCTAGAGATCTACTTGGTGAGTCGAGAGGTGGTGCTCCACCATCTAAGGACACATCATGGTGGAATGAAGAAGTAAAGGCTGCTATTAAAATTAAAAGGGATTTTTATAAAGATTTGAAGAAAAGTAGAGATGTGGAGAGATTTGAGAAGTATAAAATGGCTAAAAAGGAAGTTAAGAAAGCTATTCGGGAAGCTAAATCTAAGGTCTACAAGGAGGTGTACGAGAAATTAGACACTAAAGAGGCTGAAAATGATATATACCGGATTGCTCGGATGCGGGAAAGGAAGACTAGAGACGTATGTGTGGTGAAGTGTGTCAAAAATGAAAATCAGAAGGTTTTAGTTCGAGATGAGGATATCAAGCAAAGATGGAGAGATTATTTTGACAAATTGTTCAATGAGAGCTTTACTAAGAATTTGGATGGACTTGTCATTCAATCTCAAGATATAAACCGTGATTTCATACGTAAAATAAGACTACCTGAGGTTAAAGAAGCTTTGAACAGAATGAGTTTAAGAAAAGCGGTTGGTCCTGACGGGATTCCTATCGAGATTTGGAGATACTTAGGAGAAATAAGCGTTAATTGGCTGACAGATCTGTTTAATAAGATTTGGCAGACAAAAAAGATGACAAATGAATGGAGGAAAAGTATCCTTGTACCTATCTACAAGAACAAGGGTGACATTCAAAGTTGCTCAAACTACCGTGGAATAAAACTTATGTGTCACATCATGAAACTTTGGGAGAGAGTGATTGAACACAGGCTAAGGAAGGATATTAAGATAACAGAGAACCAGTTTGGGTTCATGCATGGACGATCGACGACAGAGGCTATTCATTTGCTTCGTCAACTTGTCGAGCATTTTCGAGAGAGGAGAAAAGATTTGCATATGATATTTATTGATTTAAAAAAAGCGTACGACAAGGTACCTAGAGAGGTATTATGGGGGACAATGATGAAGAAGGAGGTCCCCGTCAAGTATATTGACATAATCAAGGATATGTACGATGGAGTAGTGGTAAATGTCAGAATCTGCGGCGGCTTAACGAGTGATTTTCCAATTACAATTGGTTTACATCAAGGATCTACATTAAGTCCATTCCTGTTTACCATCATGATGGATGAACTTACTAGAACTATCCAAGATGAGGTACCTTGGTGTATACTATTCGCTGATGATATTGTTCTAGTAAATGAGACGAAAGCAGGGGTTAATGCCAAATTGGAATTATGGAGGCAAACATTGGAATCTCGGGGATTCAGATTGAGCAGGTCCAAGACAACATATATGCATTGCAAATTTAGTAACCAGAGAAGTCAAAACCATATTGGTATAACATTGGAAGGGCAAGAGATATCACCGAGCGACCAGTTTAGATATCTAGGTTCCATCATCTAAAAGAATGGGGAGATCGATAGTGATGTTAATCAAAGGATCCAAGCTGGTTGGTTGAAATGGAGGAGTGCAACAGGGATTTTGTGTGATCGTAACTTTCCATTAAAATTGAAAGGGAAGTTTTATCGGAGTGCTATTCGGCCTGCCTTATTATATGGTACAGAATGCTGGGCTCCTAAGAAGCATCATACACAGAAGATGCACGTAGCGGAGATGCGCATGCTTCGTTGGATGTGCGGTAACACTAGAAAAGATAAGGTGTGAAATGAGGATATTCGTGCAAAAGTTGGTATAGCACCTGTGGAGGAGAAGATGCGGGAATACCGGCTAAGATGGTTTGGTCATGTGCGACGCAGACCTATGGAAGCACCGGTTCGACGAATAGATACTCTAGATATGGGCAATGGCAAAAAGGCAAAAGGAAGACCGAAGAAAACATGGATGGACGTGATACGAAACGATATGGTTGCCAAAGGACTCGATGAAAGTATATTGTTCGATAGGAGTGAGTGGAGGCGGAGGATTAATGTGCTGGACCCGGCGTGATTCTCATGTTGGTTCATGTATCCTACCCCATATGCTTGGGATAAAAGGCTCAGTTGTTGTTGTTGTTGTTGTTGTTGGAAGCCATCGATGTCATCTTCTCTTCTACATGGAGCAAGACACCCAATCTTAGTACCTCAAATCCAGGAGAAACTATATTAAACCGTGATTCGTTCGCGAACACGACACACGAAGTGTGGAGTGGAAAGAGGAAAAGGTCCCACTGGGCATGCCAGAATATGTTTACCGCCGAAAACGGGAGACGGGACTGCGCAGGCCGTCTTTCCTGAATTTAGGGGCAGATGCTATTTGGTTTTATCCGTCCACCTCTCCGAAGATGCCAAGTTGATTTATGACACCGTATATCGGAGGTTTGGATGGATGTGGCCGTTGTAGCAGACTTCGTCAGATTCCCCCTCGTTTGCGAAGGGTTTTTGATTGTGGGGATGCTCTTCCCTGCAAGCGCAAGCCCCTGCAGTTAATTACGTTACCGCGTAGCGATAACCACTTTCTCCTGCTCCAGATGTTCACTTTGTGTCGTGTGTGTTTGTTTTTTTTGTGTTGCCCATGGATTATATACGGAGACTAATTTGTGTTGTCGCTCGTAGGGCATGGATTAGTCCAAATCCATATTTTCTTAGATTTGGGTTTGGTTTGATTTAAGGATCGTTAATCTCATTGGGATTAAGATCGACTTAAATATTTGTTAAGGATACGTTAGTCCGATGTTGGACTGAGATCTACTTAACGGGGGTTCGGGATCATTTTTGATCCAACGAAAAAGTATTTGGGCTCTATCGTTTTGGTTTAAGGACGTTATGGTCCACAGCTAGTTTAAGGACATTACGGTCCATTGGGCTAGTTTAAGGACGTTACGGTCCATTGGGATATGCTCATGGGTTTGAGAGTGCATCCAAGAGCTGTTGGTTGTCGGGACCCTCCACCTCTCTGATATCATTGAAGAATTACAATGACATATATCAGAGGTGTGGAGAGATGTACCCTTGAACCGAACTCCAGATTGAAGGGAAAGATCATGGTGGAATGAACATTATTTTAAATGCCACTTGTCAGGATATCATTGGTCATCTCTGGAACTAAGATCGATTTGGGAGGGACCTGAGTATAGGAAGGCTCGATTGATTGATTGTCAAAAAAGTTTTTGGCCCCAGGAGACTTGGCTAACATGGGCTAAGGTTGGCATCTCACAGTGTTAAATACTGATAAATGTTTGGCGCTCACGTGCTCCCACGTGAGGCTCTTAAGCAGTGTTGAACACTGAAATTCAAAGCGCTCACGTGTGGCACGTGAGGCACCTGAATATTGGGCATTGTTTCTTTGGGCTTATTCCCTCGTTCTATACATGTAAGTGTTGAACACTGGAATCTTCTCACCATCACGTGTAGACACATGAGGCGCCACCAAGTTGGGCACTGCCTCCTGTGAATTTACCTTCCTATTCTTTTCTAAGTGCTAAACACTATTGGGGGCCACGTGGGATCACGTGACTCGATCTCAATTGTTCCTTTTTGTTCCTTAGAGGTGCTCACGTGGGAACACGTGATCTGTTGTTATGGCGTTGAACGCTAATATGCATGGGGTTCTTGATCTAGGTCTTGAGAATTTCAAGTCCTTTGTTTTATGAGAATTAAATTCTTACGCCGGGTTAAACCCTAGTTCTATCAGAGGAATTAAATTCCTATATCTTTGGAAGAATTAAATTCTTCAAAACCTAGTCATTTCCTCTAAGCTTTGGGACTGCATAACAAAATCTTCCCGATGAGAATTAAATTCTCAACTTGTGGGGAGATCTGCTTCTGCAGACCTCAGCAAGAGGAAGAACTAAGTTCTTTTTTGAAAGAGTTAAACTCTTGTAAAAGGAGATATAATGATCTCTAAGCCTTTTCCTCACCTAGGGTTTCTTTTTCTCTAAAGGGAATTCCTCTTCTCTTTTTGTTTTCTCCAATCTTATGGGGGGTCTCCTCTTTCTCTCTGTATATCCATCTCTCTTCAGTCTCGAATCCTTTATATAGCATAGGCAAGTTTGTTGATTTTTGTTAAGGAAATCTCTCATTGAGAGATTTTTTGTTAATTCGGTGATTTTATCCACCGTTGGATCTTTGATCCAGGGACCCCTGTTTTACAGAAGACATTTTTCTTGTTTTCTAACAAGATTGGGAAAATATTTTCCCATACAGAGCTTATTCTGTATCTCGATGATTTTTAATCACCATTGGATCTTTAATCCAACGGTGCTCTGATTTACAGAGCACAATCTTTCTTGTTTAGAAAGATTAGGAAAATATTTTCCCATACAGAGCTTATTCTGTATCTTGGTGATTTTTAATCACCATTGGATCTTTAATCCAACGGTGCTCTGATTTACAGAGCACAATCTTTCTTATTTAGAAGGATTGGGAAAATATTTTCCCATACAGAGCTTATTCTGTATCTCGGTGATTTTTAATCACCATTGGATCTTTAATCCGATGGTGCTCTGATTTACAGAGTACAACCTTTCTTGTTTAGAAAGATTGGGGGAAATATTTCCAAAATAGGGTTCTAATCTCTTTTATTTAGAATTTAATTCTATCGGGTCAGAAGGTATTTAGGAATCCTCACGTGTAGCATGTGACCCAATAGCACTAGGCCGGTTTGCTTATATGCAGCAGTCCCAGAGAAGAGCATCACGTGTTGGCACGTGATGCGCCTTCTGGCATGTTATCTGTTTTATTTTTTTATGAAGGCGCCTATATACTTTATATATAGATGCTCACGTGTGGCACGTGAGACTCAGCTTCAGCCTTATTTGTTAAGCGTAATGCTTATAATTTTTGCTCCAAGACGCATCACGTGTGGGCACGTGATGCTCCTTTGGGGGAATTCTTTCATCTCTTTTTGGTTCATTATTTATTTATTATTATTATTATATTTTTTTTATAAGGGAACAAGGTTCTCATTAGAGAATGGGTACACGGAACAGGACCCGCCGAGAACTCCTAAATGGTACCATACCTATCATCAGGTAGCAGTTCTCTAGTGACACTTGTACAGATTAGTCTGTAGACCCGAGATCGTCATAGTATCTTGTGTGGTTCCCACAGTGCTTCGATTTTCTCCCTACCACGGCTCAAAGGAGTCATGCAAACAGGTGGATTTTGGGTACAGTCCAGAGTCACATGGAGGCAGTGAGCAATATGAGGGATTTCGTCTCTCCCGGTATTGGGAGTTGATGTTGCGCTATGCTCGATTGGCTATAACAACAAGTCCCTGGCCACGGCTGATGAGATTTACTGATAAGTGTTATCAGTAGTTTCTCGAAAGGTTATAGGCCACACATCGGCATGACTTATCGAGTTAGTGGGGTCTAACGATACCACTCCCCAGACTCGATATGCGACATATCAGACGAAGAGACCAGACTGTACGGTAAGTGTTGCTTATAGGCTCTACGGGAGTTTGGACAAGTGATTGATCGTGAAAAAGGTGTTTTTTGTCAATAACCGCAATCAAGACGGTGTCGCTAATAGCTAGCCGTGATGAGTACGGATCGTCCGTAGGGAAACGTGAACTCTTTTCTTGCTTTAGACGAGTTGATAAAAAATGGATGATTGTTTGTCGTTCTATTTTAAAACGGGTATAATATTTATAATAAAATGGCTTGTACGGTTCATAAGACTTAGTAGTAATGGATGAATAATTAAAAATGACTTCTTTTATCTTTTAATAGTTTAAAACTAGAGCGATAGTGATGAATGTAGATTATGGTTCTTGGAGGGAATAGGGTTTCCCACTATTAACCCTTGTCCTTTCATTGATCTCTATTCATATATAGCCTTTAACAAAACAAATGTTTAACCAATCTCAAATCGTGGTCGTGACTATCAATAAATTGATAGTGCGCCCGATTAGAAGGTTAACATTTATTTTGTTAAAGTTTATAAACTTTAAAATGTTTTAAAAAGTTAAAAGTTTTTCTCATCCATTATTTTACCCTATCCTACAAACCCTAGAAAGTTAGGAATTACTCGCTCATGGCTATTGATTGAGAAGAGAGGATGAAGGTGAATGAAAGCATAAATAAATGCAGAAAAGTAATGCGGAAAAATAAATGCAAAAAGAATTAAAATAAAATCTATCTTTATTAATCAACTATTGCATTTATAATTCTCCTTAGAAAGTAGATTACAAGAACCCTAGTTTGCTCTAGATCTCTCTCTTGTTAGAGGCAGATGAATAGATGATAATCACTCGGATACGCGGATCTTTTGGATCTCTTGATCTCTTCGATGATGATTTTTGAATGTACAGCTCTCGGTCCTTTATATAGTTTCTGAAACCAGAAACCCTAGATTCCATATGTGAGGATATACGGTTACAATCCAAGCCACAAAATCTCACATCCGACAGCTACCTATGAGTCGCGGATCTGCCGCGTTTTGCCATGTTTGGCCGCCCTTCCGCCGCAACTTGGTGGAATCAGGATTTGATATTTCTTCTAGTCTCATGTGTTGACAAGTGGAGATCCTTTTGATGTCTAGATTCTGAAAATAATACTCTGAGTCTCTGCCGTTGCTAGCTCTCTCGATTTGTTTCTAAATTTTGGCAGATTCGGTTCCGATATCCCGATTTGATTTGGATCTCTTACTTGGATTCCAGACCTGAGCTAATACATGCACAATATCTCAAATCAAAGTGTTTAGTAGTATTTTATATTTTTGAGATATTATCCTATTATCCTAACCATTTATATAATATAATATCTTAAAAATATTGATTAGAAATATTTGATATGATATGCATATTTTAATTACTAATATTTTATTCAAATATTATATGCATATATTTTCCCTAATTATGTTAATTAAAATGTAGAAACATATGATAATAATCCTTTTACAAATAAAGCCACATATGTTCCATATTTACAATTAACACCTTTTAACACTTAACAGTAGTAGGGAAAATGTTCGTTCAAATGTGCAATATTTTAGACTAATCAAATACCCCCAAACTTATATTTGATCGTCCCGAGCAAACTAGTTATTAAAGAGAAAAAGAAAAACCTAGCATACTTTCATAGGCAACACGATTGCACCTAGCACGTGCAACAAGCCTTTAATCCTCTAGGTGTCCCTAGTAGGAGGAGTGTTGTCTCCTGAGAGTTTTCAGCGGATTACACCCACAAAATCCCATAATAAAAGAAAGAAGATGAAAGTTACATACAATGATAAGGAACGTATAAAAGGAAGAACTTGAATATAAGAGTTTCAAACTATACTATCTTTTTAGTTTCCATGAGCCCTATCTTAATAGTCATGAAAAAATGTCAGAAAACACATCATCCCTCAATAAAATATCATCTTTAGTCTTCTTTCCTACCTTTCTTCGAAACAACGATCATATACCCTTAAGTGTGGGTAAAAGACTTCTCTACACTTAGAGAATTCAATTCAAGCTATCATACTCTAGTCCATCTTCCTTAGTACTTTTTAGTCGGTGAATATTTTTAGATGGAATTGCTCACACATTCTTCATGCGACCGTTAATATTTCTTGAGATACCAACCAACCGATTACCAAATGTGCTCATTTGTTAAGGCGTAATTAGCAATATCCTAGTCTTACAACACCTAAGGCTTAGCAATGACTCCCAAACCAGTTGGTCTAAGACACTAGGTAATAAGGCACGCTCGCTATATATATTTTTTTATGCTGCCTTAAATAATTACAAAACTAGTGTTCATTTTTCTTCACCATTTAATTTTTTATGTGTCATATATATTTTTGTTTATATATATTTGTTCCTTCATAATAAAGCTTTTAGACAAGAGTCTTTCAAGATATCCTCTACTATCCCAAGTTTCAAGATGTGTGCAAGTGCGTATAGTAGGGTATCAACGTTCACATGTTTGGACTCAAGAATAGAGACTATTTTTCAGACTTATTTCTATTCTTAGATTAGTGATTCCTTTCATCTTACTAACCCTTGGAACAACAGCTCATGACTATCTATTACTAGCTTCGTTTTAAAATATCTAATTTTCTTGCTTTTCTTAAATCTCTTCCTCTCTTTCATATGTGTTTTTCACTTTCTAACTTTTATTATAAAAAAATAAATAAATTTTAGTGCTTTTATTTAGTATAATGCAAAATGATGCATGAATAAGCACAAATCTCCCCCCAAACCTATTTGCAGCAGTATCCTGACTGATGTCATCTTTTAATCTCAAAATCTGTAGATTTAGGAGGAAAAGTTCTCAATGATTAGTAAAGGGGACAAGGGTTAATGACAGTGAAATCCTTCCCCAAACCTATTTTTGGCTCACAATCGTGCAAAAAAAAATTCTATTCATTCAAGAGCCATTTTCAAAATATTTTTCTTCTCCTCCCCAAACTTAAGTAAAACAGTATTTTAAAGCATTGAAATTTATCATAAGAGGGGGGAAATATTATTGGTCTATATAAAGCTTTACAAAGACCAAAAGTCAACACCAACCATTCGAATATTTTATCAATGTAACACCATGGTTGGTAGAAGATCATATCATAGATAGACGTAAGAAATGAGGAGCAGATAAGATGTGTAATTGAACGGGTTTACGTCTCGGTTGATAGAGACGAAATAATGATGGCGGATGAGATCGAGAATATGAAAGATAAGGAATAGGTGGAATATTCGCATTCTCGTACTTGATAAGAAGAAGGGGTGGCAGTTCAATTTCTTTGGGTGGAGGTTGATTCATTACAACATACATGTCTTTTAGGAATGCGAGTTTTTCGGCGAATATGTCTTCAAAACTTCCATCGATATTCCGAATGATAATCTCATCAGAAAGAAATGTATGATACTCGAATAGTAAAAGTCAAAGGATTCGGACTTGGGTGTGGACTTGTCAACAGAAGGGTCCTCACGTGTATAATAAATCACAGGATCAAACAATAACGCACTAGTGGAGTCTAGATCAGTATCGTGAAGCTCCTCAAATTTGCAACTATCGGAATCTATCTTTTCGATAGAACATACATCAATTATATGAGCATAAGGTTCGGATGGTTGACTTCAACTTGTAGATGTTAAGCTCAATTATCATTTTCCCAAAGGACAGGTTCATTGAACCGTTACGATAATTGATTATCGCGTTGGAAGTTGCTAGAAAAGGTCGACCGAGAATCACTGAGATTTGGTTCCGTGGGTTTGCCACAAGCTGTATATCTATAACTATATAGTCCACAGGGAATATAAATTCCCCGAATTTGATCAACACGTCCTCTAGCTCACCTCTAGATTGGGTGATAGATCAATCGTCCATCTGGAGAGTGCAGTGCGTCTGTTTCAACTCTCCTATATCTTATTGCTCATAAACAGAATACGGAAATAAGTTAACACTAGCACCTAATTCGAGTAGAGCATGATTGATATTTTTACCCCTAATAGTTATAGATATTGTAGGACAACCGGGGTCCTTACCTTTCATGGGCACCAATTGGGTAAGAGAATTGCTCATATTACTCGCTAAGAAAACTTTTTTAGGCACTTCAATTTTTCTTTTCCTAGTGCACAAGTCCTTTAGAATTTTCGCATAGGATGGAACTTGTTGGATAGCATCTAGGAGAGGAATATTTATGTTAACTTATTTAAAAATTTCCACAATCTTCTTCATTTGGGGACTTGGTCTGTTGGCCCTTAACCTGTTTGGAAAAGGAGCTTTATCAATAAGGGTTGGGTCCAACATTTGAGGAGAAGTTTTTGGGGATGGAATGGATCTCAAAATTGTATTTGGGATAGTTTGAGGTGGTAGTTTATTTAAGGAAGTGGGCTGAGGGTTTGAGCCTAGTGAAGAGCGGAGAATAGGCTTAGAAGAAGATGGTGGACTAGACGAAGTAGGATTAGAAGTAGTAGCCGGAGTTTCATCTGACTCATCATCATCAACTTGTTTACCAACATTATTGTTCAGTACTCTTCCCGATCTCAACGTAGTTACGACACTCACGTTATGATTTTGTTGGTTAAAGGCGATGTTTGCGCTTTGTGAGTGGCCAGGATTTGGTAGAGCATGAGATGGAAATCTCCCTTTCTCTTTTTCACTTATTGCGGCATTTATCTGTGCAATTTGTGCTTCGGTCGATTTTATGCTTTCACCGTGGGAATTAATGTGTTGCACTAACGTTTGGGTAGAAGATGTTAAATTAGCCGTCGTTTGGGTGGATTTTTTAATAAAAGTTTCTAAGTTTCGTTCGAGTGCAGATATTTTTTCAGTACCGGCCGTTGGAAGGTTAGTCTGTAATTGGAAAGAATTATTATAAGGAGCAACATTGTTGGCCGGATTTTGAAAAGATTGCGGTTGAAAGGGGTGCTGAATTTGGTGTGATGGCTGTTAATGCTGTGGAGGAAGCTTTTGATAGTTATTTTAGTTCGGGACTGATTTTGATTTTGAGATTGGTTTTGGTTCCAAGCAAAATTAGGATGATTCCTCCATCCCTGATTATATGTGAATGAATAGGGGTCATTTCTAGGTTGTTGCTGAAAAGCAGCATTGGTTTGTTCATGACCTTGAGACGGAGGATTCAAATGACATTCTTCCGTTAAATGTGATGGGTTAAAATAGCAACCACACACGGTTTTGGGGAGCGTAACTTGGTTTTAGGAGGCTGAAAAGAATTTGTTTTCCATAACTTCGAGTTTCTTTTGCATCGCAGCCATTTCGGCTTTCACTGCGATAGAAATGTCGAGCTGATGGATACCTACCCTAGATGAAAATGAAGTTGGTTTAGTGCTCTCCCACTGTAACGTTTGTTCGGCGAGATCTTCCAAAAATTGCCATGCTTCGCCGTCGTCTTTTGATATGAAATGACATTTACAAATGGTTTCAAGCATTTGTTTTGTTGCTGGAGTAACACCCTCATATATAATTCGGCAAAGTTTCCATCGATCGATTCCGTGATGAGGGCATTGAACAAGAAGATCTTTAAACCATTCAAAGCATTTCCAAAAGGGTTCGTTGAGAAGTTGGAAAAACTGGTTAATCTCGCTCCGAATACGGGCGATCTTATAATGAGGATAGAATTTCTTAAGGATTGATATAACAAATTCATCCCATTTACCGATAGAATGTGCGGCGGTGCTGTAAAGCCACTTTTCTGTGAGATCGCACAAGCTAAAAGGGAGAAGACGTAATCGCAAAGCATCCCCTGAAAATTAGGTTGTGCTCATCATAGCACATACGTTTTCGAATTTGGTTATAAAAATGTATGCGTCTTCGTATTCAAACCCGTGAAATTTGGGTAACAAGTTGATAAAGTGGAGTTTAATTTCGAAATTATCCCCGTTGGCTGGTGGAAGAGACAAACAAGTAGGAAGGAGCCCGCGTACGGGGTAGCATCTTTCTTGAAGAGAGATACGCGGTGGATTCTGCGCACCTACGATTGGTGATAGGGTGGTGGTGTTAAAATCTGATGGGGATCCGTCCATCTCGGGAGATATGATAGGTGGAGGAGAAATAGAAGATGAAAAAGCACCGACTTCGGAGTCGATAGAAAAAACGCGGATAAGACGGGCGCTAGAATCCCGTGTCCAGCCGATCATGCACTAAGCGGGTTTAGCGCATGTGGCAGCGTGTGTGAGAACGATTTTTAAAAGGTTTGTTTTGAAAAAATTTGAACGTGAGGTTTGACTCAACAAATCACAAAATGCACAATCAAACCCTAGAACTAGGGTCACCTAGGTCAAGTCACTAGACCGCTCCTAGACTTCCAAAGGACAAGTCGCATGATCAATTCTCTACTACCTCCTTATCAGTCTTGTGGCTAGGTAAGTGACAGGTAAGTGGGAGGTATCTGCTATACGAATCACCGAAATAGCGGGCCTAATTAAGTAACCACTTTTCTTAGGCACACTTGTCTAGACAGCACAAGAGAAATGCGGATAAATAATAGATTACCCACGACCCTTCTCTGTCCTAATTGAGCGCGACAGTCCTTAGAGGTTTGGTCTATATATTTTTTAATTAATGTATGGTGAGAGTATGCTCGTTTGTGATTTGTGGGGCCTAGGAAAAGTGATGAAATCCCCACCTAATCTGGATTTGGGTTTATTGCCCCTTAAAATCAGGTTTAAAATATGCAAAAATAACCCGAAATCAATACACGCAAACAGATTTTTTGCGGCGATGTTTGCAAAGAATCCTGCAAATAAAATTAGTTTATTGGAGATTTAGAGGAGAGAGAAAGATAATAGGGGAGTACCTGAGAATTTTGGGGGCCTAATTCCACTAAGCCGCGGTTTCGCCGCCAACAAAACCCTATTGCCACGGTTCCGCCGCAAGGTTGGAAGTTATTTTGCTAAATTTGCTTTAGGGCCCTCCTATACTCCTCTGGTCCAAGTTGAAATCTCTGAATCTCTATTTTCTTGCTCCAATTATTCCAGATTCCCTTGCAAAACTCGCACAATAATCGATAAAAACACAGAATACGGTTTTAGTTCTCGTTTATTTTATGTTCGTTGGATTTAATAAGAATTCAACCCGAATAGCAAGAAAAAAATTACTACCGTATCACCGGCAATGGCGCCATTTGATTGATCGTGAAAAAAGTGTTTTTGTAAATAACTGCAATCAAGACGGTGTCGCTAATAGCTAGCAGCGATGAGTACGGGTCGTCCGTAGGGAAACGTGAACTCTTTTCTTACTTTAGACGAGTTGAAAAAAGATGGGTGATTGTTTGTCGTTATATTTTAAAACAGATATAAAATTTATAATAAAAATGTTTGTAGGGTTCATAGGACTTAGTAATAATAGATGAATAATTAAAAATGACTCATTTTATCTTTTAATAGTTTAAAACTAGAGCGATAGTGATGAATGTAGATTAGGATTCTTGGAAGGAATAGGGTTTCCCGCTACTAACCTTTGTCATTTCATTGATCTCTATTCATATCTAGCCTTTAACAAAACAAGTGTATAACCAATTTCAAATTGTGGTCGTGACTATCAATAAATTGATAGCGCGTCGGATTAGAAGGTTAACATTTATTTTGCTAAAATTTATGAACTTTAAAATGTTTAAAAGAAGTTAAAAGATTTTCTTATCCATTATTCTACCCTATTCTACAAACCCTACCAAGCTAGGAATTACTCGCTCATGGCTATTGATTGAGAAGAAAGGATGAAGATGAATGAAAGCATAAGTAAGTGCATAAAAGTAATATGGAAAAATAAATGCAAAAAGAATTAAAATAAAATCTACCTTTATTAATCAACTATTGCATTTACAATTATCCTTAGAAAGTAGATTACAAGAACCCTAGTTCGCTCTAGATCTCTCTCTTGTTGGAGGTAGATGAATAGATGATGATCACTCGGATACGTGGATCTCTTGATCTCTTCGATGATGATTTTTGAATGTACAGCTCTTGGCCTTTTATATAGTCCCTGAAACCAGAAACCTTAAATTCCATATGTGAGGATATACAGTTACGATCCAAGCCACAAAATCTCACATCCGATAGCTACCAATGAGCCGCGGATTCGCAGCGTTTTGCATGTTTGGCCGCCCTTCCGCCACAACTTGGTGGAATCAGGATTTGATATTTCTTCTAGTCTTTTGTGTTGACATGTGGAGATCCTTTTGATGTATAGATTCTGAAAATAATACCCTGAGTCTCTGCCGTTGCTAGATCTCTCAATTTGCTTCTAAATTTTGGCAGATTCGGTTTCGATATCCCGATTTGACTTGGATCTCTTACTTGGATTCCATACTCGAGCTAATACCTGCACAATATCTCAAATCAAAGTGTTAGTAGTATTTCATATTTTTAAGATATTATCCTAACCATTTATATAATATAATATTTTAAGAATATTGATTAGAAATATTTGATATGATATGCATATTTTAATTACTAATATTTCATTCAAATATTATATGCATATATTTTCCCTAATTATGTTAATTAAAATGTAGAAACATATGATAATAATCTTTTTACAAATAAACCCACATATGTTCCATATTTACAATTAACACCTTTTAACACTTAACAATAGTAGGGGAAATATTCATTCAAATGTGTAATATTTTAGACTAATCAACAAATTTGCTTGTTGATCTTCTATTCGTTCAATATCTGGGTAGCCGTTACGTCCAGTTAGTACCGCTGACGGCTTGTGGATATCTGATATGATCATTACCTACTGTTGGCATATTGACGAGTCTTTAAAGTCCCACATAGAGGTTTCCTAGTTCATACAAAACGAAATAGGGCACGTATGGAGATATGTGCGGGAGCTTGATTAAATACGAGTATTTGATACCGTATTCTAATCTAGCTTTATTTGATATCAGCCGGATTATATGTGATATAACTGAATTATTGAATCAAGTGTTGATTCAATGATTTGATTTATATATATGTTTATATATTTGATATTAGCCAGATTATATATGATATAACCAAATTATTGAATCAAGTGTTGATTTAATAATTTGATATATATATATATATACATATACATATATATATATATATATATGATGTGTGTGTATTAACTAATATTAAATATTAGCCGGTTATATATGATATAACTGAATTATTGAATCAAGTGTTGATTTAATAATTTGATATATATATATATATATATGATATTAGACGGTCATATATGTTATAACCGGATTATTGAATCAAGTATTGATTTAATAATTTGATATATATATATATATATATATATATATATTTGATATATATATGTGATATATATATATATATATATATATTGTATCATGGTTGATGATACATAGAACTATGATGTATGAGAATCACACATGAGGAAAAGATGAGAAGATAAAGATTTATATTTATAATTTAAAAACAAGAAGAACGAGTCATGGTTTAGAAGCTTGGAGAAGTCATGACCCACCTTCTTGTTTTGTTTTATATATAGATTTAATAATTTGATATATATATATGTGTGTGTGTGATATATATATATATATATATATATATATATATTATGGTTGATGATATATAGAACTAGGATGTATGAGAATCACACATGAGGAAAAGATGAGAAGATAAAGATTTATATTTATGATTTAAAAACAAGAAGAACGGGTCATTGTTTAGAAGCTTGGAGAAGCCATGACCCACCTTCTTGTTTTGTTTTATACATAGATATTTATCTTTCTCAATTTCATCTTATCTCTTTAGTTCATTGTTCATTCTCACACTCATCCAAGTTCATCTCCTTCTTCATCTCTTCACTAATTTTCTAGGGTTGAGAAAAATAAAAGAGAAAGAAATATTTCTAGTGAGCAAAATTCCTACTTCATCAACCTACACTACTCTATCTTATTAGTATAGGTTGTTAACTTCACTAATACCTTGATTAGTGAAGTGTGGGCTTGAGTGAGATTTGCCTCAAGGCAGATCATCTTCGACGACGAAAACTACAAGCAAGCTCGATCCTTTCTTCAAGTGGAGTCAAAGAAGAGTTCTAGGGACTACTACTTGAAACTTTAGAAGCGAAGGAGTGGACTACAAAGGTTATAGACTCTCTTCACTTAGTTTAGAACCGTGTTTGCTTATTATGAAATCCTAATTCTCTAGTTCGATTCTTGTTTAGTATACTTAGACCTCTAAAATTTTAAAATTGCATACTTGATGCTCAAAGAAACATAGTAGAGGTGCTAAGAATACTTTCAGTTGCCAGCTCGTAAGTAGTAAATAACATCATGCGTGGTAATCGCAAGCATGAATGTAGCAGCGACAAATTCTAAGTATGAGATTATGATAATATATAACAGTATGGATGCAACATAAATAATGAGCAAAGTATAACATCAGGGTGTAACGGCTATATGAAAGTGAGCATGTCATAATAGTTTTTAATGCGGTTTAAAATAGAAATACCATAGATAAATCATCATAAAACCGGTGTCAAGCATCGACACTCGAAATCCCAATATCTCAAGCACCGTCACTCTGATCCACCCTCATATCTATCTGATCATATAACTCCGGTCGGTATCCTCCGGATATCAGCCGAGTTTCCACACTATCACCGGTAGGTAATGTTCCCCTGCCGGCTCAACGCCTTTTTATACGATCTTCTTACCCCGGGGTACCGTACCGGATCCACCATGTACCTGCAGACGGTGCCTCCTCACTCCTCAAATCGGGTATACTCATCACTCAGAACCGAGAAAACTCATGGTGGACACCAAATATCATATCAAGGGAAAACCGCGTTTTTAAAGAATCCAAGTTTTGAAAATGTGTTTTGCGGTTTCCCAAATCTCACGAAAACCGAAATCTCACAAAATCTCATATTAGAATACGATGAGAATGGCAATGTGCATGATATGGACATGATGCATACTAGTATAAATGAACGAAAATCTAATAACCAATAAAGATGTAGTGCAAATGCAGAATATCGTGGCAAGTCTATAGTGTACGTGGCATAGCAATTACCAATGGTGTGTGTGTATATGAGTTAGTGCACGTGCGACATGAACCGTTTGTTTCCCCTAATGAGAGAGCAAAGCTCTGTTCAAAATTTTAAATTTGAACTGAGGCAGCACCTCATGTGCAAAGCACGAGAGCGCTGGCGCCAAGAGCGCTGGCGCTAAAAGTCAAAGACTCTGAGGCAGCGCCTCACGTGCAAAGCACGAAAGCGCTAGCGCCAAGAGCGCCAGCACCATGAGTCAAAGACTCTGAGGCAGCGCCCCACGTGCAAAGCACGAGAGCGCTAGCGCCAAGAGCGCCAACACCATGAGTCAAAGACTCTGAGGCAGAGCCTCACGTGCAAAGCACGAGAGTGCCAGCGCTAGAACTAAATGTTCTCCACCATTGGATCAAAGATCTAACGAAGATGATAAATCATCAAAATTACAGAATTAAATTCTGTTGAGGAAATACTCCTCAAATATTTCCAACCAAGAAAGATTGTGCTCCGTAAATCAGAGCACCATTGATCAAAGATCCAATGGTGATTAAAAATCACCAAGATACAGAATAATCTCTATATGGGAAAATATTTTCTCAATCTTATTAATAACAAGAGGAAAATCTTCTGTAAAACAGAAGGCCTAGGATCAAAGATCCAACGGTGGGAAACATCCCCAAATCAATTAGAAATCTCTCAATGAGAGATTTCCTTAACTGATTGAACAAATCCGCCTCCCCTATATAAAGGACCCAAGACTTCAAGTCTTGTACAGAGAAACCTCCCCATAAGTTTCAAATTAAAAGAAGAAACACGGAGAAACCTCCCTATAAGTTTCAAGTTCTCAGAAAAGAAAAAGAAAAGAGCAAGCTCTAAGAAGAAGAACCTTCTTCAAGGTAAATAAAAAGAAGAGGGATCATAATATCTCCTCCATATTTGAGAATTTAACTCTCACATCAAAAGAAGTTAGTTCTTTTTCTAGATCACAGATCTATAAGACAAAGTCTTTCATAAAAACAGAAAAGATCATAGTATCTCCTCATAAAAGAAGAACTTAGTTCTTAGATCCACGAGACAAAGTCTATTATAAACGAGAACTTAATTCTCATAGCACAGAATTGATCAGAACTGCCAAAGAAGCGCTCTAGCGCTCCAAGTCTGGCGCCAGCGCCAGACGCTCCACGTGCTGCTCACGTGGGCGCTATTTTAAAAGAAGCGCTTTAGCGCTCCAAGTCTAGCGCTCAACGCCCAGCGCTTCACGCGCTCCTCACGTGGGCGCTATTTTAAAAGAAGCGCCTTAGCGCTCCAAGTCTGGCGCTCAGCGCCCAACGCTCTATGCGCTCCTCACGTGAGCGCTATTTTATAAGAAGTGCCTTAGCGCTCCAAGTTTGGCGCTCAGTGCCAAACGCCCCACGTGCTCCTCACGTGGGCGCTAAGGAATTACAAAGCGCTCTATAAATAAATCCCCAGCACCATAAAAAAAAGTGTTCAACACTCAATAAAAGACAAAAAGAAAAAGGGGTGTCAGAACCCAAATCAATGCTCAGCATTGTTGAATAAAAAGAGACTGAGCCCAAACAAATTTCAGTATTTTATTCAAAACTGAGTGGGCTGAGCCCAAGTTGGCCATAAGTCTCTAATTCAGATTAACCGATCCCATGTGCTCACAATCTTTTTGATTGGTCTTAGTCCCAAACCTGACTATAGATCTCCCAACCGATATTGGTTCAAGGGTACATCTCTTCATACCTCTGATACATGTCGTTGTAATTCTCCAACGTCTTCAGAAAGATAGAGGGTCCCAATAACCAATAACTTTTGGTGCATCCCCAAACGGTTAAACCAAGACCTTACAGACTATAATGTCTTTAAACCGAACTATGATGTCTTTAAACCATACAGACTACGATATCTTTAAACCTTACAGACTATGAGGTCCTTAAACTCATGGACTATGATGTCCTTAAACCTAATGGACCGTAACGTCCCTAAACTAAAACGATAGAGCCCAAATGCTCTGTCATCGGGTCTAAATGATCCTGAACCCCCGTTGAGTAGATCTTAGTCTAAAATTAGACTAACGTATCCTCAACAAACATTTAAGTTGATCATAATCTCAAATGAGATTAACGATCCTTAAATCAAACAAACCCAAATCTAAGAAAATATGGATTTGGACTAATCCCCGCCCTACGGGCGACAACATAAATTAGTCTCCATATACAATCCACGGGCAACCAAAAACAAAACAAACACACACAACACGAAGTGACCTTCTGGAGCAGGAGAAAGTGGTTACCGCGATGCGGTAACGTAATTAACTGCAGGGGCTTACGCCTGCAGGGTAGAGCGTCCCCACAATCAAAAACCCTAGCAAACGAGGGGGAATCTGATGAAGTCTGCTACAACGGCCGCATCTGTCTAAACCTCCGATATACGATGCCATAAATCAACTTGGCATCTTCGGAGAGGTGGACGGATAAAACCAAATAGCATCTGCCCCCATATTCGACGTCTCTGAATTCGGCGGTAAACAGATTCTGACACGTCCGGTGGGACCTTTTTCTCTTTCAACTCCACACTTCGTGTGTCGTGTTCGCGAACAAATCGCGGTTTAATATGGTTGCTCCTGGATTCGAGGTACTAAGATTTGGTGTCTTGCTCCGTGCAGAAGAGTAGATGGCGTCAATGACTTCCAACTGCACCAACTGCACCAACAACTCCCACTCCGTCCTCGCCGGAGGAGTGACCTATGGGCCCCAAGCGGCCTCCATCTTCGCCATGCCAGTGGAACAGGTGACACAAGCCACCACTGGATTATTCTTCGGGACCATGCTCCCGCCAATGAGCTTCAACGCTCCAGCGCCGTCGCACGAAGCTCCAAAGAAGTTGGTCTTTGATCAGCTTACCACTACCACGGCCCCTCTCAACGGGTCTTCCAATTCCAAGTCTACTGCATTAGTCTTTGACAGGCTAAGCTTGAGTTCCAGTGGGCCCGTAAAAAATCCTACAATACCTGAAGGAGTTATCCCGAAGTGGATGGCCATTCCAACTCTGATGGACGAAGTCGTTAAAGGGGCTTCTCCTGCTAAGGGATCGGTCTTCGCAAGACTGGCCGTTCCAATTCCTGCTGCAGGCGAAGTCGTTAAAAATGCTTCCCCTGCCAAAAAGTCAGCCTTTGCAAGATTGACCGTTCCCTCTCGACGGACGTCAGTCTTCGACAGGCTAGCACCAACAGCAGCATCTCATCAGAGCAGAGGGCACAACGAAGACACTCCCGTAACTGAGCCAGTCCCATCTGCAAGACATGCTCGACGTCGCTACTGGCGCCAAGTGAGGAAAACCGGGGGCAGCTCTCCCTCTGGACTGACTCCACCAGCTCCAATGGTGGAAGTCGATGCTGCTGTTCCAACAGGGAACAGCTTTGAGCCGCTCAGGAGGGTGCGCAAGAACTCTCCAACCGCCGTGTTGAAAAAGTCTCCTCCACCCGCTGAAAATGTTATTAAGGCGAAGCCGGAGCAGCCTCCTCAGCGGCTGTCCTCCAAAATCCACAGGGTCTGGCGAAGGGTCCAAGACTCTGTAATCGACAAAGACTACTCTCACCGACAGAAGAAAATGAAGGTTCGGCAAGAGGAGAACCATCTCACAACCGTCGTATCGCGGAAAGCATCGGCTGCAACAGCCTCCTCAACTTCGACCGCCCATAAAAGGAGAAGGCTGGAGAAGATCTTTGTGTCTACGACAAATCTCAAGGGCACTGAATCCAAACGCCCCAAGTCTGGGGGCATGGTAGTGCGCACCATTTATATGGCATCCGGAAAAGAGGATAGCCGTACCTCCACGGGTCATCGACCACTCACACGGTCTGTGACGAAAACTCAGGAGCATCAACAAAAGCTCCAAGAGATGCTGACAAAGATGGCCGCACTCATTAGGCCAAAAGAAAGCCCGGAGACATCGTCGGAGCAGCGCCAGGAGCAGGAAAACGATGCGGAATTCCTCCGAAGAATACTCGAGAAGAAAGACAAAGAGGTCACGGAACAAACGGCCAACATAAAACAAATGGCGTTTCTGTTTCAAGATATGGTCGGGATGATGATCCAGTCGGACCCTCCAGCCGAAGATCCTCCAGTAATCATTGAAGACGACAGAGGAGAGACATCAAACCCTCCTCCGGCTTTATCAGCAGCCAGGGAGGAGACGATCTCGAAAGCTGCGCTTGATGACTACATAGCTCAACAAATACGAGCTCATCAGGCGAATGAAGCAACTGGCCAAGTTGTCAGAACCGGGCGACCCTTTCCAGGATGGTATAATCAAATCAAGTACCCGCCGGGATATACGATCCCTAAATTTCACGTGTATAAGGGGACATGCAATCCCCATCAACACGTCGCTCAGTTCAGGGCTCTGTGCGGTAATACTGGGGGTGACGACAAATTGCTACTTCGCCAGTTCGTTGGCAGCTTAGCGGAGACAGCTTTTGAATAGTACTCGGAGCTTCCGAATGACTCCGTCAAAACGTTTACAGAAATGGAGTTGTTATTCACCCAGCATTTTTCAAGAGCCGGCGAACGCATCCCAATCACGACATTGATCGATGCCAGGGTAAAGCCAGGAGAGACATGGGTGCAGTATGCAATCCGGTGGCGAAATCTATGGTCGAGATGCGAACAACGCATAGAAGAAGCTCCTGCTGTGGGCATGTTCGTGGGGACCCTTGATCCGCAGGCAACTATATCCTAATTTATGATGTTTTTCAAGCCGACCACCTTCCAGGCCTTGATTGACAAGCTGGCCCAAATGAATCAAATAGGCCATAGGCCTTCCTATTCAAAGACGGATCCTCGGAATGAAAAGGGGAAAGGGAAAGCGACCTTCGTCGCCAACGCCTAACAACAACCGAGTGACCCGAGATCGGTTGTTCGCCAAAGCAACAAGACGCGATCCCTCAATGAGAAGTTGAGATGTCCTTACTCGTTTCCCCGAGATAAAACAAGAAGACTGTTCGAACTAGCAGTGCGCAACGGGCTCATCACTCTGCCAGATCCGAGACATCTATCACAACCTGGTGACGTCAACCATCCTAACTATTGTCCCTACCATAGAGTAGTGGGTCATCTAATCGAAGATTGCTACGTCTTCAAAAACTGGGTTGAAGACCTGTACCAGCAGGGCAAATTCGCGTTGTCTGAAAAACGGAGGGTAAACCAGCCACGACAGCACGCTCCTAAAAAGGTGGACACGCCGGGGGCATCATGCTCATTTATACAGGAAGCTCCGTGGGAAGTTGTTCTTTCGGCTAAGACCAAGAAAATGTTGAAGGATCTTCACGCATGTCCGGCGATCAGGTGGAAAAGCCCACTAGAGCCAGAGATTATTGAAGAGATGCTGAAATCACGCCTAACACCGAGAGTTGGAAACGATGGGCAAAACTCCCAGGCTCAGCTGTCGAAGTCTTCAAAGAAGAAGAAGACCAAAAGGCCCGCGCAGTGACAAGCGCACGGATTAGCAAAGGCATATTGACGCACTGGAGGAATATAACCAGAAGGTGCGAACCCCGGTCACACTCCAAGAGTTTCTCAACCCTATCCTTGAGAGCGGAGATAATAACAATGATGAGGGAGAAGACTCGTCAGAAGAACCCGAAGATTATATGTCAAGTTGCCATATGATCTCTCATTCATTGCTAAATAACGAAGAAGCTCACTCGGCATTAGAAGATAATATAGAGGAGCTGGGGGCAAGAGCAGTGCCAAAATCATCCTTGGATTATATGACAAGGTCTACCAAGGTGGGGCTTACTTGCTCATGGATATGCATGGCGAAAGACCTTTCAGGCCAATAAACGGACGGTTCCTGAAAAAATACTACGCCTGACGAGTCACGGCCCAAGTTAACGATAGATGACGATGCCTATGTCCTTTCGCTATCTTCCCAAGCCCAAACTATATAAGTAGTATCCAGCGAAACCTCGCCTCAAAAACGTGCCACGGACCGAAACGTCCCTAAACTAATAATGGACCGAAACGTCGCTAAACTAATAACGGACCGAAACGTTCTTAAACTAACAACCGACCGAAATGCCTTTAAAACTAACAACGGACCGAAACGTCCTTAAACTAACAACGGACCGAAACGTCCTTAAAACTAACAACGGACCGAAACGTCCTTAAAACTAACAACGGGCCGAAACGTCCCTAAACTAACAATGGACCGCAATGTCCTGAAACTAGCTACGGACCGAAACGTCATTAAACTACTACGACCCGTAGCATCCTTAGGCTAATGCGGCAAAATAATAATAATAATAATAAATAATAAAAAAACAAAAACAAAAAAATGGTACGTCCATAAGCGAAATGTTGTTGGGCTAAAAATTTATACCCCGGTTGACCAAGTCAAAATCAAAGTCAACCCCAAGCCGGGTGGGCCCAAGCCCCGGGTCAAGCGGGCCAATGCCCGGGTCGAGCCGAACATGAAGCGGCCGGCCTTCACCCATGCCAAAATAAAAATTTTGTAATAAATAATTTTGTTGTATTTCTTTTATTTTATTTTATGAATAAATGTAAGGAAAATGGGCATAAAGCCAAATTTTTGTAAAAGCCCATGGCTTAGTGCAAAAAGAAATGGCACATGAGCCATGGGATAGACAAAATGCCATTTTGTGAAGCCCAAAGGGCTATATGTAAAGTGTATAGTCTATAAAGGCAAGGATAATGAAAATATCCCAACAACTTTTTCTCTCTAAAAAGAGCAAATCTAGATCTGAGATCTCTCTCCTTTCTCAAGGTTCTAAAACCTTCTTCTTTCTTTTGAATTAAATCAAGAGTTTTACTCTTCTTTTTATAAAACTAAATAGTTTTTCGCCACAAAACCCATAAAGGGGAACTCAGATCTTCCATCAGATCTCAAAAAGAAGAGATTTTTAAAATCTCACACTTCTTGATCTTCAAGATCCGGCCAACAAAGGAAGAAGAAGGAGACCCATCTCCAGAAACCCCACTTTGGGGAAGAACTAGAGCTCAAGAGGAGAAGCCCTTCATCAGTTTCAAAACATCTTAGGAGTTTAACTCCACTCTAATTTCTCTTTCGGGGGTTTCTGGGGCTAAAAGCCCCTTTTTCTCGTCGGCGCCCAAGTAGTCGAGCGCCTTGCGCTCAAGCGCCCAGCGCCCATGTGCCGACACGTGGCGCTCGAGCGCCTAGCGCTCAAGTACCCAGCGCTCAAGCGCCAAGCGCCTAGCGCTCAAGCATCCATCGCTCAAGCGCCAAGCGCCCACGTGCCGACACGTGGCGCGCCAGCGCTCGAGCGCCCAGCGCCCACGTGCCGACACGTGGCGCGCTCGCGCTCGAGCGCCCAGCGCCCACGTGTCGGATACGTGGTGCGCGAGCGCCTAAGCGCACAGCGCTCAAGGCGCTAGCCCCACGCGTCCTTTAGGCACTTTTTCCCTTTTTATAGATATGTATACATGTATATATATATAGATACTCACACGCTCCATAACACCGTCCCTCTAAAAAAAATTTGGGCCGGGACCCCCGTAAAAAACTCTGCGTGGCTCCTGATATATCCAAGCCCCCCTCCAAAACAAAATACGCGTACACTGCACATTGAGTTCGCATGGCCAGTTTAACCCGTCAATCGGAGGTTCCCTCGCTCCAAAGGCGAGGGGTAATTAACGGCAGCATAGTCCGCGGCTATCAGAGATTCGGATCCCCACAATCAATAAACTCCAGCGTACCCTTGGCAGGGGGAATCTGTAATGTGCCTGACAAGCGCTCGCGTATTCCCATCTCAATGGGGTGACGAAAAACACCCTACAGAATCTGGCACGCCTGGTGGGACCTTTCTCTCCTCCCATATTTCGGGTTAAACGTTCATGCGAACTCAATCAATATACATATCGATTGCCTATACTGAAATGATGTTTTTTTTCCGTGCAGCAATCAACTTTCGACGACAATGTCTCCCAAGACGAATTCAGCTTCCAACGTGACCCCGATCCTGTACGTGGTCAAGGTCAATGCTCGTGTGGTTCTCCCCGCAAGCCTCAGTCGACAGTGGGAGGAACTGCCCCGCCAGTTTGGCTCCGTCATCATCCACCCTGCCGGAAGCGCTCATCTGGCAGAAATCCCGGCAAAACAGGTGGCCAAGCCGGTCTCAAGGGGCAAGAGGCCGAATGTTGTGATCGCTAAGGCACCACAACCGAAGCTTAAGACGGTGTCCGAACGACTCTATGGCGCTCCAGCTGGGGGCAAGACTTCCGGTACAAAGGGCAACATCAAATGTTGCGGATGAGCTCAGGCGATGACTCCAACAAATGCACAATCGAGCGTATCTCCAAAATCCTCCATTGCCCGGTCTATGGCATCTTCCCAAAGAGCCAAAGTCTGCCAGGTGCTTAGAACAGAAAAATTAAGGCAGAAGCGGCTCAGGTATCGAGCCAACAAGAGGGCCAGGACTTCGACCAAGTGGAATCTTGTGAAGTTCCAAGAGCAGGGTTACTCTGTGACGACGGCTGAGTCGGCCGTAAAAATCAGCAGATCCTTCAAACCTCTGAAGTGGGTTCAGAAAAATGCCATGACCGCCAGAATCAAGAAGACAGCGGTCCGAGCGTCTCTACAAAGAGACGTGTCCCAGCCCCAACAGAAAAAGTATGACACTGTCTCTTCAAGAGTCTATCAGGCGTTCTATGCCACACGAAAGCAGCGGGGCAAACCCAAAAAAGAAGCGCCAGCACCATTCAAGAATCCGGTCAGGCCAGCCGCCTTCAATCGACTGCCCGCTACCAAAACAGGGGAGTCGAGGCAGCGATCTATGAAATCAGCCGCCGATGATAAAAAGACGGCTGGATATATTATCTATACGGTCTATATGGCGGGCGGGCGCCCCAGCGACAACCTTCGCAGCAAAAGCAAGGAGGGGGCCACCACATCCCAAGCCCAATCTGGCTTGAATGTGGTTGCTGCTTCCTAAGAATAGCCGCCTCCGTTGGATGATGAAAACCCTCTCGAAGAGGACGATAGGCAGAAGGACCTTTCGGTCCAGGCAGAGTCAAGCTCGGATAGCGAGGAAGAGTCGACTTTCCACCCCAGGACCGCAGAGCAAGAGCTGCTTCAAGAGCTTTGAAAACAGCTCAAGAGCAAAGATAAAGAGATGGCCAAGCTCTATTCGAAAATTAATGACCTAACGAACGTTGTGATGCAGCTTACGGCTCAAATTGCTCGAGCACCTCCCAATCAAGCACAAGTCTCTACTCATGAGCCGGGTGATGACAATCCGAAGCGGCCGATGCCCGTCCCTTTGGTTCTAAGATTCGTTGAGCCGCATGAAAGCCGGCCACATTCTGCCTCTGGGGACGCCTTGGCCCCAGATAACACTATCCCGCTAACACAAGATCGGATAATGGATTTGGTCACCAGCAAAGTTAAAACATTAGTGGCTGAAGCTGAAGCTCAGAAAGAAATTGGCAGTAGTAGGAGGCCATATCCTGCACAATACGATCTGATCGAGTTCTCGAGCGACTACGTCATTCCTAAGTTCGGAAGATTTGTCGGAATGGGGAATGTAAATCAGCACGTCGCCCACTTCAAAGCCTCGTGCGGAAATACAAGGGGCAATGACGCGCTCCTTCTTCGTCAGTTTGTCAACAGCCTAACCGGTGTCGCCTTCGACTGGTACGCGACTATACCAGACGGGTCCGTCATTACCTTTGCCCAAATGGAGTCTCTGTTTCGGCAAAGGTTCATGAGTGTCAGAGATAAAATCTCCATTGCCGACCTTGTGAGGACCAAGCCGGGGAAGAATGAAAGCAACACCGACTTTATCGCCCGATGGCGTAATCTCACGGTCAAGTGCGAACCGCCGCTGGAGCAGGACCAGTCCGTCAGCCTTCTCATTGGGAACCTCAGCAATTGGATGGTCCCATTCCTGTGTATAGCAGGCCTCAAGACGTTTCAAGAGCTAACCAAGAAAGTCCAAATACTGGAACGCTCGAAGCAAGAGTCTACCCCGGACTCTCAGAGAGACAAAACTTGGAAAAGCAAGCGGGACGACAACCGTAGAAGCGGGAGTTCCAGCAGTACCAATGTCTTCAATGCGTCCGACAATGAAGAAAAGCGAAGGGCGGGCGAATCCAAAACCAACCGGTCTCGAAAGCCATTGCTGGGAGGAGATGGGCCTTCCCTAGAGGAGAAGATGAACAAGGTTTACTCTTTCAGAAGGGACAAGATCTGCAAGATATTTAAAGATGCCTTGAACAACGGCCTACAATTGCCGGAGTCGAAAAGACCCCAAGAAGCAAAAATGACCGACAATCCTCTGTATTGCCCGTACCACCGAGTAGTGAGCCATGCGATCGAGGATTGATATATCTTCAAAGACTGGGTCGAGAAGCAGTACAAGGCTGGAGAGATCAAGCTGTCCAAAAGTGTGTTGGTGAACAATCAAGTTGCAACCACCAACTTTATACAGACAGAAACTGAAGCCTTCTGAGAGCAGACAACCGAACCCACTGCCCTGAGAAATGAGACCGACTCGCCGCAGCCTCCTTGGAGTAAGCACATATCTAATAAGACGAAGAAGATGCTAAAGCTGCTTCAGAAAGAGCCCAGGACGGAATGGGAAGGACAGAAGAAGCCTACCAGCCCAGCTGCCAATGCTGCTCCATCGGGCTCAAAATCCAAGAAGCTCAAGAAGAAGAAAAGTGCAGCTTGACACGAAAAAGAGTCTGTAGGGAGATCGACCATTCAAAAATATATCGATTCCCTCGAAGATTATGAACAGAAGGAAAGAACTCTGATTCAATTGAAAGAGTTCTTCCCTGTACAAGCGGCTGAAATTCTGGAGGAGTTAGAAGAAGACTCCAATGAAGAGATCCCAGTAGTGACCTGCTACGCCATCCATCTTGGCAGCGACTCTGAGGAGGAGCTCTGTTTTCCCGAAGAGGACAGGGAGCTTGCCATAAAGGCCAATCAAATCCAGCTCAGAAGCGGCAGGGCTCTACCGCCAAATCAGGGCAACGCTCCAAAAGGGAAGGAAAAACAGGTGGCTAATAAGGAAGATGGCAGAGAACCGGCTGATGAAAACATAAGTCCTTCCTCGGTGGACTATAATGTCTTGGCTCATCTCCGGAAGCTTCCGTCTCTCCTGAGCATCTACGACGCCTTGGTCCTATCTAAGGAGCTTAGAGATGTTCTCATTCCCGCTCTACAAAACCCCGAGCGGTATCAGGATCACTTTGCGGAAATTAATATGAAAGAAGCCCAGTACGCTTTGCATGCCGCCGCAGTCACGTTTAAGGACGAAGACTTGCTACTGGGAACGGCTGAGCATAATCGGTCGCTTTACGTGACTGGGTACAGCGATAGAGATCGAATTAATCGCATATTGATTGATCCGGGGTCCTCAGTGAACATCATGAACTTGCGAAATCTTAAGAGTTTGTCAATGGACGTCCAACACCTGTCAAGGGAAAGGATTTTCATTCAAGGCTTCAACCAAAATTGCCAGCAAGTTCTGGGGTCCATAGCTCTGCCAATCAAATTCGGGGATCTGCAAACTGAAGCTAAGATATACGTGATCGACGCCGACACGTCTTATAAGATTCTCTTGAGACGGCCGTGGCTCCACGATTACGGCATCGTCCCGTCAACTCTCCATCAATGCATGAAGTATACTAAAAATGGCGAAGAAAGACGCATTGACGGAGACATCCAGCCATTCGGTGTGCATGAAGTCCGATATGAAGATTCTTGGTACTTTATGAACCACCAAAATGCTAAGCCACAACTGACTGAGGATAGAACGGCCCCAAGACTCAAAGGCAAATCTGAGCCGTCTGTCATTTTCAAAAGCAAAAACACCCAAGTGCGCCCGTATTTCGGTAGCGACACTGATGAGTCCGACGCTGGAAGTCCGTCCTTCCATAAAACTCGCCCTCGTTTCGGTAGCGATACGGAAGAATCTGTTACTGAAGCCCCATCTAGCAGCAAAGTCCGCCCTCATCTTGGCAGCGACACTGAAGAGTCGGAGGAAGAGGACCTGCCGTGCAACAGCGGTGAAGATTGGACCCCCATGCAACAAGCGAAACCATGAGAGACCTTCGAAATTGCAGAAGGGTCCCCAGTCGTCACAAGGGTACCGGAACAGATGTGCAAAGAGCTCGATGCGTTGTCAGTCTCCATCGTGGACCAGCTGAAAACTTTCTAAGTCCCTAGAAGGAAAAG
This sequence comes from Agapanthus africanus, assembly GCA_030015575.1. NCBI lineage: Eukaryota > Viridiplantae > Streptophyta > Magnoliopsida > Asparagales > Amaryllidaceae > Agapanthus > Agapanthus africanus. Next base: position 422,073,899 of record CM057338.1, on the reverse strand, counting down.
TAGGAAGAAAGGCATCCTGTTTTATGGGTCAAACCTCGTTGTGCACCTGGACGATTTGTCTGTCGCGTGCCTTCCATATGAGAGAGGCATAAGAGCCGTCCTCAATCCCAGATACTATGTGCCCGAGATGCGAGAATACTTTAAAAAGTGCGGATGCTGGTTATATCAAACGAAGTCTGAAGCAATGTTTTATGAAGGGATATGGTATCCGCCCCAGGTCCGAGCACTCATCGATGGACGAATTCCAGATAGACGGGGCATAGGCTTCATTCAACCTGATTCCAAAGCATGCTACATGATCCATGTGGGTGAAGCCAGCGAAGGATCAAATGATGATGACGAGATAGCCGAACCAGAAGAAGCTCCTCAAGAGCTCGAAGATGGCGGAAAAGCAACCTTTGACGAGCTAACCGAGATTGACTTAGGAACGCCCGATAATCCAAGACCGACCTACATCAGATCGCTCTTGTCAGAGGAAATGAAAGCGCAGATAATCGCCTTGTTGCACGAGTTCATCGACTGCTTCGTGTGGACGTATAAAGAAATGCCTGGCCTTTCCCCTAAAGTAGCCGTGCATAAGCTGGCTATATCTCCTGATGCTAAGCCAGTCAAACAAGCTCCTTGAAGAATGAGAAGGGAGTTGGAAGAAAAGGTCATCGAGGAAACCAAGAAACTCATCGATGTCGGCTTCATCAAGGAGGAAAAATATGCGGACTGGATCGCATGCATAGTCCCAGTGAAGAAGAAAATGGACAGATCCGAGTTTGTGTCGATTTCAGGGACCTCAACAAGGCATTCCTAAAGACGACTTCCCGCTACCGGTCATGGAAATGATGGTCGATGACACCTCAAATTACGAGTTGTTCACCTTTATGGATGGCTCGTCTGGATATAATTGGATCAAGATGTCGCCTGAGGATGAGAAACACACAGCATTTCGAACCCTGATCGTAATATATTGCTACAAGGTGATGCCGTTCGGACTGAAGAACGCAGGTGCTACATATCAAAGGGCAATGACTAATATCTTTGATGACCTAATCCATAAAGTCGTCGAATGCTATGTTGATGATCTGGTCATCAAAACTAAAGCCAAGGCCGACCAAATCTAAGATCTTAGGACCGTTCTCACCAGATTGAGGGAATACGATCTGAAGATGAATCCTTTAAAGTGCGCTTTTGGCGTGTCATCGGGAAAATTCCTAGGCTTCATAGTCCAACATCGAGGGATCGAAGTTGACCCATCAAAGATAAAGGCCATCATGGAGATTCCCCCTCCAAAGAGCCTAACACAGATAAGATCTTTTCAAGGCAAGCTATCTTATATATGGAGGTTTATCTCAAATTTATCGGGAAGATGTAGGCCCTTCTCAAAGCTCATGAAGAAAGGAGCTCCTTTTATCTGGGATGCCGAATGTCAAGCAGCGTTCGAAAGCATCATACAATACTTGTTGCACCCTCCAGTGCTGGTCGCTCCCATTCCAAATAAACCGCTGATTCTCTACACTACAGCGCTAGATGAGTCACTCGGTGCGCTCCTTGCCTAGAACAACGAGGAGGGAAAAGAGAATGCCCTCTAGTACCTCAGTCGAACTTTAGTCGGGGCGGAACAAAACTATTCCCCGATCGAAAATCAATGCCTGGCTCTGATATTCGCTGTGAAGAAGCTGATGCACTATTTGCTCGCTCATCGGGTTATGTTGATCTCTAGGATCGACCCGCTCAAACACTTAATGACCAAAGCGAGCCTAGCCGGTAGGATGTCGAGATGGGCTGTCATGCTACTTGAGTTTGACATAGTTTATACTTCTCAGAAAGCAGTAAAAGGGCAAGCTCTTGCGGAATTTCTCGCTGCTCATCCCATACCGAAAGGGTCACCGCTCAATTGCGAGTTACCCGATGAACAAATATTGCACCTTGAGGATAGCGAACCATGTTGGGAGCTCTACTTCGATGGGGCCTCATCAATAAGGACCTCCAGCAAATAATGTGTCCCGGAGATAAAAGCAGGGATAGGATTAGTGTTCATCACGCCATCGATGGGAACCCTACGACGTTCTTTTGCTCTCACCGAGCCTCGAACAAACAATGAAGCTGAGTATGAAGCTCTGATAGCTGGTTTGGAGCTCGCCATAGAAATGGAAATCCTTCGGCTACGGGTTTACGGTGACTCCCAGCTTGTCGTCAACTAAGCAAGCGGCGACTATAAGATATACAAACCCGAGTTAGCTCGGTACAGAAGCCGGGTGGTGGAACTCATGAAACGGTTCACTCACATTGAACTAACGAGAGTCCCTAGAGCGTTGAACGAAAAGGCTGACGTACTCGCTCGCTTAGCCAAGGAGCTGGCTGATCTTGACATGGACGAAATTCTGATCACAGTCAGGAGCCAGCAAATTCTACCCCCTGTCTTTCTACGAGAAGAGGAAAGCGCGGAACAGAAGAGCAGTCCCGCCGAAGAAGCTTCGATCGTTCAAGACGAGCCCGATTAGAGAGAACCCTTCATAGAGTACTTTCGATACGACAAGCTGCCCGAAGGAAGGTCTGCAAGGGTTCAGCTAAAGAAGAGAGCTCTTCGATATGTGTTTGTAAATGACACGCTATACCGCAGGTCATATGACCAACTCTGGCTCAGGTGCCTGTCATCAGTCGAAGCCCAAAAATTCATGAAAGAAGTTCACTCAGGCATTTGCGGTGCTCACCAATCTGGCCCCAAGATGCGACTTCAAATTAAACGGCTTGGGTATTACTGGCCCACCATGATACGAGATTACGGAGAGCATGCAAAGAAATGTTATATCTGCCAAATTCACGGTGATTTCATTCACAAGCACCCCAATCCGTTGCATTCTACGGTGGCGTCCTGGCCCTTCGAAGTCTGGGGAACCGACATAGTTGGCCCAATTGATCCTCTGTCATCCAAAGGCCACCGGTTCATATTGGCCGCAACTGACTATTTCTCCAGATGGGCTGAAGTTGTCCCGCTAAAAGAAGTCAAGACAGGAGATATTCTGACATTCTTCCAGCATAATATTCTATACCGCTTCGGTACACCAAGAAGAATCATTTCTGACAACGGGCCTTCTTTCAAGAGTTTCAAAGTCTCAAGATTCGCTACTCAACACAAGATAGACTGGTGATATTCCTCCATCTATAATCCATGAGCCAATGGGCTGGCCGAAGCCTTCAATAAGACTCTATGCAAGCTCCTGAGGAAAAATGCTTCAGCCAACAAGAGAGACTGGAATCTCAAACTTCACGAGGCGTTGTGGGCATATCGTACCACGCACCGTACTCCAACTCAGTCCACTCTATACTCATTGCTCTTCGGAGTAAAGGCGGTCCTCCCTCTCGAAGTCGAAGTTCCAAGCTTAAGAATAGTCGTTCAGCACGAGTTGACGGAGGAGGAAAACGTGGTCCTTCGGCTCGAAGAGCTCAACGCCCTTGAAGAAAAGAGCCTTGCAGTACAACAAAATCTGGAGCTGTACCGAACCCAAATGTCACGAGCCTATGACAAGATGACTCGTCTCCGCACTTTCAAGAAAGGAGAATCTGTGTTGGTCCTCAAAAGACCAATCATCCCTAATCGACATGCTAAGGGAAAATTCAAGCCAAACTGGGAAGGACCATACGTCATCGAGAAAGTGTTCGACGGAGGATCCTACTAACTAATAAGTGCCGAGGGAGAAAGGCTCATGCCACCCATCAATGGCCGATATCTCAAGAAATACTACATGTGAATGCTCCAAGTCGCAGGCGAATTGAGCACACCAGCCCTACGGTCTGGATCATACATCCAGCAAAACCGTACACAATCCACGGGCGTAAACGACCCCTATCTCTCCCAAATCCTGCCGGTGAGACTACTTTTAAAGTCCCACCAACGGCAAAAAAAAACGGTATGTCCACAAGCAAAACGGGCACGGATGAAAACCCGAAAGGGCTCCGTGAGTAAAAACAGCAGGACTACCGGCGAGTTTGTGAAAACCCGAAAGGGCGCAAACTCATGAAAAGAGATGAAATACACTCGCAAAGTCCTCTCGACCTTGTGAGGAGAAAATCTTTGCATGAGATCCTTACGACTCACAAAGGAGCAACACACTTAAGAATCCTCACGATTCCTAAGGAGAACATACACCTGCGAGATCCTCTCGACTCGTAGGGTGAAAATGCTTTTATGTTACGTCTCATAAAATTGAAAAGTCTTAGGTGACAGGGACCTAAACCTGTTTCCTAAGCCACCGCTCCCTAACGGGAAATGGCAAATGATGAGTCGCTCATGGCGTTACGCTTCAGTGTTAGCGGTGCTGATGCCGACCCAAAAACCAAATCCCAAGTCTTCCCGGAGCAAATGATGAGTTGCTCCTGGCATTATTCCAGTGCAGCAATGCTGATGCCGACCCAAAAACCAAATCCCAAGTCCTCTCGGGCCAAATGATGAGTTGCTCCTGGCATTATTATAGTACAGCAATGCTGATGCCGACCCAAAAACCAAATCCCAAGTCCTCCCGGTGTAAATGATGAGTTGACCCTGGCATTATTCCAGTGCAGCAATGATGATGCCAAACAAGATCCAAATTCCAAGTCCCCAAACGGCGAATGATGAGTCGCTCCTGGTACCATATCCCAGTGTAGCGATGCAGACGCCAACCAAAATCCAATTTCTCAAAATTCTTCCGGCCCTACGGTTAGTCCCCAAATTGATTGGCGTATACAATCCACGGGCTCAAATAATTCTCAGCATACCCATGCCCCACCGCAATCACCAATCTAGCGGCCGGTCTTCGCCCTTGGACTTATGCTCCATTTTGGAAGACCCACTCATGTGTCCTCATGATACATGAGGAGAACCAACTTACGGGATCGTCACGACTCGTAAGAAAACGTCTACTTGGGATCCTTACGACTCACAAAGGTAAAACACACTTGGGAGTCCCTACGACTCCTAAGGAGAAAGTGCACCTACGAGATCCTTTCGACTCGTAGGGAGAAAATGCTTTTATGAGACCCTTACGGCTCATAAAATTGAAAAGCCTTAGGTGATAGGGACCTAAACATGTCTCCTAAGCCACCGCTTCCCAACAGGAAAAGGCAAATGATGAATTGCTCCTGGCACATGTGCTTCAGTGTTAGCAACGCTGATGCCTACCCTAACCCCAAAATTCCAAACTCCAATCGAATAGACCTCTAAGTCGTCAAACTGGGAACAGATGACCCCTAAGTCGTTAAATTAGAAACGAGGGAGATCCGCTCATGGCAAATGATGATTCGCTCCTGGTACCATATTCCAGTGTAAGCGGTGCTAATGCCAAACCAAAACCAAAATCCCCAAGTCCACTCATGGCACATGATGATTCGCTCCTGGTACTATATTCCAGTGTAGCGATGCTGGTGTCAACCCAAATCACATCAAATCAGCAAGTCAACTTCAACTCTGACACTGCAAGAAGCGGAGCAAGTCAAATCCAGAACCGACCGTCCACGTCGCTAAAAGGGCAGAACCGACCGTCTACGTCGCTAAAAGGGCAGCACCGACCGTCCAAGTCGCAAAAAGGGCAGAACCGACCGTCCACAACGCTAAAAGGGCAGCACCGACCGTCCAAGTCGCAAAAAGGGCAGAACCAACCGTCCACGTCGCTAAAAGGGTAGCACCGACCGTCCAAGTCGCAAAAAGGGCAGAACCGACCGTCCACGTCGCTAAAAGGGCAGCACCGACCGTCTAAGTCGCAAAAAGGGCAGAACCGACCGTCAACATCATTAAAAGGGCAGCACCGACCGTCCAAGTCGCAAAAAGGGCAGAACCGACCGTCCACGTCGCTAAAAGTGCAGCACCGACCGTCCAAGTCGCAAAAAGGGCAGAACCGACCGTCCAAGTCGTAAAAAGGGCAGAACCGACCGTCCACGTCGCTAAAAGGGCAGCACCGACCGTCCAAGTCGCAAAAAGGGCAGAACCGACCGTCCACGTCGCTAAAAGGGCAGCACCGACCGTCCAAGTCGTAAAAAGGGCAGAACCGACCGTCCACGTCGCTAAAAGGGCAGCACCGACCGTCCACGTCGCTAAAAGGGCAGCACCGACCGTCCAAGTCATAAAAAGGGCAGAACCGACCGTCCACGTCACTAAAAGGGCAGCACCGACCGTCCACGTCGCTAAAAGGGCAGCACCGACCGTCCAAGTCGCAAAAATGGCAGAACCGACCGTCCGCGTCGCTAAAAGGACAGCACCGACCGTCCACGTCGCTAAAAGGGCAGAACCGACCGTCCACGTCGCAAAAAGGGCAGAACTGACCGTCCACGTCGCAAAAAGAACAGCATCGACCGTTCAAGTCACTAAAAGGGCAGCACCGACCGTCCAAGTCGCAAAAAGGGTAGAATCGACCGTCCATGTCGTAAAAAGGGCAGTGCCAGCTTTCCAAAAGCGGGAGCCCAATCAAGTCGCCTCCACGTGAAAGAAGATCCATCAATTCTATGCATACGACCCACATGTATGGTGTGCATTTATTGATGGGGGGCAATTTGTTGAGGTAAAAATTTACACCCCGGTTGATCAAGTCAAAATCAAAGTCAACCCCAAGCCAGGTGGGCCCAAGCCCCGGGTCAAGCGGGCCAATGCCCGGGTCGAGCCCGAACATGAAGCGGCCGGCCTTCCCCCATGCCAAAATAAAAATTTTGTAATAAATAATTTTGTTGTATTTATTTTATTTTATTTTATGAATAAATGTAAGGAAAATAGGCATAAAGCCAAATTTTTGTAAAAGCCCATGGCTTATGTGCAAAAAGAAATGGCACATGAGCCATGGATAGCAAAATGTCATTTTGTGAAGCCCAAGGGGCTATATGTTAAGTGTATAGTCTATAAAGGCAAGGATAATGAAAATATCCCAACAACTTTTTCTCTCTAAAAAGAGCAAATCTAGATCTGAGATCTCTCTCCTTCCTCAAGGTTCTAAAACCTTCTTCTTTCTTTTGAATTAAATCAAGAGTTTTACTCTTCCTTTTATAAAACTAAATAGTTTTTCACCACAAAACCCACAAAGAGGAACTCAGATCATCTATCAGATCTCAAAAAGAAGAGATTTTTAAAATCTCACACTTCTTGATCTTCAAGATCCAGCCAACAAAGGAAGAAGAAGAAGACCCTTCTCCAGAAACCCCACTTTGGGGAAGAACTAGGGCTCAAGGGGAGAAGCCCTTCATCAGCTCCAAAACATCTTAGGAATTTAACTCCACTCTAATTTCTCTTTCGGGAGTTTCTGGGGCTAAAAGCCCCTTTTTCTCGTCGGCGCCCGAGCACCCGAGCACCTTGCGCTCAGCGCCCACGTGCCGGCACGTGGCGCGTTAGCGCTCAAGCGCCCAGCGCCCACGTGTCGGATACGTGGTGCGCTAGCGCCTAAGCGCCCAGCACCTAAGCGCACAACGCTGGCCCCACGCGTCCTTTGGGCGCTTTTTCCCTTTTTATATATATGTATACATGTATATATAAATATAGATACTCACACGCTCCATAACACCGTCCCTCTAAAAAAAATTTAGGCTGGGGCGCTGCCCCGCACCCCGTAAGGGGGCTGCTAGCCCCCTTGACCCCTATCCCGCTATCCGGGTAGCGGGACCCCCGTAAAAAACTCTGCGTGGCTCCCGATATATCCCAGCCCCCTCCAAAACAAAACACACGTACACGGCACATTGAGTTCGCATGGCCAGTTTAACCCGTCAATCGGAGGTTCCCTCACTCCAAAGGTGATGGGTAATTAACGGCAGCTTAGTCCGCGGCTGTCAGAGATTCGGATCCCTACAATCAATAAACCCCAGTCTACCCTAGGCAGGGGGAATCTGTAATGCGTCTGAAAAGTGCGCGCGTATTCCCATCTCAATGGAGTGACTAAAAACACCCTACAGGCACGGATGAAAATCTGAAAAGGCTCCATGAGTAAAAACAGTAGGGCTACTGGCGAGTTTGTGAAAACCCAAAAGGGCGCAGACTCGTAAAAAATTCATGCACACTTGTAAGGTCCTCTGGACCTTGTAAGGAGAAAATACCTGCGTGAGATCCTTATGACTCACAAGGGAGCAACACACTTAGGAATCCCCACAATTCCTGAGGAGAAATTACACTTACGAGATCCTCACGACTCGTAAGGAGAACCCTCTTATGAGACCCTCACGGCTCATAAGATTCAAAAGCCTTAAGCTACAGGGATCTGAACCTGTTCTTAAGCCATCACATTTCCCAGACTGCCCTACAAACGGTTCAATATTGACCCATGTATACAATCCACAGGCACAAATAAACGTCTCCCCCCACCAAGTTCCGCCAATGGCGTGAAATCCCCCTGTTTGGTGAACAGACACTTGTAAGTCCTTTCGACTTATAAGGAGAAAATATTCTTATGAGATCCTTACGACTTATAAGAGAAAACACCACTTAGAAGTCCTCACGACTTCTAAGGATCCTCACGACTCGTAGGGAGAAAGATCTTGATGATACCCTTACGGCTCATGAAATCAAAAGCCTTAGTCGGCAGGAATCCTAACCCTGTTTGCTAAGCCACCTTTGTTCGACATCGACAGAGGCAGATGATGATTCGCTCCTGACAATGTCCCAGTGGTAGCGATGTTGATGCCTAAATCGGTATCAAATTACAAGTCCTTTCACGGCAAGTGATGAGTCGCTCCTGGCAACATTCCAATCGCAGCGATGCTGATGCTAAGATTGGCATCAGATTCCAAGTTCCATACTCGCAGCAAAAAATCAATGAGCTATAAATGCATATGAAATAGCCTAAATGATAGGGAAACTTGCAACAAAATCAGCAAGTAAAAGATATGCATACAAAAATAGCCGAAATGATTGGGCAACTCGCAATAAAAAGCAGCGGGTAAAAAGAAAAATAGCCGAAATGATTGGGCAACGCGAAAAATAGCCGAAATGATTGGGCAATCGTGACTCTCGCGATATAAAATGCTGAAATGATATAGCATCGCGGAAAGAAATAAAAAATGAAAGAATGAAACTTTTACCCTACAGGCGAGTCCATACTGACCCCTGTATACAATCCATGGGCATAAACGAAGAGAGAACCACATTTCCCGACAGACTCTGTCAAAGAGAGAGTCAGATCTCAACGGCAACATCTACATCCTAGAAGACCAACAACAGCGTTCGTCCTCATTCCTGTAGGGTTACTAGGCACACTAACAAGGCTCTACAAGGTATCAACCATGCCAAAATTAAATTTTTATGTGCCGAATAATACTAAGCAAGATCGTATATTAGAGTTTAGGCGAAACAATTAGCAAGTAAATAACTTTACTCTAAAGGGAATACGAAATACAACCTTTGTAGATCGGTCCTTCACTTCTAAAGCTCCTTGATGAAGTCTCTTCGCTGTGATCAAGGTTCTCCCGGACTCTTGCATGGCTTCACGAGGCGAAAGATGCGACCTTGCTTGAAGTTTCCAAGGCCGAAGATGATCTACGTCGAGAGAATTCCGACTCAAGCTCCTACTTCACTAACTAGAGAATTAGTGAAGTAAACACCCTAAACTAAAGTGCTAATCTAGTAGAGGATGAAGAAATAGGAAGTGGGTTCTCTTTGGAATTTTATATCTCACAATCTTTTGCTCTCTTTTCAAAACCCTAGTTTGCTTTCTCTTTTGTTCAATGAAGAAGATGAACAAAAGAAAGAGGAAAGGATAATGATCAAGTGAGAAGGCTAACCATGGTGAGTGAGTATCATATACTAACCCTTGTAGAGCCATAACCATGGCTAAAGTTTATGGTTAGGTTAAGAAATATCTATAGTAAAAACAAATTTAGTGGAATTAGTCAAATTCTTCCACAAGCTTCCACAAGCTTCAAACATTTAGCTAATTCTCCACTAATTTTGTAATTACTTTGAATATTAAAATCCAACATAAAAGATAGCATGGTGTAAGTCTCATACACCTAAGTATGATGTATCATCAACCATGATACAATAAGATAACACATTTTAATATATATCATATATATAGTAAAAATGTGTACATGTGAGAAAAAACCCTAAGTGAACATGTGTTAGTAAATGTAAACTAGTATATCTAATATACAATTATACATTTAATTATTAAATCAACACTTGACTTAATAATCCGGTCATATCTCATATAACCGACTAACATTCATCGTATCGACTTATCGAATCAACACTTGATTCGATAACCCGGTCATATCATATATAACCGACCGATAAAAAAAGTCGCGAGAATAGAATACGGTATCACATACACACATTATTCTCGGTCCCGCACATATCACATATGCGCTCCTATTTCGTTTTGTCTGAGCCAGTAAAACCTCTATGTAGGACTCTAAAGACTCGTCAATACGCCGGCAGTAGGTGATGATCACATCAAGCACCCACAAGCCGTCAGCGGTACAAGCTGGACGTAACGGCTACCGGGGTATTGAGCGATCAGAAGATCAGCAAGCAAGCCCGCTCCAACTCCTTAAAAGCCTGCCGGTAACACTTCCCGTACAGTCCGGTCTCCTCGTCTGATATGTCGCATATCAAGTCTAGGGGTGGTAAACGTCAGACCCCAATAACCGATAAGTCGTGCCGATGTGAGGCTCATAACGGGTCGAGAAACTACTGGTAACACTTACCAGTAAATCTCTAAATCAGCCCTGGCCAGGGACTTCCCTGTCACGGCCAATCGAGCACAGCGCAACATCAACCCCCAATATCGGGAGAGACGAAACCTCTCCTATCGCTCATTGCCTCCATGTGACTCGGGACTGCACCCAAAAACCACCATTTTGCACGCCCTCATGGACGTGGTAAGGTGGAAATCAAAGTACGGTGGGAATCACACAAGACTCTATGACGATCTTGGGTCTACAGACTATCCTGCACAAGTGTCACCAGAGAACTGCCATCTGACGTTAGGTATAATACCATCTGGGAGTTCTCGGCGAGTCCGTCCAGTGTACCCAGTCTCCACTGAGCACCCGTATACCATCTCTGATGTCAAACACCAATGGATATGGGATCATCTATCGCCCATCTCATGGGTCGAAAAGCGTATATGCTAGTCTACACTGGTATATCGATGCCCCGTCTCGATACACACACGACTAGGGACCTTGAAGGATGTACTTATGGACTACTATGTCCCCACTAGTATAATCCGCATCATAGTCCAGGTAGTCAAGTACACATCCTAAGGGCTTTACCAACATGCAACTATAAGACAGTATAAAGAGACAAGTATACATGTTAAAATAAAGTGCAACCAGATAGCATACTATCATATCGAGCAAGAAAGTCCTCTCTATATATGTCCAAGCATCCAATATAATATACATCATCTGTACAATACTGGCCTCTAGGGCATACATACAACTAACAATTCCAGCAAGATATGGACGCGACACCACCAATCGGAGCTACGGCAAAGTGCCCGGTTCTAAGACTCTACGATACACAGACAACCTAGAGTCAGCCCCGACACCGCAGAAAGCGGAGTACGTCATCCAATGACCCCGTCTCGAACATACGTCAACCCCGACACCGTAGAAAGCGGAGTACGTCAAACCCTGACACCGCAGAAAACGAAGTACGTTAACCACGACACCGCAGAAAGCGGAGTACTTCAACCCCGACACCGCAGAAAGCGGAGTACATCAACCCCGACACCGCAGAAAGCGGAGCATATCAACCCTGTCACCGCAGAAAGCGGAGCAAGTCAACCCTGACACCGTAGAAAGCGGAGCAAGTCAACCTTGACACCGTAGAAAGCGGAGGAAGTCAACCACGACACCGCAAAAAGTGGAGCAAGTCAGCCAATGACCTCCATCTCAGAAACAAGTTAACCAACCCTAAGGGAAATCAGTGTCCTTGGCTAAACCCCTCGATTCAGGGAGATCATCGTCCTTGGTAAGAACCTCGATTCACGTCGACCCGCAAGGAAATCAGTGTCTTTGCAAGAATCTCTCGATTCGTCTCGACCCCAGAGAAATCAGTGTCCTTGGCAAAACCTCTCGATTCAGGGAAATCAGCGTCCTTAGCGAGAACCTCGATTCGAGTCGACCCGCAAGGAAATCAGTGTCTTTGCAGGAATATCTTGATTCGTTTCGACCCCAGGGAAATCAGTGTCCTTGGCTAAACCTCTCGATTCAGGGAAATCGGCGTTCTTGGCGAGAATCTCGATTCGTGTCGACCCGCAAGGAAATCAGTGTCTTTGTAGGAATCTCTCGATTCTGTTCGACCCCAGGGAAATCAGTGTCCTTGGCTAAACCCCTCGATTCAGGGAGATCGGCGTCCTTGGCAAGAACCTCGATTCGCATCGACCCGCAAGGAAATCAGTGTCTTTGCAGAAATCTCTCGATTCGTCTCAACCCCAGGGAAATCAGTGTCATTGGCAAAACCTCTCGATTCAGTGAAATCAGCGTCCTTGGCAAGAACCTCGATTCGCGTCAACCCGCAAGGAAATCGGTGTCTTTGCAGTAATCTCTCGATTCGTCTCGACCCCAGGGAAATCAGTGTCCTTGGCTAAACCTCTCGATTCAAGGAAATCGGCGTCCTTGGCGAGAACCTCGATTCGCGTCGACCCACAAGGAAATCAGTGTCTTTGCAGGAATCTCTCGATTCGTCTCGACCCTAAGGAAATCAGTGTCCTTGGCAAAACCTCTCGATTCAGGGAAATCAGCGTCCTTGGCGAGAACCTCTCGATTCAGGGAAATCAGCGTCCTTGGCGAGAACCTCGATTTGCGTCGACCCGTAAGGAAATCGGTGTCTTTGCAGGAATCTCTCGATTCGTCTCGACCCCAGGGAAATCAGTGTCCTTGGCTAAACCTTTCGATTCAGGGAAACCAGCGCCCTTGGCGAGAACCTCGATTCGCGTCCACCCGCAAGGAAATCAGTGTCTTTGCAGGAATCTCTCGATTCGTTTCGACCCCAGGGAAATCAGTGTCCTTGGCTAAACCCCTCGATTTAGGGAGATCAGCGTCCTTGGCGAGAACCTCGATTCGCGTAGACCCGCAAGGAAATCAGTGTCTTTGCAGGAATCTCTCAATTCGTCTCGACCCTAGGGAAATCAGTGTTCTTAGCAAAACCTCTCGATTCAGGGAAATCAACGTCCTTGGCGAGAACCTCGATTCGCGTCGACCCACAAGGAAATCAGTGTCTTTGCAGGAATCTCTCGATTCGTCTCGACCCAAGGGAAATCAGTGTCTTTGGCTAAACCTCTCGATTCAGGAAAATCAGCGTCCTTGGTGAGAACCTCGATTCGTGTCGACCCGCAAGGAAATTAGCGTCTTTGCAGGAATCTCTCGATTCGTTTCGACCCCAGGGAAATCAGTGTCCTTGGCTAAACCCCTCGATTCAGGGAGATCAGTGTCCTTGGCGAGAACCTCGATTTGCTTCGACCCGCAAGGAAATCAGTGTCTTTGCAAGAATCTCTCGATTCATCTCTACCGGCGGGGAAATTAGTGTCCCTGCGCATAAAAGAAAATTCTCCTGTGAGATCCTTACGACTCTCAAGAGAAAACGCACTTAGGAGTCCTCACGACCCCTAAGGAGAAATTACACCTACGAGATCCTCCCGACTCATAGGGAGAAAAGTCTTTATGAGACCCCCGCGGCTCATAAAGTTGAAAAGTCTTATGTGGCAGATCCTAACCCTATTTCCTAAGCCATCACCGCCCTGCAAAGAGGTTAAGATGGACTATCTATGGGCCAAACTCTCCGAAGTCGAACATCGACAAGGAGGGAAACAACCATTAACGAGCCCTCTCGACTTGTAAAAGGGAAAAATTCTCTTGTGAGATCCTTGCGACTCCCGAGAGAAAACATGCACTTAGGAATCCCCACGATTCCTAAGGAGAAATTACACCTACGAGATCCTCTCGACTCGTAGGGAGAAAAATCTTTATGAGACCCACACGGCTCATAAAGTTGAAAAGTCTTAGGCAGCAGACCTGAACCTGTTTCTTAAGCCATCGCTACCCTGCAAGGAGGTTAAGATAGACTGCTATCTACTATCCTCAGGCCACATTTGCTAAAGTAACATGCCAATGACACAGCAAAGAAAAGAAAGCGATAGTACAAGATAAAAAAATGTGTGTCTTTTATTCATGAATTCAATTGAGTACAAGATACATCATATAAAAGAATAAATAAACGAATAAAGGTATGTTATTCATAAATTACAAATTTTCGGTCGATACAAAGATGGCTACTGAGAAGGAGGCGTTTTTAGCAAATCAGCAAGCCGCTCGCGCACTTCTCTCAACTCCTTTTCATGATCAGCCGCCGCGGCCAACTCCGCTTCAATTCGAGCCCGTTGCTGCAAATAGGATGAAACATTCTCATCGATTTCCTGCTGAGTGGCTTCATGACTCTGCGTAACCTACTCAGCACCAGCCTGTCGGAAATACATCGTTGGAGGTTTTTAAAAATAGCTTTCAGCTGTGCAGCATTCGCTTCGATCTGGGCACGCAATTGGACAGACTCGGTGGAAGTCGCCTCACGTTCCTTTCGCCTTAGGGTCTCCTCTTGTTCAAAATGGCGAAGGAAAGGAACACTCTACTCAACCCATGCAGCCCGCTGGGAGTTCAGAGCTAATACTTCAGGAGCGAAACGCTTGAGCTCAATATCATGCAGGCATGCCTCGATCTTCCTGCAGTAATTAACACAAGACTCAACGACGCCTTCATCATGAAAGTTCACGAGCATCGCCAGCATAGGATTAACCTCAGCAGCAAAGTCTGCAGCAGATGTGAGGGCCTCGGCGTCAAGATCCTCGACGAACTCGCTCAAAATTCGCAGGCTCGTTGCAGCACCCCTGGAAGATGGGCGTTTAGCAAAGGGCCCAGCCGGCATTGGAATTCGAGACTCGAAGGGAGCTAGAGTCGGTGCGATTACTGCAAAACAAATTATGGTCAAATGCCGACTCAGGAGGTAAAGAAAATACACGAGCGATGGAGTCTACTTTACCGGCTGCAACAGGTGGCAAAGTTGGGAGTACCGGAGGCGCGGCTATTCTCTCGTCCCCTCCTCCAATCTGTAATGCTGCAATCAATTCAAAGAAGAATTAGCAACGACATGGTTTCCCCTAAAAGAAAGGAAAGGATGTCGGTTAAAAACTATACTCACCGACATCAGCAGGCAGGACGATTTCTGACTGGAAGGAGAAATGTGGATTCAACACCTGATACAGATGGTCGAAAAGGACTCCTGCAGAATTGAGACAATATATTGTCAATACAAGGAAGATGGTATCCACAATTTAAATTAAATAAATCGCAAACCTATACTTTCCAGCATTTGATAGGACACGAGAGAAGGCGAAAGGACGACAACCGTCAGAGCAGCAACTGGTGACGCTTCTTTGGATGGCACAACCTCAGCGTTCACCACACCTACACTCAAAATGAACAAAATGTCATCAGAGGGGACTGAAAGGGACTGCGAAATAAAAAGTAAACAGCGACCCAAGACCTACCTGATCGGTCATCAGCCAAAACCGCGACGGAAGCATCACCAGGCGTAGCGGCTTCTTCGCTCTCCTTCAGTGGAATAGTTTCGGCGCCCGTGGCTTCGTCCCCTGATTCGACGAGGGCTGTCATGACACTCGCGATGCCCGCCAATAGCAAGGAACCACAAGGGGAAAAAGCGGCGGTTTGGGCAGTCCCAGACTCCAAGAGAGAGTAACCGTTTCGGGCTCTGTGGTCACCGTCATCTCACCTGCCATCTCATCGCCAGGACTTGGCCCTGTAGGATATGGTATATAAGAATTTGAAGATCAAGTTCTAATAAAAGACTCAGCGTTACGTTACCTTCGGGCAGCTTTTTGGTTTCTTCCCGAGCCGCGCGCGCAACCTGTCTATGGGCGGTAAACAGGGCAGCTGGAGCATCCTCTAGAGGAATAGCGACAGATGGGGTAGTGTTTGAACCTGCACCCACAGCCAAGCTGGCATCGCGTTCCCTCGCCACACGCTTCCTATGCTTCTTTTCGGTCTGAGCGGTGAGAAGCGATCTTTTCAAGACCTCCGTCAAAGGGACATCATCTTCCGAACCAAACTCTGCCTCTAGAGCCGTTATGGCGTCTGTCATCGGCTGCTTAAGTGAAGCCTCCTGCGGTACTGTCGGGGGAGCTGAGGCCACAATAGCCGGCTCTGGAAGCGTCGCTGCATCACCGCTCGAGATCGGTACCGCACTTGGAATAACCCGAGTCAAGGTAGTCCCTGCAACAAAATAAAAGAGAGGGTCAAACCACAAATAAAGAAAAAGAGAATGAAGGCACAATGAGCCAAAGTATACCAAGGCCCAAAGAAGCACGGAGCCTCTCTTCCTCTTCAAATGTTTTGAGGGAAGCCGCGATAGCCTCTTCGGCAGAGATACCTGTTGAAGAAGAAAGCGTCAGTAAAAGCATAATAAAAAAAGATAACCGCGGAAAGATACGACTGAAGTCTACCTAGCTGTGCGATAGTGATTAGTGCTGCTTCATCGCGAGCCAGTCGCTCGGAAGCCACAAGGGCAGCTTGAAGATCAGTATCATCTGCAGGCGCGATAAATAGACCCCCATTGGTCCCGTACTCACACAAGCCTTCGCTGTAGGGAGCATGGGGCTCCTGGCCGAGTACAACGTCGGCAGAAAATAGCGACTTCTTCTTCTTTTGTGAGCGAGCGCCGGCAGCCGATGATAAGAGTTTGCGCTTGGTGGGCAACTTTGGGCAACGAGTCTCGATCTCTGTACCCACGCCAGACTTAGGAGACGCTGCAGCTACCGCTTCTATAGGCACACGAGAGAGAGGCTTATCAGAAAAGGCACGCGGGACCACAACCGCAGCAGCTTCTCTCAAGGAAGGATGAATAATGGTCCGTCGCTTCAAAGGGATAGCTGGATTGCCAGCAGGGACAGCACCCTTGCGATCGAGCAGTAACCGCTTTTCTTCCCTAATAACAGCACCCATCGCATGCTGGTACCACGCCATGTATACATTCAAGATTTTTGGGACCCAGCTCGGCTCACTGATAAAAAAGTTGGACCCGGTGTTTAGCCGCATGAAATGGTGCAGCGCGCTACGGATACCCTCCTCTGTAGCAACCGGCTCAGCTAAAAAGGCCTCAAGCGGGACACCCTGATTATAGCTTGATTGTTGAGCAAAACGGTACGGGTTGTATCTCATGAACAATGCCGAATTGTTCTGCTTAAACACTAAAAATCCCGGCTTGATTGAATATAAATGAAGAATCTCCCGAGCTTTCAAGGTAGAAGTTCCATCTTTGAAGGTGCCGCGCAGCGGCTACACCGTTTTTGTGGATTCCTTGCCGATGGTTAAGACCTTATCGACGAAGGTCATGCCATCCCCGACCGTACGCGGGCGAAGAACCAGATCCCGAGCCTCTCGCTGAGTCGGTTCCAAAGCGGAAGCGTCAACTAGCAGCATAACCCGAGAAAAGTTATAACTGTCGTAGAAACGGGGCCGCTTATGCACTCCGAAAGCGCCGAGCACATGAAGTTGGATCCACGACGTAAAATAATGCATCGGGAGGTTTACGAGCTGCACCCCCGGCTGAGTGGTGTCTGTTGCCAAGCTAAGGCCATGATACAGGTGAGCCAGCCCAGCGACCCCGACGGCCACTCGCATCCTAATAACCATTCGGTGAGCCGGATAGAAGACGGATGGCCTCATATAGCGATGGTGCATAGGAAGCACAAACCAGCTTAACCATAGGCCGAGAAATCCCAGGAAGAACGTCTCTTCATCGACGTCTGAGGCAGCAAGCTCTGCGAAGGGAACGACCGGGGTATCCGGAAGGAAGAAATTCTTTTGATCTGCTTCCGCCGTCGGCTGGTTATCCATACTAAAACTAAACGGGTCGTCGAGTTTGGTGAATCTCGCAGCTTGTTTTGATAAAACTTTCGAGCGGAGAAAGCGGGCGATGAAATATGCGAAGCTGACCCCTACCTTCCGGATTCGAGAAAAAAACCCTCATAAATATTCAACACCTTAATCAGACTTGGGAATTGATGTTGAATGGCATTCTCCGAGGTAAGGCCTATCACCACTGATTTGGTGGCAAAGATGCACTTGTCAGGAGGAAGTAGCTCCTTGTAATGTTCTCCCTTGACGGGTAAGCCGGAGATCTCCACGTACTCCTCCAAAGAGATTGAAACTTCCCGATCTGATAGAAGGAAGGTATGAATCGGAATATTCCATTGCTCCAAGAAAGCTTTGACCCACCATACAGGGGGTGTGGAATACTGGAAAAGAGACTCGTAAACTACGGGGTACAACCCAAGCTTTAGCGGCAGTGATTTCTTGGCCGACAAGATGTATTGAGCCCACTGCAAATAACCGGCTGGATGGCGAGAAGTCAAGCCTATCATGTACAGCTGTCCCCAAGAGCGCGACTCGTCTTGACATATGCGCCGCCCCAGAATATCTAAAGCCATCGGCGGCTGTACGGGTATCGTGGCTATAGAGGGCTGAAGGAGACCCTCCGAAGTCCAGTTGACCTCCTCTACGGCATAGTTCACTGGGGGTGAGTCGGCATAGTGGATCGCTGAAATGGGCTCCGAAGGCACTGCACAACAAAAGCTGTGCCGGCCTCGGATGATTTGATTGTACCACAACCCCCATAAATGAAGAGACTTCTGCGCCGGGTCGTGATCTTTGATCAGTGCAAAAACTTCCTGGTCTACGGGTGCGTCAGCAAATGCGCTCTCCAGACGAACGAAGGGGAAAGAAGTGTCGAAAGACATAGTACCTGCGCGAAAAGGAACAAGGTTAGCTGTCAATGCTACAATCCAAATTCCAACACTTGGTACTGAAAATTTGTACCACACTACAATGCAGTGGAAAGGGACCAAAGGGAACCCACCAAATCAAGGTGACGGCTCATCATTGATGAGACAGTCACTCATTAAAGAGGAAATCCTAAAAGGATTCTCATTTAATGAGAGGCTCATTGGGCCAAGGAGTTAAACTCTCTCGAGAGCAGCGCTCTACAACAGAAATCAAATCTGTCATTATGAGGGGAATAAAAATTCCTCAAGAATTCTAAAGAGCCATACTCTGGGAAGAAGATGGAACAAGCCATTAGAACCCTTAAAAAAGCAAAGCTTTTACAGAGGTAAAACCCCAAGATCTTTAAAGATCTGAAACACAAATCTTAGAAACTCTAAGAGTTCTTCATTAACGGGTTAAGAAAACCTAAAAAAGATCTCTTTAGATCTATGATCTAAGAAAGGGCAAAGCTCTGTTAAGAAACCCTAAAAAAGATTTCTTTAGATCTATGATCTAGGAAGAGAAAACCTCTGTTTTAATTAACGATTTGAAGATCTGTGATCCAGTAAGAGCAAAGCTCTGTTTAATGGGGTCAAACATGATTCTTACCAAATATTTTAATAAAGTTCTAACTTAAAGAAAGTTCTTGGGGGCAGAGATCTATGCTCTGAAGAGAGAATTCAATTCTCAGAAAAACAAGAAAGGGAGAAGATGAACATAAGTCATCTCAAGGGCCAAAGGCCCTATTTATAGGCGTTGGAAGTCGATCCGACTTTCAAGACAATCCAATGGTGGAAAGGCTGCCACCGCTGCACTCACGTGTGAGCCACGTGAGCGCAGCGGTGGGGGGGCATTTGTTTCCCCCAATCAGAGAGCAAAGCTCTGTTCAAAATTTGAAATTTGAACTGAGGCAGCGCCTCACGTGCAAAGCATGAGAGTGCTAGCGCCAAGAGCGCAAGCACTATGAGTTAAAGACTCTGAGGCAGCGCCTCACGTGCAAAGCACGAGAGTGCTAGCGCCAAGAGCGCCGGCGCTAAGAGTCAAAGACTCTGAGGCAACGCCCCACGTGCAAAGCACAAGAGCGCTCGCGCAAGAGCGCCAGCGCTAAGAGTTAAAAACTTTGAGGCAGCGCCCCACGTGCAAAGCACGAGAGCGCTGATGCCAAGAACGCCAGCACCATGAGTCAAAGACTCTGAGGCAGCGCCTCACGTGCAAAGCACGAGAGTGTCAGTGTTAGAACTAAATGTTCTCCACTATTGGATCAATGATCTAACCATCATTGGTAATGGTGCAAGTGTCCTAATAAGGATATGTCAATGCGTAGCAAGTAATAGGTGTTAGTTATATATATGCCCTAGAGGCAATTGTTGTACATATGATGTATATTATAATGGATGCTATGATATATATAGAGAGGACTTTCTTGCTCGTCATGATAGTATGCTATTTGGTTTCACTTTATCTTAACATGTTGACTTATATTAGTTTATTGTTTTACTCTCACATGTTGATAAAGCCCTTAGGATATGTACTCGACTACTGGGACTATGATGAGATCATACTAGTGGGGCCAGGATAGTCAATGAGTACATCCTATAACTGTTCCTAGTCGAGGGTGTGTCGAGACAGGGCATCGATACACCAGAGTAGACTAGCGTATACGCATCTTAACCCATATGATGGGCGATGGATGATCCCATATCCATCGATGTTTGACATCAAGGATGGTGTACGGGTGCTCAGTGGAGACTGGGTACACTGGACGGACTCACCGAGAACTCCCAGATGGTATTATACCTCACGTCAGATGGCAGTTCTCTGGTGACACTGGTACAGGTTGGTCTGTAGACCCGAGATCGTCATAGAGTCTTGTGTGATTCCCACCGTGCTTTGATTTTCACCTTACCACGTCCAAGAGGGCGTGCAAAACGGTGGCTTTTGGGTACAGTCCTGAATCACATGGAGGCAATGAGCGATAGGAGGGGATTCGTCTCTCCCGGTATAGGGAGTTAATGTTGTGCTGTGTTCGATTGGCTATAACTGGAAGTCCCTGGCCAGGGCTGATTTAGAGATTTGCTGGTAAGTGTTACCAGTAGTTTCTTGACTCGTTATGAGCCTCACATCGACACGACTTATCGGTTACTGGGGTCTGACGTATACCACCCCTAGACTAGATATACAACATATCAGACGAAAAGACCGGACTGTACGGGAGTGTTACTGATTGGATTCACAGGAGAATGTACAGGCTTACTTGTTGATCTTCTGATCACTCAATACCTGGGTGGCTGTTACGTTTAGCTGACTGCTTGCAGCTTGTGGGTGTTTGATATGATCATCACCTGCTACCGGCGTATTGACGATTCTTTAGAGTCCTACACAGAGGTTTCTTGACTCAGGAAAAACGGAGTAGGAGCACATATGTGATATGTGCAGGACCGATGATAATACGATATGAGATACCGTATTCTATTCTCACGATATTTTGATATGAGCCGGGTCATCGGATCAAGTGTTTATTCGATGAATCGGTACATGATATATTAGTCGGTTATATGCGATATAGCCGGATTGTCGGATCAAGTATTGATTCGATAATTTAACGTATAATTATATATGTGATATATTACATTATATTATCTAATATTGGCTCGCTTTATTATTTCATTTTCTTACCGGATAATACATTGATATATATGCGATATATGTGTAACGATCTAGAAATCGTTTTGTGCTTGTTTCTGCTTTTGGGTGAAATTCAGCGGTATTGTCAGTTTTATACCGATTGCGATCAAACGGCCATATCGACTTACCAGCACCTAGTTTTGAGAAAATAAAGCTTGTGCGCATACTTTGAGAGTATATGGGACGTTTTGGTGCAATTTGAATTTTTCCCATTTTTAATGTTATTTTAATCCGGGTTGCACTTTTCTGGAAATCTTTTCTTTTCAACTTTTCTTAAAATTCCCTAAGTGATCTTAACCATATCATGTAGGATTGTGTGGCCAAGGATTTAAGAAGGAAAAAGAAAAGAAAAGAAAAGAAAAGAAGTAAGAAGAAGGTGCATGCATGTGTGTGTGAGTTTGACTTTGCATTTAATTGCATTAAATTGTGGAAATTGCAAGGAAATTGCCACTCTCTCTCTCTCCCTCACACATGGCCGAGCTCCTCTCTCTCCCTACTGCCTTGTGCAATTCTTTTGCTCATTTCCTCATATTTCTTTCACAAAACAATCACAACTCCATCTCTTTTCATAAAAATTACATCTTTGTGCATGCTTTCTCATTTTCTTGGCTTGGAGCATGCTAGCTTGGGATCTTGGTGTTCTTTTGGGGTAGGTAAACTCTTTTACTGTTATTTAAGTGCTTTTTAGTATAACTTTGCTGCTTAAATTCTGGTTAGAATGTTAAATTAGGGTTTGATACGAAATATCGTATTTTAGTGTCGGTTTGTGGTTTTGAGAACCTGCTTTGATCTGGGATGTTTACTGATGAATTCAACATAGTGTGAGTGTTGTACTAGGGGACCTGGAGCACCACCACCAAGACGAGCCCCATCCCACCGGCCTGGGCCGGCGACAGCAAGAGGAGGGGCCGGCGACGCCGGCCATCTTGTAGAGTTAGGGTGTGGGTTTTTGTCTGTAGGTGTCTGCTAGGGTTTGGGTTCCTCTGGTCTTGTTGAATTTGTTTAGTTTTCACAGTAGCAAAATCTGGGATCAAATGTGCAGTTTCTAGTGTTTCGTGTTCGTGCGATACGTGTTACGACACGCGTCGTACTGTTTTAGTGGTTTCGCTCTTAAGTCGTTTTCGTCGTGTCGCTACTCTCGTTAGCCACGATACGAACACTTAAGAAGTGTTTGTGTGTTGTCGTGTCGGTTAGATATAGCTAGTTTGTATTTCGTAGCTATTATTGATATATGTATATTGTTGTTGTTTATATGTTGCAGGTTCGCAGACGAGGACTACGGACACTGCCACAGGGGGATTCAGGTGGTAGACTTCTTCTAGCTTGGAGTGTGGGTGAGTAGATTTAACATCTACAGGGGAATCGCCCGCATGGCGTTATGCGTCTGGGCTAGAAACCTTTACCTTTGTCGCATATTCTATATCATGTTTAGAATTGCGCATATACCTGACTGCTTAGTGATAGTTGTGATTGGATTAGTATCTTTAGGACACTGCACTATTATTGACGGCTCAGATTGCGAGAGCACTGATTGGATGCCACACACACCGTCAATAATTGCCATGTCATACACGACCATATTTTAGAAATGCTATTGTATGGTTAGGGACATTGTGACTTTGATACATATTTCGTATTGTTATATTTAGACTTGACATGCTAGTTCCTGTTTACCTATAGAATGTTGTATCAGTAGGGCTAGATACATATACACCTAGGGACATGGATACAGGTGTACTTACATTCCATACTTTACCTATATTTGACAGGTATATTACATCATGACATTGATATTTCCATACATATTTATACCTGATAGGTATATCATATCAGCATACAGGCAGGCTTACATGTATTTTATACCTATACCTGATAGGTATATTACATCATGACATTGATACTTTCATACTTTACTTATACCTGATAGGTATATCACATCAGTATACAGGCATGTTACATGTATTTCATATTTATACCTGATAGGTATATCACATTATCATGTTATAGGTAGATACCTATATTACTGCTTTACGATTCATGTATTCATTTATATCTGGTGAATGCTATGCTGTTCTTTATACGCTTTCATTACAGTTTCATATTGCGTATATTTATTCATGGATTATCGCATTGTTATATGGATTTTTCATGATGCTTTCTGGATTTGGGACCCGTGGTAGTTCATGAAATTATGCATACATGAAGACCCGGTTTCCTTGAGATGATATTATAGCATCCACCATGAGATTTATCGGTGCGGATATATATCCTATGCGAGGAGGCGTCGAGAGCCGCATGAGGATACATGGTGGGGCCCGGAGGTACCCCGAAGCTAGAATGTTGTCGGAGTGAGCCGATGTCGCACTGAGGCGATGAGGCATAGGGGAGCCATACTTTCCGGTGACATTACCAGGGACTCGGCGGATATCAGGGGGATACCGTTGGGAGTCACGTGCGTATCGATACGTCGAGAGGCGAGGGGCAGACAGAGGCACTCGGGCTCTCGTGATAGCGTATGATACGTACATATCAGTTTTCTGTGTCGATGCTTGACACATTGGTTTTTATGATATTCCTAAATACTCTTGTATATATAACAGGGGATTGAGCCGCTGTTATATATGCCTTTACACCAATATTAGTGGAATGGGACGCTAATATATGTGTACTGCCCTCATCATATTTATATATGTCATTATATTTAGGATGTTAGAACTGTGCTAGAGATTGGACTTGAGACTCATGAGATTCATTGGGATTGGATGATGATATCGTACACACTAGAGATGTGAGATCCACTTAGTGTGGTACATATGATATATTGTGAGATATACTGAGATTGTACAGACGAGACATGTGAGATTCACTTGCGTTGTACATTTGATATATGGGAGATATACTGTTATTGTACATACTTGAGATGTGAGATCTACTTGACTTGTACATTCGACACTTATGTGTGATACATTTGATATTGTGTAGTTTGAGGAGATGTGACACTTAGACGATATGAGAGCGGATTTGGTGATTGATTGAGGATTGGGATGTTGATTTGTCTAGATGGATTGTGATCCTACCACGATGTCAGGATGCCGTGGAAATGACATATTTCACTCCATACCTCATCATTATATACTTGTGCACTATTCCATATATTAGGAGTACCTGTGAGAGTACCTTCCTGAGAGTTGCACATTTACTTTCTCATATCCCCAGAGCATGATTATTGCATACTGTTGTCACATTATTATTGCAGGATATATTGGTGGTACTTGAGAGTGTACTTTCCTTTATTACGTACTCATGACATATTATTATTTGAAATGGACATATATTAGATTCATGCTGTACGTTCATTCTCGCGATTACCTGCATATGTTATTTACTATTCACGAGTTGGCAACTCACCCCCGTTGTGCCACAGGTTTTGCTGGAGTTTCCCCAAAGTAGTCAAGGCAAGCTATTCAAGCTATTCGAGCTATTCAGCTTTTCAGCTTCACACTCATCTATCATCTTTTGGGTTGCGGATACCACTTCGCCTGTTAGTGTGCAGTTTTGCCAGGTGGGTTTATGTGGTTATCTGAGTGTGTTGTATATTCGTTGTATATTGTACTCTCCATCTATTACCAGTATGTTGTGACTTAGAGACTTGGTGAGGACGATTTGTATATATTGTGGATTTGTGGATTTTATACAGTTCCCTTCTTTTGTCTCTGATTTTCTTCGCTACGGCGTCGTATATTTGTTGTGGTGTTGTTTTCCGCCGTTGGGCGTGGATTTTGCTCCCGTTTGGGATGTTTTACATTATATACATGTTGTACCCTTTTTAGGGGCTGGTTTTATAAAGGAGGTGCTGCCAAAATTTTACAGAAAATGTGGACTATTTTAAAGAATTTGGATTGTGATTTCAAATATTTCCAAAACTTATTATTATCTTTTCCGTATTTTTATGGTTTAGATTTCTGGGTTTTGGCTTTCTTTTACTGCGTTACGTCTGGAGGCGTTGCGTAGTATTAGGGCCATCACGTACCTTTTTGAGTCGTGACAATATGTTAATTGTATTATTTTCTTTTGTTACAAAAATATATTATATATGTGATATATAATATTGTAACTGTTGCGCCACGGCAGCGCCCCGGCCGTCTATCCGAGGCCAAAATACGGAATCAAAAATTTTCCTTACTTAGAAACTGGCGCTACCGCGGACAAAGAAAACCCGGATCGTTAACCTTTAACCTATACTAGCTAACAAGAGATGGGAAGAGAAGTATACCGAGTGATCCGAGTCCTCCGGTCTTCTCGTCATCGTCCCGATCTCCCGCGGAAAGTCTTGTCTCCACATCGTCGCCTCCTCGCCGGAAGGGCACCACATCGCCTGCGTCTTTTACGGGCTCCCGCCTCAATACCGAGGCAACTCGGGCATGAAGCCGGCAACTCGACATGCTCAAGATATGCTGTAGAATGTGTAGTGTAGAGGCTATGTCTCATTTGGGGTTTGTTGCCTTTGAAGATGATGGAGGAATCAAGATTAGAAAAATGGTGCTTGCATTTTTCTAGCATGAAAATGAGATCAAGAATGAAACTCTCAAGATGAAGCTCTCCTCTTCTCTCTCTCTCAAAATGTCTTCAACCATTTCTTAGAATGAGAATGGTGGAGGAAAGAAATTACATAAGCAAGAGGGAGGTGAGTGTAGGAAAAGAGAGAGGGTGACCATATCCAAAACCTCATCATAACAATCTCACATCAACTCTAATCACAACTAATCAACAAAAAGCAAGTGATGAGAATGGTATCAAAAGATGCTTTCATGATAAATACATTTGCAAGAAAATCCTCCACAATGTGTTATTTGCAAACTTGCAAATAACCCCCTCCATCAGAAAAGTCCGGCCGGGAAAGAACAAAGGAAAACCGGCCGGAACGGAATGTAAACCGGCAACTTCAGAAAACTAGTCCCGTAATAAATTACAGGAAAACCCCGATACTGTGCATACACACCCGCATCTGTGTTCCGTCCGGATACAAATGCAATAAGACAAAATCTACACTGTACTATACTAGGATCCGGCTTAAACCAAAGCCGGCTAGTAATATCCGTCCGATCCTGATCCGTGCAATACCGCACGTATCTGATCGAACGCTGCCATATAACCATACGGCCTCTAGTACAAACCGTCCGATCCTGATCCGTGCAATACCGCACGTATCTGATCGGACCCTGCCATATCTCCATACGGCCTCTACAGCGTTTCGCCCGAAAGCTTGAGTAACTGAAAGTGTAGTGGACTCTAAAGACTCGTCAATACTATGGCTGTGGATTTAACCACTAGCACGTCAGAGGCATTAGCCAATACGTGACGGGCCACCAGCTATTGACCAAAAGGGACGTCGATGAGCGAACTCATCCTGACACCCAACTGAGCCTGTCAGTGATAATATACGTACAGTCCGGTCCGTTCGTCTATGAGCATCGCATGGCGGGCCTAGGGGGTTGGTAAAAGTCAGACCCCCAAAAGCGGTACAAGTCGTGTCGGAGTGTAGCCCAGAACACCCTGAGATACTACTGGAATACCTACCAGTAAACCTCCTGCCTCGGCCGAGGGCTTTGTGTAATGGCTCTCCTAGACACAGCGCGACCTCACCCCCAATACCGGGAGAGACGAACCCCTGAAGATCCGCTCACTGCCTCCATGTGGCTCGGGACTGTACCCAACTAAAACCTGTTTGCACGACTCCTTTGAGCCGTGGTAGGGTAGTAATCAAAGTACAGTGGGAACTCACACGAGACAAATGACGATCCCCAGGTCGATGAACTAACCTGTACACATGTCACCAGGGAACTGCTATCTGACGTCAGGTATAAGACCAACTAGCATGTTCCCGGCGAGTCCTGTCCGGTGTACTCATAACCCAATGAGCACCTGTATACATCTTAGGTGAACCAACTGACACCAGTGGCTTGTGAGACCGGCCACCGCCCCTCGTCGGGGTCTCGACTGTATACACTAGTCTACTCTGGAGAATCGATGCCCTGTCTCGAAACTCCCACGACTAGGGACCTTTTAAGGATGTGCTTATAGACTACCAGCTCCCACGTATATGATCGCCATCATACTGTTGGTAGTCAAGCAAGAATCCTAGGGGCTCTATCAACGTGTAATAGCGACATGTCAGGTCACCTAAAGCAGTACACGATGATAAAGATAAACCAGATAGCATACTATCATCTCGAGTAAGACTGTCCTACCGGGATAGGTCCTCCTTCAATCATTGCAATCACGTGCCTGTGATCCAATAATTGACTCTGAGGGCACTATCTCCAACAATCTCCCACTTGCACTCAAGGCTAATTATTGCGATGCCGCATACTCACAGCCCGTGTGATACCGAACACCCAACTCCTCTACTAGTCAGTCTCACAAAACCCGTTTGCGAAACTATTGCGTTCGAGGAATAGCCTCAGTGAGTGGATCCGCTGTGATGTTTCTTTCTATGTCTCTCTATATCTCAAGTTCGCGGAGAAAGCCATCTCCCGAAATGAGCAATACCCGTCTTAGAATGTCTGGATGTCTGATGGGACCTAGCTCATAAATGAACTCCAAATCCAAACTTCTTAGACTGTATCGTCAACTGAACTTAATCAGTATCCTGCGCCATGCCACCCTCAGTATTGCCTTGGACCACCTGTCCAAAATACTGCCCCTCGTCAGAGGGAAAAACTATAACTCTGACAACCTCCTTGTCGTCCATGTCACCTTGGAAGCCTGGAATGATAACTGTCTCCTAAAGGAGGCAGCCGTTATCATATCCCTAGAACATTCACTTATGATCTAAAAACGCTTCCGACTGTTTCTCCAGGATTGGATCAATGTCAACTTATTGCATCTAGTGCAAGAACAACATCTGGTGTGGTACTTGACATCTCATGATTGACTCAATTGCCTGAGCAAGTGATCTGCCAATCATGCACATCCCTCTCCCCTTTAGTCTGTAAGACACCTTTTAGAGAGGGTGACTCCATCACCTGCAGGTACACTACCGTGCCAGGAGTCGTCCATTCTAAATACTCTTAGAATGCTGTCAAGGTACCCTGATTGGGAAACCACCCAAATCTAGATCTAAAAACATAGATCTAGTAACCAGTATGTCTTATATAATGTCCAAGTCCCTTATGGAGAAACCACTGTGTGACGACCAAAGTATAACCGATCGTAGTATAGGAGTTTCTTTTCCTACTCTGTGTAGGTCATCCAAATACCAGGATATCACACCCTACTACCTTCTCAACAGATCCATCCCCTATTCTGATGACGTCAAACCTATGACTGTCACATCAGAAATAGATGATCTATCTCCGCTACATCAGCTTTAGTCTATAAATAGACAAAAGCCTGATGTCCACCAATGCTTCCGCTGCTCCCACTGACTACGACAACCCTCTGCCAGAGTCATATAGACGCGCACTTCTAAAACTAGTTTAGAACGACGCTATACTCATCCTCCTGCCGGGTCTCGCAGCCTGGAACAACAACAATGGCAAGTGTGGGTAAACAAGAACTTCCCTGTCACCGTCCTTGAGGCTACCGGAGTACCTCTCGGGTGCCTGAAGTTACCCACCTTATCTGCGGAGTGGCCAATGGAATGTCAAAACAGATTGAATCTTTAGGTTCCTTATCAAATCTTCAGTAATCGTTTGCGGTTCTGGAATCACTTCCAGTTCTACCATACTCCCACTACTGTTTTTGAAAAAAAAATCCATTTTTAATAAAACTGTGGCGAGTCTAGAACAATATTTCTATTGATCTGCCAGATGGTAGAAAGTCAACCCTCGTCATAGCCTGGGTCAACCCAAAAACAGCCATTACAGAAATGTGCCTTGAGTTGTCCAGTGTCCGGTTTTAAGCATAAGCCGGACAACTCCCCGTACCTTAACATCGTTAAGATATGAACTGTTTTATATCCAATATAGAAACAGAGGCACTGATTTAATTGAACCAGATTCAAATCATGCAGCTGTCTCCAGTGCATGTTAACTAAATGGAAGGAGGCCGATCAGCGTTACTCAACTTAGGAATGCTTCCAATTATGAGTAACCTGAAAGAGAAGCAATTTCTCTTTATCATTACTATCAACTGAATACCATAGACAAGTACCTACATCTTCGATCACATTGAAGAATCCCGATACTTGCTAGACCTGGTTCTCTACTCTATTCAAATACCTATAACTCCTCAAAACTTAGACCCTGTGTTTCTACGAAACACATGTCTAAGAACTAGAGAAGTTAAAAGTAAACAGAATATAGTATGAGGACCAACCCCTCTGTCCTAATGGACACTGGACAACATATAATACTCTGTATAAGTCCGCTGAGTCCAACAACTCTTTCACTGTGCGTCGTAGGTTGAAAACTGTACTTATGGTTAAGAAGAATTACACCGCTGTTTGATGCTCCTTACCTAACCATCCACTGATATAGGTAAATGTCATCGACATAATATCAAAAGGTATATCTCACTCTATGAAAATAGACGTACAGAGATATCAATTTGAAATTGGTGCACAACAGCGGATATTCAAAACCAAATATTTGCCGACCGGCAAACAGCCCAGATGATCTCCTCAAAAATCACCGATTACAACGAATCCCGATATAATGAGGATGATCACCCTATTCCCAATAACTTACTCCCACTCATCATCTGTAAAACCATACAGATGTGAGAATCATACCTGGTAAATACATACCCTGGAGCAAGTGTCTAATCGGGAAATCAGTTTTTATTTAACAGTACACAGTGAAACTGAAACATTGAAATGTTTCGATGGGGTATCCTGGTATTCCTAGTAATGCCTCTACCATTATCCAGATTCACAACTATAACCGTATAATTCTTTGTCACCTCTCCAAATCCCTTTATATGTCTTTAGTCATTACCGTCTGCACACCCCTTTAGGCCAAATGGTTTTCTTCCTTCCCTACCGTTCGGCACCAGCCTATGGTTTGGAAGAAGACTATCCAATAAGCATAAAAGGTGTACTGTCCTAATCCTAGGAGCACTCGCAAAGCGAGAGAAGGTGAAGATAAAAGACAACCGAATAAACCTTATTCCTATTTCTCCTGAACCAGAATCCATCCCCGAACTGGAACAAGTTCCTTTCGAGTTCGTATATAACCATACGATGGAGTATCCAAATAAACTGTGGATCTTCGTAGTGATACGGAGTGTCCTGGAGAAATACAAAGGTGATTTAGGATTGGCGAAGAAATACTTGGTTCGGTCGTGAATAGCAGTCGCAATTTACTTTGCCCTCTTACTAATCCCTTGCTTTGTCTTAACTTAATACCTTCTGCACACCATCGTTATGCTAATTGGTTTTCTTCATTCCCCACCGTTCAGCACCAGCCTAAGGTTTGGAAGAAGACTATCCAATTTGCGTAATAGGTGTACTATCTCCTAAACCAAGGAGTACTCGCAATGAGAGAAGGTGAAAAGAAAAGACAACTGAATAATCCTATTCGTTTTCTCCAGAACCAGAAACCATCCTCGAAGTCCTTCGAGTTCGTATATAACCATACGATGGTTTTGTCCAATGGAAGTGGACGTTCGTAGTAATACGGGGTGTCCTGGAGAAAAGGGTAAAAGTAGGAGTGGCAATGAGGTCTGCAACTCTGACAATCCAAAAGCCTGTGTTAAGAAGGTTCGGTCAACTTGGTCACTGAGTCAAAGTCCAGGGTCGGGTCAATGGTCGCTGCCAAAGAGAGAGAGAAAAGAAACACTCAGCGTGCACTCTAACCTAGATCAGAATGGTTATCACTTTGTCTAATCTGGAAACCTCCCACTGTACCTCAAATTCTCCTCCAAACCTGAAAGAAGAATTAGTCGGGGTCACCCGAGGAGTAAACTAACTCATCAGTGGGAATCGGGATCCAACTATCATCGTATGATAACTTGACGGAATCCACTCAAGTCACCACACTCCAGAAGGTATGCACATGCCTGGCAAGTTTCAGTTCTTTTGAAACTCCCGATGTGATTTTTTCCCCTAGGACCCAAGTGACCTTGACAATGCCAACATATCAAAGAGTCCTAGTCAAGTTCAACCCGTCATTATCTTGATTGCGTTAAACCCACCCGTACGAGTCCTTGACAATGTCAACATAACCGTACGACTGTCCTAACCAATCCACTTATCCATGTGACAGAAAAGTATTACACAGCTACCGAACACTACGCCTCGGCAATGCACGACATACGTAGCACGAATACTAAGCAATACTAATCTGAAATGACGGAGGGCTACGGATGGTTTTTGGCGAAAAACCTTTAACGTAATGAACTTGATATCGTTGAAGGAACTGGATAGCCTTTTATAAAAATATAGTGACGAAAACCTTTGCTAAAGAGGTCACTCCCGGTGAAGGAATCTCGGCTCTTTCCCCGTAGAATGAGGTGCAGGATATTCCAACTGAATACCACGATGCAAAGCAAAAGTAATCGGCTATAGTGAAGTTATTGCCCTGATGCAAACTTTTGTCCAAGGGGTCACTCCCGGTGAAGGGATCTCGGCCCTTGCCTCGTCGACTGAGGAGCAGGATATTCCAACTGAATACCACGATGCAAAACAAAAGTGAACGTCCTTGCAATAACAGCTTTTTGAAAAATTGTTCCAACAACATCAGAATAGGTTTGTTTATCTTGCATTGATCCGAATCAACGCAGTCCCATCAATTGATCACACCAATAAAGAACGAAAATAATGATGTACGTATATGCCATCCGCATTCGCCACTGGGTCCCGTCATCACCCGTTAGGTTACTTAACTAACGACAGAGCGGGGACTGGACTAGCGCGGATGCAAAACATATACAACATCTACTAATATATATACCAATATATTATATTCTCTCAAGACGTGATAAAAAGCAACATCACAGAAATGTACAGCATCACAGAACAATACAGATATCTGGGATCCCCGGGTTTCATAGAGCCGCTGCTGAAACCCGACGTTCCCGTGGTCGTGTGGATAGCCTGTGCAATGAAATCCTAGACCCCTACGGGCGCGGCAAGTCACCCGCCAAAACCTGAAGCGAGGCAGCCCCCTTCAGTACCGTGAATGGACCACCCTGCACTTCATGGAATCCGGTAACTTGGGTATCCCTCCTGGGTCAACCTGTACCCCCTACGAGTGCGGCGAATAGCCCGCCAATCCTAGAGTGAAGCCCCCTCCGTCTCAATGCCATGAGATGCGGGCCCGTTGCCCTCTAGAACCCGGCTATCCGTGCACCCCTCCGCGGGGTAATCCTAGTACAGAAAGTAAAATATACATACAACGGGTACATCGACCGCAACCAGGCCGTGCCCCAAAAGAATAATACAAACAGGCAGTGACGACAGTCCACATGTCGGACGCTCGCCCCGCAATATCAAATGTACATAAAACAACAAAACTGTACTAACATTGCATCCAGGCTATCCCCCACGACCGATCCGCAACATCACAGCATAAACATAGAACATCAACGTGAAAATCACGTTCGCAAATCCGTCTAACCGGGCTATAGCAGTTAGACAGGATTTACCGATCAAGTGATATTCACGGTCGCAGATATAATGTAAATACTGTGAAATAATGTGTTTAAAATATCCGATCGATCAAATAATTAACAAGTGGGCCCCCAAGCAATACTGTAGCACTCACAGAAATTCTGGGCCCAAATTTAATATTCCAAAACCCCCAAAATAAGCCCACAAGCCCACTGGAAAAATTGGACACAGTGAGGACACT
Source organism: Agapanthus africanus (assembly GCA_030015575.1). Taxonomy (NCBI): domain Eukaryota; kingdom Viridiplantae; phylum Streptophyta; class Magnoliopsida; order Asparagales; family Amaryllidaceae; genus Agapanthus; species Agapanthus africanus. The sequence continues at coordinate 422,040,645 of CM057338.1, read as the reverse complement.
GAAGTGCGGCGGAACCGCGGCCCAAGGGGGGTTTTGGCCGCGGTTCCGCGCTTGAATAATCGACTGACTGTGTCGAATTTTTACAGAAGTCTTATATATTCTTGTACATCAGTTTTATACAACCTGAAAAAATTTTTGAGCAAGAAAAAAATCAACAGAAAACTGATGTGAAGGAAAACGCGTATTTTTGGAATTTTGGTCGATCGGAAATGTAAAACACATTAGACAAAGCTAGACAAGGTTAATGGCGTGGCTCTGATACCATGTTGCGCCACGGCAGCGCCACGGCCGTCTATCCGAGGCCAAAATGCGGAATCAAAAATTTTCCTTACTTGGAAACTGGCGCTACCGCGGACAAAGAAAACCCGGATCGTTAACCATTAACCTATACTAGCTAACAAGAGATGGGAAGAGAAGTATACCGAGTGATCCGAGTCCTCCGGTCTTCTCGTCATCGTCCCGATCTCCCGCGGAAAGTCTTGTCTCCACATCGTCGCCTCCTCGCCGGAAGGGCACCACATCGCCTGCGTCTTTTACGGGCTCCCGCCTCAATACCGAGGCAACTCGGGCATGAAGCCGGCAACTCGACATGCTCAAGATATGCTGTAGAATGTGTAGTGTAGAGGCTATGTCTCATTTGGGGTTTGTTGCCTTTGAAGATGATGGAGGAATCAAGATTAGAAAAATGGTGCTTGCATTTTTCTAGCATGAAAATGAGATCAAGAATGAAACTCTCAAGATGAAGCTCTCATCTTCTCTCTCTCTCAAAATGTCTTCAACCATTTCTTAGAATGAGAATGGTGGAGGAAAGAAATTACATAAGCAAGAGGGAGGTGAGTGTAGGAAAAGAGAGAGGGTGACCATATCCAAAACCTCATCATAACAATCTCACATCAACTCTAATCACAACTAATCAACAAAAAGCAAGTGATGAGAATGGTATCAAAAGATGCTTTCATGATAAATACATTTGCAAGAAAATCCTCCACAATGTGTTATTTGCAAACTTGCAAATAACCCCCTCCATCAGAAAAGTCCGGCCGGGAAAGAACAAAGGAAAACCGGTCGGAACGGAATGCAAACCGGCAACTCCAGAAAACTGGTCCCGTAATAAATTACAGGAAAACCCCGATACTGTGCATACACACCCGCATCTATGTTCCGTCCGGATACAAATGCAATAAGACAAAATCTACACTGTACTATACTAGGATCCGGCTTAAACCAAAGCCGGCTAGTAATATCCGTCCGATCCTGATCCGTGCAATACCGCACGTATCTGATCGAAGGCTGCCATATAACCATACGGCCTCTAGTACAAACCGTCCGATCCTGATCCGTGCAATACCGCACGTATCTGATCGGACCCTGCCATATCTCCATACGGCCTCTACAGCGTTTCGCCCGAAAGCTTGAGTAACTGAAAGTGTGGTGGACTCTAAAGACTCGTCAATACTATGGCTGTGGATTTAACCACTAGCACGTCAGAGGTATTAGCCAATACGTGACGGGCCACCAGCTATTGACCAAAAGGGACGTCGATGAGCGAACTCATCCTGACACCCTACTGAGCCTGTCAGTGACAATATCCGTACAGTCCGGTCCGTTCGTCTATGAGCATCGCATGGCGGGCCAAAGGGGTTGGTAAAAGTCAGACCCCCAAAAGCGGTACAAGTCGTGTCGGAGTGTAGCCCAGAACACCCTGAGATACTACTGGAATACCTACCAGTAAATCTCCTGCCTCGGCCGAGGGCTTTGTGTAATGGCTCTCCTAGACACAGCGCGACCTCACCCCCAATACCGGGAGAGACGAACCCCTGAAGATCCGCTCACTGCCTCCATGTGGCTCGGGACTGTACCCAACTAAAACCTGTTTGCACGACTCCTTTGAGCCGTGGTAGGGTAGTAATCAAAGTACAGTGGGAACTCACACGAGACAAATGACGATACCCAGGTCGATGAACTAACCTGTACACATGTCACCAGGGAACTGCTATCTGACGTCAGGTATAAGACCAACTAGCATGTTCCCGGCGAGTCCTGTCCGGTGTACTCATAACCCAATGAGCACCTGTATACATCTTAGGTGAACCAACTGACACCAGTGGCTTGTGAGACCGACCACCGCCCCTCGTCGGGGTCTCGACTGTATACACTAGTCTACTCTGGAGAATCGATGCCCTGTCTCGAAACTCCCACGACTAGGGACCTTTTAAGGATGTGCTTATAGACTACCAGCTCCCACGTATATGATCGCCATCATACTGTTGGTAGTCAAGCAAGAATCCTAGGGGCTCTATCAACGTGTAATAGCGACATGTCAGGTCACCTAAAGCAGTACACGATGATAAAGATAAACCAGATAGTATACTATCATCTCGAGTAAGACTGTCCTACCGGGATAGGTCCTCCCTCAATCATTGCAATCACGTGCTTGTGATCCAATAATTGACTCTGAGGGCACTATCTCCAACAGTAACATGTTATGATTACAAATGCAACATGATTAGTGGAGATTAAACATGGTTAGGGTTTGATTTGGGTTAGCTTATTCATGAAGCTTCTAGAAGCTTTTCTTTTGTTTCTTTTGATTTGGGTTGATATTTTTGGAGATATTTTTCTAACCCCACCCACACCCTTTAACCCTGTCAAATATCTACAATGGTTAAGTCTTTCTTGACTTAACCATGGTTGCAATTGTAATGATAAAACATTTTCATTATTCATCACAAAAGGATTATTCATTCTTCTTCTTCTTCCTTGAGCTCATAAAAAGCTTTCTAGGTTTTTATTTTGTGATGGATTAGTGTGAGAATTTGATAATAAAAGAGAGCATAAATCCTACTTCATCATCCTCATCTAATCTAGCCAATTAGATTAGGGTGTTCACCTCATTAGTGAGTGAGAGCTTGAGTTAAAGAAACTTCAAGGTAGATCATCTTCAAGAAGGAAGACTACAAGCAAGTATGGATCATTCGGGGTGTGGAGCCTCTCTTGAGTCCGGGAGATCATGGATCGTGGCGAAAGGACTTCTACTCGGAGCTTATGAAGCGAAGGAGCGGACTACAAAGGTTGTAATCCCTATCTCTTAGTTGTAAAGATGTTTACTTGCATGTTTAACCCTAATAATCTAGCAAAGATCCTCGCTTTGGGTTGTTCGGCACGTCTAAATTTTAAATCGGGCATGGTTGATGCCTTAAAGACCCTTGCAAGAGTGCCTAGTAACCCTACAGTGGTATCAGAGCCTAGCTAGAGCATTAGGTGACGTGTATACGAAGTTAAAACTCCGATCGAACCCCGAAACATCGAACTAGACCCCCTCTCTGGAAATTTTCTAAAAAGTTGGTTTTTCCGTATTAAAAATACTCAAAAAATTCAGTAGGGAATTCTAAGGATTACTGTGCAATACGACCCCCTAACTCCCTCAAGTCGTCGCGGAACCGCGGCAGGAACCTGCTTCGAGCGGCGGTTCCGCGGCCGAACTTGGGTGTTAGGGTCTCGTGTTTGTATGGTTCATCCGTTGGTAATAATACATTATATTGGGTATTTTTAATCTTGCTCAAGTGTTGAGTTTTCTGTGGATATTTTGTAATCGTTGATTCGATCGGAAAGTTTAACTTCGTTCTATTTTCCGGATAATTTAGAAAGTACTAAAATGTTCGAACGGATATCAATAACTCACTTTTTCCCGACACGAAAAACTTTCAAGTGTTGAATTTTTCTTGAGTTTAAGTCTTTCGGAAAAACATGCAAGCATATATGTGGACCCTCTAGAAGAACGTAACGTTAACTCGATTATATGACCGTCAAAACTTCCACTGAACCCTATGGTTTGTGGTAGTTTGGCGTTGCCACATGTGAGGCGTTGGTTTGACCCTTCTACGGCTGGTTCACTGGGGCTATAACATATTCTAGGATTTTTTGAACTCCGCTCAAGTGTTGAGCTATTTGGAAATCTTGGGTATTTGATCATTCGATTGGAAAGTTTAATATTGTTTATTTATCTGGAATGTGATACAATATGTGGAATTCACATAGTAGGCATGAAATGCGAAGTATGTGATATTTCAGATTTAAGATGTCTAAAGTGATTGTGGATTCCAAATGTTGTAGTTTTACACTTTCTTTTCTGTGACCGTAAGCGTAGTATGTGGTGTATCGCCGGCTTCGTTGCTATACATCAACGACAATCGGGATACGCATACTTGCTTACGTTGATGATATGAGATATTATGTGTTGCTGTGATATATTATATTGGATCGTCGTGTTCTGAATAGCCGGGGGTTTTATGTGAGATGAGGGTTTTTATTTTCATTCATGTAAAATTCATTTGTATGTAATATTCTTTATTGGGGCACTTCCGGGTTGAGGTTGTTGTCACCTTTGTATATTATTTACTTTTCCGCATTAGGTAGACCCGAGGAGGAGAGCACAAGTAACCGGATTCTGGGGTCCAGTGGGAGGCCATCTCGAGGAGTCGAGACCGGGTTTCCTAACTCTAGAATTGGCAGTGTTACTTGCCGCTCTCGTAGGAGTCTAGGGATGTGGGTTTCGCTATTCATCGCGACCGTAGAATCCGTGTTTTATACAGGCTCGAAATAAAACACGGACGTCCTAGTATATCCAATATTTCATATGTTATCTTCTGCTGCAATGTTCTGTGATGAGATCATATTACTGCATGAGATGAATGCTTATACTATACATATATATATATGCTGATATATAAATATTTCTGCTTTCGTTTCTTCTGTGATGCTTAGGAAGTATAAGCTGATGGGATTTATTAATGAGATTAATAAAAAGAAAAGAAACCTAAAAGATGTTGTAGAATCAAAACTTTATAAAAAGGGTAGCTACAGTTTTGCATTGCATAGCGGTATATATGATATACCATGCACCTTATTCGATGAGGAAAGAGCCGAGATCCCTTCACCGGGAGTGACCTCTTTAGCAAAACTAGCAGATGCTACAAACTCACGGTTTAGTTTTTGAAAGCTTCTATGGTTCTTGCTTTGCACAGCGGTATATATGATATATCCTGCACCTTATTCGATGGGGAAAGAGCCGAGATCTCTTCACCGGGAGTGACCTCTTTAGCGAAACTAGAAAAGCCTCAAAAACACTACTTTTCAAAATCACTTGTTTCTACAACGATATCAAGTTCATTACGCTCATGGTTTTTCTGAAAAAACCTGCGTAGCCCTCCGACATTTCAGATAGGTAATACTTAGTATTCATGCTGCGTTTGTTGGCTTTCGTCAATGCGTAGTGTGCGGTAGCTAACTATTGCTTATCTGTAACATATGATGAGATTGGGTTAGAGTAGTCGTGCGGCTTTGTTGGCTTTCGTCAAGGGGCATACGGCTGGGTTTAATTCAATCAAGAAATGTACGGGTTGAACTTGACTAGCGGACTATGGTTTGTTAGCATTCGTCAAGGTCATAGCACGTTAAGGGCAAAATATTATTGAGAATTTGAAGTATTGAAATTTGCAATGAGATTGCATACCTCCTATGAGATAGTTGGATCCCGATACCCACAGCGAGTAAGAGTTACTCCTGGGAGAGTTTTACACAGGACAATTAGCCGATCAAGTAGGTGTCTAGAAAGGTGTTAACAGGGTTATGCCTCTGGAAAAACGAGGTTTACTTTAATTAGGTCCGTGCGAAAGCACGGGGAACCTCCCTCAAAGTACCAACACTGGCCTGGCTGAAAGATTGGCGAACTTGTAAGGTGTAATTAATCCCGGCCAGTCTTTCCTTTTAGGGTTTGAAGGAAGATTTGATAAAAACAGTGGGAGGCATCCTGATTAGATAAGATAATAACCAATCTAATCTTGCAATAGACTACGCTAGAGTGTTTTCTTCTCTCTCTCTCCAGGTAGCAACCATATTAGGCCTTAATCAAGATAATAACATGGATGTATTGACTGAACCCGCTTATTATACTGAGCAGGGGAACGTTGGTCCCGTTCTTTCTTATAAGTGTTATAAAACTGATCAGGGAATAGGAGAATATCTGGATTCTCAAGCCGTCCAAACGAAGAACAAGCATGTTGATGCACCTTCTTCGGGTGTGTTGGTTATTGAGAACTGTTTCTCAGTTCACCCTACGTCCTGGGTATTAGATACCAGATCAGGATCCCACATATGTAATTTGTTACATGGGCTATGTAAAGGTAAAGAGCTGGGAAAGGGTGATCATTCCGTAACAGTAGGGAATGGTATACATATTGCTGCCAAAGCAGTTGCCGAATATCACCTTATATTACCAAGTAGTAATACATTGATTCTGAATGAGTGCTATTATATACCGAACATGATGTGCAACATTATATCAGTTTCTTTATTAAGTAAAGAAGGATATAATTTTGTAATACAGGATAATGTTATGAACATCTTCCTAAATCAAAAGTTGATTGGATCAGGCTCGTTACATAATATCATATTCATTCTCAATCAAAATACAGTCCTTAATATACAAAACACACACAAAAGGAAATGTTCAGAAATGAACGAATTCTTCTTATGGCATTGTAGACTTGGTCATATCAATGCGACACGACTAGCTAAGTTACATAAGAATGGATATTTGAATCCATTCGAATTATCATCTTATGAAACTTGCCATTCATGTCTCAAAGGCAAAATGACCAAAACTCTGTTTAGTGGACACGGAGAAAGAGTTACCGAACTCTTAGGGCTGGTACATAGTGATGTATGCGGTCCCATGTCTGCACACGCCAGGAACGGTTCTTCCTACTTCATTACTTTCACCGACGATCTCTCAAGATACGGACATGTGTTCCTGATGAAACACAAGTCTGAAGCTTTTGAGAAATTCAGAGAATATAAGCACGAAGTAGAAAACCAAACGGGCAAAAGTATTAAGATCCTTCGATCCGATCGAGGAGGAGAATACTTAAGCAATGAGTTCCTAGATTATCTAAAAGAGAATGTGATTCTCTCTCAGCTTACTCCTCCTTATACACCACAGCACAACGGTGTATCGGAGCGGAGGAATCGCACCATATTAGATATGGTGCGCTCTATGATGAGCAATGCTGAGTTGCCTATTTCCTTCTGGGGGTATGCGCTTGAGACAGCCATACACCTATTGAATATGGTTCCTACCAAATCAGTGTCTACCACTCCATATGAGATATGGAAAGGGAAGAGACCATCTCTTAAATAAGTTAAGATATGGGGTTGTCCGGCCTATGTCAAAAGGCTAAATCCGGACAAACTCGAGGCAAGGTCTGTCCTATGCAAGTTTATTGGATATCCTAAACATTCGCGAGGGTATATCTTCTACGACTCCGAGGAGAAAAAGGTGTTTGTTTCTCGACATGCCACCTTTTTAGAAAAGGGATTTCTTATGAAAGAAATTAGTGGTAATGAGGTAGAACTGGAAGAAGTTCCAGCAACACAAACTACGACAAATGATTTGGTGGAACCAGAGGATTCAATAGTTCCCAACGAACCCCAGCCTCTTCGCCGATCTAGTATGGTTTCTCATCCACCTGAGAGATACTACGGTTTTCTCATTGATGGTGGGAGCGAGGATTGCATCATGGAAGATGATGACCCGACTAGTTTCGAGCAGGCCATCACGAGTGGTGACTCTGTGAAATGGCTGGATGCAATGCGATCTGAGATGGAATCCATGTACACCAACAAAGTATGGACTTTGGAAGTTGCTCCTGAAGGGGTAAAACCCATTGGGAGCAAATGGATTTTTAAAAAGAAAATTGGTGTAGATGGAAAAGTTGAGAATTTCAAAGCTAGACTTGTTGCAAAGAGTTTTCATCAATGACCAGGTGTGGATTATGACGAAACATTTTCTCCAGTGGCTATGCTTAAGTCCTTCCGGATCTTACTTGCCATTGCTGCATACCATAACTACAAAATCTAGCAAATGGATGTTAAGACCGCCTTTCTAAATGGTGATTTAGAAGAGTGCGCGTACATGACTCAGCCAGAGGGCTTCGTAGATAGTGGGAGCAGCGAAAAGGTGTGCAAACTGCTTAAATCCATCTATGGGTTAAAGCAAGTATCGCGGAGTTGGAACATCTGTTTTGATGTTGTAGTCAAAGAGTTTGACTTCATCAAAAATATAGATAAATCTTTTATTTACAAGAAGGTTGCAGAGAGTAAGGTTGTATTCCTCGTATTGTATGTGGATGACATACTCTTGATAGGAAATGATGTTCCTATGCTGCATTCTGTCAAGCTCTTCTTATCACAAAGATTCTCAATGAAAGATCTAGTTGATGCCTCCTGCATACTGGGAATCAGGATCTACAGAGATAGATCTAAACGGATACTGGGATTGTCCCAATCCAGGTACATTGACACCATACTAAAGAGGTTTAGTATGGAAGAATCCAAATGTGGGAACCAACCCACGATCTCTGGACCCACTCTCTCCACAGAGATGTCTCCCAAGACAGATTTGGAGAGAGCTCGCATGCAAGGGATACCCTATGCTTCGGCAGTAGGCTCTACATGTATGCGATGCTATGTACCAGACCCGATGTAGCATACTCACTAAGTGTAGTGAGTCGGTATCAAGCAGATCCTGGAGAGAGTCACTGGACAACTGTGAAGAACATTCTCAAGTACTTGCGAAGGACTAAAGAGATGTTCTTGGTGTATGGTAACGGAGAACTCCAGGTGGAGTTCTTTACCGATTCAAGCTTCCAAAGTGATAAGGACGACTCTAAGTCGCACTCGGGATTTGTCTTTACCCTCAATGGAGGGGCGGTGTGTTGGAAGAGTTCCAAACAGGAAACCATTGCAGACTCGACTATGGAGGCTGAATACATCGCTGCCAACGATGCTGCCAAAGAGGCTGTCTGGATAAAGAAGTTCATCACTGAACTTGGTGTGGTTCCGTCCATTGAGCATCCAATACCTTTGTATTGTGATAATAATGGAGCTATGGCTTTGGTCAAGGAACCCAGGTCCCATCAGAAGTCCAGACATATTCTGAGGCGGTATCACCTGATCAGGGAGATAGTTGATCGCCGGGAGAACGAGGTCAGGAGAGTTGATACCAAGGACAACACTGCGGATCCACTCATGAAGGCTATTCCCCAGATACAGTTTGAGAGATTATTCGGGATGCTAGGTATGAGATACTACAACAGCTGGTCTTAGTGCAAGTGGGAGATTGTTAGTTATATATATGCTCTAGAGGCCATTGGTGTACATATGATGTATATTATAATGGATGCTTGGATATATATAGAGAGAACTTTCTTGCTCGTCATGATAGTATGCTATTTGGTTTCACTTTATCTTAACATGTTGACTTATATTAGTTTATTGTCTTACTCTCACATGTTGATAAAGCCCTTAGGATATGTACTCGACTACTGGGACTATGATGAGATCATACTAGTAGGGCCAGGGTAGTCAACGAGTACATCCTATAACTGTTCCTAGTCGAGGGTGTGTCGAGACAGGGCATCGATACACCAGAGTAGACTGGCGTATATGCATCTTGACCCATATGATGGATGATGGATGATCCCATATCCATCGGTGTTTAACATCAAGGATGGTGTATGGGTGCTCAGTGGAGACTGGGTACACTGGACAGACTCGCCGAGAACTCCCAGATGGTATTATACCTCACGTCAGATGGTAGTTCTCTGGTGACACTGGTACAGGTTGGTCTGTAGACCCGAGATCGTCATAGAGTCTTGTGTGATTCCCACCGTACTTTGATTTTCACCTTACCACGTCCAAGAGGGCGTGCAAAACGGTGGCTTTTGGGTATCCCGAATCATATGGAGGGAATGAGCGATAGGAGGGAATTCGTCTCTCCCGGTATAGGGAGTTGATGTTGTGCTGTGTTCGATTGGCTATAACTGGAAGTCCCTGGCCAGGGCTGATTTAGAGATTTGCTGGTAAGTGTTACCAGTAGTTTCTCGACCCGTGATGAGCCTCATATCGACACAACTTATCGGTTACTAGGGTCTGACGTATACCACCCCTAGACTAGATATGCAACATATCAGACGAAGAGACCGAACTGTACGGGAATGTTACTGATTGGATTCACAGGAGAATATACATGCTTGCTTGTTGATCTTCTGATCGCTCAATACCCGGATGGCTGTTACGTTTAGCTGACCGCTTGCAGCTTGTGGGTGTTTGATATGATCATCACCTGCTACCGGCGTATTGACGATTCTTTAGAGTCCTATACAGAGGTTTCTTGACTCAGGCAAAATGGAGTAGGAGCACATATGTGATATGTGCAGGACTAAAGATAATACGATATGAGATACCGTATTCTATTCTCGCGATATTTTGATATGAGCCGGATCATCGGATCAAGTGTTGATTCGATGAATCGATACATGATATATTAGTCGGTTATATGCGATATAGCCGGATTGTCGGATCAAGTGTTGATTCGATAATTTAATGTATAATTATATATGTGATATATTACATTACATTATCTAATATTAGCTCGCTTTATTATTTCATTTTCTTACCGGATAATACATTGATATATATGCGAATATATTAATTGTATTATTTTCTTTTGTTACAAAAATATATTATATATGTGATATATAATATTGTAACATATTATGATTACAAATGCAACATGATTAGTGGAGATTAAACATGGTTAGGGTTTGATTTGAGTTAGCTTATTCATGAAGCTTCTAGAAGCTTTTCTTTTGTTTCTTGCAAAGATATTATGGTTGATATTTTTGGAGATATTTTCCTAACCCAACCCACACCCTTTAACCCTAGTCAAATCTCTACAACGGTTAAGTCTTTCTTAACTTAACCATGGTTGCAATTGTAATGATAAAACATTTTCATTATTCATCACAAAAGGATTATTCATTCTTCTTCTTCTTCCTTGAGCTCATAAAAAGCTTTCTAGGTTTTTATTTTGTGATGGTTTAGTGTGAGAATTTGATAATAAAAGAGAGCATAAATCCTACTTCATCATCCTCATCTAATCTAGCCAATTAGATCAGGGTGTTCACCTCATTAATGAGTGAGAGCTTGAGTTAAAGAAACTTCAAGGTAGATCATCTTCGAGAAGGAAGACTACAAGCAAGCATGGATCATTCGAGGTGTGGAGCCTCTCTTGAGTCCGGGAGATCATGGATCGCGGCGAAGGGACTTCTACTCAGAGTTTATGAAGCGAAGGAGCAGACTACAAAGCTTGTAATCCCTCTCTTTTAGTTGTAAAGATATTTACTTGCATGTTTAACCCTAATAATCTAGCAAAGATCCTCGCTTTGGGTTGTTCGGCACGTCTAAATTTTAAATCGGGCATGGTTGATGCCTTATAGACCCTTGTAAGAGTGCCTAGTAACCCTACAATAGAATGCACATTATAATGCTTATGCATAAATTATGAATGTATATGTATATAATATAAGGTTTTATAACTAGAATCTAGCCATCGGCGCTTAATGTTATTCAGGCGATTCCACTGTAGATGTTAAATCTACTCACCGGAACGGTCTCGAGCTATTCGAATCCGATCACCTCCTTCCCTTTCCTTACCGCATCCGAAGTCTCCGCAATCGATCCTAGCATCAAACAAAAACTTTAACACATAAGGCTAAAATTTCGATATAGCACGTACACATACACTACACGAACGAACTAACTTCCATAAGTTATCACGTGTGAATTTAGTGTGTTAAACGCGTGCAACAACGTCTAAGGCTACCCCTAAGAGCCGTTAACCACACAAAACACTAAAACTAGAATCGGAATATCCGTATCGCATGTTAACATATCGCCTAAAATAGGGTAAAACGGTCCCAGATTTTTGTGTATACAAAATTAGAAAAAGTTGCATACACCATAGGTCTAATTAGAGTCCTAGAAAGGCCCTGACAAAAACCCACACCCTTACTCCCCAGAGGAGCCACAATTTGCGGCCAAAACTAATAAATTGTCGTCCAAGACTTGGGGGAATTGGCTTGGGTTTCGAGGATGCACTCAGGGTCCTATAACAAGTTTTCAGTAATTGCAACTTATTTTTGTGATCACTGGTTTGATAGCAGATTTGATTTGGAACCCCAACTATTAACTAAATATAAGTTTTGACACTAATTAGAACATTAGGGTAATTTAGTGTAAACTTAATGTTTAAATAAGGATATTTAGCACAAAAGCACACTTATCTACCCTAGTTTACATTATAGTTAACCTAAGAATTATCACAACCCTAAAAAACCTATCTTTAAGTCTTAAATATCACAAAACATAAACTTTAATTAAGATTAGGAGTTGTTTAAGCAAGAAGTTTGTTAAAATAAGGATACGGTTGGCTCATTACCTCAATATAGGCTTGAGAGAGATCCTAGGCTTGCAAGACTTCAAGATGGAGGTTTTGGTTCCAAAAGACCCATGAAGAGATGATATAAGGATTTTGTGGTGATTTGTTTGGGCTTTAAAGAAGTAGAGAAGGATTTGTGATGAGAGCTAGAGAGAAAAAAGAAAAGAATGAAGAAGAAGTAACGAGGAAGAGAAAGAGAGAGAAAATGTGGATGGCTAATATTAGCCATCCACCATCCATTCCATCTATTTCCCTCGTTAAATGCACCCATCAAGCCCCGGTACCTCCATGTCTCATATCTCATCAATATTTTCTTTTCTTTTCTTTTTATAAAATCATGAAATTTGTTAATTATTTGGAAGCAAAATAGGGTTTAAGTTGTCATGGCTACAAAACATGTTTTAACCTAAACTAATATGTTGTTAAAACTAGATTAGCATATACATATGTGTGCACATATAATTAACAAAATAAAAAAAAAATAATTGAATAAAATATGTGAAAATAATTACTAACTAAGTTTTATTGAAAACTTATATTATATCGCTTAATTAATATATAATTAACTCTAATCACGTTTTGACGTTACAATTGCCCTAATGGGTTAGTTATAATAGCATAGATTGTTAAGGCATGAGTAGATTAAATAACACACAATGATCTTGTAAGTCGATTAAATTGCCCAAAATAAATTGATTATGTTGTTTTGGAGAAATTGTCCTTCAAATATGGTATGTGATATTTTTAAAGTTTAATGGTGCTATCCTAAAAATCTTGAAAGTTTGATGATACTTTATGAAATTTGCCTCACTCTCTTGAAAACCAAAACCATGGCATGCTTGTTAGTCCGTAGTTGGAGATACAATGAATATGTAACTCGTTCGGATTTAACTGGTGATAAAGCACATTTTTTTACTTAGATGCAGTTTTTACTAAGTATTTAAGAGAACTTTGATTGATCAGACATAGTTACATAGTTGCATCGTGATAACTATTTTCCATTTATTTCAACGTTTCAATCGCTGCACCTGAATGTTATGCTTCACTAAAATTTAAACCTTAAAATTTATAACGTAAATTAGAGTTTTAATCTTTTGATATGTTAACGATTCATGAAATCAACTACATGCGATGCTATTTAGATGATGGGGAAACTCTAGACCCGCTAATAACACTTGCCAAATGAGCCCTCGAACAATGATGCAAAACGACATCAAGTGTAAGAATCAACAAAAATATAAAAGAAAACTCCAAAAGGGTCTTCGGAATTGAGATTAAGCTTTTCTGATGCTTTTAGTTTGACAGCAGATAACAAATGAGGTATGTGAGTCTCCAGCATGATAGAAAGCATATCAGATTAGGGTTTAGACAGTAACTGCTGTCTTCCAAGACGGTTATTTAGGGGCTGTTTGGTTGCAAGATTATGAAATCTGGATTCCTAAATAGTACGGTTGAAAATTTCTGGATTTGGTAATTTGTTGTTTGGTTGGTTTTGGATTCTTAATATTGGATTTGTACATTCGTGTAATTTTTGTTTGGTTGATGAAAAGAAAATAGAGTTTGGATTTGAGGATTTTAGAGAAAGATAGATAGAGAGAGGATTATTAAATAAATAAAGTATATAGGTCCCATCTAAGAGTATAATGAATAGTACCAAATTCTTGTAAATTCTCAAATCTTTTTAGGATTCAAGAATCCTTGTTTAATGGTGGACCCTCCGTAAAAAACAGAGGAATCCTACAAATCCAAATTTCCCAACCAAACACAAAATTACGGGACACTCAGATTCCACCACCCAAATCTTCATAGTCGAACTACCAAACAGGCCCTTACGGGATCTCCGCAGCATGTAAAACTATTCCGAAGGGACACCGTATACCCTATGGATTCCCCATATCTAGACAAGCAGCCGTGTCAATCTCACCCCTGTCCTCTTGCACGTGCCTCCTCTTTAATCAAAACCTCACCCAAACACAACCCACTCCTACACACACTGGGCCCCACCCACAACTCTATTCCTATGGTCCTAAAATCGTTCTCATTTCCTGGTCCTTTTAAAGCTTTAAACCCCAGCCCCTCTAAATATTAAGAACCCGAGAGAGCTCATCAAACCCTAGCCCATGGCGAGGGACTCGAGCTCGCAGCATCGGCGGGGCCCACGCAAGGTGAAGCTCCTCTGCAGCTTCGGCGGCAGGATCCTCCCCCGCCCCAGCGACGGCGCCCTCCGCTACGTCGGCGGCCACACCCGCATCATCTCCGTCCCCGGCGACATCCCCTTCGACTCCCTCATCGCCAAGATGTCCGAGATCAACGGCGCCACCGCCGCCGCCGTCCTCAAGTACCAGCTCCCCGACGAGGACCTCGACGCCCTCATCTCCGTCTCCTCCGACGAGGACCTCGAGAACATGATGGAGGAGTACGAGAAGCTGGTGGAGTCGGATCCATCGGCAAAGATCCGAGCTTTCTTGTTTTCGCCGGAGAATTTGGGGGATTCCACCGCCGCCGCCGCCGATTTGAGCGACACGGGGCAGAGGTACTTCGAGGCGGTGAATGGGATCGGGGCGTCGAATGAGAGCGGAAGCAGCAGCGTTGGGAGCTTGAAGAGGAAAGATAGCGGATTGAGCGCTGGATCTTCGAATTCCGAGGGTTTTAATGAAGGTACTGCTGTTTCCCCCCAAAATAATCTAGGGTTTGGGGATCTCTTCAATAACCAGGGTGTAAATTTAGCCCCTTTGAAACCTAGTGAGAATTATAGTAGGATAGTGCAGCAGCCCTTGTCGCAGCTGCCGCCGTTGCCTCCGACTTTTCAAAATGCGCAGAATTTACAAAATGTGGAGGCTTATGGACTGAGATCGGATGACTGTTACATGTGTCAGAAGATGCTGCCACATGCACATTCGGATCCCATAGCCCAGAATGCTGGGAACGGGTCTCCGGGCATGGGGAATGAGGCGAGCCCGGTGTTTTATAGCCAGCGGGCTGATGATGTGATGATGTCTCAGGCTCCTCCGTTGACTTTGGGTAACAATGTGGCTGAACCTAAGGCAGAGAGTCAGTTAGGGGCGTATGGTTTCCCACAAATGATGGAGAATGTGGATCATTCTAGGGTTTTTGTACCCTCAGGTTCGATGGGTCTGTCGCCTGATGCACAATCTTCGTATGAGTTGTTCTTTGGGAATTTTCCGCAGGCTCATTATCCTGTCAAGCCAATTGGTAATGATGTAGGTTCGGTTAGGAATGGTGAAGGATCGCCGGAATATGCTAATGAATATGTGAGGCCTAACAATGGTATGATGGAGGGGCTTCATATAAGCCCTACACCGTCTTCCGGGTTTAGTGGGCAAGGAAATGCAGTTGTCATGCCAGAAACTTCACCTTCGGTTATCGACGGTACTTATAATTTTGGTTACATGCCCCAAGTTATGTTGTCCAATGGACAATTTGCGAATGCTGGGGTTGTTCAAGAGAGAAACTATGTTAGACCAACCGATCAACTGTCACCAACTACTTCTGATGGTACCTACGTGCACAATTTTCATGCCATTGAGCCCGGGCCATTTCCCCATCATCTAGGAGTAAGAATCGAACCTCCGATGCCTAGTGAAGGATTGCTTGCTATGCCCACGTACACTTCTGGTATCGATTCTACTCAGTTGCACTCAAAAGATTTGCTGGATCAGCTAGTTGTTCCTCAGAGCAGCAATGTACCATTTGGGCTATCGAATGCTGCTACTACTACTTCTAGTCCTTTGGGGGTTGGGGAAACTTTTCAAGAACCATTGCCCACTGACTCGCTTTTTTGCAACCAGGACCCTAGAAAGATCTTAGGTGGTGCACATCCATTGCCTCCAAGACCTAAAAGGGTAGCAAGCAGAGAATCTATTGTGCCGAAAGTTTCTGGTATGCAAATCCATTTAGGGAATAGCACTGAATCGGATATTATTGCATTGCTCGATGAAGGTGGGCTTCACCCCTCACAGAATTCCCTAAACAAGGACATGCATTTTGATCATACTCATCCAATGAAAGGTTGGTTGATTCTTTATTCGTTTTTATGACGACCTTTTTATTTTGGTTTTAACTTTACATGCATTTGACCATGCGGCTACTGCTTTTTAAATTTTAAAGGATCAGGGGATGAACAAATCAAGCAAGATTTGAAGGCTGTTGCCGAGGGTGTAGCATCTTCAGTTCTTAATACATCTTTAGCGCCTGCTCCTGTTTTCTTTGTACATGATACAAAGGAGGTTAACACCGAGTTTAAGGATGAAAGAAAGATTTACGAGGTTAATACTGATAGGAAACTAGAGGTGAGATAGATATTTTTTATTCCTTTTTTACAATATTACGAGGTATCATATTTACTGAACTTAATTGCTTTTTTCAGGATAACAAGCCCAAAGCTGGTGTTCATGTCACAGATGACATTGGACGGTTGCAGGTTCTACTCTATGCTTCTTTAATGTTTTTCCACCCCCCATATGTTTAGTAACCTTATTTGTGATTGTATCTGGCTTAATTTATAGATAATAAAGAACGGCGATCTTGAGGAATTGCGAGAACTGGGATCTGGAACCTTTGGAACTGTGTATCATGGCAAGTGGAGAGGAACTGATGTTGCAATAAAGAGAATCAACGATAGGTGCTTTGCTGGGAAGCCTTCAGAGCAAGAAAAAATGGCAAGTTCCCAACGATAAGAATATATATGTGAATTTTCATTTTGTCAGTGAGTTTGTATTTATGTTTGTGCATAGTTATATCCAGAGGGCCGACTTTTGGAACGAGGCCTGCAAACTTGCTGATCTGCACCATCCAAATGTTGTGGCATTTTATGGTGTTGTTTTGGATGGCCCTGGGGGTTCTGTTGCAACAGTAACTGAGTACATGGTTAATGGTTCTCTTCGAAATGCTTTACAAAGGAACGACAAGTATGGAAATTTTCGTTACGTCATACATTATTTTTTACCTTGTAAATTTGAAATTTTTCTAGTTCAAAGCATAATGTAATTCTCGTAATCTACAGGACACTTGACCGGCGCAAACGGCTTTTAATAGCAATGGACGTTGCATTTGGTATGGAATACTTGCATGGAAAGAATATTGTACACTTTGACTTGAAAAGTGACAACTTGCTTGTCAATTTGAGGGATCCTCAGCGCCCTATATGCAAGGTCTGTATTTGTTTTCGGTTTTTCTGTTTAAACCTAATTACATTTGGTGTTGATGGTCTTCTCTTTTATTGAGAAAGGAAGGATGTTGTTATATAATATTATAATTGCTTATTGAGATAAAAAGTTCAAAAGAAGGTTGGAAAATCTATTTCCTCCGATAGTCTTGAATAGGCAACCGAATCTTATTGTAGGTTCTAAGCTTGTAAGTGTGGAAGTGTTGAAATATTAATCTTTGTAGTGATAGATTCAAAGTCGAAAAGTACATGTGTACTAGAGTTAAATTTAGGATCTTGTAATTGTTGAAATTGATTGCAAATTCGGAGCCCGAGATCAAAGACCCAATAAAAGCCCAAGGAGGAGAAGCCCCAGAGAAGCCAGGCGACTGGGGCAGAATAAGAGTTGGACTAGGATTAGTTTGTACTAATTAATCTAAGTTTAAACTCCAAGTTATTTATAAGTCTCTACTCCTCTCACATCCTATAAATATTAACCCTAATCAATACTGTAACCCAATTTTTTCCCTGCGGCTGCAAAAATCAAGTGCGGCATAATAATTAAAGCAGAAGGTCCTTTTTAGTGGCGGCTGCGGCTGATTTCAAGGCCAGAGAGAGAAACAAAGAGGATTTTAAAGTTGGCTGCGGCCAAATAAAATCTGAGAGAGAGAGAGAGAGGTAGAGAGATTTGTATAGAGAGAGATTACTGTATTTGGGTGAGATCGAGAGGGCAGAAGTTCTCTTGTAATTCTTCGTCGAATAGTGGAAGGAATTCGTTGTCGGTTTGCAGGATTAAGTGCACGTGCGTACCGAACCCGGGTAATATCTTGTGTCCTTTGCTTGATGTGTTTTTTCTTTAATTACTTATTGCTTTTGTGTAGTTGCTGCGTTTGATCTTTTTCATTAGTGCCGATTCATGCGTATCGATTATTCGCTGCGTACTTTGGTGCCTATTTTTCACAACAGTAATCAGTGGTCTTGCACACACACATTAAATTATCAAGAGAAGTAACAAAAAAGAGTTAGCAGTCCTGTAGGCATGTGACCAATTTGTACACTCGTAGCAGCTTGAAGATATGTTGTATTACTCACTATATAGTTGTCCTATTTTTCTGTGTATAAACCCAAGGGAAGCTTGGGTCTCTGGGCCTCTCACAAGATATGTGCAAGCATACTATTTGCTCTAATTTAATTGTGCGTATTATTTATATTAGCATTTGGTTTGTCCATCCTGTTCAATATATTTTGCTCTTCAATTTTACCAAATTTGCTCCAACAACTCTCGGATAAATTATTCTTTGTGGATCTCTCTCTATAATGTTTTGACAGCATGCAGGCACCACATCTAGAATTTAAAAGTAATCGGATGAAGTTTAGTTTTTTGTCACCAAAGATCAAGTACTTATCCTTTTTGCATTAGTTATGGATGAACTTATTAGACAAATTCAGAATGTTCCCATGATTTATTTTGTTAGCTTAGCCGATGATATTATTTTAGTAGATAAATTCAAAGAAAAATAAATTCTAAAGTAGAAAAATGGAGAGATGAATCTTAAGGATTTAGAATTAGCGGAAGTTGGAATGTAACTTTAGCAAAACAACGTGAAGAGATGGACGTACAGTGCAAACCGTTGGTCAAAAAATATCTAGAAATAACCATTTTCATTATTTAGGATCTATAATTAATAATGATAGAGAGATCGAGGATAATGTTGCGCATAAAATAAAAGCGGGATGGTTGAAGGGGACGAGTGCTTTATGAGTGTTATGTGATCGTAGCATACGTTTGAAATTGAATTTTTTTTTCTATAGGAGGGCTATAAGGTCAACACTTTTTTTATGGATCAGAGACAATTAACAAACATGTCAAAAAATGAGTGTGATTGAAATGAAGATTTTTAGATGGATAGGCGGTGATACATTAAAAGATAGGATAAATAATGAGTGTTTTCATACTAAGTTGGAGATCGTTTCTTTAGTGGATAAGATGAGAAAGAACCAATTGAGATATTTTGGAGTCTTTGGATAAGTGCAACGGAGACTGGCACATGTCTCGGTTAGAAGAAGTGACAAAATTTTGGTTAATGACATAACTAGGGATTAGGGTAGGAGCAGACATAGAAAAACGTGGACAAACACGATTAAGAATGATATGGCAACATTGTCAGGTGTCAATGTAACCGAGGAGAATAGAGCAGAATGAAAGAAGCAAATTCATATAGCCAACCCCAAAAGTTTGGGATTAAGGCTCGTTGTCGTCGTATCTTTATTAAAGCAATCATATAATACACACTACATTAAATCAGATTGGTAAAATATTAATATATTATTACCATAGCTATTGTTTATTGGGATGTTGGTTTATGCATGTGATTAAGCATCTATTTATGTATATATCAGCTATCTAGCATTGCAATGAAGATGGGGATTATTGTGGGAGGAAAAAATGGCAAAGAGTATTTCTTATTGATTCTTTTAATTTACACTTGTAGTTTGTAGGATGGTTTATGTAACACAGCAGAAGACATGATGCATGTTTTTGTTCCTTAATATTAGCGGTTCATTGTTTGCAGAAAATTTGCCTTGTCTTATTGGGTATGATACTATCCATGAAGGTTTTGGTTTTGGAAAAAAAAATGAAGCAGGAAGATCGATTCTAGATTTTGCCTTGTTTTTATGACTTGATCTTAGCAAACACCTGGTTTAGGAAAAGTGTCTCACCTTATCATCTTCAGAAGCAGATCGAGTGCAAATCAAGTAGATTTTTTTCTGACGAGAAGGATAGATAGAGCTTGTTGCATCGACTGTAAGGTAGTCTTATGTGAGAGTGTAACCACTCAATATTAGACTTTTAGTTCTAGATTTTCGATTTAGATGAGGACATAGGAAAATTAGATGTAAGGTAGAGTCTAGAATTAAGTGGTGGCGACTGAAAGGAAGTAACCAAAAAGTTTTTATAAATCGTCCAGCTCAAGAGGCGGATTGGCAGTCAGAAGATAATTGAGACACAACAAGAAACAAGATGACTAGTTGTATGAAGAGAGTAGTTAGAGATTTTCTTGGTGAGTCGAGAGGTGTTGCTCCACCATCTAAGAACACATCATGGTGGAACGAAGAAGTGAATACTGCTATTAAAATCAAGAGAGATTCTTATAAAGATTTGAAGAAAAGCAGAGATGCAAAGAGAATTGAGAAGTATAAAATGCCTAAAAAGGAAGTTAAGAAAGCTGTTCGGAAAGCTAAAACTAAGGTCTACAAGGTGTACGAGAAGTTGGACACTAAGGAGGCTGAAAATGATATATACAAGGTTGTTCGGATGCGGGAAAGGAAGACTAGAGAATTATGTGCGGTGAAGTGTGTCAAAAATGAAGGTCAGAAGGTTTTAGTTCGAGATGAGGATATCAACGAAAGGTGGAGAGATTATTTTGACATATTGTTTAATGAGTGCTTACTAAGAATTTGGGTGGACTTGTCATTCAAGCTAAACATATAAACCGTGATTTCACGCGCAAAATAAGAACACTTAAGCTTAAAGAGGTTTTAAAGAGAATGAAATAAAAAAAGCGGTTGAGCTTTGGAGATGCTTAGGAGAGATTGGCGTTAAATGATTGACAAATCTGTTTAATAAGATTTGGCTTAATAAGATTTGGCTGAGCAAAAAGATGCTAAATAACCGGTGGAAAAGTATCCTTGTACTTATCTACAAGAACAATGGTAACATTCAAAGTTGCTCAAACTTCCGTGGAATAAAACTTATGTGTCACACCATGAAGTTTTGGGGGAGAGTGATTGAACACATGCCAGATGTTAAGATAACAGAGAACAAGTTTGGGTTCATGACTGGACGATCGACAACAAAAACTATTCATTTACTCCGTCAACTTGTTGAGTGTTTTCGAGAGTCGAGAAGATTTGCATATGATATTTATTGACTTGGAGAAAACGTATAATAAGATACTTAAAGAGGTATTATGGGGGACAATGATGAAGAAGGGGATACCAGTTAAGTACGTCGACATAATCAAGGACACCTACGATGGAGTAGTAACAAATGTCAGAACTTGCGGCGACCTAACAAGTGATTTTCTGTTTACAATTGGTTTACATTAAGGATCTGCATTAAGTCCATTCCTGCCCACCATCGTGATGGATGAGCTTATTAGAATTATCCAGGATGAGATACCTTGGTGTATGCTATTCGCTAATGATATTGTTCTAGTAAATGAGATGTAAGCAGGGGTTAATACCAAATTAGAGTTATGGAGGCGAACGTTGAAATCTTGGGGGTTCAGATTGAGCAGGTCTAAGACAACATATATGTATTGCAAATTTATTAAACAAAGAAGTCGAGACCACAGTGGTATAACACTGGATGGGCAAGAGGTATCACCGAACAATCAGTTTAGATATCTAGGTTCTATCATTCAAAAGAATGGGGAGATCGATAGCGATGTCAATTAAAGGAACCAAGCTGGTTGTTTGAAATGGAGGAGTGCAGCATGAATTTTGTAGGGATTTTGTGCGATCGTAACCTTCCGTTAAGGTTGAAAGAGGAGTTTTATCGGAGCGCTATTATGACTGCCTTATTATATGGTACAGAATGCTGAGCTTCTAAGAAGTATCATACACAGAAGTTGCACGTAGCGGAGATGCGCATGCTTCGTTGGATGTGCGGTAACACTAGAAAAGATAGGGTGCGAAATGAGGATATTCGTGTAAAAGTTGGTGTAGCACCCGTGGAGGAGAAGATGCGGGAAAACATGCAAAGATGGTTTGGTCATGTGCGACGAAGACCTATGCAAGCACTGGTTCGACGAATGGATACTCTCGATATAGGCAATGCCAAAAGGGCGAAAGAGAGACCAAAGAAATATGGATGGAGGTGATACGAAAAGATATGATTGCCAAAGGCCTCAATAAAAATATATTATTCGATAGGAGTGAGTGGAGACGGAGGATTCATGTGCTGGACCCGGCGTGATTCTCATGTTGGTTCATGCAGCCTACCTCATATGCTTGGGATAAAAGGCTCAGTTGTGTGCAGAAAATTCAGTGTTGGTGTAAAAGCCAGCATGTGTACATCTGCGTGCTGATGATCCTTGATTAAAAGTTTCATACATGTCATTCATATACAGGCTTCTTCTGTGAACAAAAACCATGCATACAGGCTCCCAGAATAAATTAATATCAAGAGAAAGATCTTGTATATGCAATAGTGAATCTATTATACTACTCTTTTAAGGTTGCCATAGTATGCTAATCTCTCTCTTTTACTAGAACAAAATGAGCCTGATCTATTAAAAAATATCTAGTGCAGTCATGCTTGTTTCTCATGACAAATCTCTAAGCATATAAAGAAGCCAAAAATGATCTGATATTGAGTTCAAATGTAATTTTTAAATATCATTTGCAATTCTTTTTAATAGTACGGCAAGATTTGCTTACTCCCTATTCTCAGGTTGGTGACTTGGGTTTATCCAAAGTCAAATGTCAAACCCTAATCTCTGGCGGAGTACGAGGAACTCTTCCATGGATGGCTCCTGAGCTTTTGAATGGCAGCAGCAGCCTCGTCTCTGAAAAGGTTTGCAGCAAACACCCCGGCCTTATGTTGAAACTCAAAACTCTTTCTTTGCATTTCTTCTTATCTCAAATATGTAATCGTAGGTTGATGTATTCTCCTTTGGGATTGTGATGTGGGAGCTCCTTACTGGGGAAGAACCATATGCTGACTTGCACTATGGAGCCATTATAGGTAATCGTTTGTCTTGCAAAATATGTGGAATTTAGCCAATTAGATTTATTTATTTCTCCTAATTGCTTTGGCTTATGAATATTTAATTCCAATCGGTTAATGCAAGCTCCAACAAATCTAGATCATTTGACAATTGGTCCTAGTTCGCAAGAGCTTGAATTGTTCGCTAAGTTTGCATATCTTGGTTGTTGGCCTTACAAGTTCCTCCGCAAATTTATAGTTGGCTAAGTTTGCAGGAAACCTCCATTGCTTTTGATTGTATAGCATGATACATCATCTCCTTTGAAAAGCTGCACTTTGCCCCCTATGCTCTTTTTCTATTTTCTGCATCTTTTTTCTCAAAACAATCATGATTTTCTACAATTTTTATTACCACTTCTTCACTGACATGTTTCATGCTTGCACGGGTGATAATTTGGGAACCGGCTAAAGTACTCTAAAATACCGCAAGTATCCCCATTTTTCACTAAGCCACCTTAAAGTTTTTTAATTACAGTAAACTCCCTTAAACTTTTGTTTGACTTTTGAGAGGGTTTTTCATTAAATTTTCAAATCCATAAGTTCAAGGGCGCTTACCCTAATTAAAAAATTTTTGAGGTAGTTTAGTTAAAAACGTTCATAGTTAAGGGTAGTATAGTGTAATTCAGCCTTTGGGAATAAAGAAGCTGAATAAGCGGAAAAACACCTTAACGAATGGGGTGTTGAAAAGAAAGTGTGATTTATTCTTTTTATTGGAGTTGATCCATGTCAGGTTTGAGTCGTGCGTGCAATTTTGTACCCTTATAATAATATGGCTTGCATCTATGTTGTGATCAACGATAATAATTGTTTGCTTCCCTAACAACAGGAGGAATCGTGAGCAATACGCTGCGGCCACCAGTGCCTGATTACTGCGATCCCGAGTGGAGAACTTTGATGGAGCGATGCTGGTCTGCAGATCCATCAGAGCGGCCGAGCTTCACCGAAGTAGCCGAGAGGTTGCGATCCATGGCTGTTTCTCTTCCAACAAAACATCAGGTCCAGAAATGAACTCATTGTGTTAATTTGATAGCGCAGAATTAAAATATGGTGTGTACACATTATACATTATCCTAAATTATAGTCTGTGCATGTTTCAGAACCCATAAACTATTATATTGTGGAAGTACATGGGAAAAAAAGAACTAAAAAGAAGACATTTGAGCAGAGGGCAAAGTGTAGTGATTAGCAACACTTAGAACTTAATAATATTTGATCATGAACATAAGTTGACTGGTGTATCAGATACTCAAAAATAACGATGACCATCAATCCTATGCATATCTGCTCCTTGTTATAATTCACATAACTAAAAATTTCTTCTTTATTATGGATGTTGAGAGTTGAATTAGTCAAGCAGGCTTTGCAGGATATTTGTCTTGTATATTCTGTTTTCAGATTATTTGTATTTATAGGAAGATGACCTTTTGGTTATGAATTTAAGGTTTGTTAAGCGTTTCATATTATTAGTTTGAACTTGTTCATCAAGAGAACAAGTTCATCTTCACCAAAAATCGATTTGCCAGCTTTAGAGATTTTGAACTGAATAATACAAATAATTTACGCCGATAATCGTAAAAGTTCGTAGGTGATAATAGACTATCATGATATGAGACTAGAATCGAAATTATAAGATATGGATTAACCCAAGAGAATACTATTAACATATCCTTTACATTGATACCAATAATTAATAAAATTAAATAATCAAAATATTATACAGGAATTAAATGGAATATCAACAGAAGTCAATCATAAACTTATCAATCTATGATCCATCTTTAAGTATCTTCAACTCCATCATAGCTTTTTGAATCATAACAAAATATCAGCTTCCTTCTTGTAATGGCACTATTATTATTGCGGCCAAGTTTTTGCACCAAAATCTTAAACTTGAAACTATTTACAGAACGCAAAACAAACACCTTTGCGCTCTTTCTCTTTTTCTCCCACCCCTTCTCCCTTGTAGAGTCGCCATGTAGTAGAGACCTTCGGGAAGATTTATCTTTCTTTTGTAAAACTAAAGGAATGCATAAGAGATCAAGGCATCGATTTCCCGATTCGAACTCCTCATCGATATTTTCCTCTTCGCTTCCTTCTAGATTTCTGTCTTGAATACTTGCCATTGGTGATGTTAAGGATGTGTCAACTGTTGGAGGATTAATGAAGGATACCCCCCACCCCCCCACTATTAAAAGCAAATTGGTTAAATTTTGTCCTTCATATTCCAACTAATTCTATATTTCAACTAAAATTAATTTTTAAAAAATACTTTGCAATTGGTTAGAAATAATTATGTATAAGTTGTCATATTAACGGTTTCAATGTATAAGATGTCATATCTACCGTTTCAATTTTAAATGTAATTTAGACTCTACTTTTGTAAAGTACTTTATTTAAATATAAATTGAGGAGTTAGTCGAGATTTTTATTTGAAACTTTTCTTGCGTGTATATATGTAAAGTAAGCAAAGATTTAATTAATTTTTTTAAAAGTTATCTTTTAATAAGAAGCCGCAAAATTTTATTTATGTTCTCTTATCTATAATTTATCTATATCTATACCAGTCCTAAATGCTGTAAGTATTCCGTATCTATGCGCAGCGGAAATTTAAGACCTTTGTTTTAGGGTTGATTGAAAAAGACTATCCGACGGATACCAAATCACACGAAATAACACACCAACACCACCACATAAGATTTACTCAGGTTCGGCGGATAGAGGTTTTGTAATTCCTTCTTATAGTAGAAGTTTTCGCCGCGGGTTGCTGGACTTCTCATCGCTCCTTTATAAAGAATTATCCTCTTTTACAAAACCTCTATCTGCGACCGCGCTTGACCGTCTCTTCCACTCTAATCAAACTCTAGATCACTAGAGAATTATGGATTCATAAAACCGCTAGAGAAAGTCTCCTATTTATAGGGTAAGTATATGCTTAGAGATAAATCCATATTTAAATTAAAGATAAATTTGAATTTAAACTAGAGATTAGATCTAAATCTAAACTAACGAGATTAGATTTAAATCCTAACTAATCCCTTACTAATCCGAATTTAAATCAAGTACAACAATCTCCATATTCATTCAAATTCGTCATGATCTCTTCATTTTCTCAACATTTTGGAACTCCGTTCTCTTCGTCTTGTGTCCAAAGACACCTCAACAATCTACTAGACAAAACTTGAATTTGGATCGGAACCATCTTAGAAACGTATTTGCCGTATATCTAGGGTACCAACCTCCGTAAAAGACATTACCTTCTTTTCAGCCTCCAAAACACTCCCCTCTCGTGGAAAACCTGAACCCAACTATCTTTGTAAATCGATGGGGTCCTTAACCGTCTCCAAGATGGTTGCTAATTTGCCTCTATTGTTGATACTGCGATACCGGACTGAAACGCCAATCTTCCTGGCACCGCATCTGTGCCAAACACGTAATCTGTTGTCGACCTCCATCTGGCCCTATCACCAGTGTAATCTATACCTGATGATAACATCGCCGAAAAATCTAAAGTGCGACTCTAAGTGAGAAGACACATGCTAAGTATCCTCAATCCCATACTAAGTTAGAACCTGCTGGATAATCTGCTGCAACCAACGCAACTCCTTATCCATGTCACGAATCAAACATGCAGTCTCTCTATCGAACTCCCGATCCGCTTGCCGTGAAGACCTGTTCCTAACAACTCCTGTGTGTTGCATCATTGGCTCTACTGGACTCTCCATCTGAATCGAAATATCGACCATCTCATCTTCTGTAACTTAGACTAAGCCTTAAACACCACTTGGCTCGGTGGTCCTATTCTCTGCTCATTATCTGTCAGTCTGTTTTTTTCGAGACATCACAGACTTAACGACTGTCACTTGGTTGATTACCGCACTCTGGGTCCTAAGACATCATGACTTGTATCTTTTTGCTTCGCCTCCAAAACCGACAAGAGAACATCTCTCAACCCTCGGCTCCTCGATGTATCGAATTCTACGAAGCCCTGAGTAATTTCTAGCTCCTCCAGTCCATAACTCCTTAGGAATTCTCATATCTACCGTGGTGACCGATTGATGAGGTACTCGGCAGTAGATAGGGCTCCAGTCCGAAATTCCCTCGGAAAACCAGCAGTAAGCCGTAAAGTTATGTTCTTCCCAATTGCCCGAACCATCCACCATGCAATGCCATTTGACCGAGGATCTTCCAACGTGGTGTACTGATACATGATTCTCTTCGGCCTGCATACTTCTTCGAACTCCTGCGAAGCGAACCTTCCGCTTAATCCAAACAGAAGAACCTCTACGCGCTTTCCAGATTGTTTTAGATAGAATCAGTTAGTAAGAGATTTCTTCATGTAAAAGGACTCCAACTTGTTCCGCAATTCTGCCGCCGTCATCTTTTGCGTCACTTCGCAAAAAACTCTATCAGCCATTGAAAGCTGTATCAAACCATGAGTTTTGTCTTCCATCTCTACAATCTCAACTGCCGTGGTCATCATTGGAATTCTGTCTTTCGTAAAGACAATCTTGTACATACCTTATTGCTTCAGCAGCGTCGTCATCTTCATTCTCCATAGACTGAAATTATTGCGTCTATCAAACTTTTCGATCTCGTAATTTGTAGACGTCATCTTCCTAATCAACTCCAAAACGTGAACTTGACTCTCTGATACTTGTTGTAAAGATTATGTATCTATACGCAGCGGAAATCCAAGACTTTTGTTTTATGGTGGGTTGAAAAAGACCATCCGACGGAACACACCAATAACATCATACAAGATTACTCAGGTTCGGCGTAAACTTGCACCTAATCCTGCAACCCGTGACAA
The DNA here is from genome assembly GCA_030015575.1 of Agapanthus africanus. Classification (NCBI taxonomy): domain Eukaryota; kingdom Viridiplantae; phylum Streptophyta; class Magnoliopsida; order Asparagales; family Amaryllidaceae; genus Agapanthus; species Agapanthus africanus. The sequence goes on along the minus strand of CM057338.1, from coordinate 422,012,558 downwards.
AATCTTCCACTATAAGAAAGAATTATAAAAGATTACACCGACTTCTCACCCCACGTTTACAAAGAATTACCCTCGTTTACAAAATCTTTATCTATCTGCGTCCGCACTTGGCCGCTTCTCCTACTCTAATCAAACCCAAGGTTATTAAAGAATTATGGATTCATAAAATCCCTCGAGAAAGTCTCATATTTATTGGGTAAATATATGCTTGGAGATAAATTCATATTTAATTTAGAGATAAATATGAATTTAAATTAGAGAATAGATTTAAATCTAAACCAACGAGATTAAATTTAAATCCTAACCAATCCCATACTAATCCGAATTTAAATCAAATACAACACTAAAGCCCACATGTTATGTTCACTCCTAAGTTTAGTTTAAATATATTCTTATATATAATCAATCTATATTTATAATCTATTTATATCTATAATCAATAATCTATCTATATTTATAACCTATGGTTTATCATTAAAAGATTGTTTAATATATGGTAATATCTTAAACAATATATGATAATTGACTATGTATGCCCTGATTATATAAATCTTCTCATTTTAAACTTTTTTTTTTGAAATTTCTTAGTTTATTTGGATATTTAAAAGCTTGAAGCTTTCAATTTTAATTGTTATTTTTTGGATAAATATATAAAATAAAGATTATCATTTTGAGTGAACTATTTTTCACAATTAATCACATTAAACTATTATTTGCTCGAAATAAAATTTAATTATCTATAACACTCCTAAAAGATTAGACTTCTCTCGATGTATTCTCTCGTCTCGTCTTAATTGATTTCTTAGGATCTTTTATCATATGCATCCAAATTTCTTAGGATATTTTATCATATGCATCCAAATAAGTACAAACCCTAAGGCTTATACATCCATATTTGAATAATTCACGCTTTAAATTTTTTAATCATGGGAGAGGTGAAATTATCCATTTTGTTTTTAATAACAAAGAATTTATCAATCTTCCACATGGATGGCACGTGTGCAAAAAACTATTATATAAATATGCGGATATGTAAAGGAATTAAAGAAAGGGGGAGGAAATAGGTGAGAGATTATGGATATAAATGTGGAGATCACTGAAAGATGTACATGAGGTTATGATAATATAAAAAAGGAAAAAGACAAAAGAGAGATGCAGGGAAAGTGGCGTCGGCTAATTTTGTGTCTTTATTTTACTCTGTTTATGTGATTTAAATCAATTTGTTGTGTTTGAGAGGCTACCAACTGGCTTATGGAGCATCATCTATGTACCGCAATGTGAGACTTTGTATCGACACCCTTGTATTCTTAATAATATGTTGAATCTTATACCTTCTGCTTGAACATAAGAAGCTTTGCCTTTACTCAGATAGTCGATCATAGGTTATATAATACACTAACATGATGTGAGCCTAGCATCTCTGCTGTTATAAATCTATAGGGCCCTGGTGTAAGAAATGTGTGAAAAAACAATCCTTTTATTTGTTTCCATCTAAGCAAAGCAATGATGACATAAGCAAGGATGACATGTCAATTCATTATGGCACGTGAGATGCATGTGCATATGATTAAATGGGTAAATTTTACTGAACCTCATCCATGCTTTTGAGATAATCTTATCGAACTTAAAAAAATGCTCTAAAATTCCATTGAAGGGTATTTTCGTATAAACATTAAAGGGTAATTTTGTCACAAAATATCATATTCCATTCATTTTGAATCTATTCAATATATCCGTAGGACATTTTGGGATTATTCAGTCCTATTGTGGCTTGCATGAGTTAATCAAACCAACGATTTCATACAATATTGATAGTTCAGTGGGGTTTTATAGCATTTTTTAACTTCAACGGGGTTATCCAAAAAAATCCAAAGTTTTTTAAAACATATATCATTTTAACTAATTCTTTAAAATATCTTCTCAAATTTTTGTATCAAAATATAAGATGCACGTGCTAAATACTAATATGGATTAACCCAAAAGAATACAAGTAACACACCCTTTACGTTGGCACCAATAATTAATAAAATTAAATAATCACAATATTATATTGGAATTAAAAGGAATATCAACAGAAGTCTCAATGCACATGAACTTATCAAGCTATAAACCATCTCCACCTTCAAGCCCATCATTGTCCCCTTCGTTGAAATCCAAAGCATGGCGTTTTGAATCATAACGGAACGCCGGCTTCCTTCCTGTAACGGCACCATCGTTGTTGCATCCAAGTTTTTGCACCAAATTCCTTTGTTCTCTTTCCCTTCTTCTCCCACCACTTCTCCAGTCTCCATGAATGCAGTAGTGATTTACGTGAAGATTTATCTTTCTTTTGCAAAGCTGAAGGAATGCATAGGAAATCGTGGCATCGGTTGCCCGATTTGAACTCTTCATCGATAATTTCCTCTTCTCGTTCTTCTAGATTTCTGTCTTGAATACTTGCCATTGGAGATGTTAAGGATGTGTCATCGGTTGCCTCTTGACACTAGCCATTCACGTGATTAGACTGAAAAATATACTGAAAAATAAGCACGATTCACGTGATTAAACTAAAAAATATAAAAAAGAATAAGTGTATCTGTTGATTTTGTAATTTAATTATATCTACGATGCAGACGTGGCTAATTAAGCGAGCCCAAGTAACCCGCTTCGGAATTCGTTTGCTTCATCTTGCCAGCGAAGCGCATTTTTCTCGTTTCACCGGCGAGGCAAGGGGACAGTAACGAAGCCAGAACCCGCTCGATTAGCCTCGCCGGTTTGCGAGGAGAGACGAGGCAAATTTGCTGAGTCAGGAGAATTTTTTGTTTGGCTCGGTTGCTATTTTTTTTATTTAAAATTTTAAAAATTAGAACTGGGCTTAAAAATTTTATTAAAAAAAATCTTGATTAAATTACAATTTCATAATACAATTTGTTGTCCTTTTTTTTACACTAAAGATCGAACGCATTTGAGATGCCTATGTATCCTTCCCAAATATTGATCTCAATGAGAGAGAATTAGGTCTACGTAGTTCTTTTTCTACCATTACAAATCTTATTCGCTGCTCGTCGACGCCGATTGTGGTTTCTCCGCCTTCGGTGTTGGTCTCGTCCAATCTTGTAAGCTCCTCAGATAGATAATCCGAGTCCAAAATGATCGCATTTTGTCTCATGCTGCTTCCCAATTTTGCGAGCAAATCATGCACTCCATTGTGTCGTGCGCTAATCTACGTCTCTTCTCGCTTAATATCCCGCCACCTGTACTAAAAACATTTTTCGACGCCACTGTGGATACTGGAACGTTTAGTAAATCACGTACCATACTAGAAAGCACCGGATACAAATGTCCGTGGCTTTTCGAAGGGTAAGTTATTTAGATATTACAGGCAACTGCTTAGTTTGAAGCTTAGGGGTTTTTTTTAGGCAAGTTTGAAGCGGGCCAGGGGCTTTTCGATAATTTACCCTAAATTTTGTTAAGCATGGTGAAATTTTTGTTAACCATGATAATTTTTGAAATAATTTTTGTTTAAAAATACTTTGAACACTTTTATAATTATTGATTCTACAGGATTATCTTAACAAAATAGTTGATGACTTGGACGGTTTTAGAATTAAAGATTTTTCTTATTTTTCTGAATATTAAATTCCAAAAGAAATATGATAGTGTGCGTATTGCTCCCCAATCTTTGCATCATAACAGTAGAGGTGAGACTTTGAATAGGCAAGTTGTATTCTTAAAAATATGTTGATATAAACTAGATTTGAATCTCATACCTTTGCACAAAACATAAGAAGCTTTACCATTTATTATATAGTTGCGCTGATGTATACATTTGCTGTGAGATTCATCTAAGCAATAGTTATTTTCAGGAGGAGAATTATGCATTGTTCTCCATTGAACCTAGACTGCATTACATATGATAATTACATGATGGGGCCAGCAGAAAAGAAATGCCCATATTTATCATAAATATTTGTTAGCACCTAAGTTCCAATATATGTTTCTAAAACCTTATTTTTCTTCTCTTGGTATAGTTCATATCTTACATAGTAATTGACATCCAACTATTATTTTCCATCTATTTACCAAGAAGATTATACAAACAACTATTCATTCGCCTCTTTTTCTTGTAAGCTAATTTTATGAACGGCAAAGGGAGTAACAATCTGCGGTCGATTTACCACATAGTCCGATACATATTTGCTTCGTTAAACGGCCTGGATAGTTGATGCAAGAATTGATACAAGATTGCCATTTCCGATGACAGTCGGCTTGACATTGAGAACCGGAACCATTTTGCTTGTGAAACGCTCGATCGAACGGGCTAAGTTTTTTCGTTGATTCCCCATCAACTTGATTGAATGGTTGGCATATAATGATAAGGAGGAAGATGGTGCTTACAATAGTATGATTTTGAATGCCCATGGCTTTGCTAAGTTTTAGAATATAGGGCCACTTTTTTATAAGGTTATATATAGTTTGCTTGGTTAGGTTGTTATGTTTTTCAAGCAAACATGTCATGCAATTTTGAAGGGTCATGTAGTTGAGGAATCCAAAAACATTTGGGATGCTTGCGCCCATGAGGTATGCATTGATAAGTGTGTAATTTTATGAGTGCTAAATTTCGAATAGTTGCCATTGGCAAATGGCAATGAGAGAGAGATTGAGGATTGAATACAAAAGGGATTAAAAGGTAAACAAGAGAGAAAGAATGAGGAAATTAAATAAGAGTGAGGTTATGGAAGACATGGTTTCGGCACAAGCCCTTACATACTCGATTAGTAATTTTTTAGAAGTTTATTAGAATAGGGTTTACAAATAAATTTCTCTTCCTCACTTTTTGACGGTTTTTTATACTGTTATGTATCTATCTAAACCCTAATTTGTATATGCTTGTATACCCATCATGCATATCAAATTCCCCAAAATATCGCCACAACTGCCAAAACTATGGCGGGGTTTTTGTAGTCCTTTTTGTGTGTGCGCTACTTTTTGTTATGAGAGTCAACTTGGGGATGGAGAGCTGATGTTATTACCAGGAAAAATTTATAAACTATTTTTCATTAGACACTAAGTAGTTGCATATAAGATGTCATCCCCCAATTTAAGAACAAGTTTAATTAGTAGAGTTCGTAATGGCATCCAACAATTTTTTTCCTCATTATTTTCCTAGTACAGAGGTTACTACAGAAACATATAAATCTTCACATAAAAGAATTATCATTTTCTATTTTAGGAAAACTAATTTTATAAATAGCAATGCGACGCAATCACCATATGTTTTATCACATAATCCGGCACATATTTGTTTCCTCAGCCAATTTGAGAACCTGGTACAAGAGTTCAAACAGGAGCCATATTTCTCTTCACATTCGAGTTCACATTGAGAACCGGAATCATTTTCCATGAGCAATGCTCGATCCACTGAACTGAATTTCTTCGGAAATGCTCGATCTGCGAAAACTTGAATATGTTGCAATATAAATATAATGATAATAAGAATTAGGATGCTGATCACCATGGTATTGTTTGGAATGGGCCATTGATTAGTGTTAGTTTTAGGGTGGAGAAGCGAGATATATATATATATATATATATATATATAGGCCATAGGAGGGGATTTCCTCCTATGGCTTGGAAAAAATACAACTTCCACCATTTTTTCCGACGATCGGCACCCATCATCATCATCGTTATCATCTAAGATGTGCGTACACCAAATTTCATGTGATTCCACAACTTTTTCACCGTTGATTTAGTGGGTTCAAAATTAACGGTTTACCGACAATAGAACTTTTTACATTGCTAAATCAACGGTGAAAAAGTTATAGAATCACATGAAATTTGGTATAACCACATCTTAGATGATAACGATGAAGATGATGGGGGCCGATCGTCGAAAAATTGGTGGAGGTTGTATTTTTTCCACGTCATGGGAGGAAATTTCCTCCTATGGCCTCTTTTCTCCATTATTCTCATATATATATTTGTATGTATGTATGTATATATATATAGTTTGCTTAATCAGGTTGTCAGGTTATTTAAGAAAACATCTCATGCAAATTTTGAGGTTCATGATGTTGGTTGAGAAGCTTCGAACTTTTGAAATGCTTGTTGTATGTGTAATTGTAGCTGTTTTACTAAAATACCATCAACTTCTGGAATTTCCCAGAAAGCATTATAAAAGTTCACATTATCAATAAATACCAAGATTTAATTGGTGAGCTGCCAATAAACATCATAAATATTGGACCCTTTTAAATTTCTACTAGATTTTGACCCCACGCGTAACGCATGGTATCAAAAACGATCCGATATATCTATAGATGAATTCGTGCAGTACATAAATTTATTACAATTTGAGATGTAAGCAACACATGGAAAAATTAAGAAAGTACACGGCCATCTTCTTCTAGCTAAAAATAATCGTCATTAACCGGATTTAATTTTTTACAGATTGTGATATTTCTTCATAAACATTGTCGTTCTAAAAAAAATTAATAGAGTCGGCATTTACTTTTAATTTTGTATGAATTAGTTATGAACTATAAATACATAATACATTATTACTTATGATGGAACTATAATTATTGAATGTAATTTATTATAAAAAAGGATAATTATATACTTTATATTATGCATGCTAAATATTCTAATTTTTTAATATAATTTTAATAATTTTCTAAATAGAATGTCTCTTTATTTGAATATTAATATCAAGATAGTATTTAATTTATTTCTTTATATGAAATATCATGACATCTTCGATCTTAGTTTAATATTTCATGACTGTATAAAGACTAAATTTCACGAAAATACCAAAACATTTTGGTAATTTTAAACATAAATACCATATACTTTGTGTCTTGTAAGTAGATACCAAGAATAATCATCACATGCAGCTAAATAAATACCAGGTTTTGGTGTCTTCGATTTACAATTTATAAATACAAACATCAAGTTTATGTTATGTATTGTGACCGTAAACCAATGCAAATAATAAATTATGTCAATACTTTAGCTAAAAAAATTCTTTTTCTTAAATTCATTACCTAGTAAATTTTTAAATAGCGATATTTAATTGAGTCGTGAAACTTTAGCAAAAGCTTTAAAGCAAATATAGTTTCTATAAACAAATGTAAATTAACTATTGTTATTTGAAAAATTATTATTTTCATTATATTTGAAAAAAGATATATGATATTTTTAGTGACTATTTTAGATACAATTATTATTATTTCTCTTTTTAAAAATTTTTTTCCTCTAAATTTCTATCAAATATTATGAACTATAAAACAAAGGATAATTAAGGGAATATGAAAAAGCCAAGATTAAAAGAGGAAAATAGAAAAATAGTGGTTTGACCAATAAGATACTTTTGACTTGCAAAAGATTATTTTTTCAACCCATCTTTACATTATATATATATATATATATATAGATAGATAGTGGCATGCCAAATTCATAAATTACAAAAAAGGTCCAGAGTAAGAAATGATGTATGATATAAAATCGAATTTACCGCTGAAAATTTGTGGTTATTTTTATAACGGTTAATTGCATGTAATTTCCTGTAGTATAGGAGGTTAATCACTTATATCTCCTCTTCTATTATAATAGTCAATTACACCTCTGTGATTAAGAAAATATTTTATTAATTCCTATTTTATCCTTTTTTTTTCTTCTTCTCCATCTTCAAACAACATTGGTAATTGTAACCTACATAATATGAGAAATAACTTCTGATGTGGCAAAAGAGTAAATCCAAGATTATGATAATCAAGATCATTAAGAATTTATATTAGATTAAAATATGGTTCTTAAGGATTGAAGAGTAAGAAGATAAGAATGTACCGCAAGAGAATATAGACAATCTAAAATATTTATAACTGAATCTCTACATTACATATAATCGCTACAACTTAACATATAAGCAATATATGATAATTTTTTTTGGGTATAAATCCAGCTTTTTCTAGCTCAAATTAATCTTCATGAATTAAAGTTTATATGGATTTTGATATTTCTTCATAAATACTTTAGGTTTGGAAAAATTAATAAAGTAAGCACTTATATTTAATTAGCTTCATATATAATATATATTATAAGTATATTATTAGTTCTTGATGGAAAAAATAATTATTGAATTGTATTTTGAAAAAAAATAATTATATACTTATCTACTATGCATTATAAATAATCTAATATGATTTAAAATAAAACTCCATATAATAAACTTTCAGTAAATCTTTTGAAATGATTCACTTTTTTATTATTTCATAGCAATGAGTAACAATCCATTAACAAGTAGAAAGTTAACATTGAAGAAAATATCTATATTTTTCTAAATGACATTGATAATTTTCAAATCTTACCATTAATTTAGACATGATTTTCTTCTTCGTTAGTTTTTAATTTTCTAAATAGTTTGCCTCTTTATTTGAATATCAAATAGTACTTGATTTCTTTATTTATAAAAAAATATCATTGGGCAACATAGATTTGGATTTAACATTTCATAATTGCGTAATGGCTAAAGTTCACTTAAATACCAAAAGCTTTTGGCATTTTTAAAATATAAATACTATATACTTTTTGACTTGTAAGTAGATACTAAGATTAGTGATGATGCCTAAATTAAATATCAGGTTTTGATGTTTTTCAATTTATAATTTACAAAAACAAATATTAAGTTATATTATGCATTGTTGTGCTTATGAACCAATATAAATAATATATTTTGTCAATATTTTAGCTAATTTTTTTTCTTTTTTCGTGAATTCATTACCCGTTGATTTTTAAAATAATGACAGTTATTTGGACCGTGAAATTTTAGCAACAACTTTAAAGCAAGCATAATTTCTATAACCAAATATAAAACAATTATTATTATTTTAAACATTAATTCTTGATATAAAAGATATATGATATTAGTTGTTTATTTTTAAGATATAAAGACTATTCATTCTCCTTTTTTCAATTCCAATTACCTATCAATTATTATTAGCCATGGTGTACTAGGATAGATTAAAAAAATATGAATAAGTTCAAGGGCAAAAATAGAAAGACCAAAAATAGTGCTTTAACTTGCAAAAGATTTCTTGACCAACCCAACTTTGTATTAGAGTAATAGATATGAGACTTCAAATATGCATAGTTTTTCCTGTAAAATAATACGTTGAAAGAAACAAGATTCACTTCTCAGGTCTCTAATCGATCACAACAAGCTTTACCGTGCTCTGCTATATTTGCACTTGTTGAATAAGTATGGTCAATATGATATTTAGTTTAGTGATGGAGAGTGGATAGTTATCACCAGAAAAGGATTTCTACATTGTTTCCATAATAACACAAAGTAACCATATATGGGATTACATGATCTTGAGGGCAATTATGAGAATTACAATTCTTGAAAATATGAACTCTCCAATACACCAATTATAATTGTCATAATTGCTCTCAAGATTTGGACACAACAACAAGTTTACTAACATAGTCCAAATCTTCAAAATACTTGATGTAAAAGGCAAAATGAGAATTCAAAACTTTTGCCCATAACTAAAGTTACATGTTTACCCACATCAATAAACCATATTCTCCAAAATACCAACATAGTCAATATTTGATACAAGAGTGAATAGTCAAAATCATGGGGGTAAAACAGAAAATCTCAAAGTTTCATACCATTATTCAACTTTCTTGTAGTATAAAGACCAGCGGTGAGGGCCGAGCGATGCGGTGGGTTTTAGAATAATCTATGAAAATAAATAAACAATAACTCATATAAATAGTCATAATGGTAAAAGTTTGTGGCATTTATATAATAAACAAAGTTCATGGCATTTATTTGAAACCAAAGTTGAAAAAATCACGCTCTGGTGCGTGAAAAATCGTGCTCCGAGACGTGGCGCCCATATTTCTTTTCCATAGCGCGGGTTATACAAAAACCCTAATTATTTTTGTTCTTAAGGATTCTTATGAACGATTAATAGAAGTTGCTGCCGCAGTCCTTGTCTCCTCGATCTTCTCCGGTGCTTTGCTTCCTCTTCAACCTCCCCTTCTTTCACTGACAACTCCTCTAAGCTTCTCAACTTCTTCTTTCCTCCATTTCTCACCAATTGCTTCATTTCAGTCCCCGTCTTCTCAAGGTGATGATACTCCTGAGAGGGAATTCCTCAGATCACGACACGTGGTAGTTGACTTGTCGTCTACGTAAGCCCGCTAGGTCCCTGAAGGTTGCGGTGCTGGAATAAGTACGATGCCTTAGGGACATTTCTCGACACCTCGTCTCCGAGGTTGCATCCGACCCTTTCGGAGACCTTCCCGGATTACATTCCCTATTCGCCTAGGGGTCAACCAATTGCTCGCCTCCGAGCTATCCTTGGCCTCCCACTTGTCTCCGAGCTATCACGGAGCTAAGCTTCCTCAGCCCCCTCACTCGCCTCCGAGCTATCACGGAGCTGAGACTCCTCAGCTCACTTGTTCGTTTCCGAGCTATCCTGTATCTGAGATTCCTCAGTGTCCCTGTTTGGCCGGGAGCACAGAGCCTGAGCGCTCCCGTAACGGCTCCGTATATTCCGCCTTGACGGGATCTCCGCCGCTCCACGTCCCGTATCTCACGCCAGCGTATTTCGCCTTTAATGGGCGATCTCTCCATTAATGGGCGTATCCCGCCATCAACGCGAGATTGACGCAGGGGCATAACTGACGGCGAAAATCTTGCATCGGCTCGCTCTATGCGACCGCTATATAAACCCCTCTTCCAGACGACTCAGGTAACTTGAATTAAATCTAATACGCCGCTACTCTGCCCATCTATTTGTCGGTATTTACTTGATCGTCGGAGGGTCCTACGGTGGTGTCCCACTCTGGGACTTCCTTTGTAGGTAGCTCGGCGTCAACAACCCATTGAGATCCACACGCTCAATCTTCCACAACAAGTCTCAACCGTTCAGCCCCGCTGGCCGCAAGATCGACGGAGGACAACATCTGAGGGAGATTCCGACCTCCATCAGTTGGCGCCGTCTGTGGGAATGCTTTCCCACCTAAGAAAGTTGATCTTTCGTTTTCGATTCTATAGCCAGCGATCATCACAACGATCCCAACACGTGCCGTCCCGTCCTCCACAACGGAGGCGGGGGTGACTCTACTTCACCTCCCAATATTATCGACGCCTTATCTGCGTGGATCGACAGGCTCACGGCGATGGTGGACGCGCTCGCTCGTGTTCAAATGGCCGGCCATGCTCGCCAAACCGCCGTCCCCATTCCCCAAAACGACGGTGTGCGCGAGACGACAGAGGGGCGCATTCAGGCCTTCGACCTCGCTCATGCCGATCTCGACGTCATGGAACACCGGCGTACCGATTCCGGCAGTCACGACCCCCATACGAGGAATGACTCCATGACTAGTTGGGCGCCGGATAGTTCGACACCGAGATCTCGGGAGCGACCAGATTATCGCTTGAATGCTCGCCGCGCTCTCTCGCCTCCTGAAAAGACATCAGTCAGGTCACCTGATTCCAGGCAAGACCGACGTCACCATACTCATCGAGACCGCGCATATGTCGAACGTCGCGGCCAACCATGAAGGGTCCACCTCGAGGATCCGAGGAACGTGATAGAACGAAGCCGAAACTGCTCTACCGCGCAAGCCCGAAGCAGAGCTAGCAGGCACTTCGACTATGGAGAATCCTCGGGGTACCAACAATGAATCTAGGTCCTTGAGAAGAAGATTGAAGACATACGGCTCGCTACTTGTTCGCCCGGATGGTCGGCTAAATACTCCGCGGATTCTCTCACGAGACCCTTCACAGAGAAGTTACTATGTGAGTGCGTATCGTTTTGAAACAAGCCGCCCACAGTGGCCCTCTTTGACGGGAAGTCCGACCGGAAGGACCACCTGGACGCGTTCATAGCGGGCATGAGCTTCCAGGACACTCGGATGCGGTTCAGTGCTGAGCCTTTCCCACCACCCTTTTCTGGGCCGGGCAGAATTGGTTCCGCGGTCTTGCTCCATATTCGATCTCAACCTTCGACAAGCTGGCTACTCAGTTCCTCAGTCATTTCATCGGCAACAGACGGCAGAAAAGGACGGCCGATTACCTGTTCACCATCAAGAGCGAGGACAGGGAATCTTTCAAAGGTTACATCTGTAAGGATTCTTTAGCACCATGCCTAGGGTTAGGGTTGCATCACACATGCTATAACAAAAATTTAAGGGGTGCTAAACAATCCTAACCATGAATCGAACTAGAAATCTAGGGTAACAACATATAGTATCACATACTATGTAGTGTCTAACACTAAGTGGGGAGAAATACAACCTTTGTAGACCTCCCTCCTTGACTCCTTGGATCAATTAGAGTTTGAACCGGCTTGCTTGAACCCTTCCAAGTCCACGACGATCCCGGAGTCCCTTTGCTCAAGCTCCTTGCTCCACTTGATCAAGATGAAGATGAAGCAAACAATCCACACTAATGTGCTAGAGTAGTATAGATTGGTGATGTGGTTAGTGTTCTCACTTAAAAACCCTTTCTTTTTTAGTTTCTCACTCAATGAAAAAATCAAGAGAGCATGAAGGAGGAAGAAGAAGAAGATGGCTAGCTTGAGCTCATTTGTGATAATGATAATTCTCATGATAAATGAGAAATGAAAATAGATATATGAGTCACACTCATATCCAAACCATGGTTAACTTTCTTTCCTCAAGCTTTTCAGGAATTAATAAATATCTAGATATTTTCATTATTGAGTTAAAGGAACAAAGGAAATTAAATCATGGTCAAAACTTAGGTCAAGTAAAGAATGGTGATGAAGAATATTCAACCATGCTTTAATCATTTTCTTTTTCTCAATAATGAAAATATATATACATATTTATTTCATATGAGTCTTGCATTGCCATCTTCTATGTATCAACAACCATGACACACATGTATGCATGTATGTGTGCATTCACATCAACATGTGTATATGCATACATTCATGCATACATCCAAATAGAAAAGGTTTTGAATAAGTGAGCTAAAAGTCAATATTAAATCAACACTTGATTTAATAAATCGGTCATATCTCATACGTCCCGACCAATAGAAAACGCCCGATTAAAACACGGTATCATATACACGCATTTAATCGAGCTCCCGCGCATATCTCATATGCACACCACATCTTTTCGCCTGAGCTAGGAAACTCCTATGTGGGACTCTAAGACTCATCAATACGCCGGCAGTAGGTGATGATCATATCAAACACCCACAAGTCGCAAGCGGTCAGCTAAACGTAACGGCTACCCGGGTATTGAGCGATTAGAAGATCAACAAGCAAACCTGGTCATACTCCTATAAATCCTGTCAGTAACACTAACCATACAGTCTGGTCTCTTTGTCTGATATGTCGCATATCCAGTCGAGGGATGGTGAACGTCATACCCCAGTAACCGATAAGTCATGTCGATGTGAGGCTTATAACGGATCGAGAAACTACTGATAACACTTACCAGTAGATCTCCATATCAGCCCTGGCCAGGGACTTCCAGTTATAGCCAATCGAGCACAGCGCAACATCAACCCCCAATACCGGGAGAGACGAAACCCCTCCTATCGCTCATTGCCTCCATGTGATTCAGGACTGTACCCAAAAGCCACTGTTTTGCACGTTCTCTTGAACGTGCTAAGGTGGAAATCAAAGCACAATGGGAATCACACAAGACTCTATGACGATCTCGGGTCTACAGACTAACATGTACCAGTGTCACCAGAGAACTGCTATCTGACGATAGGTATAATACCAATTAGGAGTTCTCGGCGAGTCCGTTCAGTGTATCCAATCTCCACTGAGCACCCGTATACCATCTTTGATATCAAACACCAATGGATGTGGGATCATCCATCGCCCATCATATGGGTCAAGAAGCGTATACGCTAGTCTACTCTGGAGTATCGATGCCCTGTCTCGATACACCCTTGACTAGGAACAATTATAGGATGTACTTGTGGACTACTTCGGCCCCACTAGTATGATCTCCATCATAGTCCTATTAGTCAAGTACACATCCTAAGGGCTTTATCAACATGTGAGAGCAAGACAGTATCACAATACAAGTCAACATGTTAAGATAAAGTGCAACCAGATAGCATACTATCATGTCGAGCAAGAAAGTCCTCTCTATATATGTCCAAGCATCCACTATAATATACATCATATGTACAACAATGGGCTCTAGGGCATATACATAACTAACAACGTCACCCGGTTTTATAATGCCTTTCCGGAAGTACCTGAGCACCATGACGAAACGGTCATCACCGCCTTGAGTTCGGGCCTTAGGCATAAAGAGTGGATCCGCTCTTTTGTATTAGCACAACCGAAGACCATGGACAAGGTGAAAGTCTGGACCGAGCAGGAGATCCAACTCGAATCTGAAGTGAACGCCAACCTACCCCGCGGGGACCGGACGGACTGAAAGAAACGAGACCGGGAGGAGAAGAAAAAGATCGATCGTCCGAAACCTTATTCCCTGAGGTTTCATAGGTACACCCCTCTGAAGGTCTCTTAGACTGAGCTGCTAGAGGAGGAAAAGAGAGAGAGATTCTTCAAACTCTCGCCGATGATACAAAGGCCAGGTAAGCAACTCCGCGGCCCATACTGTGCCTTTCATCAGTCGCAGGGGCACCCGATCGAGAACTACAAATAATTCCGTGATTATATCGAGGAGCTGATCCGCTCCGGTCACCTAGCAAAGTACCAACGAGACAAACGTCAAGCAGATCGTGAGCAAATATGCCAACCTCCACCATAAGAGTTGACAGTCGGGCAGATCATGGTCGTCTTTGTTGACTCGGCTCCGAGCAAGGAGGACACTCGCTGTATTCGGCCGGTCATGACTTTAGATGATCCCCCCTCCGAGAAGTGCAAGAAGGTTACTCCCATCACCTTCACCGATGAAGACCTTCATGGCATATCCCTCCTGCACAATGATCCCCTGGTGATCATGGCCCGGGTAAATCAGTATGAAGTCTGGAGAATCCTAGTTGACTCGGGAAGCTCGGCGGATATCCTATTTTACGACTGTTTCCAGCATATGGGATTAAACCCATCCGATCTTCAACCGACCTCACACGTTCTCTCCGGGTTTACAAACCACTCTGTCCAAGTCGAGAGAACGATCACTCTCCCTTTCAACAAAGGGGAGGCCGGAAGAACCCGAACCATGTCGGTGAGTTTCCTCGTCGCCCGGGTTCCTTCGTTTTATAACATCCTTTTGGGTCACCCCACTTTAAACGTCCTTGAGGCTCAGATCTCGACCTACCACCTCGCTCTCAAGTTCCCTCTGGGCGATGGGGGGATAGGTCGGGCCTACGAAGATCAGCTAACCGCTAGGGTTTGTCTCGCCTCGACGCTCCTTGAGGACAAAGAAGTTGATGTTTCCGAGAGACCGTGTGATCCTCAGGAATCTCTGCATATACGTGATGACAAAAAGGAGATTCGGGGTTCTCCGGTGGAGGCCTTGTCCGAGATTTCTCTCAAGGAGGGAGACAACATCCGAACAATCCAGATCGGCTCCCTTTTGACCGGGGGAACTTGGGAAAAACTTATTCAGTTACTCCGAAGCAACTCCGACGTATTCGCTTGGACTCCCGAGGACATGCCGGGGATTAACCCCAAGGTGATCTCCCACAAGCTCGGTGTTGACTCAAAGGCCTGGTCGGTCCGACAAAAGAAAAGAAGTTTCGCGCTTGTCAAACAGAAGGCAATCGAGGAGGAAATGGACCGACTATTCACGACTGGCTTCATCAGGAACCTAGACTATTCATCTTGGCTAGCCAACATAGTCATGGTTAAGAAAGAAAACGGGAAGTGGTGTATGTGCGTCAATTTTACCGACCTGAACAAGGCCTGCCCTAAGGACAACTACCCACTTCCACGGATAGATCAGTTGGTTGATAGCTCGACCGGTCACGAGCTGCTGAGCTTCATGGATGCTTTCTCCAGTTATAATCAAATACGGATGGACCCGGCCAATGAAGAGCTCACCGCTTTTACCACCGATCGAGGAGTCTACTACTACAAGGTAATGCCCTTCGGCCTCAAAAACGCTGGGGCAACGTACCAACGGCTGGTCAACAAGCTGTTCAAGCCACAAATCAGGAGAAATATGGAAGTCTACATTGATGACATGCTTATGAAATCCACTCTGTCAGCCGGGCATACCACAGATCTCGGCAAGACCTTTGAGGTCCTGCGAAAGTACAAAATGAAGCTGAATCCAGCCAAGTGTGTTTTCAGCGTCACGGACGGAAAGTTCCTGTTAGTGATATATGCCCTAGAGGCCATTATTGTATCATACTGGTTTGTATATTACTTAATGGAAGCTTTGGATATTCATAGTTGTATTGACAGTCTTGCTCAAAATGGTAGTATGCTGCTTGGTTTGTTTCTACCTCAATATATGCATGCGTTTCTTTTAACATATCGCTTATACATATTGGTAGAGCCCTTAGGATATTTGCTTGATTACCATCGTTGTGATGGCAGTCACACTAGTGGGGGACGGGTAGTCTATAAGCACATCCTTATACAGGTCCCTAGTCGTAGGATTATCGAGACGGGGTATCGATACTCCAGAGTAGATTAGTGTATACGCTTCTCATCCCAGCAGGGGAGATGGTCTGTCCCACAGCCATTAGTAAGTCGTACTGGAGATAGTATGCATGTTCTCATTAGGTTATGAGTACACTGGACATGACTTGTCGGGGACTGCTGGTGGGTATTATACCTATCGTCGGGTAGCAGTTCCCAGGTGACATGAGTACAGTTTAGTCCGTCGACTTGATACTGCTACTTCGTCTCGAGTGTGTTCCTACTGTACTTTGATTACTACCCTACCACGGCTTAAAGGAGTCGTGCAAACAGGTAGTAGTTGGGTGCAGTCCCGAAGCACTTGGAGGCAGTGTCAGTTAGATAGGATTCGTCTCTCCCAGTATTAGGGGTTGATATCGCTCTGTGTTTGTAGAGCTATTACACAAAGTCCCTGGCCAGGGCAAGCGAGATTTACTGGTAGGTATTCCAGTAGTTTCTCAGGGTGTTTTGGGCTACACTCTGGCGTGACTTATTGCGCTATTAGGGGTCTAACGATTACCGTCCCTAGGCCCGATATGCGATACTCTTAGATGAACAGACCGGAATGTACGGAGATTGTCACATTCAGGCTCAGTAGGAGTTCGGATGGGTTTGCTCATCGGCCTTCTTATCGACAGATACCTGGGTAGCCGTTACGTGCAGCTAGTACCGCTTGCGGCTTGTGATTAAACCCACTGCCAGCATACTGTCGAGTCTTTAGAGTCCCACACAGAGAGTTTCCCTGCATCGGACGAAAGATGTAGAGGCCGTATGGTTTTACTGCAGGGCTTCGACCACGTATGTGCACTTGTGCGCAAATGATGTTCTAGCGGATAATACTAGTGGGCTTTGGTTTAAGCCGGATCCTAGTATTATATTGATGGATCAGTTTTGTATCATTGTATTCGTGTTTCTCGAAACACGGATATGGGTATGTATATACGGATGAGAGATGCATTCTTTTAATTACTCAAGATTGCTATTAGAAGAAGACACCTCATTAGGGTTTTGATTATTTACTTGATTAAAACAATTGTGAGGTGGAGGAAATTATTTGTTATTTTTATAAATGATAATTGTGCCATGACTACTTAGTTTGACTATTTGATTTAGATATTTTGTGAGATATTTTGTGGCACTAGATATTTTGGGTGAGATATTTTTCTTGCCATGCTTGTAGTCATATCATGGGAGCCATCTCAATTATCATTATGAAAAACAATTTCTCTTTCCTCAAGCCATCTCCTTCTTCTTCCTCTCAACCCTTAAGTCTCATGAGTTAAGAAACTAGGGTTCCAAGAGACAAACCACTCCATCTTCTTTTTCTACATCACCTTGTTGGCTATAGTGCCCTCAAGGCAATTATCATAGTCGCAGACTTGTGATTATGATGATTGAGGTAGGACCTATACCGATAAAACAGTCTTACTCAAGATGATAGTATGCTATCTGGTTTGTCTTTATCATCATGTATGTGTTGATAGAGCCCTTAGGATTCTTGCTTGACTGCCAGCAGTATGATGGCGATCATATTTGTGGGAGCTGGGGTCTATAAGCACACCCTTAAATATCCCTAGTCGTAGGAGTATCGAGACCGGGCATCGATTCTCCAGTGTAGACTAGTGTATACTGATCGAGACCCCGACGAGGGGCGGTGGCCAGGTCTCACAAGCCATTGGTGTTAGTTTGTTCACCTAAGATAGTATCAGGTGCTCATTGGGTTATGAGCATACTGGACGGACTTGCCGGGAACCTGCTAGTTGGTATTATACCTATTGTCAGATAGCAGTTCCCAGGTGACATGTGTACAGGTTAGTCTGTCGACCTGAGATTGTCATTTGTCTCGTGTGAGTTCCCACTGTGCTTTGATTACTATCCTACCACGGCTCAAAGGAGTCGTGCAAACAGGTTTTAGTTGGGTACAGTCCCGAGCCACATGGAGGCAGTGATCGGATCGTCGGGGATTCGTCTCTCCCGGTATTGGGGGTTGATGTCGCGTTGTGTACGGATGGCCATCACCATAAATCCATGGCCATGATGGACGAGAACTACCTATCCAGGATTGATAGATTCTCAGGTGGTGATGGGTTTCATACCGGCACTAAATGTCGTGTTGTTGGGGGTCTGACTTTATCCACCCCCTAGACTCGATATGCGATACTCTTAGATGAACAGACCGGACTGTACGGATATTGTCACTGTGAGGCTCAGTAGGGGTTCAGGATGAGTTTGCTCGTCGGCCTCCCTTTCGCTCAATACCTGGGTAGCCGTTACGTACAGCTAGTGCCGCTGACGTGCTTGTGGTTAAACCCACTGCCAGCGTATTGACGAGTCTTTAGAGTCCCACACAGAGGGTTTTCACGGTTCAGGCGATATGGTGTACATGTTGTATGCTGATACATACGGGTGTCCGATTAAATATGTGCACTTGCTGCGCAGACTTTAATTGGACGGTTGATAATACTAGCGGCTTAGGATTAAGCCAGTTTATTAAATCAGGTTTTGATTTAATAATTTATATATGTATTTATATATACGTATTCTAGTATTATTGTTCACTATTCGTTTTCTCTCTCGGCTATTCGTATTTTGGTATGAATACGCGTATATGTATTTCGGTACATGTACCGGGAAGTATTCCGTATTTTATACGGAATAGCTTCTAGAAGGTGCCACCTCATTAATGATTTTCTTTAATGGAAATTATTTGGGAAATGAGGTGGAAAGGAGGTATGGTTTTGAGGCATGGTGCAAAGTATGGTTGATGTTATTTTATTGGTAAAAGAAAATATTTTTTTTTGTTGATTGGAGAGAGAGAGAGGGGGCCGGCCATATGGAGGGGATGCTCATTTCATTTGGAAAATATAATTTTACATGCTAGCCTCCTCACTCTCTCACTCTCATGCTTCATCAAAAGACTTAACCATTCTTTGCTCATGCCAAGTCTTCATCATTTCCTCACTCATCTTCTATGCTTGCTCAATGAGCAAAAAGGAAAGAGAGAAAATTACAGTGACACATCCATACACCTCGACTCTCCATCGTTAGCAACTTTGGAGCGTCGGTTGTCTCGTTCGTCGAGATGGAGCTTACGCCGTTTCCCTCGGGTGGATCATCAGAGATGGAGGAAGACCGGCAACCAAACTTCGTCAAAGAACTGCTAGGAGCTTGGAATGAAGACCGAAGGACTTGGATCATCTCGGTGTAACAATTCTAACTCTTAGTTTCATTTGCTAGTTTAGGGTTTAAGGTCGATCCGGAAATCGGGTCGCGGTAGCGCCGGTTTAGAAAAATTTTGTTCCGCATTTTGGCCGCGTTTCGACAGCCGGGCGCTGCCGGGACCCTTCATGGTATCAGAGCCACCCTTTAAACCCCCTACTAGCTTGTTTAGACGTGCTTAAAAGATCGATCGACGGATTTTTCCGAAAACACGATTCCAAATTTCTGTTTGTTGTCGATTTTTAAATGTGTTCAAAAAATTATTTCACATATCTTAAAAATCCGTGCAGGCAGTTTTAAGTATACTGGAAAAACTTGAGCCCCTGAAGCTTCTAAAGAGCCGCGGAACCGCCGCACCAACCCCACTTTGGCGGCGGATCCGCGGCCCTTTAGTGGAGACGGGCTTCCAAATTTTTACTGTAGCCCAGAGACTTGGAATTGTGATTTTTTTGATATTCTGTTTTGGCCCAGGTTTCTGTGAAGTATTGTTTTGCTATTGGGGCCAATTTGGAACTTTGTCGATCGATAATTTAAGTGGACGTTTAACAGTACATACATTATATTCTGTGACCGTGAATGTCATTTGATCGGTAAACCCGTCTAACTGCTATATGTTCTTTTAGACGGGTTTGCGAACGTGACATTCACGTTGATGTTCTGTGATGTGCTGTGATGTTGGTTGGATCGTCGTGGTGGATAGCAATGGTGCAATGTTAGTACAGTTTTATTTCATTTGTACATTTGATATTGCGGGGCGAGCGTCCGACATGTGGACTGCCGTCACTGCCAGTTTGTATATTATTCTTTTGGGGCACGACCGGGCTGAAGTCGATGTCACCCTTGTATATTATTTTATTTTCTGTACTAGGATTACCCCGCGGAGGGGTGCACGAATAGCCGGATTCTGGAGGGCAACGGGTCCGCATCTCATGGCGTTTGGACGGAGGAGACCTTACTCTAGAATTGGCGGGCTATTCGCCGCACTCGTAGGGGGTATAGGTGACCCAGGAGGGGTGCTCAAGTTGCCGGATTCCGTGAAGTGCTGGGTGGTCCATTCATGTTGCTGAAGGGGGCTGCCTCACTTCTGGTTTTGGTGGATAACTTGCCGCGCTCGTAGGGGTCTAGGTTTCATTGCACATGCTATCCACACGACAGGGAACGTCGGGTCTCACTTGCGGCTCAAGTGAAACCCGGGGCTCCAGATTATCCACCATTCTGTGATGTTTCTGTGATGTTTCTGTGATGTTGCTTTATATCATGCATGGGACGAATGTTATATATATATTTATATATACTAGTAGATGTTGTATATGTTTTGCACCTGCGCTAGCCCAGTCCCCGCTCTGTCGTTAGTTAAGTAACCTAACGGGTGATGACGAGACCCAGTGGCGAATGCGGATGGCATATACGTACATTTTATTTTCGTTCTTTTCTGGTGTGATTAATTGATGGGACTGCATAGATTCTTATCAATTCAAGGATAAAACAAACCTATATATATGATGTTGTTGGAATCAAGCTTTTAAAAACGGACATTACAGACGTTCTCTTTTGCTTTGCATCATGGTATTCATTTAGAATATCCTGCACCTCATTCGACGAGGCAAGGGCCGAGATCCATTCATCGGGAGTGACCCCTTGGGTAAAAGTTTGCGTTAACGTAATAACTTTACTATAGTCGTTTCCTTTTGCTTTGCATCGTGGTATTCAGTTTCGGATATCCTGCACCCCATTCTACGGGGAAAGAGCCGAGATCCCTTCACCGGGAGTGACCTCTTTAGCAAAAGTTTTCGCCACTATATATTTATAAAAAACCACTTGGATTCCTTCAACGAGATCAAGTTCATTACGTTAAAGGTTTTTCGCCAAAAACCAGCCGTAGCCCTCCGTCATTTCGGATAAATGGTGCATAGTATTCGTGCGGTGTTTGTTGGCCAAAGTCAAGGCATCGTGTGCGGTAGCTGTGTATTGCTTGTCCGATGCATGGATATGCATTGGTTTAAGACAGTCGTACCACTTTGTTGGCCAAAGTCAAGGGTGTGTGCGGGTGGGTCTAAATCAATCAGGATAATGACGGGTAGAACTTAACTTGCGGGTTATGATTTGTTCGCCAAAGTCAAGGTCATAAACCGCTTGGGGTAAAAATCATATCGGGAGTTTCAAACATACAGGAAACTTGCCAGGCATGCGCATACCTTCTGGAGTGTGGTAACTTGAGTGGCTTCCATCAAGTTATCATGCGATGATAGTTGGATCCCGATTCCCACTGATGAGTAGGTTTACTCCTCGGGTGATTCCGACTAATTCTCCTTTTGGGTTTGGAGGAGAATTTGAGGAAACAGTGGGAGCCATCCAGATTAGATAAAATGATTAACCATTCTGATCTAGGTTAGAGTGCACGCTGAGTGTTTCTTCTCTCTCTCTCTGGCTGCGACTATGACCTAACCTTTGACTAAAACTCATGAAACCAAGTTGATCGAAACTTCTTAAAACACTTTGGATTTTGGAATGTCACGGTGTCGCATACATCATTGCCACTTCTATATCACCTTTTCATTTCTCCAGAACACCCCGTATTATTACGAACATCCACTTCCATTGGATAAATCCATCGTATGGTTATATACAAACTCGAAGAAACTTTTTCGAGGATGGATTCCGGTTCTGGAGAGATTGAATAGGATTATTCGGTTGTCTTTTCTCTTTACCTTCTCTCAGGTTGTGAGGGCTCCTAGGATTAGGAGAGGGTACACCTATTGAGCTTATTGGATAGTCTTCTTCCAAACCATAGGCAGGTGCCGAACGGTAGGGAAGGAAGAAAACCAACAAGCTTAACGGTGGTGTACAGAAGGTAATAAGTAAAGACATATAAAGGGATTAGAATAATGGCAAAGGAAAATGCGATCACCATCATTCACGACAAAGACCATATATACCCCTGCCACTCCTACATCCACTTTACATTTCTCTAGGACACTCCGTATCACTACGGATATCCACTTCCATTGGATAAATCCATCGTATAGTTACATACGAACTCGAAGTAACTTTTTCGAGGATGGATTCTGGTTCAGGAGAAATTGAATAAGATTATT